>CM029118.1:10817500-11417500 GCA_016859345.1 Istiophorus platypterus | reverse complement strand
TGACTGTGGGCTGTAAATCACAGGCTGTTTTATAAAGTGTTACAAACCCTCAGTTAGAATAGAATTAAATATATGCTAATTTTGGTTGTTGCATTATTACTGTATATTTGTTTGCATCATAACACAAGAGTTTTCTGTAACTTAGAAAAGGTTGGTAACTTTTGGACACCTTTAATAAGCCCTGTTGTAATGAACATTCCCCCAGCACTTAAGGTGACCCAGCAGCTCTCTGCAGGTCAGGCGCTGAGATGAGTTGGTCTCGTTTCCCCGTCCGGTGTCTGATTGCATCTACAAAGTTCCCCATCTCACTATGGTGTTTGTGCTAGTGTCTGGCTCTGTGACCATAGCATGTGTGATTAAATGCGGTGTGTGAATGAGTGTCAGGGTTTGTTCAGACCAAAAAAAAAAAAAAAAAGAGGATTAGTTTGTATTTCTTTCCTCTCATTGTGGCCACGTAAATATATGTGATACTCACAATGAACTCTGAAGCAATGATCCCATCCACAATAGCACAGAAGAAAGAAGCGATGACTCCAATACTGATGAAGATAATGGCTGCCACCAGCTTAAAGAGAAGGGGGAGAGGATGAGGAGAATGTAGAGGAAGAAAAAAGAGGACACAGTATGAGAAATGAATTTGGATCAAAGATAAAAAGCCCCAATAACTGTCATCGAAGTACGCAAGGGGAAAAACATTTGTGGGATTATCAGTATTGCTTTGTTGTGAAGTAAATCACGAGATAAGAATCATAAGCAAAAATTATTGGTAATGTTGTGTCAGGGTATCATAATTTCATCATTTTTTCTTATTTCTTTATTAATGTGCCAAAATTTGTATTATAGGAAGGGTAGATGAAAATTCAAGTCAAAGTTTATAAAAGTTTAATTATCGCTGCTGGTGTTTGTCCTCATCTGCAGCGTCTGGCCTGCAAAACAATAAAGGAAATGTACGGCTTCTTGCTCTGCCAACACAGAGATGCTTTGTGGGTAATTTATGGGCAAAGAGGAAATGTAGAGGACAGAGTGACGGCCTTTTGTGCCAGCAAGGTCAATCTATTTCTCCCAATCTGATACACACATATTACATATCACACACACACACACACACACACACACACACACACAGACACACACACACACAAATGGGACCTCAACAGAACAATCTAACACATTCCCACAGTTCTGTGAATTGAGCTTAAGAATCTCATCACTGATCAAAAAAAGGAATCATTTAATCATTCGTTTAATCATTTTCATGTAATCAATAATGTGAGTGATGAGCTATACACCTGTATCTTTTCTGAAGCTTCTACTGACATATCACAAACACACACACACACACACACACACACACACACACACACAGTGTAGCGGACCCAGCTGGCCAATGACAGATGTCTGATAATAAACTTTATCACTCAGCATCGTTTCCTGTCTGTTCAATCACTCCTCCAGGACCGAGAACCTCCCTCACTTAAACAGAAGATGAAACACACACTTTCATCTGCTGTATCTGTCGATGTTAAACAGCAAGTGGGAGACAGCAGTTTGTCACAGAAGTCAAGAACAAAAGTTCATTTCTGAACGTCTTTTAAGATCTTTAGAATTAATCTAAATTTATTCCCTCCATGAAACCGTGGTTGGGTTATTTTAATCTTTTAGATCTGCTGATTCCTGAAACTGTACAATTGAAACTCAGAACAGATCTTTTAAACAATCAATCACAAGTCATAAATCATCCAACCTAATTTAAGTTCCTAATTGTCTGTTCTGTTTTGTTTTGTCTTGTTTTAACTGCCTATTTTTCTTAGTCCCGAACTTCCACCAACTAACAACAGTGCTTGTTTCTGAGACTAAGAAAAGACTTTTCGGCTGAATTTACATTTGTATTCTTGTGTTTATTCTTTGACGAGAATTATAAGAATAATAAATTTGCAACCAAGACAGAATATGCATTTTAATGTTTGGAAGTTAATACAATTTTTTTCCATCAGACTTTTTGACATGTGACATTAGGAAAAGCTCAGGTGTAAATAACAAAATGAATGAAGCCTGAATTCCATTTAGCTGCATTGTTTATTTTATTAGTAAAGTCTGTGCTTTGCCTACTGTTACAAGTCAAAATTATAATAAAGAACAGTCTTTAACATGACAAATTCATAATAATAATAATAATAACATTGTTTTCTGGTAAATAAGTATCTGCAGAGGTTTGTACTAACTACCATCCACTCTGCACTGTGTACATACCCTGTGAAGTTCCCGTGGTTACACAATATTGGATATGGCTGCGTCATTGTACCATCAGAGACCAACCAGTCACAAGGCTGGATTATCAGCTGGGCAAAGCAGGCATCTGCCCAGGAACTTCTGACAGCTATTTTTCAAATAACTGATTGACGGTCAGGAAACCCCAAAAATGTTGATCTTACTCTCATGCAAAGCAGTAAAACTAGCAAATACTCACATTTGAGAAGCTAGTACCAATCAATTTTTGGCATTTGGGCAAAATTGGAAGGATTCATCTCATTCAATTGTTGCCATTTAATTTTCTCTCCAACGAATGAAAGATTCATCAGCTGATCATTTCAGCTCTGGAGCTCTGGCTTGTTACATGGTGTCTGGGGAAATAATGATGGTAAAATTTGCAGAGACAACGTATTTGTTTTCCACCAAAATGTCTAGTCTTGCAATTCAATATCCACTTGCATTGAGCGACACATTAACTTTTTTATGGTTATGCCTGGGCACTCACAGAGCTTGGTCAAGGTTTGGGAAATATCATGGTCTGGTTTAAATAACCTCAGCCTGTTTATTTACATTTAACCAAAACCAGACTCCTTCACTAACCTTAACCAAAGGGCTTTCACTTCTGAACATAATCTAGCGATTATGTCGCCACCACAGGGCAACTGGAAAAGTAGTTTAGTAACATTCAGCCACAACACTAAAACAATTTATCGGTTTTAATGTGGCTGATCAGTTTATGAACGTAATTTCTGGGGGGGTACAGTGAAGGTTAGCTTTATGCTAACTCTGGTGTAAATACGTCAAATTAAAACATTTATTAACAAATATTATCAAATATTATCAAATGATTATTCTAAATGCTGGAACAATAGGCCTATTACCTGCCAGAGTCTTTTCAGTGTGACAGTCAGTTTATGGTAATTTGATTTAACTTTATTTACGAATGTACAACATGTGAGCACAAACTAAACCAAAATAAATTTCTTAAAACCAGATTTTGAAAGGTTAACTTGACAAGTCTGTTTTCATTCAGGCTATTTTTTTAGATAACCTGGTGACCAAGTGCATGAAGTATCT
This sequence comes from Istiophorus platypterus, assembly GCA_016859345.1. NCBI lineage: Eukaryota > Metazoa > Chordata > Actinopteri > Istiophoriformes > Istiophoridae > Istiophorus > Istiophorus platypterus. The sequence goes on along the minus strand of CM029118.1, from coordinate 11,414,173 downwards.
AATGCGAAATAAGAATGAGAAAATAAGCTTTTTCTGACTGTTTTTTTTTCCCTCCACTTCATTAGAGGTTTAAGTGACTCTACTTTTATGAGCTGCGAGTTGGAGATGAGGCCAGCGGCAGAGACAATAGACCCTGACAACTGCATTACTTCACATTAGCACCAGCTGCCAGCACATAAAACACCTCAACACACACTCTGTCGCCAAAACCCCCAAAACCTCCCCTGATACAACTGAAGCAGAGAATAAAATCAAATACTGTAAAGGATTAAAGACACACAGGCATACTGTAGGTACTCCTCCTCGTTCTATATAATGTAATTATATAATAATATAAAAAATATATAAAAATTCTTTTATAATATAATTCCATTTCCATTTTATCCCACTTTATACTTTTACTCCACCAAACTTCTGGGAGAAATGTGGACACTTTCTATTCCACTACATTCATGTTACAGAGATGTTCACACTTTACTTTTCAAATTTTACATGTAAAAGTACTGTAAAATACAATAATCCCGATTTTTGGCCTGTGACCATTCACAAAAAAGACATCACGGGTTTCGAATGACATTCTCATTGCAAACTTCTCAGATGGTTTAATTTCAATAACTGGTTAAGGCCCCAAGAGGTAAAATTATGCAAAATTTCACACAAAGATCAGCGAAATGGAAAAAAAAAAAAAAAAAAATTCTCCCAGTAAGCATCTCACCATCCCCAGGTTTGGAGTCTCTTGCTTCATCTCAACCAGGTACAATGGTAAAATGCTTCTCTACAATTGCTAAACTCTTTGTCGAAAAAGGTAAAAACCACCTCAAGCGAGCGTAAAACCTTTTTTTGCTCAACTACAGAAGTTGAAGTCAAACTTCGACATTTCCATCTTTTCTAATGCGATACTAAGAAATGTCTATAAAAATACGTTGTAAACACACACTGGTGTAAACACAGCTATTGCTACTTTAAGTAAAGGACCTGAATACTTCTTTCACCGCTAAAACACAGAAATACCAGTAAGAGACAAAGACCACCATGATAGACATTTTAGAGAGGAAGACACATTAGTGGCAAAGAAATAAAGACACAAAGAGGAATTTTATAGCCTCTGTGAAGATACCTATCTGCTTATGTACCTAAAGTCGCTGACTGCTGCAAGGTCTTCTCCTGCTCAGTGGTCCGGTGAGCAATTATGACCACAGCTGGACACACTGATAATAAGAACTGATCGTCCCATGACCTGTTGGGTTAAATATGGCCTCTAAGAGGTTCTCTGTTCTGCTCTCTGAGCTGCAAGGTGACCGTGAGGACGGCAGTCTGCGAGATACAGAGAAGGCTGCTGGAGCGAAGCACATGAGCTACATGAAGCTTTTATAGTCATAACGGATTCCTAGGGTGCATCGGGGCAGTGAAGCCTGTTATGGGAGCGGCAGGACGAGTGCAGATACGAGGGGAGTTCTTCTTTTTCTCTTTCTTTTGCGGACAGAATTTCACGCTCCATCTTCCTTTTAAACGTTTTGGAGGACAAGATAAGTCAAAATGAAGAGTGCAGAATATGAGTCATTAAGATGTTTCATGCTTTATCCAAGCAATTTCAGTGGAGCGTAAATGTATGTTTTACCTGCAACAAGTCACTGATTCATAAGGGGGCTGGTTTCTCTGCAATAGTAGTGATGGGGGAGAATGTATCAACACATTAAAACATGGAGATATATAAAGTTTCCCCACAAAGCAAAAGGACACAACCGGATAGTGGTTTAAAAGCGTTTTGATTGTTTATTACTATAAAAAAATCATCATATCATATCAAACGTGGGCTTTTGATTTTTCTGCTCTCTTACTCTGTAAAAAACACAATGTCTATGTTTATTGTGCCACACCAGGATCCCAGCAATCAAGTTATTAATATTACTATTTCATAACTATAACTGAAGAGCGAAATCATCGAGCATGAAAAGACCACGGCAATCTGCTCATACAATAGCACCATGCAGTATGCAAAAAAGAGAAGATCCTTTTTACATTGGAGCAGGATTTCATTTTACAGCTCCTCTATTTCCTGATACGTTTCCTGGAAAGAACCATGTAGTTTGGTTTCATTAGTTGTGTTTAGTTTAATATTGACCTCCAGGAGAATTTCCATTGAGGAAACTGTTCCATTTAATGCCAGTAATGTTTATATTGGAAACCGTATTGTATTGTTTTGTTTTGTAGATACATTTGACAGGTTGCATGTTCAGCTCACCTGATATCCTCCAAATCAAAGGTCTCAGGGTTGTGCTAGCCTAGCATTTAGAAATTAAAAAAACTGTGCCAAATGACGACTCTATTTTACTTGTATTTAGTACCAAATTATATGCTTCTTTCCTGAAAACTTCGATTTTTTTTGGAAATAAATTCATTGAGATTTTTCTAATGTTTTATTGTTGGAATCCTCTATCGCTATCATTTGATTTTAATTTTCTATGAATTAAAATTTCCATCTAAAATTGTTTTTAACCATCTTTAGTATGGTATACTTTATGTGTCTATGCACATTTTTATTTTGTTGTCATTGTTGCTGCTCAGCTGTGGAATGAATACCATCCTCATCCCTTTTAAATTTACCCTTAGAGTCCATTTAAACAATCAAATTACTTTTTGTATCTTGTGGCCTTGTTCATCCTGTATTCTTTTCTACATATGACTTGACACATTTAATTGTCCTCTTTTTTCTATTTTATTCTGTATGTTGTGCAAATGCGTTTGTTTTTCCTATCTGATAAACTGTGATTTTATATGTTATTGGTTTGAATTATTTTTATTTTATTCATTTTTTGGTGAAATCTCCTCATAATTCCTTTCCCATTTTGGGCTGGACTGCAACAGCAAGGTCAGCCCTATAAGCACCAATGTATGTCGCTGACAGTCTGTCTGACTGAGTGATGATGATGATGATACACCACTGGACAGCCGGCCAAGTGCTGGAGTTTCCCCGTCGGTCATTTCTCTCTCAAAATGTATTGGCACAAACAGTTTCTACTTCGTCATCAGGGGGGAGTTTAAAGGCAGTGTTGCCAACTTAGAGCCTTTTTCTCTAGATTTACAGACTTTCAGACCCTTTTAGTGACTTTCCTTGACAAACGCACCTGGTGACAAATCTAGCAACTTTTTGGACAAACCTTAGCTAACTTCCATAAAAGAGAGTCACAGGTGTTGCACAAGGAGCCTGAGGTCGTGTTTTACATCAGCAGACACGCCTTTTTTTGTGTCTTATTCAATTGTCTTATTCAATTTAGAGCAGCTGAAACAGACATGAGTGAACTTTTAACTTTCTCCTCGAGTGATCATTTTACAAGTGAATATTTTTGAAATCTCAGCACAGTCGTTGTCTTTAACTTATCTGCACGGTGATTTTTGTCAGACAGTGTTTCGGTTATAAAGTCAGGATTTTAGCAGTTCAAAGCAGAATCTTGGAAATGACTTGGAAGCAACTCCTGCTTAACATGGCGTCTTAATGGGCTGTGTTTCAATTCGGTTGTATATTCAATTACTGTGTATGTGGGCACAGAATAGAGGAGAGAAGCAAACAGATAAAGGGCTGACAATAGGTAGAATAAAAATATGATGCAATGATGTCATGAATATACTGATTACTGTATAACGTCATCGAAGGATGTTGAGAAATACCATTGGTTGGTTTTAAAGCCAATTTCAAATGTGTTGTCTGTAGTTATTATGTAGGTGTTATCTGTCCGTGGACACACGTCCTGCTACACATTCCAGTCCACGGACAAACCTTTCACACTTTTCCAGCAGGCTTGTGCTACTTTCCATTGAAAGTAGTTGTTCTCAGTGGTTCCACAACAGTTTTCAACTACAGCCCTAACTTTGCACATCGATTAATGCATATACTAGGTTTTCCTGATAAGTATTACTTCCTTTTTTCCCTTGTACACTGAACTGAACCTTTCTTGAATTATAGTATGTCTTCATTCTCTGTCTTATCAGTGTCTGTGTCACCTGTATATTTTGAACTCCATTAACCCTCAACTGGTGTCATCCAGTTGAGCTGGGGGGGGGGTTAAAGTTCATTTCTGTCTTACGAATCTCCTGTCAAGAATAAAACAGGAAAACTTTTCTGTTTGGCAGAAATAGATGAATTTGTCGCCTCTCCTCCAGTATACAGTTCAAACAACACCAAACCCTGCATCAACCGCTTTATGGAGGCCGGTAGAACGAGGATCTGTGAGATCCTGGAAGTAAGAGAAGCTTCAGAGCTCTCAGATGTCCGTGGCATTGTGGTACAGTTAGTTGTTCTTTAATGAGCGACCTCGCTCTGGCAGATGGCGCTCATGTTACGGCACCAAGCCTCAGCTGCAGGAGGGAAGATGACACCTGTGCGAGAGCGAACACTGTGCCACATGCGCCTCTTGAGAGACACCGTAGACCGGTGCCGGTGTGGTAGTGATCACACCATTAAAGTTTTAACGCACGGAGGTGGGAGCGATGCCAGAAAGGCAGACAGATGCAGCCAGGGCTGGTTTAAACTGTGCAAAGTGGGCAACTGCTCAGGGGCTCTAAAAGCCCTCTTTTTTCTGTCTGCATAATATGATAGGTTGTAAATATGAAGAGGAACTCTGTGTCAAAACGTAGTTTTAGGCCATAAACTGTTTCAGTTTGTACTGGGCTCCTTTGTTTTAAAGTTATGTTTTAGCAAAGCAATTAACACAAGGTAAAATTATTGCATCGTAGGAGTATTGTTAAGCTGCCACCTACAAGTATTTTCACTATCAATAGATATGATTTTTTCTTCTGATGAGTGTGTAAAATTTAAGAAACTAGCTGAAATGGCCTATCATTATTCCTTGAAGCCCAGTAAGATATTCAATTTTCAATTTTTTTATTTATCTGACCATCAATCAAAAAACAAAAGATGTTGAATTTGCTATCATAGAAAACTGAAAAGAAAAAGAAAAAGAAAAACAGAAATTGCTTTCTCCTGCGTTCACACATTTAAAGGCACACACAGCAATGTGAGAGGGGAAAACAACAGGGTACCACAAAACAAAAATATCGACGTTTTTAAACTTCAAAATTGTCTTTACCTTGCCTGGAGCTTTATATATAAACACGTCAAAAACACACAGACACACAGTGTGAACAGCCCCAGGGAAGCGCATCTGGGCGAGGCTGGATTAGCTACTGAGCAGCGTAGCGTAACGTAAGACCTGAGGCACACGACACCCTGGACGGACGCATGAAAAATTAACAGATACAAATATCACATATATATATTTTAATTTACTGTGACTTACGCTCTCCGGGGGAATCACTTATGTCAGGTGTCCATTGCACATAAATGACCATTAAAAAAATAAATATATGAATGACCAGTTTAGACATAATACAAAAAAAAGTCCCTCATTATGCCTTGCCTCTGAGATTCGTTGTGTTTTTGGTGTCAAATGTGGTGCAGTCCAAAATATATACATATCAATCTAAATAATAATAATAAGAAGAAGAAGAATAAGAATAATAAATGGTTTGTTGTTTTCAAACGGTAGTGGTGGGAAAAAAAGCACAACATAGGCTAAGTCAGCTAACGTTAGCCTCACCAGCAGACTCTTTATAAAAAAAGGAGATAAAGGAGAAGTGAGTGGCCAAGGCTCTTTCATGCACAAAGTAAAATTAGACGCAATTAATCTCACGTTGGGTTTGATTCACTGTGAACATGATACTGACGATGCTACTTAAATTACCAGTTGCCTTTAAGTAGCATTTGCGCTCGACGGCCATTTGAGTGTTGTCCCAGGCTGGTTAAAGATCATAAACGCCGATTGGGGGTCAATTCAGCAGACTGTCTCTGATAAATCACACTTTCAGGTTGATCCTCAGCCTACAGGTAGCAGAGATATTCCTTCAGTGATATTATACCCGTTACCTTGTCTGACATGAAGGAGCCCTGTCATTAACTGGCCAATACTAATGCGATTTTTCCCCTCTTGTCACTGAAATCCAGAGCCGATCACGTTCATTTCCCCTGACCGCAAATCCAGTCACGTACACCGACCCGGGCACAAGGACCATGAAGACATTATGCCACAACCGAGTAATCGGATTTGCTCCTTGCTCATAATAGAGCAATTTCCTGTAAAACAGTTTAGTGAATCTGCAAAGTCTGTAACATAATATTCTAATTTATGGTGCATATATGTCCTGTTTTCCAGGAACAATGCCTCATTTTTAGAAGATGGCTGTTATGAAGCTGAACAACCTGGCTGAAGTCACCTTGAGAGACAACAAACAGAAGCCTACAATGTAAATGTAAACTAGATTTTTTAAAAAGGGCCAACAGTCATGATGAATGCATTTCCTAACTCGTTAAACATTTGCAAAAAGGTTTTTTTGGGTCAGATTGAAAACTGGACTTTTACTGAAGAGATGAAAATTGCAGCAGACAAAAACATTAGATCTGCGTGGAGATTTACATTTCTCAAACTAATACATAAATATAAATGTAATATTTCCATCATTTGGCACCATGAGCACTTTTTGAAAATAACATAATTTCATTGTACCCTCTTCTTCTGCGTTGGTTTTAAGGTTTTATGACTGGAGAATTAGTACCACTTGTTTATCTCAATGAACCAACTCCCCATATTACACTGGCGGATGGAAATGCACATTAGTTTGGATTTGAAAATTCAGTTGAAATTTGCACAACATTTGGATTGAAACTTCACCGACATGTGGAACTAGATGAAGCTAGAGGAAATCATACACCGGACATACAGATCTTTTGTAATTAGCATTACAGCCTATGGTAGGCAAGAGAAAAATCTTATGATCTCTGTAGGTTAAATTTAAGGCGTTTTAATAGCTTTTAATTGACATCTATTCTATTTATCAGTACACTGGGCTATTGATGAGCAGGCCTAGTTTGCAACTGACAGGATATTTAGAGTCTAAGTAAGAACACCATGAATAAATTAGAAATACTGACCTGCATAGATCATACTATGCCTGAGAAAGATTTATTTTGAGGAATCTTCACCTCTTTAGCTGCAGGAATTGGCTCATCCAGCCACCATAAAGGTGTCAAATAAATTTAATGAATGAAATCATCACTATATAAATGTGTTGGGCACAACGGCGTGAGATTCAGTGGAACAGACTCACCATTGGTCTGCGGTTCTCCACCAGATGGATGCCGACAATGCCCAGGAACGCTCCAAAACTCAGCTGCAGGTACAGAGAGATCAAGGAGGAAGAAACAAGGAGAAACATTAGGCTTCAGACTAGGATCAGATTTGAAAAAGAAAAACGCCCGCGTCACGACTGCACAGCGTTTGAGGGGCCATCGACAGTGAAATGGGGGGCGACTGTCACTCACGGTGATGCCGGGGTAATATCCAGCAACGGGCACATTGTCGGTGCGGGTGGCAGAGACGAGGCCCACCGCCAGCACCACCAGGGCCAGAGCCAGCAGAGACACGGTCACCCACAGGGCCGTCTTCCTCCGACGCAGGTAATGATCTGAGGACAGACGGGAGGAAGACGTGCTGTGAGAGGAAGAGCGCTCCACCTTCGGTACCACCCGCTGCCCGTCCTCTGAAGCCCCTGAAGCACAATCCGCTCTGAGTCTGATTCTGATCAGAACATCCCTAACCCGCTTTTTGCTAAACACAACATGCGCATGTTGGAACAATCCTACTATACACTTTAATTTCTCCTTTGATCTTACCAATAGTAATCAGTACAATATTTCATATAATATCCTGTATACAATTTACTGTTTTATATTACTCAGAAAGTACAAGTGGCATCTCCACCTCTGGATATGAGCTGTGGGAGAAGAATTTTAAGCATTTCTAGCAAGAACTTATCCGTGTTCTTTTTCTTTTTTCTGTCTCTCTCATCTAAAAGGAGAAACCTGTCTTCGAGAATCCAATTGGCTGAACATCTTTGCTTTGGAGGACTTTTGTGCAACGTTCTGCTCACAAACATATGCACTTAGAAATGTTTCTTATGCACTGAATTTAACTGGACCAGCACTACATTAAATTAAACCAAGAGAGACATGGCACCACTATCTGAAGATACAATTTTTAAAGGGTTTATAAGCTGTAGTTAATGGATTTATTAGTGGTTACTAAATCATTTACTGACACTTTTTAGATCAGCAATGAGCCATTAATAAGAATGACTTTTGCATTGCTAGGCTGTGGAAAATCCTCCTCCAGCTCCACTTTGCTTGTCTGTTTAGCTCTTTAATTCATCAGGGAAACATCTCCAATGGACTGTCTGACCTCTCGTCCTTGGTCTTTGAGCTGCTGGGATAAAAATCCATTTATAAAGCCACTTATTAGCAAATACAACTGCAGATCGATGTAATACTGTAAAGAATTTTATGATTGATTCAGTAACTTTTATAATTGCAGGCAACTGAATAACATTTGCAAACCCGAGAGACCCAAGACCTATTAAGCATCTTAAGTTTTACATGCGGATCAACAGCTTGTCAGACTCTTTGTATAGTTGATAAATGGTTCTCGGTCCAGATGTCCAGCAGCTCCCCTCCAAGAAGATGAGAGGTGGAGTAGCCAGCATGCAAAGAGGGGGAGGATTTTAATCTGGCAACCTAGAAGTTGTTATAACTAATGGCTTAAAGCTTGTCTCTGAAGCATTGGTGATATATTTTTAAAACCACTGATAAATCCATTAATTACAGCCTATAAACGCCTTATAAATGGTGTTTTAAAACATAAAACAAACACACACTGTGTTCGGAAGTGTTCCTTGTTCCTGGCATCAGAGATGCTGCTGTAACGTGGAGCTGTACCTGCCGGATCCAGTATCTCCGCCACCGCTTGCTGGGCCGTCGGCTGGTTTTCAGGCTGCATCTCGACCCGGTCCGGATGAATCCCACCGAGGCGCTCGGCTGCTTTTGATAGAGGTGTTTCGTTGTTGTTGTTGTTGTTGTTGTTGTTGTTGTTGTTGTTGTTTTGTCGCTGTGGATTCAACACGCAGTCCTCATCATCCACGGTGGCAACAGGCTGCGAGCAAAAGGGTTTTATTCTTCTTCTTCTTCTTCTTCTTCTTCTTCTGATTTAAACTTTTTTGTTTTTTAATGATTGAGAGCTCGGGTTCATATAAACAGGACCAGTGAGTCTGAGCTCGGACAGGTTCAACTTTTCTTGAAACCTGCGGGAGAGAGAGAGAGAGAGAGAGAGAGAGGGAGAAGGAGGGAGAGAGAGGGAGAGAGAGAGGGAGCACCAAGTGTGTGTCTGTGTGTGTGTGTGAGAGAGAGAGAGAGAGCACAAGTGTGTGTCTGTGTGTGTGTATGTGTGTGTGTGAGAAAGAGAGAGAGAGCACAAGTGCGTGTCTGTGTGAGAGAGAGAGAGAAGAAGAGAGAAGGGGGGAGAGGAGGAGAGAGAGCATCTAGTGTGTGTCTGTGTGTGAGAGAGAGAGAGAGAGAGAGAGAGCACAAGTGTGTGTCTGTCTGTGTGTGTGTGTGAGAGAGAGAGAGGAGAGAGAGAGAGGGAGGTGAGAGAGAGAGAACACAAGTGTGTGTCTGTGTGTGTGTGTGTGAGAGAGAGGAGAGAGAGAGAGGAGAGAGAGAGAGAGAGAGGGGGAGAGAGCGAGCACAAGTGTGTGTGAGAGAGAGAGAAGAAGAGAGAAGGAGAGAGAGGGAGAGAGAGAGAGAGCATCTAGTGTGTGTCTGTGTGTGTGTGAGAGAGAGAGAGAGAAAGAGAGGCAGAGAGAGAGAGAGAGCACAAGTGTGTCTGTGTGTGTGTGTGTGTGAGAGAGAGAGAGAGAGAGAGAGAAGGAGCAATCAGCTTCCTGTTGATTAATGATTCAATTATTTATCTCCCACAAGTTTAACGCTGCTTTAACTTTGGTTTCATGTTTAAAATACTTAAATCATGTGGCTTAACTCTATATTCGTTGTATCAAAGCGGCAGCTGACCTGAGTGTTGTTTGTTTGTTTGTTTGTTTATGTGTGTATCCTCAGCTGGTCATGATGCTGTGGCAGCGTTGATGTAGAAGATAACAGTAGTAATATGAGTTTACAGCGCCCTCCATCGGCCAACGCACGATGAACCAGTTATTAGTTAGTCTGCTGATCATTTTCTTAATTCATCGATTGTTTTGTCTACAAAATGTCAGAAAATACTGCCTATGCAAAAAAAAAATTAAAATAAAAAATCCAAAGATGTTCAGTTTATTCGGTTTAGCAAAGAAATAAACAAAATCCTTACATTCGGAAGGATTGTACCAGTGAAGGATATGCAAACAAGTATCTGCTTAACAAATTAGCTGCAGATTAAAATTTTCTTTTGAGAAACATAATGAATTGACTAATTGTTGCCACAGTAACCGATAAACTTAAATTTGACCCATATGTTTGAAGATTTCAGACTTTTTCAGTACACAACACCCTAAAGACGAATAAAACAAACCTGATATAATGATATTACATTTTCGGTAATAATTCAGATTAAAAATATAATTTATGTAGTATGCAAGTGATGTAAAGCTAAAAGTTACCAATTACTGAATTCGACTACTTTGACCGTGATCAATCATTGATGCCAATTTTCAAGAAAAAAAGGCCAAACCCAGTTTCAGCCTCCTAGTTGATCTCTTATTTTTCATTCTTTATCATTTGTGATTTTAAATGGAACATTTTTGGGGTTTGGACAGTAGCAGGAAGTAACTAAGTATGTTTACTCAAGTATTGCACTTACATAGACTTGTATTTTACTTGAGTAACTATTTCCATTTTATGCCAATTTACAATTCCGCTCTATGGGAAATATTGAACTTTTTACTCCACTACATTTTATTTTGACAATTGTATTTACTAGTTACTTCTCAGGTCACCTTTTATGTGTAAATAAAATCAAGCAACAACAACAAAAAACAAACAAACAAACAAACATAAAAGTTTATCAAATACAAAGCGCTTAAAAAATATTAAACTTTGTGACGTGTGACATCTTATAAAATCCTTGTTAAGTTGTTTCCTCTTATGATTCGGATGTCTGAGCTTCACCTCAAAACTTGATCAGATTTGTGAATCAGATCTTTGTTTTTTCTTATTTTCCTCCCCCATCAATTATCTCATGACCTGTCAGATTTATCCTGTGACCCTCTGGAGGGGCCCGACCCCTGGGTTTGGAACCACTGGGATAAAACAACCAACTGTAGTGGTAAATTGCTGCCTACACACAGAAGCATTAGCATTAATAATCTCATAATGTCATATATTGTAACATATCAGACACTATGGATTTTTTTCTGCAGAGAGAGCTTTTACTTTTGTATAATCTATTGTGAGGCTGCTTTCTAAAGGTACAGGTCAAAGCTTAGTACTGATGCAGTTCTTGAACTATGATAGTAAACATAATTTGTTCAATTTTGCTGGTCTACTATATATAAATGGGCTGAATTAAATGTAAAACCAGTGTGTATACTGCCACATATACACAAAAAGTATTTTAGTATGTCTTCATTTTTTTCCTAGCTGAAAGTACCAGAAGGTGGTGTTGTCTGCTTATGTTTGGTTTTGTCACTCAACAATATAGACGTCGCCTCCTCTGGGATGTTGTTTAGCTGTTGGAGGGGGGGGGGCTGGATCTGCTCATGTGTCAGTCACACACAGAACATGGTGAATTTAACAGAAAATGTTTATTTAAATTCATAAACATATCTGCAGCAGTGGATACAAGCTTATTTAGACTTCTAAGGCTGCAAAGTGGTTATAATAGCACGGTGTAGAAGCAAAAAGTGGAAATACAGACAAAAACTTGTGCAGCACATGTGTTCACGGGTATGTGTGTGTGTCAGCCCGCCTGAAATTATTTGACATATAAAATGTGTCTTAGAGAGTTAGAAACCAGAGATCTGCACTATCTGAGCTTGTCATGATTGTTAGGAAACAGAAATGTTCTTTGGACTTACAACCTCAAAAAAAACAAACAAAAAAACAACAGTACTAAAATCTAAGGAACAAATAAAGCAAGATAAAAAACCACACTACAGAGAAAAATCCACGTACAAATTTTACAGTGAAAGGTTGTTAAAGCATTAATTAACTGTGAAAGTGCATTAAAAGTGCATTATCATTATCTATAAGAGCTACACTGCTGGTGCAAAAAAAGATTTCATCGTCACCAATAACGTCCACTCCCCCTCGGATTCACCACTAAACTGAAATGATGTACGAAAAGTGCTCGAGAAATAAAGTTAGATCCAGTCCGCGCACTTTGGCCTCTTATGACACTGTGCAGGTGGAGGACTTGGGCGGCTGCTCCAGGATGGATTCGCGCCGCAGGTCGTTGGGCAAGGCGCCATCCGGGCCCCAGACCGTGAGCTCGCCGTAGAGCCCCGTCTCGATCATCTCCTCCTGCCAGGGGATGGAGATGTTGCCCGAGGCGAACTCGTCAAAAAAATCGGTGTCCTTCTCTTCCAGCTGCACACCTTTAACTGTGGAGAAGGCCCCGACGTCATCGATGTCCTTGGCATAAACTGTCTTCGAGTCTGGCACAAAAGGGGGCGTGAGGATCCCTGAGAAGACACAGTCATAGGAAAAAGCACATGTCAGTCACTGTGATTTGAGAGTTTTCTTATTTCCCTCTCTCTTTTTTGCCTTTTGATATATAATCTATCATGAAAAGACAGAAAAGGTTGGTCAAAAGTCCCAGTCTGTTTGTGCTTACTGAAAGTCAAAGTCTAATCTTTGCACTGAGCCTTCATCATATAGAATAGGTGCAAACACATCCTATTTATACTGCTCAGAACTTAAAATTTTGCCCAAGAAAAAAAAAATTTTCACTAAGAAAGAAACAATGAAGTTCAGAAAAACAGCCTTACAGTCTAAAACTCTGCAAATCTGCTTCATCATGATTGAGTCAGTGTGTTTTCAAACAATTTGATCAAAAAGGAGAACGGAACGGTCGAACACACTCGTAACTCTGGCACATTTATTTCAACTATGATCTTTATGGGTTGAAATAAATTCATCAAAGCCCTAATCTCCCTTTTAAAAAAATAAATAAATAAATCTTTGCCCCACAAACCAGCACCATCCAGCGATCAATTCGTTTTTCACTGATCAATTTCGTTGGCCTGGCTGCATCAGCAAACAGCACAGGCACCTGTTTTGTGCTCAGAAACTTTGGATATCAACTTCTTTCGACATCAAACTAGTGAGAAGAGCAAAAACATAAAACAAAAAATAAATAAAGAGGTTTCCGAGGAAAAAAACAAAAAATTTTTAAAAATTTAACAGAATATTCATTGTTCCTAGAGGACCTCATTTTCAGGGCTTTATTGGCCTGATTGAATATTAAAAACTACTAATGAAGTGCAAAAACCACAAAACTCTCTTCAATGAAATAACTAAAAGAACTCTGGTTTCAGTCCGACCTGCAGAAAACTGGTAGACCAACGGGCAAGTATCAGTTCTGAAGAAAATTTATCTGACCCACAAATAATTCAAAAATGTAAATTAGTTCAGTCATCCATCATATTTCTGCCACTTACTTGAGTTCAGGTCATATTAATTGTATTATTAGGAATTATTATTATATACTGCATTAACCAGTAAATAACTGTAGGCTTTAAATTCTCTACTGTATTTCTCTCATTCTCTGATTAATTATTCTGAAGGTATTTTATCATATTCTATTTGTTATTAAAAGGGTCTTAGAAAGTCTTAAATTTAATTTGGTGATCAATGCACAAACCCTGCATGAAATTCAGAAAAACTGCAGGAAATGTATTTTCACACGACAACTTCCAAAAGTAGATATTAAGGAGTAAATGTATGTTATGTCCACATCATAAAAATATTTTTAAAAATCCATCGAAAGCGATAGAAAATATCGAATACTTTAAAAATTGAAACCAAAGAGTAAATAAAACTGTGAAAACAATAAAAACAGATGTGTGTATTAGTGCAAAATCATGTAAACAGTAACTGGTAAAGACTGAGGAAATTTAACAACATTTGCTTCTGTCTGAAACCGACCTGCGTTGAGTTTCCTCCAGTTGATTTCGCCGAAGAAGGGGTGCGCCCTGAGCTCGTCACATGACCCGTCCTTGAAGCCCAGTCTCTTGTCAACCTCTTTGCACAGCAGGCCCTCGCAGATGGAGCGGGCGTTCTCGCTGAACTTCTCCGGATAAGTTACCGGATCATTCAGGATTCGCTTCTTCACCACCTTGTTCTCTACCTTCGAATGGAACAAAGAAGATGAATCTCTTGTTTAAAACCTGCTCATGTCGCATTAGTCCACCTTCAGCACTTACTCACCCTTTAAATCTTTATCTATTATTTTTCTGCAGGACATTCAGATGAATAATAAGGCCACTGGGGTTAATACTCATGCACAATCATCCAAATATGCTCGACAGTACCTCCATAAAGTAAATAGTGATGTACATATATTGCAGGACTAGTGTAAAAATGTGTAATAGAAATCACCAGTTTAAAGTCAAATGAGGGGTCAGGGCTTAATATTTTGAAGCAGTATCAGCAACAGACCACAAACAGGTGATGTTGAGCTATAAAATCTAGGGCTGTTACTTTATTATGAAATGGTTTTAGTAACAGGGGATTTAAACGTCACATGACAGAAGGACGTAAGAGAGGAGAGGACTTAGGTGAAAGAGGGAGAAGAAAAGCAGCCAAGAAAAACATGTTTAAAGCATGCGATGAATTTAATATGTATGTTTTACCTTCTCCCCTCTGGTCCTAAAGGGTCCCTTGGCAGCCAGAAACTCATACAGAGTGACGCCCAGAGTGAAATAATCTACAGAGTAGTCGTACTCCTCTCCTTTCAGCAGCTCAGGGGCCATGAAACCTGCAAGGGGCGGGGGGGGACAGGTCATGACCTCATGGTTAAGGAAAAGACACAAAAACTGGATCTGCTAAAATACAATCCTGAGATCAGAGAGTCAGTACAACTGCTACTAAAACACACATTCGGCTGAATCGGCTGATGTGAGCTATGCATATAACTGCCGAGTGTAAACACCTCGTCGTGCCGGACATGACCACAGTATCCTCAGTGATAGCTGTGGCCCCGCTAGCTATAGCAATAAATTACCAGCCCCATTTTAATTTATCAATAATTGAATTCATAATGAGGTAAATTCTGCTTCCAAGAATCAAAGTAAAAAGACTTCAAATACTCCCACTACTCAGAGATACTTGTTTTTTTTACTTTACCTTAATTCAATTATGATAACACAATATGGTGTTTCTCTTTAGAGATTAAGAAAAAAAAGACTAGGACAGATTTAGCATATTGTATATATTGTGTTTATTACTGTCTATTAATGCTGATATGAGCATGGATTCTATTTTAGGGCAGATATTTGCTCTATTCCATCATTGTGCTCTCCTATAAAGTGGCAGGGAAGAATCATTCCACTCATTCACGGAACAGTGGTTACGGAGCTAATGGCAGCTACAGTAATTTGGTATTTCATGGGACAATGGAGATATCAAACATTAGTTTCAGAGTGAGATTCATAAATACTTTGGAACTGTGGGTTTTATGGGTGTAGGTGTTGTCTATTTTTGTTTCTTGGGGCTTTTTTCTGTTGCGACTGTACCTGGAGTACCAGCGTAGCCCTTGATTTTGAACTGATCTTCGGCGAGCTCCACAGCCAGCCCAAGGTCAGAGATACGGACGTTACCTGTGAGAGCAAACAACGGGACAATGTCAAGAGCTGTGCACGTCACAGATATCAATGTTGACTCGCACTGTACGTCTCTGAACCGTTAACGTAGTAGTGTGATAACTCAAAGGTGTCCTTGTGTTAGATGTAAGACTCAGTGTGAACAGTGTGTTTATACAGCTTATGTGTTTGTGTGTGTGTGTGTGTGTGTGTGTGTGTGTGTGTGTTTTGACCTCAGGAAGCCAAGTCAAGGTGAGTGGCCATAATTACTAGAATAATTAGTAATTGATATATGTACTGTTGTAAAATGGGGGGTGGTGGTTAATTGTTTTAAAGAAATGGTTCAACTTGTCATTTTTACTTGAGGACTTTTGTCTGAATTAAACAAATGAGATATATTGTGTTAATATACTGACCTTTTAAGATGCTTCAAAGCAAATTATGTTTCCTTTGGACAGAGCCATGGAGGCTGTTTTTCCCTGCTTCCGGTCTTTGTGCTAAGCTAATCGTGTCCTGGTTTTAATCAAATATTCTAATGATCCAAATATCAGACTGTGCCCCTTAATTCACAATTGAACTCACAAATGAACCAAAATGGTCTCTTGAATGTATAAATTACCTCTAAGTGGGCAAATGATTTGCATCTGTAGAGTTACAGTACATTACTGTAATTTTACAGTCATATGACTCGCCCACAGCACAGCTTTGAGCATCCTGGACTGAAGCACTAAAGACTACATCTTTCTGTCCTGTACACGAGTGTCTGACCCTGATTATCCAGCAGCACATTCTCCGGTTTGAGGTCTCTGTAAATAATCCTCTTCTGGTGGAGGTGCTCCAGGCCCTGGATGATCTGGGCAGCGTAGTAGCAGGACCGCAGCTCATCGAACCCCGGGTTGTTTTCATCCACGTTATAAATGTGATACCTGCGGCATAAAGACAGAGAACTCAGGGTCATGTAAGGAAACGCACACGGGACACACATTTCTTTTTGTACACTGGGTCTTTCCCTTTTCCAAAGAGACAAATGCAGTACACTTGTGTCCAAAAAAAACAATTCTAATATATGTCATAATTGTCAGTAGCATAATATAACAAAAAATTTTGACAATTTTCTGACATTATATAGACAAAACGATTAATCAATTTATCAATAAAATAACTCACAGATAAATACTATGCTAGAAGTGCACTCAGAGAGCTCAGACCTCTGCCAAGCCCATTGTCTAACAAGATACACCAGACCTCAGAGGGAAAAACTCAAATTCATAGTAAAGGATCTGGATCTGCCCCAAAATTTAATGGGTTGGTCCGTGGCCCTTGCCCAATCCTTTCACCAAGCTCAGTGTAAATCGGATTAGTGCTTTTTGTGTAATCCTGCTGACAAAAAAAAACAAACAAACAATCAAACCAGCAAACAGGCATGTGTAAGAAGCATAACTTCGTTGGCGGAGGTCAAATTTTTAATCGCAGGCTTAATTACATAATTTTCTAAACACTTATAAAAGAAATATATAAATAGAAAAAGAGAAAAGGGTTGTGGGAAAACATGAGGAAACAGGCACTGTGAATCAGTGGTCCATTTTCTACATTAAATGATATAACACACATCAGATTCAGATTTCAATGCATAAACCCTGCAGCATATTGAACTGCTGATTCTTAATATAGTGTTGCATTGTGTCTACATTAGATCCCTTTTGCCTGAGAACAGGTAGGATCAAAGTGAGAAACTGAAATATGGGGCTGAAATAAGTTCAGAAAACAGTATTAGTACAAGAGGTGGCGGTGGGTTAGGTCTCACCTCAGGTCACCGCCGTTCATGATGGTCATGACCAGACACAGCTCCGTTTTGGACTGGAAGGCATACGCCAAAGAGACAATGAACCTGCTGTGAACTCGAGCCAGGATCCTCTTCTCCACCATCGCTCCCTGCAGGGAGAGACAGCAGACATGAGTAGATATATACAGTGTTTCCAGCACTTGAGGCTGCTGTCATCTTCACGAGCATCATTCGTGCATCAAAATATTCTAGATTATCAACAAAACAAGGCTTAGACAGTCTAAGTAGCTGAGATGGACATGGTTGTCACATTTAGTCTAAATAAACTATTTCTTTTGGCTTCCTCACTTCTGAGAGCTGAATGGTCGTAGGACATCTAAGCACCATGTAAATAAGGTTTCATTAAAATCTATAACCTTTTTCTTAGATTTCTATTAAAGAGTGTGGAGGAGAGAGCAGTTGACAAATGTATGAAAAATACCTAAATGTCTAAAAAAGTATAAAAATATAATATATATATATTAATAATAATATCGTAATTTATAGTTTCCTCATCAAACATTAAAGATTAGCCACCTTCATTCAAATGTGGTTTATTGCATGACTTTATTTTAGTTTTTTTAGAACTACTGTAAAGTGTGTTATACCTCGAGCACATTTTTGTTTAATCCATCAGTATACAGTAAACTAACTAGATCATTTTGAGGTATTGCCCCCCCCCCCCCCCCCAAATGAAGTTACATGCACCTTGTTTTCGTTTTTGAGTAGGAGATTACAAAATCCACTCCAGAGCTGCTCCATTTATACACATGGCAGGATTGGCACTTTATAAGGAGATCAAAATGTTCTGATGCTGAGGGCTAATCACATAAGCCAAAGGGGCCTAACGTCGTCTGCAAGGCTCCATCTTGTTACTCATTGTTGTTTAGAGGGGAGGATTAGACAGATATCTGTATATATAAGACAAACTAGACCATTACTCATGTTTCCAAATTCAACCAATGCGCAAACTGCAATGTATAAGAACCCTGAGTATCAATCTTGATTTAAGTAATCTGCATCTACACAATTTCCACTCTTTCTCTGATGAGAAAGGACCTCTCAGCATCTGCCAACCCACCTCAAAGCCTTTTCTCTTCTTCAGCCTCTTCTTGTTGAGCTTTTTGCAGGCGTACAGTTTCCCTGTGGCTTTCATCTGACAGGCAGACACTTCCCCAAAACCCCCTTTCCCCAACACACGAAAATCCAAGAACCAATCCTCTCCCATGGGCTGCATCTCCAGCCACTTCCACTGCAGAAACCTTTTCAGATACATACTTTCAAGGAAAAAAGTGTAGGGCACTTCCTTGAGAAAGTCCATCACATTGTCAATGGTCTCATTGAAGAGATCATCACCGGCCTCTTGGTGCTTCTCTTTGACCTTTGTGATGCCGTTTTCTGGCAGGAAGGGGCAGAAATACTTGGTGCCAGGCTCCATGTACCGGGACAAGATCTTGTTTGCTTTCTTCACACGGTCCTCATCTTCAGCCATGTTGTACTCTTCAATATCCTTCCACAGGCGGCAGGGACCTTTATACTCATTGTTGGAGTCCAGGAACTCCTGGAAGAGACGTTTGCCGATGGGCTGCTCCACGCAAACCGTCTGGAAGCCCAGGTCTAAAGTCTCCCGCAGGCCCTCGCACACTGTGATGTGAGGCAGCTTCAGGCGGGAGTGGTACTTCTTGTCTCGACTGGATGCAGGGTTGGCAGTGCCATCAAAGCTCCCACGGGCGGAGATGTAGGCAGAGTTGGCCACCACCGTTGTCAGGCCACCAATATCCATGGTGACACAGCAGGGAATAAGGAGGAGGGACGGAGAAATGTGTAAGACGCAGCTAAAGCTACAGAGAAAGGCTGTTAGGGGGATGTAGAAGTGGAAGTAGACGCCTGGAAACTAGTGCAGAGAAGAGTTGGCGAAGCAAAAAAAAATGACAGAGAAGCAGATGATAAACGACTGAGAACCAGATACGAATAAGATACGATTTGATTTTCCTCTTCCTCCAGTGATTGAGAAGCAGAATGTATCACACGTATGACCATCTGCTCGCTGCAGACAGCCACGGAGACCTCAGCGTTTCCCTCAGTGAGGCTTCCACCGGCCCAAGAGTCCCTACTCTTCCTCCTAGACACACGCAGACGCACATGCAGATCTACCTGACTCATCACCTTCTCCTCAAAGGGATTTATCCCACTCTGTAACTCCGTAATGCTTTATCCTGTGCTGACCCACGTGCAGGATGCCGAGGGAGAGGAGGGAACAAAGAGTGAAGCAACGGAGAGGATGATGGACGTGATGGAGAGGAGACAGAAGATGAGAGCGAGAAGGAGAGAGGCAGAGGAGTGATGGATGTGATTTGCATGTAGTAGGTTGGTAATGAGAGGAATGTGGTGAAGTTGGGAGCAAGAGAGAGAGAGAGACATAGTGGGACAATAGCCACTGTCAGAGAGAGAGAAAAGACAGAAAAAGACAGGATTGCTCACAGCAGTTAACATCCTGCCTCTGCTGAGTGGTTTTAAGCCTCGTCTCTTTCTATAAAACCTAAAAACCTGCAATGAGTCTAAAAACAAAGGTCGTGAGAGAACCTAACTTGCTTGAGATACAAGTCGTGCTCACTTTATTGTGTTTTCCTGAAAAAAAATTCCTTTTAACATTGAGTCAGCTACAGTTTTGACCATGCTAGCATGGCTCCAGGTGGTCGGTTATTCTGTGGATCCGCCACTTCGATCCAGACTAGAAATGTCTCAGCTTTTATAAAGATCGCCATGAAGTTTGGCACCGTCAGTCATGTTTTCATGATCCCTTCAGTGAAATGTAATAACTTAGGTCCAAAGTAAAATCTGCCCAATACTTTGGTTTATTATCAAATAGAAGAAGAACTAATAACATCCCCATTAGCCACGGCCGCACTTTGTTTCATGCTAATTAGCAGACATTTGATAACAATAACAGTGCTAACATGCTGATGTTAAGCAGGTACTATTTTAATGTTAACCAGGTTCATCTCCTTAGTTTAGAGTGTTAGCATGGGGATGTTCGCTGTTTAGTGTAAAACACAGATCACAGCTGAGGCTGATGGGGATGTCTCGCAGATATTTTATTATCAGACCCCAGAGAAGTTGACAAATCGATTTCGATTCAATTTTAATCTGATGAGGACATAAAACATTTCATCCTCCGGGGGTCATGAACATTACAACAAAATTTAATGGCAGTCCATCGGCAGTCGTTGCGATGTTTCAGTGAAGCTCTGGGTCGACTGACCGGCGCTGCCTTCCCTTCAGCCAGGCCAACACGTTTAATTAATGTACAGAACATGAATTGGATCTTGAGCTTATTTGAAATTTTGCTCCTCTCTATTTTAATTGCTTTAAATATTTTGGTGTTCAACTGTTGGTTGGACCAAACAAGATATTTGAGGATGTCACACTTAATCTCTGGTAACGTTATTGCAGTATATACTCCCTTATAATTTCTAATTTGTTACACTTGGAGTTAAGTGTCTATTTTTCAGCAAGCTGCCTGGCTGTTCAAGGTGATCCTGAGGTTTCTCCAAGGTGTAAAGGACATTGTTGGTGAAGACAGAAGTTCACCTGTTCCTACGCTGGCCCACCTCAGCTTCTGTACCTGCTGCATGCCAGTCTTATCATGGCCTTATAAATAGTGAATAAGAGATAACACATACATCACACTCAGGAGCAACATCCAGGGAGTGAATTTTAGCCTTTACTGTGGAAGAGAATGAGACAGGAGACAGGACGTACAGTGCACACCTGAGAGGGCCTCAAAATCTTCGTGGGAGGGACAGGAGAGAGGATAAAACGAATATTACTGTGTGTCCCTTGATTGAGGGAAGGAAGAAGAGAGGTAAAAAGCAGAGCTGTGTAAAGGAAAGTAAAGGTTCTGCTGTGGATCCTGGTCGGCACAGAGCTTCATCATGGCCACCTTAAAGGAGAAGAGGACCTGTGGGCAGCGATGTGAAGACTTTGGCCGTTTTGTCTGGAACTCTGACAATGGGACGTTTATGGGGAGAACACCTGAGAAATGGGGTAGGAATGAAATAATAGCCTCTTTAACGGCTCTTGTGCAACACTAAAAAAACATACAACGACAAAAAAAACCTGAATTATACAGAGGGTAGCAGAATCACCTTTTATAGTACAGTGCAGTATTACAGTACAATGGCTCTGGGTTAAATTATTATTTAGAAATACTTTTAAAGTACTTTTTCCTTACAACCTCTTTGAAACACAAGTTGAAACACGTTGAATCAATGAATGAATATAATGTTAAAAAAAAAATAAAAACCAAATATGTAAATTTTGCCAATCTGGTAAATTGTTTTAAAAATGTGATTATATTATTTCTCAAGTCTATCTTAATACAACACTCATGTGCCCATTGCACTAAATATAAATAAGGTTTCAGACATTATAAAGCACTGTTATAGAAAAAACCACTCAACAACATATAAAGTAGATCAAAATATCCCAGCATCGACCTGCTACAACATTAAAATGATGCTTCCACTTAAAGGCTTAAGTAATAGGACTTCACTATTATGATATAGTATGTGACACCATAATACTGACAGGAGCCGTTCTGCTGTGTACTTCTCGTATGGTTACTTGCATATTTTTACAGATTTAAAGCAGTACTTTTACTTGGCCAGTATGGACAGAAGAATCTACTACAAAGTCCATAACACATCTGGGAGAACTGAGATTGACCTTTACAATATCTATTCTTTCTTCAGAAACAGAATGAAGAAAAGAGATTAAAGTTAGAGGATGGATTCCTTTAAATCTGTCTTAAAACACTATGTACACACAATGAGTTATGGTTCTCTGTAGTTGATTCTTCTGTCCACACTGGCCCTTGAGTGATTCACCATTCATACATTGTAAAGTTCATCTTGAATTGAGTGGCTGTTACATTCAAGTCAAGTCAACATGTCAACCCCTTCAGCGCACCTAGGGGCAGCGGAGGAAGAAGCGGCAGTACCTCAAGATAAATATACTCTATTACAAGTAAAAGTACTGCTTTCAATATGTAAAAGTATACAAGTAACCATACAAGAAGTACTCAGCAGAATGGCTCCTGTCAGTAATATGGTGTCACATACTATTTCATAATAGTGAAGTCCTATTACTTAAGCCTTTAAGTGGAAGCACCATTTTAATGTTGTAGCAGGTTGATGCTTGGTTATTTTAATCTACTTTATATGTTGTTGGGTGGTTTGTTCTATAACAGTGCTTTATAATGCCTGAAACCTTATTTATATTTTGCGCATATGGGCACGTGAGTGTTGTATTGAGATAGACATGAGAAATTCTCACCGTGTCCTTCACGCCAGTTGGCTCAAGAATGTTAAAATTAATTATTGGAAGAGAATCACGGATTGGAATTTCTTTGATTTCAAAATAAATGTGAGTGTGAATGTACTAAAAGACAAACACACCCACGTGAGGTCAACCACACGTGTGACTTTTTCTGTCCTTTTAATGTCACCACAGCGAAGTGTATGTTTGCAGCCTGTTAACAAGGAGAGATAAGCCTGCTGTCGTACGATAAGCTTTGGCTTGGTTTTGTTTTTATCATACAATCAGATTAAATTCAGCTCATATTGACAGAGGACACCTTGACCCCTGCATATATAGACATATACCTTTTTAAACACACTATTAAGTTTCCTCTATGTCCCCAGCATTTTCTATTTAACTGCCTTGCTAGTTTACACTAAATATGGGATGGATTTTTTTCCCTCCTTCTCTATTTAACTGTACATTATTTTGCATGATCTGGGTATGAAAACATAAAAAAACAACTGTAAAAAAAAAAGAAGCTTAAAAATGAGCCGTTTTTCAACAACAGAGTGGCTCTCGGACAAAGAGAGGTGATGCCCCCATAAACATGCAACCGGGAAAATGGGTGTTAATAAAAACAAAAACAAAACAAAGCTGTGTATCTCTTTCTCTCTCTCTCTCTCTCTCTCGCTCCCTCACAGTGTACATCAGTCTGTATTATGTGGCCTTCTACGTGGTCATGACAGCCCTCTTTTCCTTGGCCATCTATGTGCTCATGTACACCCTGGATCCGTACGCCCCTGACTATCAAGACCGGCTAAAATCGCCAGGTGAGACAACAACAACAAAATCGGAGAGTTAAGACAACAATAATCTAAATCTCAGTGCCTCTTAACCAGCTCTCCCTCTGTTTGCCCCCACCAGGGGTGATGGTGTGGCCGGACACTTATGGAGAGGAGCATCTTGAAATCACCTACAACACATCAGACGAGGCCAGCTGGATGAAGATGTCCAAGATCCTTCATAAATTCCTGGAGCGTAAGTACATGCCTACTGGACAGTTATCTAATATTTGACATGTAAAAAAAAAAAGACATGTAGATCCTTCTTTCTCTCTTTCTGTCCCTCAGCCTACAATGACACCAAACAGCTTGAATGTAACAACTACAACTGCACTAAGGGAAAGTACTTCATCCAGAAAACCTTCACTGCCCCTCACCACACAAAATGGGCATGTGCCTTCAAGCAGAGCATGCTAGGACCCTGCTCAGGACTTGAGGACCCGACCTTTGGCTACAACGGCAGCATGCCTTGTGTCATCATTAAGATGAACAGGGTACATTATATTAATAAAAACTTGGATCTTGCAGTACATAAAAAAAAAAAAATGAATTCAAATTCAGTTACCATGAAAAAATAATCTGTTTTGTCTCTGCAGATCATTGACTTTTTCCCTACTAATAGCACTGATGTTCCCCTCTATGTCAACTGCACCATCCTGGTGAGCAACAACTGCATATACTGATTTTAGCAGCACACGTTGAAGAAAATGAGTCAGAATTTTTACAGAGTATCTGAAGGGCTGGGGGGCTTGCAAGAGACAGATTAAAGAAAGAATGGTCATAAATGAAGCAGCAGAGACAGAGGTAAGGTGACTTTCAGTCCCAGTATGGATCAAGCTGCAAAAACACTGGATCCTACATTTCCCATAATCCACCTCTTGAATCAGAACTTCTGATTAAGAAGCCCCCGTTTCGAACAGAAGCCCACATTATAAATCTAATCTCCAAGCTAAGCATAATACAATTGTTTTCACAGCCTGAATCTTACTTGTGATGAGTAAACTTGTTTTTTTAAATCTGTAAAATCAGTTCACTGCCTCTTTAATAAGATCCTTTTATTTGTGTCTTTGTTTGTTAATAGGATGGACACAACAATGTGGCAAAAACCGAGTATTTCCCTGAAAGGGGAATTATGGATCACTCTTACTTCCCTTATTATGGAAATCTGGCACAGGTAAGCAAGTTAATCGCACACCCACTGAGAAACAGTCTGTTTATGTCGTTATTATGTTCTCTGTAAAAGTGAGGCCGGACAGTGGTCCCATACTCAATATGTTCCACTTGGTTTGTTGTAACATGACTAACTGCAAATTAGCATTTGATTAATTTATAACCCACTGAGTAAAAAAAAATAAAAATAAAATATGGGACACTAATCCAGCTCTAGGTCCACATTCCTAAATAATCTAAATATTCCTAAATTAATTTCCCAAATTTTCAAAGTGTTCCTATAGGTTTTATCAATGTGATGTCCTAGAAAGAAAAAAAACAAACACATAACAGTAACCGACAATCTGCACTGCCGCCTGACTCCTTTTCCTCAGCCTACTTATGTCAACCCGTTGGTGGCTGTTCGGTTCAGCCTGGTCGGAGAGAAGCAAGCGTCGATCCAGTGCAGAGTGGTCTCCGACAAGATCAGCTACGAAAACTTCTACGACCCCTACGAGGGAAAAGTCATCTTCAAACTCAAAGCGGTGAAATGAGAGACAGAGCGGATGATACTCGAGATTCTCAGATATCCCATCATCATGTCACCTGTCGGTATCAAAGACAGGATAGGTGATTCTGTCCATTTAACTACCTTTAAACTACTTGTATTCAACTTAACCCTCCAGTGTAGGTCCAGTTAAATCTCTGTGCTGTGCGGTGCTTTTATAAGAGTGATTTGTCGTGCTTCGCCGAGTGATTCATGAACTTCTTTGTATACTGACTTTTAGATTTTGCCATGAATTAAACAGTAAAATCTATTTATCTAAATGATGTGGGGAAAAAATTCCTGTTAAGCAGTTCTAACTGACATGTTCAATGAGATTCTTGAGGTGAATTTATAGTTAAAAAAAAAAAAAAAGGGTGCTTAATGTGTCCTAAGAAGGTCATGACAAGTGTGTCTAAATGAAGTAATAAAGATTTTAAATAAAAATCCATTGGAATCTCAGTTTGGTTTCATAAAAGTATTTACCAGCTCAAGCTTTAGGGATGATTTATTTTTAGTAAGTATAAGCTAAATAAGCTAAGCCATCACTTATTAAAAATAAAGCAGTATACCCCTAAAAATCTACTCAAGTACTTTCTGTAGTGTATTTGTGCTCTCACTAATAGGATGATGATGGTGATAAGGTTTTCAAAAATCTGCTGACTGCAGAGCTTGTGGGTTATCAGCTTACACAGGTGTAAGACAGACAAACACACATGCACACACACACACACACACACACATGCTAGCACAAAAGTAAATTACAGCTGGTAAGACGCTGCACTTGCACGCACACAAACACACACACACACACACACACACACAAAGAAAAGCACACAGACAAACACACACACACACACACACACACAGAAAAGCACACAGACAAACACACACACACACTAGCAGAAAAGTAAATTACAGCTGGTAAGATGCTGCACTTGCACAAACACACAAACACACACACACAGAAAAGCACACAGACAAACATACACACATACACACAGAGAAAAGCGCTCGCACACAAACACACACACACACACACACACACACACACACACACACACACACACACACACAGCAAAGCACACAGACACAACGGCATCTCTTTTGATTTCAGTGAAGTGGGTATGAAAAGGAAGATAAATGTGGACAGGGTAAAGACAAATATGAGGGTTCACTAAATAATTACATAGACGACAATAAAGAGAAATACATACTGTACATTTGGTATATAAACATAAATGTTTATTTTGTCTGTCTCCTTTCTAATTTCTGTGTTTTTCTTGTGAATTCAGAATACTTTATCCTCTATGGGGCTTTAAAAGAATTTTTGAATTAAACAATCTGAGTAAGAAAAATTACTCTTTGGATGAAGAGTTCAACAAACATGATGAATAGTTCAGCAAACACTTAAACCGTAACCCATCATGAGGTGTCATTAGGAGATATCTGATTTTTAAGATGTCACAAGCCAAAAGTTTGTCTTATTTTTAATAAATAGATGACTTAATTCAACAGTTTCAAAATACAGGAACATTTTGATGAAAACAGTATTTCTCTGTGCCCATGAGCATCGGTCATGGCCATCAACATATACATAAACTCAAATACCCTCTCTGTCAACCTACAGCAGGAAAATATTTGAAAACAATATTAAACTCAAAATATATGGTAACATGTGGCTGTGATACACATGTTTATAGTGCACATTATGAATTATAAGACATGGGCATTGAGTGTGAGTTGCCAGAGAAATGCTCTCTCACAGTGAGATCACATCCCCTCAAAGTCTTGCTTCTGTTGCAGAGAAGCGTTGACGAGGCACATAAGTTCAACATTCAGTGGTAACTAGAGCAGGATCTCTCTTTCAATGCAAGTGAATAACTTCTCGAGTATTTTCAAATGTTTTTGTGAGCTGCTGCCTAATGCTGTATCTCATTACCTACATTCCTTAGTTGTCTACTTTTTTCTACTTTTTTTGCCAAGAAGTGGGAAATATGTAGGGTTATTGTTGTAGTTATTAGGTAACACTAAAATGTGTTATTACACCTAAATACACAGTAGTATAATGATTGTAATAAACTACATATACTATCTATTTAGCAGATAGAAGGTTTGCACTTCAGCCAGAAGCAGGATCTGCCATTTATAATAGCCTAAATCTAAATAAAGTAGAAGTCAGGTGTAGTAGTGTCATATACAGTAAAGATTGAGGCCATTTCAAATAATATAAAAGTGCTTTCCTACTAAAAAAAAAAGAAAGAAAGAAAAAAACATACTCATATATTAAAAGAGAAACAGTATATGGAGTTGAGTTGAAACCTCAGATTTGGTCCATCATTGCTCCGAGGAAGAGGCAAACATGACGCTCAAAGTGCAGACATAAATGAGTGTCAACAGAAAGCAACAGCAGAAATGCTTTGCTTCTCTTTTTGGTGCGTTCACTCTTCGACGAGAGCGTGCATTACAAGCATCAGAGCTGGAAGGATATCCAAGCCTTTTGTGCTTCTCCGCTAAACTGTAAACAGGGTGTGCTTCCCATCGAGGATTTTTTTTTTTAAAGTCACTGTTAATGTCCAGCGTTCTAGTTTGATGCCTGAAGAGTGAAGGGGTTCAGTTGTATAACCTAAAACTATTTCAATATGACTTTAAACAGTAAAGTGTATCTATAGTACTTATGCAACACTGCTCAATGTCCTTTATAAGAATCTAGGCTGAAGCATTTGTCGAGTCAAAATGTAGCTAATAATGATGATGATTTCCTCCCCTAATGGAGTCTGGTAGATTAAGAAGAAGAGGACGAGCGTTTGGTCCAACAGGCCACGTCTCACATTGCTGTGTGCGTTCGCATGAGTTCCCTATTGCACAAATTAAACTAAACTTCTGCTTCTTGTTCTGTCGCTGATGGCTGTGTGAGAGTTACTGTACGCGAGGATCTTTTGACCCTGAAGTCCATCTGGTCATGGGACTGTTTTGTGCTCAGCCCGGGGAACCCATCTGTGAGTGGTAACTCTCCACAGAACTGGAGCCAGAAGCAAACTGAGAGTGGTGACACTGAGAACCAGCAGGTACACCTGAGCAGAGAGAGGCACATAGAAAAATAAAGGCTGGGAGGATACGGTTATTG
Organism: Istiophorus platypterus; assembly: GCA_016859345.1. Classification (NCBI taxonomy): domain Eukaryota; kingdom Metazoa; phylum Chordata; class Actinopteri; order Istiophoriformes; family Istiophoridae; genus Istiophorus; species Istiophorus platypterus. The sequence goes on along the minus strand of CM029118.1, from coordinate 11,385,713 downwards.
GTTAATATTATTTAATAAATGCATTCGCTGAGCACAAACCACTGATTTCTGCAATGTACCAATACTCTGGAATATTATGGGGACTTTGTTTTGTACATGTTGTCTCAGAGTTTTTTTTTTTGTTAAATATTACATTTTATAGAAAATAGTCAAGACTTTTAGACTTTAAAACTATTTATTTCACAATGACCCACAAGTAACTAGGGACATAGTTTAGCGGGCTACAATTCTACTGCTACTATACTCTTACTAAAAAGAAAGAGCATATTACTGCATATTGTTCTGTTACTTCTTGGTCACAAGCAGCATCTACAACAATGATATACAATCTAACAATTAGTATTCTGGACAGGAAGCTGATAAGATCACACCACTGCTGTATTCTTAAGAAATAAAACATGCTATGTTTTGATTATTTCAAATAATTTGTCAAGAGGTTCCTCAGTGACCTTGTGGTTCCCGTTAGGGTTTCTGGTCAACAGGAAATTGTAAAGTGCCCTTTCTTAGATCCTAATTTTGGACAGATGGCTTTTTCCTCTCTGGGGGATCAACATGTGGAACTTTTTAGCCACAGAATCCAAAATGAATCATTTTAATCTCAAACTGAAAAAGCTTTTAAAGTAGGATTACACATGTAGTCACGAATGACGTTTTACAGTACTTGTATCATTGTTTTGAAAATGTTTGTGTTTTGTGCTTTTCTGCCTTTTTTTTTTTTGGGAGGCTTTTTAATGTATTTTAAAAGGTCCATCTAGGGACAGAGTGCAGTGCAAATTTGCTTAGCGTATAGTTGTCAAGGTATGCAGCACTGAATAATGCTTCTGTATACACTTGCAAAATAACAGTAAACACATGTATTACAAGTCATCACTGACCTCTCTGGAGATGATTCCAGCACGACGCGCGCGGCTGCCCAAGACGAAAGAGAATTCGCTGACCTGCGCGAGGCCAGCCGAGACGATCCACCGTATGTGTCGAGAGCCGGGAGGCAAGATTGCTGACAGCACCAGTACGGCCATGACAAACTGGAAGGAAAAGAGGGATAAGGTGGAGAGAGGAGGGACTGAGAGTGTTTCAAAGGTGAACAGCAGAATGAAAACAGCACAAGCGAGAAAAAGTGTGGCACCTTCATAATGACAAGTGTGAGCGTTAGCACCAGCAGGATGGTGAGTTCATACAGCACAAATGTTGGGAACACATGGAGACCTGTAGCATCACAAAAACACAAGATGAGCAAGCGAGGTCTTACAGTAAATGGTACAAAAGTGTAACATGACAACAGAGCTGAGATCTATAATATACGGTTTTGTTGGATCTGACCAATAGAGGCAAAGAAGATGATGGCGAGGAAATCTCTGATCGGCTCGAGGCATCCTAAGACCTCTGCGGTGACCATGTGACCCTGGGTGGACAGCAAAGCTCCAGCCAGGAAGCAGCCCAGCTCCATAGAAACATCCAGAAACTCTGTTACCTAGAGAGCCCGTCAGGAAGAGAAACTGGGAGGTTAAAAAATGGTAGATTGGTGGAGTAATATCACACATTTGTAAAAGGATTCCAGGACATCTAAAGAACAGAACATACTGTCAGCATAAAAAAGACAAAAGCAGCCATCCCCAGCACCAGGATCTCCTTGTTGCCTTTGCTCTCAGCATGCAGTTTCTTGTAATACGGGCCGATCAGGAAGGATTTGAGTAACAAACACAGCAGCAGCACTGCAGCCAGAGACACCAGGACCTGGGCCAGGAGATACAGCACGCGCAGACTTCCAAACAGGAAGCTGTGGTGCACAGAGGGAACAACGGATTTAAGCTGTGTGTGTGTGTGTTTTGAGGGGAGAGAACATATGCAAAGAGCAGAAAGGCTAACTGACCTGTCCAAGTCTCCACTCTGTGCCTGGATCAGCGTTGGCATGACAGCGATGAGGAGGCCGAGCTGAACATCTTGCATCACTAACATCCCAAGAAGAACACTGCTGTAGTCCAGGTCACCTGTCTCACACACACACACACACGGACGCACACGCGCACGCACGCACACACACACACGCATACACACACACACACACACACACACACACACACACACACACACACACACACACAGATGCAGGCACAGCTACATTACTCACTAATGAGTTACCAAAACCAAATAGTAATTAGTCTAAAAAGAGTTTTTCTCATGTTTGAAATAATACTGTGGCATAGCATTGGATTTAAGAGCAGACTCCTCTGAATGAGGGACTTTTACCTGTAGTGGGGTATTTTACACTTTTATATTGCTATTTTACTTAGATAAAATGTCTAAATACTGGTATCAATCCATTGAGGATTGTTTTTTGTTTTGGTTTTTTGGCCCAGGTATATCTGATGCTGTCTTCACCATAATACAGTAGAGGTGAGCTTATTTGAATGACTAAAGAAAACTGTTCACATTGATTAAAAAAAAAAAAAACAACTTCCTCCTGACAATGCATCAGAAGAACAGAGTAACACAGTGTAAAAATGCAACACTGCTTTTTTTGTATCTGATTGACAAAAGTTGGAAAACCTGTAGGAATAGTCTGCATCCCCTTGCAAGGCTTCATTTACTTCTATTGCTGCAGAGAAGCTGTAAATTACATTTCCTGATCTCTCAATAGAACAAGCATTTTATAAATATGAAATTTGAACTAATTTTCAGAATCATTTTTTATTAACCTAAGACAGTAGTTTGCTGCTTCTCTTTCAGATTACTCCCTGAACTTGAACTGCTTAAATTTCAATAAAAACTGGTAAAATTACAGTTCACTTTAGCTGCATATCCTTATAATGTGTCATAATGTATGTAGACCGACACACCAGACACACCTTCCTTGTCCGCCCTGCTTCCTCCTGCTAGGAAGCGGGACACCAGTGGAGTGCTGGACAGGGAGAGACAAGTGGAGATGAAGACTGTCTGGGTGGGTCGAATACGCAGGACTTGTCCCCACAGCAAACCGGCCCCCACCATCAGCAGACTCAGGTAGCACGACCCCTGAACTGATGTCTTCCATACCTACACACACACACACACACACACACACACACACACACACACACACACACACACACACACACACACACACACACACACACACACTTAATTGGCATTAAAGGCCCTGCTCCTGTGTTTGGACCAGTTATATTCACCTTATATATGCTTCCCTTAGGCAATATTATTAGGAAACAATCAATAAACTTTTACCGTTATGCAGATGATACCCAATTGTATATGTCATTGAAGCCCGATAAAACTAATCAGTTAGCTAAACTTCAAACATGACTTAAAGATATAAACATCTGTATGTCCAGCAATTTCTTACCGTTAAACTCAGACAAAACTGAAGTTATTGTACTTGGCCTGTAACACCCTAGAAACATGTTATCTAATGATATACTTACTCTAGATGGCATTGCTCTGGCCTCTAGCACAACTGTTATGAATCCTGGAGTTATCTTTGATCATGATATGTCCTTTAACTCCGAAAGAAAACGAACTTCAAGAACTGCCTTTTTTCACCTATGTAACATTGCAAAAATCAGGCACATTTGGTCTCAAAATAATGCAGAAAAACTAGTACATGCTTCTGTTACTTCTAGGCTTGATTATTGCAACTTATTGTTATTAGGCTGTCCCAACAAAACATTAAATACTCTCCAGCTGATTCAGAATGCTAGACTCTCCTAAAGTATAATGGGAGGCAGAGCCTTCAGTTTTCAGGCTCTTCTACTGTGGAACTATCTTAAAGTTTGGCCCCAGGAGGCAGACACTCTCTCCATATTTAAGAGTCGGCTTAAAATCTTCCTTTGATAAGGAGAATAGTTAAGACTGGCTCAGACTCAGCTTGAACCATTATGCTTCTACAGGCCTAGACTGCTGGGGGACTTCCCATGATGCACCAAGCTCCTCTCTCCTATTCCTCTCCACCTGAACGTGTTCGTATCCCATCAATGCCTGTTAATAACTTTACTTCTTCTTTCTCCTGTATTTTTGTGCTTTCTCATATCTCTCCTCTCTCCTACTGTTGCTTTCTGCAGGTTTTTTCTGCCTCTGATGCTGCAGAGTCTGGATCTATGACTGCAAAGCACCTACTTCCCCCATGACCACTGTTTCAGTCATTATGATTATTACTATTACTATTAAGCTTAGTCTTTTTAGTATTATTAGATTTACTATCATTCTCATAATTATCATACATCTTTATGTGGCATTTGCATCTTGTGTTATGCTATGCCCCCCCCCCAAAAAAAACCCTCTGGTTTACCTTTCGAAGGCGCTCGGGTGAGAACTCCAACCCCACCACGAAGAGAGTGAAGAACACACCCAACTCCCCGAGAGTCTCAACCTGGACCATAGACTGGAACCCACAGGGACAGACACAGACATGAAAAGCTAGCACAAAAGTAAATTACAGCTGGTTAAGATGCTGCACTCTCTCTCTCTCTCTCTCTCTCTCTCTCTCTCTCTCTCTCTCACACACACACACACACACACACACACACACAAACACACAAACACACAAACACACACCTTGATGCTGTTGAGGCCAGAGGGACCAAGAAGGACCCCACAGATGATATATCCAAACATTGGAGGAAGACCGACTAGAGTGCAAATCCAGCCGCAAGGTAGGGACAACATCACCACAGACACCAAGTCCTGCACATATACGTAGCAATAAAAACCGGGGTAGGCTTAATGCTATTAAAAAACTGAAATCTGTACCACTCTAACCATTATTAGTATTTGAAGAATTAAATCAAACAAATACAGAGATTTGACTTCTTATCTTGCCTGGATTAAATAGGAATTAACCGACCTTGATGAAGTGATGGTCTGCTCTCGGCATTGTGGAGTCTCGTGGTTTAGTCAGAACATACTGGTTGTTCTGCGAGTCAATGAGCATACTCAGTCCCAGGTCGTCCTCCACTTCCTTCAGCCTTGATTTGTTCTTCCTCTTCCCTCCATTCTCCTCATCTTCCTCCACTCTCAACACTGCCTCTACGTTCACTCCTTTCATCTACGAGACAAACCAGAATATGGAGGGAGGCAATAATCTGATGCTTTGCTGATCAACTGTCTGTACCTGTAAACTTGAAATGTCTTACAGTTGGACTTGGTTATATGTTGCTTTTGAGGTGTGATGCATAAAGGCTGAGCTTCTAAAAATTCCAGGTGGACCAGTTCTAAATTACTCAAACTTTTGCGCTGGTTCTAGTGTCCCGATTAATCTATTCCCAAGTGTAAAGTAATCTTATTTTAAGACTGCAAATGCTGTTGTGTGCTGACCTGTTTGCTGTTGTCAAAGGCGTGCTCCTCGATCTCCTCCTCTAGTCGGTCTGCTGCCTTTCTGACGTCCTCCAGGATTTCATCCAGCATGGACAGAGTTTTATTCTGGGCTAAAGCACTTTTAACAGCTTCCTGCTGGTGCTTCTCCGCAGCCACAAGCTCCACATACTCTTGCTCTTCCTGACCGGTGAGAACATTGCCCAAAAGACAAGTATGTATAAGCAAGCAGGTTTTTGGACAAGTTCACAAAGTTGTACAGAGCAGCGTCCACTCAGCTGACATACTCAGGAAAGACTAACTAAATATGCTCTTCCTTTGATGCCAAGGTGGGCGTTATGGTTGAAATTAATAGCGTAATATTTGTCTGATATTATCATATTTAATATCACAATATGACACATTGGTCCAAATATCACACAAAAATCACACAACACAACTTTATTGGCTGATTTTGATGCTTTTTGTCACAGTTCGTATGAGATCACTCAATGGGACAACAAAATTTTGCAGAATGTTACCAAGACATGATCCTGTCTAGAGCTGAATCAATCATTCAGTTATGTGATTAGTCAATCGACAGATCAATGAATCAACATTTTGGAAAAAAAAATCAGTTTTTACAATTGTTTAATCAAATAAAAATGGCAAATATTTTCTAGTTACTGCTGTGAAGATTTGCTGCCTTTATTTTTTTTACATTTTTAAATAGAAAATCTTTGAGTTTGAGACTGTTGCTCAGACAAAATGAGAAATTTTTGAAGATGTCATCATGGGCATTTTTTCCCATTTTTTTTGACATTTCATATATTCAAAAATTAATCAGTTCACCTAAAAAAAATGATTGAATTGATCAATGAATAATCAAAAATAATTGTTAGATGCAGTTCTATTCACATCGCTAAAAAAGTGTTTCCAAAAAAGTCGATAAAAGAATTATATTAAATTGCATTGCATTCTTTGCCTCTGTTGTGACGTTTCTCTCAGTACAGCATGAAAATATTTCCATACATATGCACTCTGACGCAGTATCCTTGAGACACTGCTGACCACAGTGCCCTCACCTTTATGGCTGCCTCCCTGAGGGCCTCCAGTCTCTGTCTGCTGCTCTCCTTCATGTTGACGACATCCCTGTAGTCTCCCTGCAGCGCCCTCTGCAGGCTGTGCACTGCCTGGAACACCAGGTGCTCGCTCTCATTCAGCTCCTTTTGGAAAACCTCCAGTGTGTGAACCTGAATGCAGATAGAGAGAGTCCAGTCTTCTATTAAGGTGTGAAGTATCTGACGTCCCCTTTTACTGAAGCCCCTGTATGGGCTCTATTTTGAAACATGTGAGAGCATTTTACATGTCCAGATCCAGATAACGTAGGTTAAAACAGCAAGAATGGTTGTGACTCTGATAAAAAAAAAGGAAAAAAATCCACTTAATCTGGCCTTGAAATGTTTTATAGTTATTTAATAAGAAACCATTTAACCTGCCAAGTGTCTGTTCATTATCTAAATTCGAGCTGAAACAGTGTCAAATAATCACTTACTCAACTAACAGAAGATTAATCAGCAACAATTTAGAACATTCCTCAATTACTTAAGTCACTAATCAAACAAAAATGAAAAATGTTCTCTTGTTCCAGCTTCTCTAATATGAGAATTTCTTAACTTCTGCTCCAAACAAAGGGCCTTTGCTCCTTCTAGTATTTATTCTCACTTTGGTACCTGGAAGTGCTTCTCGGGTTCTGAAAGGGCCCGATCTCTTCCAACAGCATCTGCAGCGGTCGCCAGCTTCTTGACAACCACATTCTTCTGACGCAGGAGTCCCACCAGCCGCTTGCAGTTGCTGGCCACCCAGCTGTGGCCCTGTGTGGTCCCTTTACCCCGATAAAGCTTGATGGCATGCTGCGCCACCTGGTCCTTCTGCAGCACGGCAAGTGCCCCCGCCAGGCCATAGCACAGCAGCCAATATACAACCTGCATCCAAACCCCTACTTCTGTCTTCACCAGAGTGTGGAGACTGATCAAGAAAAAGATATCTGGGAGTGGGAACAGAAAGAGCAGGATGAATTACAGCAGGAAGGGAATGTTGATCAACAGTAAAAAACAAAGAATAGTTTGGAGAAGTCTGGTGATATTTCGTGTTTTTCTTGTGGCCCACAAATCCAATGAAACGAGCAAACCAACAATGAACTGGTCCAAGAACAAGTATTATCGGTTTATCAAAAGCCTAATACAGTTTATTCCTCAGTGATATGGACCTCTGCTGTTGTCCAAAAACTATCAATAACACAGCAGTGACCGACACTGTTGCACTGGGTGAGTTTATATACTATCCTGATGCCTTAAAAGTTAACTAGCTCACAAAATCTGCAGCTGAAATAGCCTCCAACAAATACAGTATTTACTCCTGTTTGACTAATATTTGTAAAATATAACTACTGCATTCAGCTATTTTAAAAGTTTAGTTGTTTTTTTTAGACTAATGTATATATCCTTGATTTATATTTTAAATTTAAATCTTGTGTATGAATTAATTGACAGAGCACTGAGAACCAAAGATATGCTGGGGAAGTGGGAAATTATAGAGGTCGGTTTGGGTCTTTTCAAGGAATATTTTCACAAAACAAACATAGAAATACAGGCTTTGCTGGTCATTACCTTCAATGCACAGAAAGTGACAGTATATGTCCTAAAATTTTCTGTTCTACCACAGGCTTCATACAATATCACCATATGATAATGTCTTTTTTTATGAGGGCACTATTTGCTTTTGCTTTCTTCTGCGATCTCAAGAAGGGGTTTAATCTTAAGGCTAGGTGTGGTTACAGTTGAAGGGCTTAAACAACAGCTGTGTACACACACCTGTGGCCTGTCTCACTGGCTTCTGTGAGTGGCTAATAGCACGTTGTATTGCTATGTTAAGTGCACCTGATTTGACTGTGCATGTCACATATACAAATTCCAGGAGTACTTGCTATTCTGCCTGCACCTAATGTGACGGTGCATTTCTATCTAGGCTTGGAATTCAAAAGTCTGAACTGTGCAAATTAAAGAAACTGCTTTGCTATCAGCAGCATGCTTTCTTCTCCTCCTACATCACATGCTTGCTTACACATTAAGCTTTTACTTCACCAGCATAATTACTGAATGCATCATACTCACATCTGAGCTGGTCTGCACCTTTGTGAGCATGAGACAAGCTGAGTGACGTTAACTTTCCAAACTCCTCCTCTGTCCGCCTTCCTACGACTGGACTGCAGCCACTCTGCTACTGTTGCTAGAAATCAATAGCACCACTGTTCTGTGCTTGGCTGCTAAAAAGAACAAGCATACACAGACACACACACACACAGACACACACACACAGAAACAGAAATTACCTCAGTTTCTTCTATTTTAAGGTGTAATAAATTTGATAAAAACATAATTAAACCTTTTAGAGGGCAGACCCAATTAAAATTAATAACAAACACTCTACATGCAAGTCAAAATGTTTCTCCTTACATTTGCCTGTATTTCCTTTAACCTTTACCAGACTGTACTATAGCCACAGGACTGATTTACAAGGACAAACATCTGCACCAGTAGCAGAGAAATTATTCAGTTCAAAAAGTAAGAATACCACACTAGAAAACTACTCCATTAAAAGTCCTGAATCCTGAATTCACTCAAGTAAAACTACAGACGAATTATGTACAACGTGTACTATCAAAAGTAAAAGTACATTGTATGTAGAATGGCCCATGTAAGTTTTTTATTATTATTTATGCATTAATATGTGATAAATAATTATTAAATTAATTGTTTAGTTAGTTGGAGTGGCTCGTCATGAACTGTTGGGTGATTTAACCTATAATATTGCATCACATTTCATAAGCCGATCATAAAACCGGTATGTATTTAAACACTTAATTTGAAAAGCAGATATATCCGCTGGAGAAATGTAATGGTGTTAAAAGCAGATAGGCAATGATTAATTGATTAAATGATTAGTTGATTGAAAGAAACTTAATTAATTCAGTAATTATGTCGAATTGATTAATTAATTGATTAATTAATTAATTGATTGATTAATTAAGTCACGGTTCATCAATCTTCTACTGGAATTCATATATGTGACATGCACAGTCAAATCAGGTGCACTTAACACAGCTCTGTAACGTGCTATTAGCCATCATCAATGCCAAACGTGATGACTCAGGATTCTCAAAAGTGAGAATTTGGGAGGATTTGGACAAATGACAAAACAAGATATTTAAAGACATCGCATTGGGATCTAGGATGTTGCAATGGGCATTCATCACTGTTTTCTAATGTTTTGTGGATTTGATTAGTCAAGAAAATTAGAGTGGCAACAAAAGGTTGATTAATAAACTGTTGACTGTAAGAAAATAATTGGCCACTAATTTGATGACAGAATAATCATTTTAGTCATTTTTTTAATGTCAAACACCTGGTGTTTCTACCTTCTGAATTGTGAGGATTTAATACTTTATTTAATTCTTCATCACACATGATAAACTGAATATCGCTAGATTTTGGACTGTTGATCAGACAAAACAAGCCATCTGAGGATCTCATTTTGATCTGTGTAAAATCACACACACACGCACACACACAAACACACACACATACACACACACACAAAACATTTTATATGTATATATACATATACATATACATATACATATATATACACCATTTTCTGTCATTTTATAGACTAGATGATTAAGAAAATAATGCACTAATACAAAGAATGGCATTTCTCTATGAAATGTAGTGGAGTGGAAGCATAAAGTGGCATTAAATGGCCATAATCAAGTAAAGTACAAAGTGTATTAAAGTACAGTACTTGGGTGAATTTACTCTCCACCGCTGCTCTGCACTAAGGTTTTGACCGGTCGTCATCTCTCGTTCCCAAAAAACCCGAAGGGTTCCGCGTACAAACATAAATCACGGACACAAAGAGCCCAATAACAAACACGTAAACGCGGTGTAAACCGAAGGGAAAACAAACAAAACAAAAACAAAAACAAAAAACTACAAATGAAAACCAAGACAGCCACGAGTAACATCGCACCAAGCTGCACACGCAACCCCGGACACACCGGGATATAATTCACCCGTTCCCGAACACGGACTCCTCGGCCCTTCTCTCCCCGAACGGATGAACAGAAGAACGGATGCAGCTACCTGCGAGATACGTGAACCGTCCCGGCTCTTCGCTCCGCTCCACGGCTGAAGGAGAAGCAGGAGGAGACGGGAACAATCATGTTGTTGTGCCGCAGCAGCAGCAGCAGCAGCTCCTCCACCACCACCACCACCTCCACCACCACCACCCCTCCTCCCCTGCCACATAGCTGAAGTCGATGCAGCCATTCACCGGTTCGCTCGGCGACTAACTCGGTGTTTACTCCGCTCCGCGTCCGTCCCTTAACATTATCCAAAGCTAGCGAAGGGGAGGCTAACGCCGCCGGGCCCAGGTAAGCGCGTATACTCTTTATGGAACCCACCTATTGGGAGTTCGGTTTTAATGTGTGCGTGTTTGTGTGTATATATATACGTATATAAAGTTTAACCTCTTTTCTTCCCCTGGAGCTGAAAGCAAAGCGAAGTTAGTCCTCGAATTCCTGCGAGCTGTCACGCACACAACACACGCACACGACACACGCACACGACACACGCACACGACACACGCACACACGCTGCCATGATCTCACGGCGACGCGGCTAACGCGGCTAACGCGGCTCGGCTAACGTTAGCGAAAGAAAAGAGCCGCGTACGTTCGTGACGTGTCATCGCGAGGCGTTAACGCGCCGTGGAAACTTAACGTCGACTAAAACCGAACAACCGCTTCTTTGTTTGGTTTTGTTTTTGTTTTTGTTTTTGTTTTTTCCCCCTGTAAATAATTGCGTCAGTTTAATTTTGATCCGTCTTCAGATTACTTCCTAAACATGTTTATCGGATTCGATGTGGGAGTTGTAGTTTTTTCAGGGTTTTTTTTTTTATTCCGCTCGGCCGCGTCAAGTGCATTTAAATTGCGAAGGCTGCTCCAGGTGGTAATTTAACTTAAACGCGTCTAAACAGCTGTTTGACGTGACTTTGTTCCTTTTTAAATAACAGCGACTCAATTTAAACGAGTTTAACATTCGAGTTGTCTTGATCTAAATCATAGACTGTGACTATATAAAGCTCTAAACCTATACTTAAGAGTGTGATAATGTGAAATAAGTGATACCGGACCTTTTAGCGGTCTCAGTGAGACTTATATTAATTAATAACGAAGTGATTATTTTGCCTAAAAAAGTTGTCAACTGATGCAAAAAAGAAAATAAAACTATTAAGCTAAGTTTATCCCCGAGCGAGTTCGGCGTCGCAGAACTACAATTCCCGTGAACGCGGCTCCTCTACGGTAGCGCATAATATTTTTTTCCGCGCATGCGCACCAGAGGTAATTGGATATCAAGTTGGGCAAAAACAGCGGGTGATAAAATGGTAGGTAAGAATAAAAAAGAGAAACCGGGACAGTCGTGCAGCCCCGTTAACAAGTCCGAAAACCGGTAACGGCTGTCGCTTAACGTTACGGGGACACGTCGATACCGGGATCGGAGTGCCCTCGGCCAAGTGTCGCATTGTCAGGGGTGATGTGTGTCGGGACTGGGAGGGAGATGGAAGGTCAGTTGCTGGTATTTTGAGAGACCCCGACACTTGCAGCACGTACCTTTCCCTTTTTGGTAGCTCGCCTGTGCTCCTGCCCAGGGTCAGGAGAGAGCCTGCAGGACCAAACGCCCCCCCCCCCTCCGCCCTCCTCTTCCTCCTCCTCCTCCTCCTCCTCCTCCCTCCTTCCCAGGAAAACTGGGTCGCCAAACACTGGCCCGTCACCGTTGTTGCTGTTTGATCATCGGGTGGGTCATGTTTGCAGAGACGTGCAATCCTCCCGGAGACCGTCTGTCTTGAATTAAAACGACGTAATTTTTGTGAACTAACGGGACCTTGCGGGAGTGACAGCGTTTTCGTTTTCCTTTATGCACTTGTACTGATATGTTCAGTATGCTGTTGCACGAATTGTATGAGTCTTACTTTTTTGTTTTAATCCGCGGAATTTATGCGCATGGCACGTGTTATTTAAGTTTAATTCACATCCAGATAATTTTGTATACGGGTGAAGTACAGGAGCTAGAAAAGCAGCCGGGAGATTTTAGAGGATGTGACATTCTTGCACTCTTATTCAATAGATCAAAACGTTTAGGCTGTTTGTTTAAATGTTGATGTGCAGCGTCAGCTCCACATGCGTTTCTCTGCATCTGGGCAAAGCAGGCATTTGTCCTAGGGCCCCAGAACCTGAAAGTTTTTGAAGCCCCCATTGTTGTCTGTGAATACAAATTCCTTTTATGGTGATTTGATTATGTGCAAATTTGTTTAGTACATGCACCACTAAAATACAATAAAAGTTGTTAAATAATTACAAATGGTGAAGGCTCCTCTATTACATTTTCTTGAGGCCCTGTCTTTTAAAGAAGCCCAGTGTCAAAATGTATCTGTAATACTGTTAATATTGCAGTTGCTATTGTGGTTACATGATGCATAGTTTTGAAAAAAATTGCATTTAAACAGACTATGTGACACACAGCAGACCTTGCAGAAGGAACATTCCAGCATGGGACTTTTTGCCCTAACAGGTTACTCCAGCCCTTTATTTATCTGTGTGCCGCCTTCTTGCTTTACAGCACAAGTTGAAGTCATCGCAGAAGGACAAGGTTCGACAGTTCATGTCCTTCACGCAGGCCGGGGAAAGGACAGCCGTGTACTGCCTGACGCAGAATGACTGGAAACTAGAAGTCGCCACAGACAACTACTTCCAAAACCCAGACCTCTACTACAAAGAATCCATGAAAACCTCAGTGGATCGCAAGAAGCTGGAGCAGCTCTACAACAGATACAAAGGTAAGCGTCTCAAAACAAATGCTAACATCAGCACGGTCTGCTTTGTCGTGTCTGTTACACTTGTGCAGTATTTTCCTCACTCTTCTTTGCAGACCCCCAGGATGAGAACAAGATAGGCATTGACGGGATCCAGCAGTTCTGTGATGACCTGACCCTGGACCCAGCTAGCATGAGCATACTTGTGGTGGCGTGGAAGTTTAGGGCGGCCACACAGTGTGAGTTCAGCAGGAAAGAGTTCCTCGATGGCATGGCTGAGTTAGGGTAAGCAACACTGATACTGAAGTCTGCAATGATCGGAGATGCTGCTGCATTCTTAAAACAGCAGTAGTTAAAAAAAAAAGTTATTCACAGTGTTTATTGGTGTTTGTACACAAAATAGTAAGAAACTGTAAAAGTTATTTGTATAACTGTGCTGTTTGTTTCTATCAGCAAAATATGTTGATATCAATTTAAAATTTCTGTTAATTGTGAGTCTGAAAAAAATTTAAAATGTGTTACATATTCTTAAACGTCAAATTTTGTTGTGTCATTTGCTGCATTCAGTTCACTACTATTTATAATAACAGGAGTTTGGAGGTCTTGATTTGCTGTCTCTGTGTCCTCAATGTCTCCTCCAGCTGCGACAGTCCTGAAAAACTCAAGGCAATCCTTCCCAGACTAGAACAGGAGCTAAAAGACACAGGGAAGTTCAAAGACTTCTACCAGTTTACCTTCAATTTTGCCAAGAACCCCGGCCAGAAAGGTTTAGGTAAGCCTTGGAACTGAACTTGTAGGACAGGCTCCTGGTTTTTACACATTTTCACCTAAAATACCCTGCCGTTTTCAGAGGTTCACCCGTATTTTAATTAGAAATACAAAATACCCACTTCTAAAAGTTCTTTGTGTTCTGTCCTAGACCTAGAAATGGCAGTGGCTTACTGGAATCTAGTTCTCACGGGTCGCTTCAAGTTCTTAGATCTCTGGAATCGGTTCCTGCTGGTGAGTGTGGAATTATTTTCTGTGTGTGAGTGTGGGAACAGGCCATTTGAAGTTTATGAATGGATTTCTATGACATTTTAAGTATGTTTTGTCCTATTCATACATAAGCTTCACCCCCAATAAATTCAAGTGTCAACAACCACTAAAAGTTATGACAATTTTCACAAAGCCAAAATGTATTAAAATGTTGAACTTTTCCTGATCGCTTGTGCTTCATTCAGGAGCATCACAAGCGATCAATTCCCAAGGACACATGGAACCTCCTCCTGGACTTTGGCAATATGATTGCAGACGACATGTCAAACTATGACGAGGAAGGTGAGCTTATTTAAGAGTTCAGGATAAAGACAACCAATGATGAAAGCACATCAGTACTCACAAAAAAATGCGAATTGATAATTCAGATTAACTCTGATTATGTTGGTGCAAATGTTAAACAAATACCTGAGACTGAGACCCTCAATCAAAGTGAGGTCTTATAACTTGCATGAACGGGATCTAAGATATGTTAAATCGATATCAAATCCATTCATTCCACACAAGCTGCTCTGTTCTCTTGCTGGAGGTTGTCGGTGTTGTGTACAGCCTATGAAGAAGATTGCAGACACTATACAGGACTGGAAAAAGTTCTGCAGCTCCTCTGCATTTTTGGATTGTGAAAACAAAAACCATTTGCCTGTTATTTTGCAGATATTTGAATTAGCAAGACAATAGAGCCGATTATCAATCGGGGATAATGCAGTAAAAAAAATTTTCTTTCTACAGACTTTAAAAGTTCATCGTTGACATTGGAAATTTATTAGTTGGAATTTTAGAGTATAAAAAATTATCAGGCATCTATCAAGGAAATTACATGTGATTGTTTATTTCTGTGTTTATTTCTAAACTTATTTTAATCATGGGAAAAATTATCGACAATTTTTTTTTTTTTTTTTTTTTCATATTATAGAAGGTAAAACCATGGTAAAATAGAATCCAGTGTGGTTCCCCTTTGGCCAACAGGGGGCATCTGTGGATAATTTGGACACTGGTTTGATGAATTAAGCCTTTGTATTAGAATACTTTTGGATGTATCCAATATCCTGTTTTTTTTTCTCTCTCTCCTCAGGGGCATGGCCTGTCCTCATAGACGACTTTGTGGAGTTTGCTCGGCCGATTGTGACGGGGAGTAAACGCAACATGACATAATGTTTGTCCCAGCTTCATGCAGTGGATGGAGTTTATGTTTATTCCCATTTTCTTTTTCTTTCTTTCTTTCTTTTTTGTTGAATGAGAATTTTTATACAAATGAGCCAAAAAGAGACTACTTCTCAATAAGCCTGTCTGCAGCTTGTCGTTAAGATTGTTCTTCCAACTGCATAAGATGCCTTGGTTAGGCCTGGAGAACCTGCAAAAACCAGTTCAGAGAGGGATGCAGGAGAGAAATCAGCAGGAGAGAGATGATTTTTTTTCTTCTTCTTCTTCTTCTTCTTCTTTGCTGGCAAGGACAGACTTTGTAACTGCAACATGGAAATAATGGGTTCCCTAAAACTCGTCACCCATGGGCAAATCACCAATGGGTGCGGCTTCGAACTGCTGCTGTGGACTTGGCTCACTGACCTGTACCCTTGGCACAGTGAGGAGGGGCAGTAAGAGTGAGCCTCCAGCACATGCAGAGGATTAAGTTATAGATGCAGTATGATGTGGCCTCTTACCTTGTCACTTGTGAATGGAACCGTGTGTTAAAATCTGCATGTTTTTGTCAGCTAGTGTGAAGCAGTGCCATGGATGCTGTGGAGGAAAAACTGAATTTACATGACTTTCACTGAGATTGAGAATGTGTAGCTCTCTAACAATCACACTGAGAGAGGAGGAAAAAAGTGTGCTAGCTTGTTACAGTATGCTTGTATGAAGTGTGTGTGTATGTGTGTGTGTGTGTGTGTGTGTGTGTGTGTGTGTGTGTGTGTGTGTGTGTGGGGAGAGTTAAACATATTGCCTCTTTTACAATAGAGTGCTAAATATTTTCATTTGGTTTTATTATTATAAGCCGTTAAGAAAACGTTCATCTGTACCGAGCGACAGTGAAAAAGTTCAGATCCTTGTTTTGTATTTAGACTGAGATTTGGACAGAGCAGCATGCTTTCAGAGCTCAGCACCAGCAGAATCGCTATTGTTACAGTTGTAAAATACTGTACTCATAGAAATAAGCATACATTCAATTTTAGGAGAACAAAAAAATGTGTATCTGAGAAAACAGGTAATGACATTTATAATCATGATTAGAGCATAAGAAGCATTTACAGTAGGTTCCTCATTTTAAAATGCTATTGCATAACAATTGTTAGTTTTAGTTTCTTTAGTTTTTGCAGTACAAAACTGCTGTACACAAAGAGAAACTGACTGGCACATTGACTGTTTTCTATTAACCAGGTGATGATGACTTGCCAACTCTGCCAACTGCACTGATTTTCACTTTTTCCTTTGTTTAGTTTTTTTTTTTTGTTTGTTTTTTTTAAATATCAGGTAGCACGGTATACAACTACAGAGCTACTGAGTTTACATGACAGTAGGTTTCACTTACACACTAGACCTTTTAAAATGAACATCTACATCCCAGCCAAGAGTATTTTAACTTTTTGTTTAAACTCTTTGAGGTTTTAGTCTGTTGCTTTTCATGTTTTGCCAACTGTAGGGCAACGGTGTTGTTTTAAAGTACCATAGAACTACTACAGAGAAAAACACATCAGTTATTGAACAGTATATTCCTCAGTCTACTATAGTCCAGTGTTCCATCATAGCAAGATGTGGTCAGACATATATAAGAACACCTGGCCATATCCAGCTATAATAACAGATGTGATCAGAAGACTTGAGCCTTTTATCCTATGGAGGTCAGTGCAGCAATCCATTTCCTCCGATACAAGATTGAGTGTTGCTCTTGAAGTGTAACTAGAAACACTAAGCAAACTCTGGATATTTAAAATACGCCCCCTTAATTGAATAATGAATGTGATAGAAGGTAGAGCTCTGGCACCAGTGAGCTGTCAGCAGGCGGCGCCCTGTACTTACAGCAGCCTCAGCCATGCTTTCTGTTATAAAAGGTCACAAGCTTCGCTGATCTTCGCCCAGTTGTCGCTGTCATCATGATAAAACCTTTGCCATGTGAACTGAGGATGGATTATTTCCCTCTCAACAGCCAACTGCAGGGCAAATGATTACCTTTTATTAGTTATTATGAGATTGATAAACTTTAAGTTCTCATATTTATGTAAACAAGAGTCAGAAACTATGGTGGTGTTCATTAATGTGGACTTTAATCAGGATGGAAGTTTGCTATGATTTCTGTCCCAGACTGAATCCAGATGAATGGCGAGGAAATCAGCTTCACGATGACTGTAAAACAGTCAGTGTAGGAGCTGGTGAAGTGTAATGTTGTTTATCTTTGTAACTAAACAAGGTAGATATGTGTTGGTTCAATGAAATATACTGTTAAAGTTGTATGTGAACCTTTCATGGTCAAAGAGTGAGAGGGTGTGTAAGCTTTTCCAAGGCGATTGTTGTCGACTCTACGATCTGACGTCGACTGACTCAAAAGCAAGAAAACGTGACGTTTTTAAGTATTCAGTTTGCTTATATGGTACATTTGAGATGTTTTTATTTGTCAAATGTGTGGTCAACCGTTTCGAGTCATGCAGATCATTCTTATCAAAACAGTATTATTTTTGCTGGCAAGAAAACAGGTATTTACAGAATAGTATGTGTTGTCACGGAAGATTAACATAAATTGTTTACTTTAAGAAAGTTGTCAATAAAGCATGTTGTTTTTAACAGTCTTGTAAAAGATGTACTTCTGCCTACCAAGTACAGCACTTCATTCTTACATGTTAGTTGTTTTGTCAGAAACAAACTGATCCCGAAGTTGGTTTAAGATATCACATGCAGACGTGCTGAAATCAGTATCCTGGTATTAATATTTTTCTGAAATCAAAATGAATTGCAACATGGCAGATGTTGGCAAAATTGCAAGTAAAAATATGCGACTTGATCTGCAGTGCAATGGCCCTGTGTTGTGTTTTTCATCAAAAAAATCTCTTCACTCATGTAAAAACAAAAAAACTTCAGCTACTAATAATCAATTTGGATAACTTCTTTGTAAAACTGTTGCGATATTACTAACAGTCAAAAATGATAACCTTGAGTTTGTGTTACTATATTATGATCCATGCAGAAGTTGTTCATGTCAAGTGTAGGCCCAGGCGTCAGCAGGTTTTTATCCTGGCCAAACACTGACTGACGTCTGAGATATACAAACTAAATGTCAGTAGTGAGTTGAACAAAGAAATCTACATCTCCCTGCTGAGTACCGCTACCCTTCAGTGTTTGTTTGAGAGTGCACGTAAGAGGTAACAGTTTTCCCTTATCAGGTTGCATTCCTGCTTCATATCATCATCATAATTGGCTCTTCTGGTAATACCCTGTCTCCCGCTAATCTGAGTATGTTTAGAGCTATATTCACCAATAGATATATGGGTGAAAGGCGTATAAAGGGTCGGAAATAACAGACTTGTGCAGCTGGTTAGATTCAAAAGGGGTAAAATCATGGCAGCGGGTGAGGATGAGGACTAAAGGAAATGAGAGGGAAGGGAACTCTTGGACACAGTGCACATAACTGGAGAGCAGATTAGCTGATGTCAGGGCAGGAGATGATTCATAAAAAAAAGTTTAAAATAGTGAGGATTAGAGAGGCTCATGGAGTGGGTGGAGGGGCATCAATTTGGATGATGCTTCATTTTTACCCTCCTCCCATGGGGCGGGCAGGATGTCAACAAGTCCTTACACCAGCTGACAAGCTTGCCCTCCAGCACGGGGGGCGCATTAGCATCTCTTCCAGTGCGTACAGCCCCCAAAACCCCCCCCACCCACACATCACATCCAGCCATCCAGCTTTTAGGCGTCGGGGCCATGGGGATTGCCTTTTTAGGAGACACCTGATCACAGCTGACCTCACCACTGCCCGACACAAAGAAGCTGCGGCTGATAGCGTGATGATTTTGTGTGTGTGTGTGTGTGTGTGTACGTGTCCACCCTTGTTATTGAGAGTGCATGTTTGTGTGTGAGATGAGGAAAGAGCCCTGAGGGTGGAAGGCTTGTAGAGCTTTTACGTAGAAGGGACAGAGGTCTGCGGTAGCTCCATATCAAGGGGGAATCTTGGGAAAATTGTGAAAGCTGGAGAGTCTGTTTGAAATTCCTAAGGATGTTTTGGATCAAGCGAGTTTGTACTGTTGTCACTGTTCTGTGATTGTGAGTCTGTTGAGGTGGTGAAGGAGACCTACAACTTGTTTGTGCCAGGAGGCAGGAGAGGTGTGGTGGCTTCATTCAACAGAAGACTCCCCTTTTTTTTTTTTCGTGATTAGCTGGGTGAGACGACGTGAGCAAAGCCCAGTATCATGGAGAAATTTAGGGCAGCCATGGTTCTTGGTGCTGTTGGTGACGCCTTGGGCTACAGAAAGGGCTTCTGGGAAGGCTGCATTTCAGGCAAGAAGATCCAGGAGGAACTGGCCTCTCTTGGGGGACTGGGGGCCCTTAAACTGGACCCTGATAACTGGCCCCTGAGTGACGCAACGCTGATGCACATGACCACGGCAGAAGCACTTATAACAGGTATGTTTAGGACTAATGTCACGAAGAATGTCAAAGGGGATGTAAGACTGTCTAAGAGTTAGATTAGAGAGTGGAAATAATAGCAAATTTACAAACTAATAACTTTACAAACTTCTGTCTCCCATTTTAAAATGTTTAACATCCGATTAAACTCTCAGAAATCTTGCCCCTTCTCAAATTCTACATATAACTACACATGAAACAACGCGGAAAAGAAATTTTTCTTTATGTCTTCAGTAATTTATAAACACAACCTGTCCCCAAAATGTAGACTCACAGGCTTTTAATCTCTCTACATTTCAAAGGACCAGAATAGCCTCTTCTATACAGTCAGTGGAAGCTGCTAATCGCCTACTGGCAGACCAAGCCTGAACGACAAAGCCTGCTGACATACAATAATCCATCTTTGTAACAGGACATCAAAGACAAAATCTGAGTAGAAACCTTACCATGAATGCCCTCACCCAAATGCCATCTCATGTCATCAAGCATGGCCAGGAGTTGCCAGGACAGAAGAGTCTAAAATAGACTCCTTTGGAAAAGCTGATCCTCTGCTCTCCTTTACCTAACAATGGCAGATCAGACTCCTCCATAAACTGCTGGTATCATGTTTGGCTGCAGGAGCTTCTCAAAGCCTATGACAGTGGCCCCAAGAAATGATGATGTTATCTTCTGAGATTAGGAGGCCCTATTTAGCCACGGTGGAGCAAGCCTAAGCATACAAACACAAACTCACATTCGGCGGAAAGGAAACATATGGAGGGGAATGAATGTTGTTAATGTAAACACTAATGTGGCTCTGTCAATCTTCCTACTACCACAAAGAATTACAATATGTAAAAATAAATGTTACAGCGGAATTAAAACAAATAGGTTCCTCTGTTTAAAGGGGTTTCTAGTAGTCCTATTATTATTCACTGAAGGATGTTATTCAGTGTTTTATATATTCTCATGAGAGCCATAACCAAAAACACAAGACGTACTATTTTTTCAACTCCCTCTTTACACACTTTCATTGACAACTTGAGGTCTTTCCTCCCTAACCCTCTGTGTAACAGAATCGGTACCTCAGTCCGGTCTAGAGGGTGAACGCCCCTGTCTCCTATCAAAGCCCTGGACCGCTAAGTTAGGTGATTCGTCTTTGTCAACACAGGCTCTCTCTCACTCTCACACATACAGTCTACACATAAACAAGTGCTAGCAAGGATGGCTGTGTGGTCTGCTCGTGTTAACCTCATGGCTTGTGGACTGTGACTCCAAATCGCTCCACAGGCATGCTGGTCCTAATCTGTGGTGTGGCAGGCTGAGGCTAAACTTAGCCCCACCGCAGCACAACTCATCTCTCCTTGCATGCCAATCATGAATGACTCTCAGTCACTGTGTATGTGTATGTGTGTGTGTCTGTGTGTGGCCAGATTACTGGTGTCTGGAGGACCTATACCGGGAGCTGGTACGTCTCTATGTTGAGGCCATGGTGTCTCTCCAGGGCAGAGCCCCTGATCCTGCCACAGTGGAGGGCTGCGTTCACCTCAAACCTCATAACTTCCTGCTCGCCTGGCACACACCCTTCAATGAAAAAGGTTATTGGAGGTTACAGATATTATCTTTTTTAATTTTATGAGTCCAACATAACTGCAGTATATGAAAATATGTGTGTGTGTGTGTGTATGCGTGCATGTGTGTCTATTTCCAGGGTCTGGGTTCGGGGCAGCTGCCAAGGCCATGTGTTTGGGTATGAGATACTGGCAGCCTGAGAGACTGGACAACCTGGTGGAAGTCAGCACTGAGATTGGGAGAATGACACACAACCACCCCACAGGTGACGATGTTGGTTGTTTATAACCCATCGTAACAAATTTGGCAACCATAGACTGATTATTCGGCTGCCAATAAACTGCCAAACATCTCTAATTGCATTTTATGTGCATGAACATTGATTTTAAACCTAGTGATACGGTGAGTTTACCATGTCAGAGGACAGAATTGGCGTGATGACCTACAATGTCACTCTTCGCTTCAGGCTTCCTCGGCTCCCTCACAACAGCCCTGTTCGCATCCTATGCAATCCAGGGGAAACCTGTGGTTACATGGGGCCGCGAGCTCATGAAGGTCATCCCTCGGGCTGAGGAGTACTGCAGGAAGACCATACGACACATGGCAGGTCGGACTGTGTTTCTGTTTGTGTCAGTGCGCAAGAGGCAAATCTTTTTACAGCATGATGGATTAATCCAAGTCAAATGAAGCTCCGATATACAAATCACGACACAAAGAGCAGTATCAATTTGCGTTTATTTATATAGACACACTATTATAATTTTCAGTTTGGTATGGATGCATTTGCCTGAGAGAGCATGACTATCAGCTGATGCCAGTGCTGTGTGTGATTTTGAATTCCTATGCAGAGTATCAGGAAAACTGGTTCTATTTTGAGGCCAAATGGCAGTTTTACCTAGAAGAAAGAGAGATAGACAAAGAAGGACAGAACAAACCTTCGTTCAACGATCGCTATGATCCCGAGGAGACAGACAAGGTAAGTCCCACTCGAATGACTTGTGGGAAAAAAAAAAACAAACGTACAAAATAAGACCTTCAGATTTTTGTTTCCAACGTTGCAACCCTGTCACTCTGTTTCCTTGCCATACAGATGTATAAATGTTGGAGCTCTGAGGGCCGTGCGGGCCGCAGAGGCCACGATGCCCCCATGATAGCCTATGACGCCCTTCTGGCTGCAGGGAGTGACTGGACTGAACTGTGTAAACGAGCCATGTTCCATGGAGGTGAGAACTGCAGCATTCTGCACCTGCAAGACGTTCTTTGTAATGCATATTTATCACATGCCGTGCTCTCTGTGGACTTTTGTGAAAACACTTTGCTGTTTTAGGTGAGAGTGAAGCCACAGGCCTGATCGCAGGTTGTCTCTATGGCCTCATGCACGGCATGAGCCAGGTTCCCCCAGGCCTATACCAGGATTTGGACAAAAGGGAGCGCCTGGAGGAGCTGGGAGAGGCACTTTACAAGGCGGCATCTGCAGAGAAATGCATAGACAAGTAAACCTGAGCTTCGCTGGGCTGAACCCTACTGGCTGTCAGCGGAACTGCACATGACTCTAAAACTGCTTTCCTCTGTCCCATACTACCCTCTAGCCCCCGTCGGTGTTACCTCAGCAATCTTTGGTGGCATCCTGTCCTCTCCTCGCTTATCTTGCCCTCTTCTCCTTGATTTTGCTATCGCTATCCTCTGATCTGACATGAATGCTTTCTGCCTGATCATCTCTCTGGTTCTACAGCTGGGATCAGATTGTGGCAGGTGATATGACAGAGCATGACTTTAAGGCCAACTAAATGCTTTCATAAATTTAAATGACAGAGCTTTGGGGAAAGAAAACTCTTTATCGCAGTTAGTTAACTAAGAATTGTACACTAGTAAACAACCAGGGGATGCTTTCCTTTTCTGACCTTATCCCTCTCTAAAGCTAATCTGTATTAACAGTAAGCACAAAGTTATGTTGTATCATGGAGTCATGCATCAAAATATGCATAACATTTTTGCAGAAACATTGTCTACTGCGGGTTTTGACAAAGCCAAATGATTTTTAAGGTCTCAACAGTAGGCTCAGCAGACCTGATTTCTAACTTTTATTTAAAATATTAACTGAGTCTAAGGTGCCTAATAAATCAATAGTTTGCAATCTAGATTCAACCTATCTATCTTTAGCTTATTAGTGCATGTGAGATGTGGCTGAAATAATGAAATTATTTTGACTTTAATGCATAACAGTATGGAGTTGTAGAATAGTAATTATGTTTTCTTATACTATTTATTACTATTTACACTGTGATGCTTTTATCAAGTACAGTGTACTATATTGTGAAAACACCTTTATATGGTGAAAATTAATATCCCATGAGAATTAAAATGTACTCAGATGTATATCACGCATGATGAGCCTGTTTCTTTATCTTAACTGCATCATTTATTTTGATGGATAGCTTCTTGATTTTCTGCCAGATTTCCTCTTTTTGTTGCACAACTTTGTCTGACTCTACAATCCCCTGAACTAATTGCCTGTAACAAGTTCACACTGCTAGAACACCTCACTTCAAGTCTAAACATTTTATTTACTGTTTAACAACCTAAATTTCACAAGGTTAGAAGATTGATAAGTTAAAGTAAAAAAAAATGTTTCTGGGAAATTGCTCTGAGTAACAGTAACTAGTTCTATATGGTCATTTTCAAAGGCTAAATTCACTATGCTCCAAAAAGTAATATTTGTCTTGTTCAGTGATGCTCATTTCTCAGAGAATCGCTTACATGGTATCAAAGGGATTTAAAGCCAATCTTAATGGAATATTCCCCCATTTATTCTGTAACAGGTGTGCTTAAGCAGGTTATCCCCAGATTCTTGTTCATGCTGGTGCAATCAGTTTCTGGAAAAGAAACTTGGCTGCAGATGGCTGTAGGGATTAAGTTTTACATGTCCTCTGTTCTCCGTAGACCAGATTCTTGGAACGCCAGTATCAGCCCTGATGCCAGTATGTTGAGGAAGTTGGTTAGAGATCGCAACTGTCGTCCAGTGCTCCGAGGGATTCTTGAGAGTCTACTAAATTACCTAACAGAGGATCTGCCCAAGTGGTCCGCCAGAAACAAAAACATTCAGAAACCAGGGTCTGGTATTGTAGTGGAAAGAAACACAAGAAACAAAGATTGCGCTATGGTTCAGCTCCCTGAGAAGCAACAGATTACACAGGGAAAAACTGAGACTAGTTCCAAGATCCTCAAAAAGGGCTCGTTGGATCTACAAAAAAACACATTGCAAAGCAGGGTGGGAGAAGATCAAAAAGCAGGTGACTCAAATCCCCGGCGCCTTACTACATTCCAGCTCCTCCAGTCCAAATTTGTTAGGTCCACACCCAAACCTCCCATAACCCATCAAAGAGAGGTAGGAATTCTATCCTCCAGCAGAGGAGCGGCAAGTAAGGTGAACCGCAGCCAAGACCACGAGCATGACATGCACAAGAAGGACCGAGCAAAAAGACAAGAAGGGCTGAAAAGAGGAGGGAGAGTGAAGGATGTGGTGGCCAAGTTTGCCGTGGCTGAGGAGAAGGAAAGGGGACTGAATATGATGAAGAAACAGCCAATCAAACCAAAACTAAGTCGAGGAGGGAACCTCTTATCTTCCTTGATGGAGAGATTTGAGACCATGGCCACTGTATGCAAGGGAAGTGACTTGAAATGTTTGCATAAAAGGTCTTCTGGAGAAGTCAAGGTGACAAGTAGTGTAAAAGAGATGGTAGCTTGTCATGAAAGAGGGCAACAGCAGATGGTGGAACAAACTGACTACAAACAAAACCAACACAAGCTAATGAAAAATAAGCCTGTTGGGCAGCGGTTAAGAAGATATCAAAATACCAATGAGCAAGAACAAAGACCAGAGCAGGCGGTAAATGTTTTAACAAAAGTAAACTCAGACCTGGAAGGAAAAACTAATTTGAAAGCAGAGCAAATGCGGGACCAGACTTCAGATCCAAAGGGTGATGGTCGTGATTCATTAAAACACACAGTCGATGAAATTCAGCATATCAGCGACAGGTTAAAATATGGATGTCAGGAGCTACTCTGCTTCACGTCACTCACAGAGCAGTCACTACCAGAACCTTTCAGGCTTTGTCCACAGGTAGAGGCCCCATTGACCTGCCAAGTTGCGACTATCATGACCTACTCTACTTTGTGTTACAGTTTTTCAGGTTCCTCTCCTAAACAGTATCTTGCAGAAACCAAACCCGAAACTTCAGGAAAGATACCAAATGTAAAGAAAGATAGTCCTCATGAAGCTCCACAATACTCTGACAGCAAGTCAACCGCAAGTGAACCCTCCGCCCCAGTAACTGAAGGTATTGTAAAACCCAAAATGGAAGTAAGTTCTACAGACAAAGGAAATGATCCAATGGAGAACAGAGCAGTGGCCATTCAAAGAGGGTTGCCCAAGTACATCATCCCACGCATTTATAGACACGATCGTCAAAAAAGTCCTGATAAGACTAATTCGTCCTCTCAATCAGCACCAGACCAAGACACTATAGCTCCTTTGGTTGCAATTCCACCAACACAATCTGATCCTTCTATGACTGCTCTGAACCCTGCATTAATGACAATAAAATCTTTTCAAGAAATCGATACACGGCCTTCTAATGACATCACCCTTTATGCAATAACTCAAGAGAAACCAGCAGTGGCTAAACCTGAAGAAAAAGACAAGGAAGCTGGGGAAGAGAAAAAAGAGGTAACATTAGTGGACATACAGGATATTAATATACAACAAAGTTTTAGACTGTCTGAAGACACTGCCAATAAGGCTGTGTCTGAAGAAAGCAAGAACTTTGCTGTAACATTACATGAGATTAAACCTGAGAGAGACAAACCAAAACAGAGGCCAAAGTACACAACAATCAACTATGGGGATCCTTCAGTCAAACAAACCTATAAACCCAAAATCATCCGTTTTACCGACACCTTCACTTTTTAGGCTGCTACTAATGGACGGACAGTGTTTGCTGGCTAAGCACTGTTTCTTCTCACAGATACTGCGCAAGAAACTTAAATCAAGATTTCAGTTACTGTCTGTACCTTTATACATCAGCAACAGTCACAGTTGCAGCAACAAAAACAGGGTGAAAGCAACAAGTAACAGTGGCATTTTCTTTCATTAAATTTGCACATGCATATGTATGCAGCAAATGAGCACATGATCATCCACAAGCTAGTATATATTGAAGAAAATAAAGGAAAACCCTTACTTTTTCTATATCTGTCACAACATTGTTGATTCAAATGTCATTTTTATAGGCTTGTATTAAATTTATTGCAAGACTTGAAAGGGTTCAGCACTGTAATCACAGTAGGCTGGCAAAAATTAGAGATAAACAAGTAGTGCACAAACATTCACACTGCACAATATGATACGACGAGTGGGAAACATAAGACTAATCTGACTTTAAACAGTGCTTCATTTTGAAGCTGTACTGATTTTTAATTCAGTATAAATCTATTTTAAAAGAATTGTCCAGTGCACACTGCTTAGGTTTCTGTGGGGCGTTGTCTAAAAACATTTTCCATGCAAAACTGATTTAATGCAAGATTCTTTTTCTTTTCTTTCCCTGTGACTATTAAGATACAACACAGCATTATGTTTTAACAAATGTTGTTTGTTCATTCTTTAAAAATAAATTTATTAAAACTATAGTAGCACACTCTCAATGCTGCCTGATTGATTTGTTATTGGTTCAGTTGAATATGGTCACTTTAGTAGATTTGCTAACCATGTATTGAGCTCAATTATAGTACAATCTTCAATATGATTTTGACACAAACTAACTCCTATGTTTATAAATTGCTCTTTGGGGAACTGGCTAAACACATGGTCAAAATGATTACAAGGTTGTTTACCAGGAAGCAAAGGGGTTTTTGTTCATGATCTTCAATCCACAACATGGATGAAGACATTCATCCACACTGGATTGATTGAAATTAGACTTAAGGACGACCTTCTCTGCCTGTGGAACAGGGCCTAGCACACAATTACACAGAGCTATAGTGTTTCTAAAAAGCATGTAACAGAATAGATGAATGGTCACACAGCAGGGCCAAATATGTCAGTGGATTGAAGTTGATCCAATTCACAGTTCCAACCCTGCCTGCCAGCAGGATTACACCACTGCAGAAATACAGTATGAGTCTGCATTTGGACTTATTCTGGTATTTTCACAAGAGGATGAGAGATTGAGGCCTACATGATCCATCATCTGTCTATCCAAAGGCTTATCCTAATGAGGTTTATGGTGTTGTTGAGTGTCTGCGTGTATGTAGGACAGAAAAAATTAAATCAAATTTTAAATAATTTAATTTTGGTTGGGCTGAGCACGAATTTCTAGCAATGTGGTTAATTTCCTTTATACACAAACCCATACTAATTTCTATATAATTTTGGTGTTTGTAGATGGCTCTTTATGTTACTGTTAATAACTTCACTTATTGTCACCTGACTTTACATCATTCTATGTTTTTATTGACAACTAGCAGATGTAGATATTACACACAGCTTATTCCATATGTAAAATAAAATAAATACAGAAGCTCCAAAATGGGCAACATCAAACAATGTTTACAGTATGTGACAGTTTTTCAGTTTGAGTAATTTTACAAGTAAGTGTCTTTTACATATTGTCTTTGGAGTACAACTTACATTCTCCACATTTCTATCCTTTATGTGGTTTAGAGTTAGAGCCCCATGTCTGAAGCTCAGCTCCAGATTCATAATCAAATTGAAATCTGGTGACTTCATGTGAGGTTTGCTTCATCTGATACTCATCACCGTTTTTGGTAATAGCAAGCTATCTCCACTCTTACTTATGCATGATTTCAACAAACTGTAGATACATGTTTTAATAATATAAGCTCAGTGAATGTACACTCATTAATCACGTGTATCATATGTTAATGATCTTAAAATGTGCAGATTCTGGGACAGAAAGAACCAAGGTAAACTGATATGAGGGTCACATTTTTGAGCTCATCCATTTATTTTAAAAACCTTTGGCCTCATCTATTATTATTGTTATTGTTATTATTATCATCATTATTATCATAATTATTCTGTCACATGTGCAAAGTTTCAATGCTTCTCAAGGACTGTGTTACCTTAATTAGTTACATTTGAATCCAGGTATGTTCAGTGAATCTATATATTACCTGCCCAGCAGAGGCTCAGGTTAACAGCTGCATTCACCTGTGCTACGTGGCTGTGCTGAACAGGGTGCGGCTACTTACCATTTTTTGCTGCCTTCAAGCGTTATCGGACATACTAAAACCTTTAAATGCAAATGGGAGACCTTAGTAAGCTTTACGATTAGAGCGCCGCCAGTGTAAGTTACACTGCAGGCTCTCCCTGTGTAAACAGTCGATATCGATGTGATACATACCGAATAAATAATAGTTGTTTTTATTTTTCCTCAATCTTGTGTAGTGCAAAACAAGGGTTGCTATGTGATTCATATACTGTTCATGTACAAATAAGTGATAGATATGGATGTTACTGACCATTAAAACTAGGTAGTAAAAAAAAAAAACAGTCCTTACTCAAAGTCCTTCATCCCCTCTGCTGTTACCCTTCTGAATCCCTTTTTAAATGCATGTATGAACGATCCCATTATTTTGTGTATCTCTTAAGATTGTATATCCTTCTACTTTGTTGTTAGTGATATGCACGTTTTAGTCATATATATCATAGTTATCAATTGAGTTATTTCTTACCGCTTTCACCTGTAGATTTTTAAGCTTATTGTCTATGAAGGTTTCTATCTCCGGGATCAACAAGATCTTTCTTTCCTCTTTAACGTGAGCGCGCATCTGTTGCATCTGTTTGTCAAAGCTCCAGACTATTTCCTTGAAGGGATAAATAAAGTAGTATTGAATTAAACCGAATGGAAACGTAAACAGGCCACATCGGTGTGGCAGATCTTCCATGAAGCTGAGAGAGGGTTTGAGTTGAAGGCAGGAGATTTAGGGGGCGTTGGATTAAACTACTTTAAAAACCTCTGCAGTTTCAATTTTTTAAAATTGTTTTCACTTTCTTTCCAAAGACCCTTGAACGCACCGCGGGTCACATTTTTCGCCGTCCCACGACTCCTCCGGGTTAAGACGTTACCGGAGTCATTTGAATGCAGCATCGGGTCCGATCGACGTACGCGTCCCGGGCCAAACGTCGCCGGTCCGAAACCCTCCGTAGTCCGGGTCGGACGGGGAGCAGCGGAGCGGACTAGAACCGTGCGGGTTCACACTTTGGTACTTTCTCGCTGTGGCCGTGTGTTTTCGTTGAGAGCCGCGGGTCGGTTCGTTTTACTCCGAGGAAGGAGGGAGGGAGGCGGCGGCGGCAGCAGCAGCAGGTGCAGGTGGATGGCGATAGAAACAAAAGCGAACCCCTCCAACTCTCTCTCCTCTTTCACTCTCTCCGCACGTTTTTAGCTCGATTTTCAAGAACCGAGCTAAAAAAAAACGGGTCCTTCGGTTCCTGGAGTGCGGGAAGAAGCTTTAACCGCGCTATCCGCGGCTTTTCCCCCTTCGAGAATAGCATGTTAATCTCAGGGGGGGAGAGAGAGAGAGCGGCGGCGTCCCGGCTACGTTTCCTCCGCACGCCAGAAACATGGAGAAAGTGATCCACAACTTACCTCGACTTAGACCGTGACTTCGCGGTTTGTTTTTATTTTTGTTTGTTTGTTCGGGGGGGTAAACTTTTGCAGCGTTGATTTTTTTTTTTTGTTTGTTTTTTTTGTTGTTGTTTTTTCCACCGAAGAGGCGATGGAGAAGAGAAACAAAGCGACGAACCGGAGCTCGTCCGCCGGCGGTAGAGCTAAAGACAGAGTTGACAGGTAACGTTAGCTAAACCAACTATGGGCTTTAACTGCTAACTTTGCTCGATAAAACTTTTCAAAACCATCTAAATATATATTTTTTTTTATCCATTTTGGATGGTCTCCGTGTGACTTACCCGGGAATTAACCCCGAGGCAGGCGATCACTTAATTCTTCATTTCGTGGAAATTGTAAGCTGTAACGTTAGCTAACCGACGACTTTAGTCAAACCGTTACAACTAACGGCAACTTACGCGTTGTGATATTTATATAAATCGCGACAAGCGCTTAAAGTTACTATTAGTTGTTTTTTTTCAGCCTGTTAAATGTCATTTGCATGACATGTGAAATTTGCAGGGATCGTGGGTGGACTAAACACTTGGGGGCTGTTGTTGTCGCCCCCATTGACCCCGTCTGTAAATGGCACTTAGATCATAAAACTCCTAAACCAACCAGCGTTGTAGAGCTGAAGGTTCATCAGAAAGTTAGTTGACAGAAGATTAATTAACTTAACTTTTAACTTTTAAAAAGTTGGTTCTAATTCGTTTTTAAGCAAAAATGCAAAGAATAAAATAAATAAAATCACTTGCCACTGCTTCTCTATTGTGAATATTTTCAAGTTTTTTATGACAGTAAACTCACCATCTTCCGGTTTTTGTCAGACAGTCAAAGGAAATGATTCGATTTATATGTGTTAACTTTGGCCTCGGGTTAATAATGACAGGCGCTTTATCCACTTACGGTTCTTGCAGTTCTCCCGGGATGCAGTAATAATACCGTGTCTGAGGTTTTCTGTGTGATAAATGCTTGACACAGAAGAAATTAAGGCAACTCGATAACACATTTTGCAGCAAATGACCACGATGTAAACTAAAACACTTAAGGGCTTAAAGCTAGATTTTGACACTGAATTCCTCTTCAAGACCTGGGTCACGAGGTGGAGGTTCGGGGGACTGGTTATAGTTTATGGTAGAATTTTTAACTAAGTTGTAGAGTAAAACTAGAGCTTTTGTGGCCCCTGAGGCTCTGGGCTCCCTTCTACTCTGTATATACTCTGAGCAGGCTGCATTTCATACTGTGGGTCCCTTGAATTAATGGACTTAGGCGATTATTCTGATTCACAGAGTCTCATACTTTGTTTAAGAGTGTTGCACTTGCCTTAAATATTGGACAAATGGTAGTTAAAATGAAAAATTCTAGACTTTTTAAAGTTTACAGATAAAGCAAGCTAATGTTTGTACATACAGAAAACAATCGATTGATTTCAGATGTCCACTTTATTGGATACCACTAATGCGGTCTGATTGAACAGCCTTATAATAAATCCTTCTGTATAATGAACACTTTTTGTTGAAACTGCTTTTGCAAGTTTTTTTTTTTTTTTTTTTTTAACTAAGTAGAAAATTTGGATGCTGTGTTTGTGGTTCTGTGGAATTTTAGAGGTGTTTCTAATATTGTGTCCAACCCATTAATATCAATTATGAGGGGAATAGATATTAAAAACACCTCCAAGTATACCATTGTATTCATCCCTTTTATATTAGTGGTGACACATTAAATCTTAGAAACACCCTTCAGTATGAATTGATAAAATGCATCACACCACAAACAACAGTCATCAAAATCATATAATTGTTAATAGACACCTCTCTAAAACAGTTTAGGTGAAAACTGAATGTTATAACCTTTGACCTTAAAAGTTGAATTTATTGCAGTTATATTAGACTTTATTGGTTTTATCTTGGTGTACTTCATAAATTGACAACTGAGTATATATTGGACTTGAATGGAGTTTTGTTGTAGATGTGGAAATGGATACTTAACCTTTCAGTAAATGTTAAACAAAGCTAATGCCTGAAATCAGGTGCCACATTCACAAACTCCACACTGAAACATCTGATGTGTAACCAAGCATTTGTTTGCCAACAAGGATATTCCCCCGATGAGGAACATAATGTTTGCATAACGTTACCTTTATTTTCCCCTAATATTTGCACAGCCACAACAGTTAAAGCCTTGACTTTTTTGGTATATAGTAAAGAGGGGTTACATGCTATAAGATCTGTTTTGCTCAAACGTTCAAAACAGATCTAGTATCTTACCACATTGTTGTGCTGTAGGTGCTTATCTTCCTCTCGCACGAGTTTGCTCTCATGATAGGGTTAAGCTGCAGGAAGATTATCCTGTTACCTAAAGCATTAGGTTGAGCCGCATACACCCATAACTTTTTCATCTAGAACTAGATTGTAGATGTAGGTAACATTGCTACAAAAGATTGTCAGTCAGAGCTTGACATGCTATGATGTATTAGCTTGGTGATTCTGATGATGTTTATGTCCTGACTGAAAACAATTCATTGGTGTGTTCCATTAGATTTTAACACTGTTTAACCTTGTGCTTTTTGGCCCAGGGTGGATCCATATGGCTTTGAGCGCTCACAGGACTTTGATTATGAGTCATATGAGGAGCTCATGTCTGAGTATCTAGTTGTGCTGACCCGGCGGTCCATCAAGTGGTCCAAACTACTGAAGGGCAAAAGCAAGGTGCAGAAGAATATAAAATGTACGTGTGAAAGCTGAGCACACACACAACCTCAACGTGTGAGTCTTGAAGGAAATAAAATAGGGGATCTAACCTAAATTTTCCGCTTCTCCTTTAGTAAAGCGTTACGTGCGCAAGGGGATTCCAAACGAGCACCGGGCTCTGATCTGGATGGTAGCCAGTGGGGCTCAAGACCAGTTAGAGAAGAACCCAGGGTACTACCAGTCCCTGCTTGGAGCCCAGCACGACCCCAAACTGATGGAGACCATCTGCACAGGTCAGGTTGTGTACAGTTTGAACAGTTGTGAGCCCTGTCCCTCATCAAGCTAATCTCTAACTTGGAACCAGCAAAAGACGCAGATATATCACCTCATGGCTTCTGTTTATAAATTGTACTTGAATCTCAACCAAACCCCAGATCAGGCAAAATAACTGTTTCTAATCCAAAAATCGTCAAGAACATACAAAACAAATTAGCCAATTCAATTCAAGCCAAGGGGAATCTAATTAAAAGTCTCATTGTATGTATGTTTTGAAGACAAAATCTTGCAGTTGGCACTGTTTTGTTTTGCACTGACATTTTCATCAAGTGTTCTTTTGCTTGTGGAACAATAAAAGCCAGAGAAAAGGAAGAAGGAGAATCCGCTGTCAATGAGTAAAATACCCTGTCATGGAATTCTTTCTCAATGACTACCTCTGAAGTTCAGCTTGGTATGCTGATTCGACTCAACGGTCACTGATTAATGCTGACCATAGCCAACAGTGGCAGACACACTGCAAAACCTTCCAGCAACAGTTAGTCACACCAGGCACAAAAGTTTGGCTTTCCGGTGCCTGTAAATTTTACAGAATAGTTTAGTGTTAAGCGTGACGTACAGTATGTATTGCTGTGTGAGTAATTGAGAGTGCTCTTCAACCAGACCAGCTACAATGCTGATGTTTCCTTGTGTGAGAGACAGACAAGTCCATACAGAAGGAACATGTTCCTACACTGAAAAGACTTAAGGGACAGGGATGCATTCACACTGGTGAAATGATGTAACTCAGTACATAAAGCCAATTGGATGGATAGATACAAAAATTTGAAGGCTGCACAGTGGTTTTTATTACTATGAGGAAATAGTTTTTATTTTTACAATGCTGTAAAGTTATTACAACAACTAATCCCTTTATTGAAACAAATCTGTTCTTCATAAAAATTGGTAAAATCATCCTTCCACCTGAACAAAAGGATGGACGACAGGAGGTTTCATGCACTGTGGGTTCTGTAAGTGCTACACTATTTTTAACTGTTGGCCTGAACAAGGTGAACACCTTACAGCTTAACCTGCAGCGTTACATTTGTCGCCAAACATATATAAAAGGGAAGATATTCAAGTTAGTGTTTCGACATAACGTTAACAGAAGACTGCAAACCTTCTCTTTCATGTTTTTATATAAACACACAATCACAGCACATTCTCTTTCTTTCAGACTTAAACAGAACATTTCCAGACAACGTCCAATTCCGCAAGACATCCAACCCATGTTTGCAGAAGGCTCTGTACAATGTGCTGCTGGCTTATGGTCACCACAATCAAGCTGTGGGCTACTGCCAGGTAACACTAAACTATTGAGCATCTGGCCTTAAATGGATTTTTGCAACATACAATACCTGTACCCATTGTTACTGAAAATGGCTGCTGTGACTATATTTGGTAGTGTCAAGGACCTTGTGTTATGATTTGTGTTGGTAATGGGGACAGTATTTCACATTGTTGAATCATTTTGTATAGTGCTGTTTGACTGAAATCCAGGGAAGGGTTTGGTTCATTATTGTTGTGAATTATGGGACAAAAATGAAAAGTGCAAACCTTTGTGTGCTTAATGGAGGTGTATCATTTTCTGAAGGGTTCATATAAGTGTGTGCAAATATGTATGAAAAAAACATGTTTTTACAGCATCATTAGTTCTTACCAATGACTTCAGTTAGTAGTCCAAGTCTTGTTTTTATGTATCCATAGAAAGTATGTTTGTTTCAATTTCAACTCAGTATAGGCCTATATTACTTATTAGGATTTGAAAGGCAAATTTCGTTCACCGGAGCATTTGCACCTCATTTTGCATTTCAAACAGGGAACCAGGACGGTGTTGATGGTTACAGTTCTTATGTAGTATAACTAGAACCTGTAATTATCTGTAATTATACTCAGGACGCTTGTTTTAGGTTGAATGGTTAACTCCCCAATTTCAGGTCCAGTCTTCACCTACTGGTCTCTTTCCCTGGATGCTCTATTATAGAGCTCTAAAGTCCTAGTTGAAATGAATACCTCCATACCTGAATTTGAAGTGCAGACTTTAGAATAGTTTCAGAAATAAATGCAAATGAACCAATTTTGTATAATCAGAATATTTAATAAAATGTCCAAAGTTACTGAACAACAACAACAAAAGGCTTGAAACAATTATCCGCACCCTTCTGTTGAATTAAGATTAGTTTTTCAAACAGCATAAAAATTACAGTATGTTTCAGTGTTCACATGAATTGAATTAACCCATGAATGATGGTTTTACTGCACAAAAAGGAGCCAATTGTTTCCCCTTTCTTTTTCACAAAGGCAAAGACAAGAAAGCATCATAAATGCTCTCATCAAAACAACAATTCCCAAGGCTGTCAGCAATCAGCAAAGATCTAGAGATTCCTGCTTAAACAGTTCATAATGTTATAAAGAAGTTTCACGGTCATCAAACTGTTGAGAAGCTTAAAGGATGTGGTGCTAAGAAGAAATTCAGTGAGAGAAGTCTGTGAAAGTTGATGCAGATTGTGGAAAAACACGATGCAAGACATCTTAAGAACTTCAGATTGACCTGGAGCAATCTGGAGTGATGGATTCAGTCCGCACCATATGCCACACACTAAACCCAGCAGGGCTCTATGGACAAAGGCAAAGGAAGACACCAGTATCGAAAGAGGCTCAAAAAGGCAAGACTAATGTTTGCAAAAACTGTCATAGATAAACCACAGTCTCTCTGGAATAATGTTCTATGGACAGATGAAACTCAACTAGAGCACTTTGGGAATGCAGTGCTTCACTTTTTTTTTTTTTTTTTTACAGATGAGGAAATGAAACCCATAAGGAAAAGAGCAAAACATGGTGAAGGTCCTATCATGCTCTGTGGCTGCTTTGCGGCCTCTGGTATTGGAGGCTCGAATGTATCAAAGGAGGGATGAAACCAGAAGATTACTGGGGCATTTTAGATCGAAAAGTATTACCCAATATTAGAGAAGTGCTTTAAAACATAGCAGTGGAAGAGTGGAAGAAACATTTTGTGTCGTGTATTATTTCACTATTTTGCAATTTTGATTTTTAATTTTTGCTTGTTCAGTAACCTTGGACATTTTATTAATTTCCGTTTTGGATATACAAAAGAGGGTTAATTTGCATTTATTTCTGAGGATATTCTAAATTCTGTACTTAGAACTCAGCAGTGCAATAAATTTCAATCAGGACTGTAAATGCTCTCCTCTTGTGCAACCTGAGTGTGTCTCTTTTGTCTTCAGGGGATGAACTTCATAGCTGGGTATCTGCTTATCATCACAAAGGATGAAGAGAAATCCTTCTGGCTGATGGATGCACTACTCAACAGAATTTTACCAGGTGCATGTGTGTAGGTGTACAGACTAATTAGCCACTGTTCTGTATTCTTGACAGGGGCTTGTGTTCAGGTGTTCTAGTTGTCCCTTTGCTCTGGGTTAAGAATAATCTTGTAAGAGGTCACATGGTCTTTTATCTGTTCGGGGCTTAAGACTGACAGCATGTTTTCATTTGTAACTCCACACTCACTCAAACAAGGCAATGCCAATTTAAGAAGAAACTATGTAGCAGCAGTTAGACAGTACTGATATTAAACTGTTTTGTGTTAATTATTGGCAATTTCATTTAATGGCATTTTCCATTCAAGCTGTATGCCCAGTTCTAGTAACAGAATCTATGTTTGCAATTAATTTCTTAAAAGCAGTGCATGACTCACTGTGTGTGTGTGTGTGTTTTCTAGACTACTACAGTCCAGCCATGCTGGGACTGAAGACAGACCAGGAGGTGTTAGGGGAGCTAGTGAAAGTGAAAATCCCCAGAGTCTGGCAGACCATGATGGATCACAATGTCATGTGGACCCTGGTGGTCTCCCGATGGTTCATATGCCTCTACATAGACATCTTACCAGTAGAGGTGAGTGACTATCGTCTATTTATTTATCTATAGATATATATGTATATAAATATATGTGTGTGTGTGTGTGTGTGTGTGTGTGTATATATATATATATATATATATATATATATATACATATATATATACATATATATATATATATATATATATATATATATATATATATATATATATATATATATATATATATATATATATACATATACATATATATATATATATATATATATATATATATACATATATATATGTATATATATATATATGTATATATATATATATATATATATATATATATATGTATACATATGTGTATATATACACACATATGTATATGTGTGTGTGTGTGTGTGTGTGTGTATGTGTATAATTACACACTGCTGCAACATAGTGAAAGGATGGATATAAGGAATAAAACAGTTTACTGATTTAATTTTCTGTTGTATAATTATTATTTTATGCACTGTTTCTCCTTACTTACCCTTGGTAATTGTACTTGGCTGTGACTTTTAGAACAAAATACTACAACTGGTTGTTATTGTTTGGGAGAGTTTAAAATCAGTCCCATCTCTGTCACTCTCATTATTTCGCATGTGCAGAATTAGACGTTTGGTCAAACCGTAACTTCATCCTTGGTGGGATTTGCTTTTCTGTTGCTGTTTTTCTGTAGACCGTTCTGCGGATTTGGGATTGCCTGTTCTACGAGGGCTCGAAAATCCTGTTCCGTGTAGCTCTGACACTGATCCACCACAACCAGGCTCTAATTCAGCAGGCCCAATCACTGCCGGACATTTGCCAGATCTTCAAGCAGATCACCAACGGACCATTTGTTGATGAATGCCACACTTTCATGCAGGTAATAAAAGAACTGATAGATGAAATAATAAACATCATTTGTAATATGTTATTTTTAATGCCATTATCCTGCTTTTTCTTACCTCTAGAAAATCTTCACTGAACCAGGAAGTCTCTCCATGGCAACCTTGACTAAGCTGCGGGAGACATGTCGATCTCGCATCATTGCAGAAGAGTCATGACCCAAGTTGACTCACCTGTTGCACAAACTCAATACACATTCCACTGGGAAGAGCACCCATCAGCTCATTTTGCACCTTTTTTTAACTGACTTTGTGTCACAATAACTACTACATGTAGTTTTTTTCCTTAATCACATGTTGAGACAGCCATACAATCTGAATGTAAATTTATATGAGAATACTCTTAGTAATGTGCTGTATAAGCTGATAGCTCCATTAGGAATTAAGGTAGATTATCTTAAGTGAATATTTTCCTTTGTTAAAATGTGGAATTATGCACTTTACTTTGAAAAGTCAGACTGAAGAGAACAGGCTTGGCAGCACATGGCCTGGTCAGAAAAATTAAGTGCTGCACAATGTTAACACAGTCCAGAGGAACCTGCCTACTATTTTTTACATTGCCATCTCAGTCATGAATTTTATAAAGACTAAAAAAAAACTTTTGTTCCCCCCTTGGGTAAATGGATAGCGTGTCATACCAGGTAGGCAGAACATGCTGTGGTAATCCAATGTGAATTATAGTGATTTCATGACAGAAATGTCTTTAGCATTTCAGTACCTCTTGTTATCAATTCAAGTGTACTATGGTGAAGCAATATAAGCCTAATTCAAAAGGGCTGCTCTGGTTTTGTAACAATGGTTTGTCAAGTGTTTCTTTCTTTGGGGTTTGGGACCCTTTAACTACTGTAGTACTGATATCAGATTTTGGGGCACTGGACAGAAATAACCTTGGCATTGATTGCAGCTCCGAGGTTTCAGTGTAATGTAAACCTGGCGGAGCAGCTCCCAGTAAACAGAGATGTTTATTTCACATAAAATTAGATAAAATAAATAATAAAAAGGTACTGTTGCATAAAATTCTCAAAAAAAAACCAATCCGTCCTCAACTTTTGAGATTTTTATTAACTTTCAGTAGGATGCATAATAGAAAACGAGATCACATCATTTTCTATAAAAATAAAAGATCAAATCACTACAATTCATATTAACATTTCTTTTGGGAGAGGGTTTGGAAAAAGCAAGAATAGAAAATAACCCCACACACCTGTTCATTTTTCCTGTTAAATAAATTTCAGTAATGGAGATTCATACTCTGTGCATTGCTGGACCACTACACACTGTTTACACAAAGCTGCAATCCACATTGCACTCATCACAATTAGCATTTAACTTATTGTGCGGACTGATGGGGCAGTTCAGGCAGTTTCCACCAAGAATTTGACTGGAAAAGACTAACATTCAGAGCTTTCCTTTCTCTTGTAGTCATTTGGATCTTTTTACTTGCCTTGACATCCTACATTTTCAGACTTCTGACCAAAAGAGGACAAGCCATTGGAACTTTAAAAAAAATTAGCTAGTCCTGAAGTTAACTTGTCTCCCTCTTTAACTGCATTAGATATGAAGTGTTTGGGGTTTTGTTTTTTGTTTTGTTTTTTTATAAATAATTACATAGCAACAATGTAACAGCAGTTCTGGCAAATTCAACCATTCCTAGAACATAATGAAACAAAAGTAGAGCCAAACAGGTGACGGTCAACTTACTAAAGCAAATTCAAACTTCCTCCATCCTTGATAATGTGGAGACTCAGTCCTCAAGCTTCATCAAGATGCACACCATCTAAATTTTGCAGGTATCTGGCTTCTCGTCACTCCACAGAGAAAGAAAAATAAAATATCCAGAGGTGACATAGGATATGCAAAAACATGAACTCACCACAAAAAGACAGCTGCTTCCATTTACTCGTTCTCGTGTTCACTCGCTCATTCACACACTAAGGTTCATCACTATTCAGTCTTTCAGGATTAAGTTAAATGAGGGTCTGATCAGATGGTCTGGTATCCAGCATGGCTCCTCTTCCTGCCTATTAGGTACGCAATGAGAACTATCAGCACCAGGCCGGCAAGAGCTGCTCCAACGATGATGGGGATGAGCATCTGGTCTTGGTCCATCTGACACTCCTCCGCTGGAGCAACAGAGTAGGAGAGAAGAGCAGAAAACGTGAGAATCTTAATGTTATTGACAATCATTATGTTCCCTATCCAACTGCAGCTTGAAAAGATGGATTACTGATGGCTGATTCTGAACCACTGAACTTGTTGATGCAAGGCTGCTTGAGCCCCGTTCCAGACCACTCAACCTCTTTCTACTCCGATCCATTTTATTTGTTTGTTTTGTATCAATTATTCACATAGTGTGGTTTTATTTTGCTGGTGTATGCTGAAACTTACTAAGTCTACACTGACAAGAGAGTGGCATGTTTGATGTTTTCATCTCAGTCTTGGCAAGAAAGCAATTCAGCACCTAAGCACGTTTCCCAAAAGGTCACACATTCACTTTAAATCTACATATATCTTCATCCATTATAAAAAATGTTGGTTTAATTGCAACTAGCAGCGTCTAGGTTCAGTGAAAGGGTAAATGTAATCAGACCAAAGCTGCTTTCCTGGCTGTAGCGTGCTACCTACTCCAAACAAACTACACCATCATAAACAAAATGGAGGCCAGAGGACAAAGATAAAGAAAAGTTGGAATAAAATGGCTAAGAAAAAAAGGCAGTTATACCTGTTGCAAACTGTCTGGTGGTGACTCCAAAGGGCTGGACCTGCAGTCTGAATGTATTGAGAGAGAAAGTGGGTTCCACAACCAAAGTTTGCTCTGCGTTGCACATGTAAGAACGGCCCAGTGTACTCCGCAGGTAGTCCAGACTAATGTTACTGGCTGAGAAGGGAGCTGCAGAGAGAGAGAGGGGTATATCTTAAAACTAAACAAGTCAGAGCCAATAAACAGGCATTTTATTTGTTACAGTACAAATGACATACCTGTCATATCAGACCAATTAGCACGCAGAGCTATCCCACTCAGGTGGTATTTGTTGGTTGTGGAGTTCTGGGGATTGGAGGAGAGTTGAATGGATACTTGTACCCACACACACCAGCACACGCAAAAACAAACTGAACACGTAGACAAATTCACTAAAAAGAGGGATGAATTTACCAGAGTGAAGGTGAAGCTGAGCGTGGTGGTTTGCTCTTGTGTCAAAACCAAGGTAGCTCTGCTGGCTTCACACGATCCTGTTGAACTTGTCCGATTGGGAGTCAGGTTTATTAACTCTTGGACAGTCTGGCAATGAAGTGAAAAAGCTGGTTCATTTCAAGTTTGTTAAAAACAATTTGTATAAAAAATTAAATCAACAGTTATTTTAAGATGAACTGTCCCTGCTTGTGAAGCTCCACGGTACCTTATTCTGAGATTTGGAGACATAGGAGATGTTGATCTGCAGTCCCATCTCTGCCAGGAGACAAACTGTGCCGTTGCTGTTGTTTACAGAGTAGGTGCCCCGTTCAGGTGCTCCGGGAGGGGCTGGTGCTGGAGCTGCTGTTGTAGTAGTAGCAGCAGTGGTGGGTGGAGCTGGAGTACTGGCCTTATCCGCCATACATATGCTTTCTATGTCAAGAAAAATGATGAGGAAATATAAAATCAACTGTTAAGAAGCAGGTCAAACACCCTAAAAAGCCACCTACTCAGGAACAAAAACATAACCAGTGTCATACCTGTTGGACTTAGGTCATTTCCGGGCATGTAAGCCTCTAGCCTCGTATTAGAGAAAGTGACAGTTGCTCTGTCAACAGTAAAAGTGGTGGGGCTCACACAGCGGTAGGTGGTGTTGAGCGTTGCCCAGATCCCAACTGAAGTCGACACAACAGTGACCACATCTAAGACACAATCAAACATATAACAAATAAGTTACATCCATAATACATTAGCTCTCGGATCCAAACCCATGTATTCTTCACTGTATATTTACTGTACTAGCAATGATATTCAGAGATACAACACACCCCCTCTATCTGCTGAATGATACTGTAAAATTACAATTTGGTTGCTGGCAGCAAATGAAAATATCTGTGTTGAGTAATTTATCCCAAACTCAATCAGCCTTTTTATTTTTTTATTTGCACATACTTTGGGTTAGGGTTAAATACCATTTTATTGATTCCCTTATCCAATCTCATTAAGTCAGGCTTTCATCATTTCATAATTTTAAAATATCTTAAGTTATAACTACAACTCAGAGATTCAGTTTGCAGGGCGAGTAGTTGTTGCAGGGCGAGATTACAGAAATATTACAGTTTTTAGTGGTAGCTACAAAATTAGTTATCATTAACAGTAATTAATTTAGCCCAATTAATTTTTCACAGCCTGTCCCTAAAATCTGAAAGCGAGATGAGCAGCGGAAGATAAGAAATATTGATAGTTGATTAATATCGATTGTTCTGACACTGGAGTAACTAATGCTGCAAATAACAATCATTTCCCTAAAGAAACATTACCCCTCCACTGATATACAAAAACACAGTTCACTCATTTTTGCAGAGTGATGTTACAGAGTGACGGGTCTTTTCACTCACTATCTTTGACATAATACAGTCAGGCACTTAAGAGACAGCACATTAATCATCAGATTAAAGTTATAGTTTAGCTGTTATGGAATAAGCGTAATTTAGCCACAGCTGATATAAACAACTTTCAGTGATGTTGGCCATTTTAACCAGGGATAGCATCATGCATCATCAGCTGTTTTGAACATGTCAATATCCAAAATGGAACATGCCATCGGAACTCGTCCCAAAAAGCAAAAACTTATCAATTTATGCCTTTTTTATTTAGTGTTTTAAGCTTAAATAAGCAATCATAATCATAGACGATGGCTAGTACTCACCTCTCTCTGTACTGTAATATCACATAAGAATCTATTCTGTCATATCCACAGTAACTCATCTTTCCACCAAACACTGTTGATATCAGAGTTAAATGCTACAATTAAATATTTTACATTTTCTTTAACTTACTTTATATATTTGAATCAGATGTAAATGTTATCATCTATACAAGCACCACATGTATTTGATCGTCCTTGATGACAAACTCAGTCTCCACTGTTCTGGAAAGTTTGTTGCAGTGGGTTTTTTTTTTTCTCACCGGAGCTGTTGGCCTCAGGGAAGACTGAAGAGTCACTGAGGTTGTACTGCAGGGTCAGGTTAGCAACGCTGTACTGACTTCCATTGGTCGCAAAGCCCAGCCCCAGTGCGTGGCCGGGTCCAAACACCGCCACCAGCAACGGCGAGCTGCCGTCTGTGCCACATGAACTGCTGCCTGTGTCGACCGTGGCGGAGTCGGGCAGAGAGACCTGCACTGTTCTCTGAAGGAAGACAAGTGATGCAACTTGTGTTCAACAGGAGATACACCACCAGTGAGAACCTGAGGTGAAAATGACACTTATAATGTGTTGTTGTTGCTGTACATACTGTGCTGTTGGAGGTGGTGTATGTGATAGAGAATGATGCAGAAAGCTCAGCCTTAATGCAAGTGGAGTTCCCCTCATTCACCTCAAAAGTAACAGCCTGAGTACAACCTGTATGGGGAGAACATAATTACTAGGGAGTCAAAATACTGAAAATATATATATATATATATATATACACATATATATAGAATATTGACACTTGAGTATTAATTTATGTGCCATAATTCTAGATACTAAAAACATCC
The DNA here is from genome assembly GCA_016859345.1 of Istiophorus platypterus. NCBI lineage: Eukaryota > Metazoa > Chordata > Actinopteri > Istiophoriformes > Istiophoridae > Istiophorus > Istiophorus platypterus. Next base: position 11,342,113 of record CM029118.1, on the reverse strand, counting down.
CATAATCATTAACAATACATATTGATATGTTGCTCAGCTCTAATATTAATGCACAGTGTGACCTGATGATGAGCTGGACTGCTAACAGAGGTTAGTTTACTGGTAAATACACTGGGATAATAAATTAGTACACATATATAAATGTGTACTTTTATTTTAATTGCACTGATATTAAAATGCACATTTACATTTAGCTTTAAGTGTGAGGTTAAAAACAATGTTACCAAATGATTACTAATGATAACATTCATGATTATTACAATATAAGCATGTGTCGTACGTAAATACAAAAGCAGTTCAGACAAGCCACCACCAGAGGTCTACAGACCGCTAAAAGTGGAGGGCTCGGCCAACCTGGCAACTTTCAAACATGCATTGTAAGCTATTATTACCTTTATGCCCTGGAAGCTGCAGACTCAGTGTTGCGTTAATGTGTGTGCGATAGTGACTCTACTTCTCAAACCCACTGTATGGAGTCCACAGTGACTATTCACGACGCACGTTCTATCAACCCTTCAACTTGTGTCCTTAGAAAAATCTTTCTCACCCATTTTAGAATACACTAATGCAATACAGGAGTTTTACCACTTGCTTCAAACTTCCTAGAGTGTGGCTGTTGTGTGACTGAGACTAATCCTCTTCGGTTGATTTTCCATCAGCAACAGAGAGATTGTTATTGCACTTCTGTATTCTGTCAGACTTCAATGATGAACTTATAAAGTGTTTGGGATCATTAAAAAAAACAACAACAACAACAACAAAACAGCTTATGGGGGGGGGGTATTATTCTGTCCATAGGCTACCAGTGCTGGAAGATTTCAAATTTCACTTGCCACTAAAATATTACCTGCTAGAAAGGATTTTTGCAATTGAAAAGATGCCCCCAATAGCTGCTGGTTACAGAGACAGATGTATTTAGCATTTGGCTTGGGGTTGGTGTTGTTTACCCACAGTGTTACTGGTATTAATATCACAACTCACTTAGTACACAGCCAGCTGAGTGACCTCCTCCCTCTTTCAATGTCCTTTCACTTCAGTCAACTCTGTTCCCTTCATCTTTCGACATTAATACAATCTATATCTTTTAATAAAATCTGGTCCCAACCAGAAGGCACTGCACTTTGGTCTCTGTCAATCACACACCACCCTCCCCTGCTGCCTTGCTAAAACTTGACCCCAGTGTCACCTCGCTGTTCACCCTGTAAAACCACGGCAGAGTTTACACAACAACACAATCTGATCATTTGGTATAAGCGGTTGTGTGCACAAAGTATGAAGCTGCAGATGGCAGTGTTAGCAGAGAGGATGACAAAAAAAAAAGAATTGTAATAGACACTACTCCTTCTGTTGAGAGGAAATGGTAGTGCGGTGGGCTTAAACTCTGAGGTCACCAGGGTCTTGAGCAGAGCAGAAGTCCTCATCATGTCCTCAACACCTACTGTAGATAGAGCTTACTAAAAAAAAAAAAACCCAAAAGCTACCGTAATCCAATTATATATTTTATAATGAGTATTAATAGGTAAAAAAAATATATTGCAACTAAACAAAATACAACTGTATTGGCCTGTTTTCCTGTGTCAGCAGCCGGGTGCCTGTGTGTGTTCAGGACGATTAAACCGGTCATAAATTAACACTGTCAGTAGGCCCCTGCAGGGCTGTTTGAAACACAAAGCCATCATAGCGGTCACGTGAAGCTCTCAAATGACACAACAATGAGGCCAATCTGCTGCTCCACAACATTAACAAAACCTGGGCATTACATTAGAATAGAATAGAATAGAATAGAATCCAGGGACTTCTCTGGCCTGTTTTGACATAACTACCGGAGGATAGCTGACCTTTGGATTTTGGACTTTGGAAAGACATGAAATTTTATGTGTGCTCTTAACCACTTGGTCAAACATCAAGAGATATATCTTAGTTTCCACTGGTTATTGACCTACATCAGGAAGTCCCTTGTTTTGTTCATTTATTAGGTCAAGCCATGAATGATTATAACTAATTTCTACATCTGACGCAATTGGTTCAAGATTTAGAGACTTCTCACCTTGCCTAAATAAAAGCCTGACTATCATGCTACCATGCAACTAACAATTACTTTTATTATCGATTGAATCATCCAATATTTTTCTCGGTTAATTGATTAGTCATTTGGCTATTAAAATGTCAGAAAATTGCCACCCAAGTCTCCCAAAGCCCGAGGTTGCATCTGCAAATGTTTGAAATCCGACTTATTTAGTTTCCCGTCATAAACGACTGAGGAGACCAGGAAATAATCGCATTTTAGAAGCTGAAACCAAAGAATTTTAACATATTAAAAAAAAAAAAAGATTCTAAATTATTAACTGATTATCAACATTGAGTATTGAGATCCTCTACTAACAAAATTACTAAGTAGTAAGTAAAATTCCTGTAGATTTTTATATGACAGTGGTTAATGATTATTTTCATTACGGATTCATGGTTTGGTATGGAAAATGTAATACAGCATTGACACCTTCCCAAAGCTTTTTTTCCCAACCAATACCCCAAACCTCAAAATAATTAAAAAATATAAACCACAAAATGTTTTGAATTTTGCTTAAAAATGATTTAAACCATTATCAGACTGTTGCCAGTTGATTTTCTCTCAATCTCCACTTGGGCGCTGTACTTACATTTTTAAAAGTGCATCATACTTTATAATATTTTCACATGGTTTTTAAAACCTAATATAAAGTATCTATTTAGTTATCAAAGCTGTCAAATAAACTTAGTAGTAGTAGTAAGATAAACTGTAGTAGAGCAGAAGTAACAAGTGGCATGAAAGGAAATATTCTATTAGAGTACAAGTACCTCACATTCGTACTCAAGCACAGCAACTGAAAAAATATGCTGGTGCTGAAACGAGTAGTCGATTAATTGATTAGTGATAGTCAGAGTAATTATCAGCTTCTATTTTGATTTTCAGTTTAGTGGTTTAAGAAATTGTTCAAGAGAAAATTAGACAGAAAATAAAACCCCCCAAACTCTTTCAGATGAGAGACTCTCCTCTCCGTTAGTCGACCACTGGTTAACCCGTCGACCACCGTTAGTCCGCGCTGGTCCGGAGACGCTCGACCGAACCGACGGCGAGTCCGGTGACGTCGTCGGGTCCAAGGGTCGCGGCGGGACGTCGACCGGCGGCGGGGACACTCACCTAAGACCGCGAAGAGGCAGGCGACGAGCGGGGCAGAGGCGTGAGGCAGCTTCATCCTACAGGTCAGACCGCCGACGGCCGAGGGCCCCGAAGGAAGGGCGAAGGGTAGAAAAGAAATAAATGATGATGTTAATGATCTTTAGTTAAAACGAGGCCCGGGGGATCGGTGCCGCCGCCGCCGTCGCCGCAGGCGCAGGTGGGTCCACCGCGGACTGCACTTGACCCCGACGGCCGGAGAGAGAAAACCCGAGGCGTCGCGGTGGTTTCCTCCGCTGAAGGCAGAAGAGGAAGAGCGTTCAGTTTTCATAAAACATCGTCAGAGAGAAGAAAAGACAAATAAAGGAAAAGAAAAGCGAACGCGGTGGAGTGTCGGCTGCGACGCCACCGGACGGGCCACGTCTCGTCATGTGAACCGGGAGCGTGTAGAGCTCCCCGGTCACGTGAGGACCCCCCCCACCACCACCACCACCCCGCGCTCCCCTCCTCCGTCTCCGCGAGCTCCGTGCCCTATGATTAATAAACAAATAAACAAATAAACAAACGGTCGCAAACAAACAAACAGCGGGGTGACACTCAACGCCGATCCGGCCCGTGTGAATGCGTGGAAGGGAAAAAAATAAGGGCTGCATGTAAATATGCCCTTTTTTTGCAGACTCGCATGACGGTAAACAATGTGCGTGAGGAGATAACGACGAGGTGCAAAGTGACACCTAATGAGGCGGATAGATCAGTTCCAGGAATAATATCACCACGAAAACGGCCTCTGGGGTTTTGTTTTGTTATTATTTTCCTTTTTGTTTTTTTGTTTTTTTTCGGGGAACTCACAGGAGATGATGTGTCAGGGTTGATTAATTAAAAGTAATTAAATTGTAGTGATCAGGGAGGGGGGGGGGGGGTACCAGGCCAAATGCTGATAAAAACACTTTGTGGCCTGCGTTAGATATTAAGAGTATAAGAGAGTATTAAGAGTATAAGAGTATATTAAGAGTATAATTCTAAAAAAAAGAAGAAAAAGTTGCCTGGTAAAAAAAAAATGATAATAAAAAAATAGATGGGTTAGTTTAGGGGCACACACTTGAACGCAACATCCCTGAAACTATGTAAATGTATGTAAAAGATCTGTTATACTGTATATGAAATGCAGGATCTGGAGCACAGCATGTGGTTTGTTGGAGCAGAGGGAAGAATGTGAGAATCCGCAAGCAAGCCCGCACACACACACGCACGCACGCACGCACACACACGCACACACGCACACACACACACACACGCACGCCCACGCACACACACCCATGTGCTGCACAGGCCGCTAGTTCATGCGCTATGGGTAGTCAGCTGACACCTCCATCAATTCACGAGGGCGTACAAAACCCTAGAAGGAACGCAGGGGCTGGTCTAATGCTGCTGTACTAGACTTGTCGGGACCCTGCCACATTCCCCCTGCATACTTCGACCACGCTTCTTTTCAAACAAAAGAAACGAGTTTCGTTGTCTTAAATTGAGCCTATATAATGTCAGACAACTACCTCCTGTTTGAATGTGTAAGATCGAGTTCTTTATCGGGCACAAGCTGTACATTTTCTGATGTGACACCGAAAGTTCCATAAAGTTCCCATAACTTGAGAAATCTAAGTTCCCAATGTTTTTTTTTCAATCAACAGTAAGGCCAGGTATTTATTGGAAATAGCAGGGAAAGTGCATGGAAAGAGGACAGACAACGATCCACTTCCTTATTGTATTATTTGAGGCTGAGTAGTACAAAGTGGAAAAGTGTCATCATGTTTAATTTACTTTCTGATCTAAGTAGTTATGTTGTAATGTTTTGATGCTTATACAAACCCAAGCACCACGACTTGCCAAAACTGTCCTTTCACTACTATTAACTGCTCCTGTTTTTCTTCAACTACCAACTGAATCGATGAAATCAGATTAGACTCCAGGAGTTGTCAACATGAAGAACGATGTAGCACGCTCAAGCCGATAGAGAGAAATCTTTTACATTGTGAAAAAAAAAAAAAGCTACCACTAGTTCGTTATCTAGAAATCAATAATCAAATCATTAAATATCCATTTATTCAGGTTCACTTTTTCTCACTCGCACATAGAATACAATCTGATCTACAAAAACGTCATCATGTGACATTCGACATTTGGACATTTTGGTCAAAACATACAAGATACCAAAAGACATACCCAAGTGGCTCGTCTGTTTATCACTTAGCATCTGTGTTACAAGCAATGAACCCCTCCCAATGATGTAAACACATCTGATGCAACCCCTCTGGACCACTGTGTCCATCCTCATGTCTCCTCCGTTTGTCTTCAACAAATCTTTCTCTGCCAAATCAAGCAACAAACCAATCAGGTTTACACTCAGCAGTTTATGCAGCCTTTCATTGAAGAGAACAAAAAAAAAAAAAAAAAAAAATCTTAAAACTCAAGACAAACCAACTATAGTAGAAAATAAGTGATTTAAATCAACATGATGGAGAAAAAAAAATCCCAATCCAGAGGAGAATAAACAAAACAAAACAAAAACAGAGGAAAGTGCTAGTTATTTTCATTTGAGTTTTGCATTAGCAGATTTGTAAGTTACATAAACCAATCATCAACAACCCCGGGCCACTCCTCCAGCCCCATTTCAGAATCCCAATAAAGATATCGCAGAGTGGGAACAGTACAGCCAAGTATCTCGTCTCCCTGGAGCTCTATGTGATCCGGATGCCGTGTCCAGAATTGTAGATGGAGGGAGAGATGGGCACCAGAGAAGTCGGGTGGCTGAAGGGCTGTAATGCTGTTTTTTGGGGGGCCAGCTGTGCGCTTGCTATGAGGAAAGCATGGCAGTGACAGTGGTAACCCCTCAGGCAACATAGTGGTACTGGTTTGGAGTCTCCTTGTCACGTTCCATGTAGTCTCTGTCTATGAGCGACTCGATCCGCTTCTTCAGATCTCCCGGCTGGGGGGAGGAATGCAAGGCAGATACCGATTAGCTTTCTGTGTATGTGTGTGTTCATATTTGGTGAAAATAAAAATCAAAATGATGAGAATGTGGATGAGAAGCTTAAGATATACATCACCTTGACAGGGAACTTCAGCTGGTTGTAGAGTTCTGATACCAGCAGGGTGTGACTAAGGGTCTTTCTCATCTTCATGATGCGCACCACAGCTGCATCAATTTGATACTGCCTGTCTTGAAACACACGTTCTGTTGTGCTTACTTGCTCCTCTACCTGTGAGGAAAATGCGGATAAAAAAAAAAGTGTAAAAAGAGGGAGCTCAGGATCAGGAGGAGTGCGTGAAGAAAGAAATGTGCTCGGATTTTTACCGTTTCCTTCATTTGGATCTGGTTGATCTTGATGCGGAACAGTTTGTGTTTAAAATCATTGTTGAAATTGAAACGGTCTCCATCCTCCACGTCTTTCCCTCGAGGGGTCTTGTTCAGGACACGTGCTTTTCCACAGGCCAGGGACTGCAGCGTACGCCTGAGCTCTCCCTCCTCTGTGTGGGACAACACACAGCGTTAGAGTGATACAGCCGGTGCCTCACTCGCACAATGGAATAGCTGTACTACATATTTAAAGACATGAGTAACCTATGCCGGTGGCAGTGCGGATCTCCTCCACGCTGAATTCCTCTCCCTCATTAAACATCAGTAGCACCAGAGTCTGGAACAGAGAGACCTGCAACTCCTTCTTACCCTGTAGGAGTAAAGTAGTCATTTTCAGTCCGATTCAGACAGTTTCTAAAGCCATCTCTCTTCTCAATGCCCCGTTAAGATGTACCAAGCCTTTACCTCTTTAAACTCTGCCTTCAGTACCGCGTGACCCAGTGTCGGCTGCCACTGGAGCTTCCTCCCACTGTGCTTCCCCAGGTAGAACAGCTTGAACACCTCCTGGAGTTTAACCATCTACCAAAACACAAAGACATTAAATCAGTACCAAGATTTTCCTTAACATGGTCTGTTAAGGATCAGTTGGTGACTATCATCACAATCATTAAAACACATGTACATAAACATTTTTTTTCAGCAGCGTTTGCCTTCATCGTGGTGCTATCTACTTATTATAAATTTGCGAACTAAATTTACTGTACTTTAAAACTTTAATTCAAGCTGTATTTAACCTCAAAAAGTAAATGTTGAAATTTAGCTTTGTACAGCTTTCAGTTGCATAAACTTCCATGACTCCAACATGTTGGTCAACTGTATTATAATAGTCAGGAATGTCAAAGCAAAGTGTGGGCAAAGAACAGCACAACAACATGGAAATGCTTACCTCTGGGGGCAAGTGTACCTCCATGGGTGTGTATGAAGGCCAGTAACCCATAGTGAGGATGTTGACAGTAAGTTCTATGTTGCTTGGCTCACTCTGGTTCTGCATATACTGAGTGGAAATATAACAATCATGTATGAATGCATTTAATGACACAGTACAGTGGAACATTTTCAAGCCGGACATGTATGTTCGTAGGTTTGAGACTTCAAAGTACCTGTTTAAACTGGATCATAATGTCTTTAGACAGTTCCATGTCCTTGAACATACCCTCGAGCTTACTGGTAAATGCAGCTCCACATTCTACAGGAAGTCAAAACCACAAGTATCACAACTGATTTGTTCTCACACTTCACACTAACATATATGCACCCATCAGATGCTATTATACTGGGGAGGCAAAAATTCTCTCTACATATAATATAATGCATATCTGGGGAAAACATCAAGTCACTATAACTAAAGGTTTTTAAAGTGTTCAAATTTTAGGCTAAATCTTATTGAGAATGCAACAAGAACTCTCAAAACTTAAAGCATATATCCATGAGAGACAAACAAGATTTTGATTAATGACAACTTGCTGACTCAAGATATAAGACGTTGGACTAGAGATTCACCATGTTTGAGCTTGGAGAGCATGGACTTCTCAGCATCAACAGAAGCACTCTTGCCAACCAGCAGACGCTTGGCCAAATCCTTCTTGTAAAAAGCTTCAAACACATCTTTTCCTGGGCATAGAAAAAAAGAGATGAAAAGGTGACATCAGGGTGTAACAAGCTTCATAAGGGTTAGTGACACTGAGAAAGCACACACTGACATATGACTTGACCACACTCAAACGAGTTTGCACCTCTATCTTTGTGAGGACAGACCACTGAGCCCCTGTAAGAGACCTTCACTTAAACATAATTCTGACCTTCAAACAGCCTTTCAAAGGTGTGTCAGAAGGTGATGTCTGGCAAAAATGTCCTCACCGCAATGGTTTAAAACTCAAACTGGTCTTCATAATGTCTAGCCATACAAGTACACACACACACACACACACACACACACACACACACACACACACACACACACACACACACACACACACACACAGAAGTGTAACTGACCGTGTATGAAACGGAAGATTATCATTATCTTGTCCAGGATTCGCTCCAGCTCCTCCTCTGTGGCCTCCTTGTTCCCTGCTCTTAACTTAGAATCCACATATTTAGCTGGATGGGAAAAAATAAGGCTGTTATCACAAGCTGGAAATATTCAAAATCACAATAAAATGTGCTGTGTACAATTATTTACTGTTTTGTACTTTTGAAGGTCTGAAAAAACAACTGCCACAGCAATTTGTTTTGGTGCCCGACCTACCGATAAGTTCAGCAGGTTTATTGGGCCTCTTGTTGATAAAGGTCTCAAAGGCCTCCTTCATGGCATTGATGAAACCCTCATTCCGTGCAAAACAGCTCTGCGCCACATTGTCCATCTTGTCCTTGAAGTCCAGTAGGTCTTGCACCATGTCCTTGTCTTTCTCTGGAGTACATACAATCTCTCCGCCAAAGGACTAAGACCAGAGAAAATTTACAAAAATATTTATATTCGTTTCAAGGGCATATAAGGACCTGGTCTCATCTTCCTGACATAAATGCTTTGTGTTTTAGGTCTAAACACAGTGTATGTTGTTTGAGCAGCACTATTTGTTTACCTTGATGTAATCCCTCCAGAACTGCAGCAGCGTCGGAAGTCCTCCCTTCACTTTGCTGAAGAGCTGGTAGAGGAGTGCCAGCTCAGTCACACGATTCTCATCCAGCAGGGTGCTCAGACCTGGCACAAAAACATTACACATTAACGCATATGTACATGTGCATATATATTCTATATATTGAAAAATATATTCTCTTTTTATTTTTATAACAATATCAAATCCACAAATTTAAAAATTCTGATAAGATTTTAAATAAATAAATAAATAATTTTTAAAAAATTATACATTAGTCATTTTGAAAGAGGGTATACAAACTAGTGCCAAAATTTTTTTAAAGTGGGTGAAATCAGTACTCCTGGCAAAGTTCAACAAAAAGTTAACACTAAGTTTCATCAATGTAGTATATAATGCCACACACAGACACATATTGTATGCTAATGTAAAGGACTCACTAAAGTCTACGACACAGACGTACCCTTCTGTAGTATTGCAGTCATATGTTCTCCTAAGAGTTGTTTCTCAACACAGCTAATAAGTGGCTTCCTGTGAAATAATGAGGAGAAAATAGGGGGAAAAAGATGAGAAAACTGGAATAGATGCATAAAACAGATTCAAAGCCTGTATAATGATCTTTAAACCCCCTTTCAAGAAAATGTCATCAATCACACCTTCAGACCTCTCTGCACAGCAGTATTTCCACTTAAAGTCTTGTTATTTATCTATCATCAAAGCAAATGAAAGCTGGAGTTACATTCAAAGCTCTTGGTTGACGTGTTTACGGCTACTAAAGTAAGAAAAAAATAAACATAAAAGGTGTTAAATTAAGTCTGGTGTTGTGGCTTTGCATAGTGTTGACGATTGGAGGAAGTCATGTGACACTGATATACCATTTTGGCGGTTTACATATCATTCTATAAAACAAATACAAAAAATATACGTCTCTCTCCATGTGCAGTGTATTCACTATGAGTGACTCCTTGAAATTCAAGGAGGCACTTAATAGTATTTTAAAATAGGAGAAGGATATGGTAATAAATGGTTCTTGGTTTACATTTATTTTATGAACATTGGTCTGTGCATGAGATGTTATTATTAGACATTATACATGGAATAATGTATAATAAAAGTCTAAGTGAGCCAAGATTTCTTTCTTATTGATATGTTGTGATAACAGAATTGAGAAAAAAAAAGAAATTACTGAGTGCTCTGGTCGAGGTAGCTCACGATGCGATCATTCTCCTCCTCTAACCGACGAGCCACATGGTGCAGATACTCAGGCACCTGGACACATGCAAAGAAATTTATTCAGTGCGAAGCATATCCTTGGCGTTGTTATATAAAAGGTTATTGATGAATGACCGTGGCCACATGACACAGATTTATTATCAAGAGTCTCACTCACATCTCTCTCCTGCATCAGCCGCTGTCCCTCTGCTGCATACAGGCGATTGGTCTCAATCAAAAATCTCTCCTCAAAGGAATCTTTGTAAACCTTAAAAGACATTGACATTCAGGAGGTAAAACACGATGACTCACACTCAGTCCATCTACTGATTAGTTACGGTGCCCAGGCGAACGGGTACCTGCAGGTCTGAGAGCATGCCCAGGAGGCTCCTGAGCAGACTGCGATCCACTGTCTCCCCATTCCGCTCAAGTTCTATCTGCTCCAAAATGCCATCGACTGTGCGCTTCTGAACTGCGCTGTCGCTCACGATGTGGGTACGAAACAGTTCCAACCCAGTGTCCCTGCAATGTACACATGGCATCAGCCTCCTGTGTGCGCCCTAACAGAATAATTTCAATAAACTGTAATTTTACCAGATGGAGGGGAGCAGGGAGTTCTGAAGCACGTAGGTACGATCCAGGAAGAGAAAGATACTTCGGATCATTATCTATAAAGAGCAAAACAAAAACAGGCCAAACATGGGATTCACACTCCTCCAGGACACTTTCTTATAAGCAGAACAAAACTGAATGTAAGCAGTCAGTTGACACTATGAAGCCCCATCTTTCTAAACTAAACAAAGTGTGGTTTTCATATAAATATCTGAAAAACATCAAACCTTACAGTTTGCCTGCAGTGGTCCTGCCAGCAGCGATTCATTCTCTTCAGGAAGGAGAGGTTGTCCAAAGACTCTGTGAGCTCCATGTTAAGGAAAAAGAATCTTTTACCCACTCATGTTATTAAAACAGAATATTAAATGACCATACATCACCGGAAACATGAATACATACCTCAGTCTCACTCATTGCATTAAAAAGATTTGATGTTTGAGCTGGGTGAAACTAAAGCCTTTTCTTATTTGTACTAAATGCTGAGGTTCTTACCAAGAGCAAAGATTTTTATTTGAGTTCAATAAAGCAAGTCTTGCCTACTTACAAAGTCTACAAATAGCTATAAATCAACCAAAGGACAATAAATATGGTTAAATAAATTAGAGGTCCTAAATGTGGATAATTTGAGACAATTGTATTAATTATGCCTTCATGTTTTGACATAAAGTTGATTGTTTTAAAATCTGTCAAGCATTTTTACATCTTCTACCAGTCACAGCTGTTGCTCATTAAAGCCCCATTGTGAGTGATTTAGAAAATTTAAAGCAACTGCTAAACTTGTTATATATTGACCCCTTGTGAGAAAACACTGCAATAACACCTGAACCGTGCCAGCAGTTCCCAGACCTACCCAAGCTGAGTCTGAAGCTGCCAACAAACAAAAACAACTTTGGAATCAGTCAAAATTGCAGGTTTGAGATTAATTAAAAAAAAAAAAAAAAAATGACAACAATTTTTGATTAATGTCTTCTCCTACATGGGCCATGTGGTCTGAAAAGAACAACTAAATGAATATACCGGCAGCATTGTGCCAAGTGCAGTTTAGTTTACAGTAAATCACTGGTTTACTACCAGTGACAAAAGCTAACTACTGTGAAGGAAAGTCTCTCTCGCAATGCATTACCATTCAAAAAGTACCAACACCTAAATATGTATCCAATTTATCCCACAGTATGTGTTTCAGTGAGTTCGATATAGTTGTTCACAGAAAAAGGATATTCTCTGAACTGCTGGATCTGGGCCTGCACATGATCTTCACAGACCTGCCGTAGCTGCTTGTACAGCGTGGGGGAGACTTTATACGAACAGAGGTTCTCCACCGCCTTCAAGAGTTTCAGAGGAGGCAGGGAGAGGAGACAAGAGCGCAAGAGACACAGACTGTTCACAATTCTACACAAACAGCAACTGCAAATTGAAAACCTATTAGATGAAGCAAAATGCACATGAATGCATATAAATATAACAATGACAAACACAAAAATGTGATAGATTGCAAGCAAGTCACAGCAAGTTTATTTTGACCCTGAGCTGAAATTAACCACCAGCAACTTCAGGTCTTTAATGTATAATCTGCCGCAAGATCATTTATTTAACTATAAAGCAGCTGTACCAGTTATATTCAAATGTTTTGCACTGACACATTTCTACAATACAACACTGCTACACACATATCAAGGCCTGGGGAAAAAAATTTAAAAAAAATAAACTGCAGGTGTTTAAAAAGACAGGCAGCAAACCTGGTAGAGCTCTTCCAGGTTGTATTTGATAGAGGTGCTGTTTTGAATGGCACCCACTGCATCTCGTAGCTTCAGCCACGTGTCCTCAGTGTAGTTTTCTGCTAGTTTTGGCCTGTCTGTTACAAAAAGCAGGCAAATAATGTTAATTTATTGGACCTATATAAACTGCCAAACAAACTAACATGAACTCATTAATGCACATGAAACAATATTCACAAACGTTTTAAAGAAACATAATAAGTTGCATATTTGGTAGCGATCTCACCTAATGATTATGGTTCAGTTCTATTATTAAAACGGCCTCAAGTCAAATGTTAACAATAAAAAAAGTCTATTTTTATACTGGTAATTTATTTAAAAACCTTTTGATTAATTCCAAACCAACTACTGCACAAAGCAGCATTGTATCTCACTGGGTTACAATGCAAAATTGGGATACGCAACAATGATCTAAGACTGCAGCACTTCCTACATCACACACTTTGGACCCACAGATAAGTTGGTAAATAAACATTTTTCATGGCAGAAATTGCATAAAACAAGTTTTCAGGTTAAGGAACTTTATTTTGAGAGTTTTCACTTTCATTTCATATATGGTTTCTTAAATGTAATTTAAATAATTTGGAGATTATTTCTGAATAATTTTGTACTTGTGTTTTTCATCTTTCCATTAAATTTTATTAACTTTTTGAGCTTTGTAGTGATGTTATATGTTTTAATAGTATTTGAAGATTTCGATCTTAGATCTTTCTTAATCAAAATAATAACACACAGTTTTGACTAAAGGTATCTAAATTTGATTACGTTATGAATTTGCATATCTGCTATATGAAAAGTTAGTGTATAGTGATACCAAGGTATAAAACTCTGACACTAATTATTTTAATTTCTTAACAAAACATTTTTAATTTTTGAATAAACATCATCTCAATGAAACGTCAAAAGTAATGAAAAAAGTAATGAAAACCAGCTTGTCAAGTGATAGCGTGTAATTACCTATTATTTAACCAACAGCCAAAATATACAGTTATCAAATTTCTATCTAAACAGTGAGCAAATATCTGCACTGACTTCTGTAGTCTGCTGCTTTATCAAGTGAATAACAGGACTGGTAGAATAACAGTCTCTTCCAGAAAACAAGTTTTCTGAAAAATGACTCAATGATTAATTTCGTCAGCAGTCAAATGTCATCTTATACCATTATTTAGACCATATGTAGGCTAAAACTAATATGTGACTATTCCCAGACTATTCCCAATTGGCATGAATGAGGAAGTGATCGGGTTGATTGTTGCAGTTGTTGATTGTATTTATATCGTGTATATTTGTATAAACGTATACAGCATGTATACAACATGTGCCCACCAATTACCTGTTTGGCACTCGCTCTGGCAAAAACCAAATGTTGTGGGAGGCTTTTTAAAATCATCACTGCCCATAAAAATCAGAGCATCAGAAACAACAACTAAATCACGGGTGGTGGGATGGGGGGGGATGCAATCGTGTGCTATTACAAAAACAAAACGCGTGTTAAGCAACATACTAATCAGAGCAGTGGGGTAAGGATATTGTACTTAAACAACCAGAGAAAGAAAGTTGTTGGGTTGTTTTTTTTTAACTGTATGATCGAAAAGTTAAGTCAGACAATGCAGGCGAGACAGATCCGTGACAATACCTTTGAAATTTTTGATCACTAACTTCTTTGAAGCGCCAGTTTTGCCTGAGGCCACGGCGGTGGTCCTGGCCATCCCGTTGGTGTTGTGCTCCGCTATGGCAGAGAAGCTGGCTCTCTTGTCCTGTCGGGTGTCCTCTGCCATTATCAGATTAGCGCTTTGGCTTAACGCTGTATGGTTCAAGTGTTTTGCTAAATTAGTGCTGGATTGTTCAGTCGCCTGTTTGTTTACTGTCACCAACGCAGCTCCTTCGTCGAACCGGTTGTCTTTGGTTGACAGCGCAGAAAGTCGAAGTCTATGTAAAAAACAAAACAAAACACATTGAGGGGGGAAAAACGTACGATGGTTACAGCGAGATTCATTAATGAGAAAACATAACTACGGTCAGCTAAATAAACACGCTAACAATATGTTATCTGAAACTGCAGCACACTTAAGCTACCAGTTGTTTTTTGTTTTTCTTCTCGCCCCAACCGCAACAGTTTAGCTTCGCGGGCTGGTGCGTGTCGGTCTCGACTACTTACAGATTTTAACGAGTTCAATTGCTGTGTTTCCCGGCGGTGAACAAAAACGTAAAAGCGACATATTTAGCGTAGATGTGACAGACCCATGTTTTGATGGCTTTCTTTAGCACGTAGCTAGCTAGCACAACAAAATGGCTTTTCTCAGGCAGTTCAGCCTGGACAGGTGCATCCTGGGTGAAAAGCGACCGGGTTGCGTTCAGGGGCGGTTCGGCTTTCTACCCTCCGTAACGTTATTATTATTATTATTATTTTTACTCATTTTCTGAGACACTCGCATGGCAACATTAACCTCCTGGGATCCCTGTAGACTCCTGCAGTACACGGTGTGGTTCTTATTTCCCCCAGAGGAGATCAACCACTGCTCATGAGCTGGAAAAAAAAAAAAAATTAGTCGACTGGTGGGAATTTAACCAACAGCAAATATGAATATTGACTAATTTCCTCCACTTTTTTATGATTCTAAAAATGAACATTTTGGGGGTTTTTTAACTTTTGGTCAAAACCCAACTTGTGGGTAAGAGGCGTCCTCGGTATGTTAACTTGGGCTTCAGGGGACGACAACAATAAGGAGAATTTTCACTGCTTTCTGACATTTTCGACATTACGTTACCCACCAGTTATCAAAGAACATAATCATCAGACATATTTATAGTGAATACAATTGTTGGTTGCAGCCTTACAGCCCTCCTACTGTGGAATAATAATAATAGTACTTAGTAAATGTACATATGCCACAGTAACTGTTTTTTTTTTTTTAATTCACTTGCTTTCAAAATATGTCATTTGCCCAGGGGTGTCCAAACCGTGGTTAGATTTGAAACGCACATTTTACTTTATGCTTAGAAGAGACCAAGTAGATGGCATTCTCTGCCTCCAGCAGTGACCGATTATCATCCCATTTAAGCCTTAAATGGTACCTGCATCACTCTTGCTGAGTCATAACAATACTTGGGAGTTTGACTTGACAGTTAACTGTCATGTAAGATACATACTCAACATTTGACTCATATCAATCAAATCAATAGTGGTTCTTGTATAGGATTAAAAGGCTGTCTTTTAAAAAAACAATTTTTTTTTTGTGAAGTCAACTGTTGTACTGTCTGAGAAATTCTGTCCTGTCATGTTGACCAATCATTATATAAGCAGCTAAATGCCGGTCATCATAGTGCATTACACTCTATCACAAATGGCAGATTTTGTGCTCATCACTGTACTCTGGCTCATGAGGTTGGAAGGACTTTCCTGCAGACAAGAAGAAATAACCATCCCATGATGTTCATTTATAAAGCTCGACTCTCTCTTTCACCGCTTACATCTGTAACAGCACCTACCTAACCTTAGATAGTCCTAATGTGTCCACTGATCTAGGCAGAACTGGTTTTAGGTACTGTGCACCTTTCTAAATGCAATCACCCGCAAACTGCCCTTAGACTAGAGTCTTTCATACCGCTTTGGACGTTTTAAAACTTTATTATTTGACGCTTTTTGACACTTGGGATGTTTTTATTTGTTATGTCTTAGCTGTGTTATTTCTGTTTGCTGATTGTGTGTTTCTCCAATCATTTCTTGTCCTTCCCTCTCTCCTGAAAAAAAAAAAAACAGATCTCAAATTATGATTTAAAAAAAAAATGAACTATGTGAAATAAAACATATCAAGAAGCCAGTCTGAAATTAACCGAGAAATCGTCAACGACTTTCCTCCCGGTCTCGCTCATACGATAAACCAGAAGAAACTTCCCTCCCCGCCCGACGGGTCCTGAACGCAGCCCCCTCCCCGCATCACCTTGCGGCCCCGCAGGAGCTCGGTGCGGATGGGCGGCGTTTAAACGCGGGACGAGGAAGGAGCCGAGGCAGCCGCTCAAGCCGCGTCGTCTGCCCGTCGGTGCGGTGCCGACGCGAGCAGCATGGGCACGTCGGTGCCGAGGTGTGGATATGTGTCGTGGCCGCTGTTTTTCGGAGGAGTGAGCCTCGCCTGCCCGCGCTGATCCGGCCCCGCCGTCCCGAACGCTGTCTGCGGCGGTGAGTATGCTAACGGCTCCCGGAGCAAGGGGAGCTGGTACGCGGAGCATCACCCCCGGGGAGACGGGGGAGGCCGATCGGGAAGTAGGCGCTTTTTATTGCTTTGGACGGACACGGCGACGGTGCTGCGATGAGACCTCAGGGCGTGTCTGCATACATTGTTTAAAAAAAGCCTTCATTTAGCCACACTGGGAATGTAGCTTAGCGCTCGTTAGCTCGCTAGCGTCGGCATCATCGGAGGACAGCCTCTTTTATGCTAGCCTCAGCTAACTCGGCTAGGTGGCCCAGAGGGTATCTAATCGAATAATAATAATAATAGTAATAAAAAAGAAACCGACCACGACTTATTCAAGTGAATAATCCAAGTTACAAACATTTTATCCCACCTCCAGCCCGGGGTTAGCGTTAATCAGGGGACTTTTTTTTGCTTCTGCCGTTATCCTCTACGTGTTCGGCGAGCTAGCTAGCATTAACGTCACCGGCTATCACCACTCGAGCCGAGTTAGACGTCAGATAATATTTTCCAAAATCGTTAAAAAGATTAACCCTGTGACACTTTAATTTTAAGTCCCACTATTTAGCATTTATCAGCAGTATATAATCATTT
Source organism: Istiophorus platypterus (assembly GCA_016859345.1). Classification (NCBI taxonomy): domain Eukaryota; kingdom Metazoa; phylum Chordata; class Actinopteri; order Istiophoriformes; family Istiophoridae; genus Istiophorus; species Istiophorus platypterus. The sequence continues at coordinate 11,324,570 of CM029118.1, read as the reverse complement.
GATAAACGATTATAATCATTGATAAATGATTGTATTAGGCAGATACAGGGAAGATTTCAAGCGTTTATTAATGCACGACAGTTACCGGCAAATTTTAACTTGGGACGTCTTTCATATTATGAGTGTGTCATTTACTGTTCTGTTATAAAGCTTCCTTCGTTCATGGCTGCTTTAAAATACATTAAAGCATTTATATGTACCTGCAACTGCATTATAATGTGCTTATAAACATTCATAAATGTGTATATACTATTTGTGAATACTCAGGGGACTTAAAGAAAATTGTTGCTAATAACCCTCGCTATAGGCAGAAAGAGAAAAATAAAGTGACAATAACAAGACAGAAACAGAAGATACGCCTTTAACACTTATTGTCAAGGGAAGAAACACATGTCTGCCAGACTTTTTCAGGAAAAGTTTAACTAAGAGATCATAATATAATTTCCAGACAAGTGTAGAATTGATTTAATACCCAGCCTCACTAAAACCACACAGGTATCACCTCATGTTCTCCTCTGGGACTGAATGGAAGTAGCCACATCCCGGAGCCAAGGGAAAATTGCTAGATCCTAAATGAACATAAGCAGACTTCTTGTGCTGGTGTGGTTATAAATATATATGGCTGCTAACGAGTCTTTTCATTTTATTAATTCGTTAATTAATTGTTTGAGCTATAAAACGCCAGAAAATAGTGAGAAATGTCACAAAGATATATCAATCAGAAAAAGGACAAAAGTTGTATCTTCCTAAAATCAGAATAGATTCAGAGATTCACAGCCATACCTCAGTACATCCTATGATTATTGCCAGGGAATTAATAAAGTATCACAAGAATAATTTTGCACAATACTCTGATATTGATTGTTTAACTTGTCTGCAGTTTTGTTGATGGCTGTCTGTTTTGTATCATCTAGTATAGATGCCTTGGCTGAGATGAGTGTGAAGGCTTTTGAGCTAGTCCCCGCTGTGGAGAGAGATCTCCTCATGGGCGACAAAGCTCGTATCAACATCGAGTGCATTGAATGCTGTGGAAAGCACTTGTACGTTGGCACCAACGACTGTTTCATCCACCACTTTCTGCTGGACGAGGTCACTTCCTCCAAAGGGAAACTGAGTTACTCAGCACAGAAGCTGTTGCACAAATACTTAGGCCTCAAGAAACCAGTCGCTGAGCTGCGGGCTGCTTCTGCTTTGGAGCGTCTGATAGTACTTTGTGATGGAATAGTGTTCCTTGTCGATATGGTGACGTTGGAGACTGTGCCCTCGGCGGCAGGAGGTGGAGCCAAGATCAGAGGTGTGACGGCGTTCTGCATTAATGAGAACCCGGTGAACGGTGATCCATTCTGTGTGGAAATGGGTGTACTCTCCTCCAAGCGGCGGACAGTGCAGATTTACATGGTGTACGAGGACAGAGTCCAGCCGGTCAAAGAGGTCACCACTCCTGAGCAGCCCTGTGCTGTCAGTCTTGACGGTTATTTTTTGTGTGTGGCACTCACTACACAATACATGATCCTGAACTACAACACAGGAGCCTCCCAAGACCTCTTCCCTTACAACAGTGAAGAGAGGACACCCATTGTGAAGAGGATTGGCAGGGAGGAGTTCCTCTTAGCAGCACCTGGTGGTCTGGGTAAGTCAGTGAAAAACAGGGTAATATGCAGTTCTTTAAATGTCTTAAAAATTGAGTTCCATCCAAAAAGGTCTCAGAGGATGCTAAAAAGTCTTAAATTTTATTACAGAGGTCTTGAATATTCTTTCTCATTCACAGTATATATCATGTAGTCTATGAATTGTCAAAACAGGCTAACTAATTTTAATAATAATTAATTTTCATGGCCTTTGTGCATCTGATGGTTTTGAGCGGGAGTCTGTAGGTTTTGGGAAAGTTTAGAGTTATGCCAGACATATCCTTGCTTATAAATTGTCTAAAATTTCCCCTCCAGGAATGTTCGCCAATGCAGAGGGGGTATCTCAGCGGGCTCCAGTCAACTGGTCAGAGAGCGTAATTGGTGCTGCTGTGTGTTTTCCGTATGTGGTGGCCTTGGATGAGAGCTTCATTACCATCCACAGCATGTTGGACCAACAGCTAAAACAGACCCTTTCATTCAGGGATGGACACATTCTGCAAGACTTTGAAGGTATAATCCTTTAATTTTCTTAAGTCTCTTTTCAACCTATGGTGTCTAATCAAACCCCTTCTTTACCATAAGAAATCAGAAGAAGCAGTGATGTTATAATATAAGGCTGTGCATTTTTGACATCATTATGTTTGCTCTGCATTAGAGTCCCCAGGTGTCCTGCCTCTTGCAGGTCTACCTATTAACATGAATTAACCATCTTACGGTTCATGACATGTCTTTATATACATGAGTTAATAGGAGCACTCCTCCGATTTAGCAATGCATACCTAAAACATTTCTGAACTCATGATGGACTGTTTAAAATAAGTAAAAAATCTGAATCAGAGCAGCAGAACCACCGCCTATATTGTCTTGTTGCACACAGTATAGGTGGAGTGTTATGCTAGTTGTGGCTAATGTAGCCTTGAGTCTCTAGCCCCGATCAGAGATGAGGAGTAGACTACAGATGTCTGGTAAACTCACTGTCTAACTTCACACCTATCAGATTGTTTCCTCATTAATCTCTCATACCAACCAACACTGACTCAAGTGACATAACTTGAGGACAATTATCGGACTTTGTGCAGCTCCATCTGGAGCCACAAAAGGCTGTGTCCAACTTTTTCACATATGCAGTAGTACTACCAAAGAACTTTAATCAGACCTTGATGTGTAAAATTGGTAGAGTTCCCCTTTAATCTGTTCATCTCATAGAAGTTATCAAAAATAGAGGGAATGTTTCTTTAACTGTCAGGTGCTTCCTTGTTGGAAAACAGGCCTTGTTATCAAATAGTCCAGGGATGGGATGAGTCATGGCCTTGGATTGCTGGACTGAGAAACCGAAACCTCTTTTAGGAAAAGGTGTCTGAAAGCTGTGTAGAGCTATACACTGGAGCCCGACTCTTAATGGGATCCAGAACATTGGCAACCTTTTCCTGTAACAGAGCATCTTTTAGTTCACTGTTACAATGAAAAATATTGCTCTACAGAGCTTTAAAATAAGTACCTGAAAGATGTTGGATAGAGGCACACAGGAGATTTCAAGTGCACCACACATTGTTAGAGCCGATGCTCAGAAGCCAAGCTCTGAGCTGAAATAATAATGGCTGTACATGAAGCAGTTCAGAGGCTATCTTGTCAGACGCAGGAATGAAATGAAGCGGACTCATGGTTGTTTGTTGACAGGCCACCTGTGATATCACCATGCATATCTCTGGCAGTTTGAGAGAGTTGAAGTTCTGACCTGCAAGTGTTGTGTGTTGTAGGGAAGGTCATCCTGGCTTCCACTAAGGCAGTGTATGTCCTGGTACCCCTGCCGCTGGAGAGACAGATCCAAGACTTGCTGGCCAATCACAGAGTGGAGGAGGCACTCATCCTCACAGAGGGAGCACAGAGAAATATTCCCAAAGACAAGTTCCAGGTAACAGGGTGTTGTTTTTCATTTTCAGGTAACAGTGTGTTGTTTTTCATTTTCATGGATAAAGTATATTAAAAAAGATGAAATTGTATGTTAGACATGGGCCATATAATAATGTTGGTATCATAGTAATCAATGGTGATATGACACTTTGCCTACACTGAGAACTTCTACATTAATCTGATGTTAATCACACAGTTGAAAGTATTTATCTAAACTGGAAAGAAAAACACAGTTGTTTCATAAATTGTCACTTTTGTCATGTACAGATTCTGCACAAAAGAATCCTCCAGCAGGCAGGTTTCATACAGTTTGGCCAACTTCAGTTTCTAGAAGCAAAAGAACACTTCAGGTAAGGGCTGAATATTCCCATTACCTATTCAGCTGTAATTGTTCAAGGATTGAAATCAAATCACTGTTGAAACAAATTGTCACACATTGAACTGCATGCAACTCATCGGGTCATCTACTCTACTCGACTGTCATCTACAGTCTGTCTGTCTTTCCATAGCCTGGTATTACTTTATGAACTAAGTTTCTCTTCCATGGCAAAAACCTTTAGCAGAAAACTTAAATTTTTTTCAAGACTTCAGCAGCTTTGCCTCCTATCTACGAACAACTGCTCTCGGTTACTTGACTAAAGTTGATAACCTGATAGAAGTCCTAACTCTTTCTGCACACTTTAATGAAGGCACTTGAATGAAGGCACTTTAATGAACCTTTAGTTCTCAAACTTTGTAATAGCTGTACCACTTCTAGTTTTTTTGATGCCTCTGCCAAAGAGGTTATGTTCCTTTGTCCTGTGTGTTTTCTTGTTTAAAAGGTTTTTAATTTGTCACTGTATTTTTCTGCCATACTAACGCAAATTGAGAAAAATCTAAACAGTTTCTATTATCAGAACTACAACAAATGTTGAGGGTTGTGCAGTTACGAGGTGTGGGGTGCACTTCTTCACTGCCTCACTCATCAGCAGTTTTTTTGTGACCTCGTTGCTACATTTTCAGGAAGGGTCAACTGGATGTGCGGGAGCTGATATCTCTCTATCCACTACTGCTGCCAGTTTCCTCTTCATTCACACGCTGCCACCCTCCTCTCCACGAGTTTGCAGATCTCAACCACCTGGCACAGGGTGACCAGGAAAAAGTGCTGCAATGCAAGAAATTCCTTATCAGTTATTTGGGAGAGGTAAATGGAGCAAAAACTGATTAATCTACACAGAATTTTGTGGTCTGTACACGTCTCAAAGATTCTGTTTATTCATTTATGTATTACAGAAAGGTTTTTCTTTGTCTCCTTACGCAGGTACGAAGCACAGAGGTGGCAAACGGCTGTAGAGAGGACGTAGACACGGCACTGTTAAAGCTGTATGCTGAACAGGATCACGAGAGCCTTCTAGACCTGGTAGCTTCGGACAATGCCTGCCTTTTGGCAGACAGCGTGCCATGGCTAGAAAAATATCACAAGTGTGTATACTATCATTTTTGTGTTTGAAACAATCTTCTTTAAGAATAAGTTAGTATTTTGTTGGTTTCACATATTTCACATATGCAAAAGGCAGCATTTCAACATTTTATGGTCTTTAACAGCCTTCACATCTGCGGAAGCACCGGTATGGGAAATGGACATATAAATTCAGTTAAAGCGAAACAACACCCAAACCATTCTGAAAGTGTAGCTGCTTGTTAAATGTGTGTATAAGGAGTGATTAGAGTAAATTATAGTCTCAGTTTGGTAATATATCATGCTAAACCTATGGTAATTAGGGAAAAAATGAACACTCTTGTGGACATTCTGGGGATTAGTATAATTTTCACTAATTACTGATGTCACAAAATTTGCAAATACTTTCAGAAATGCTGAGGCTTTGTTGGGTAAACACTTTTTCTTGCCCCTTACTGTTAATTGCCAACCGAGTAAAGCTATAATATTGTGTCCAGTTTAGACAATCCAATTTGATTACTTTGTACAAAAACAGAGTCTTGAGTGCTTCACTCAGTCTTCTTTCCCCCTCTCAGATATTTTGCACTTGGGCTGCTCTATCATTATAATGGCAAGGATTCAGCAGCACTTGAGGTATGTACACCTAAAACTTGCCTATTATTGGTCCTCACAGAAGAATTGGCATCATCAGAATATTCAGGAATTTAACCTATTTCCTCTTTATGATTTGACAGTTGTGGATTCGTGTGGTAGATGGGGATCTGCAGGACTCCACAAGATCTGACCTTTATGAGTACATTGTGGACTTTCTCTGCTCCTGCTCCAATCTGGACCTTGTATGGAAATATGCAGACTGGGCCTTGCAAAAGGATCCCACTGTAGGTCACCAGTGCCTTAAATGGCCTTAGAAATGTAACTGTGCTGTCAGTATAAGATTACTAGGGCCAGTCAACTTTAACTGTGCAAAGGAAAGGAAGGGAGTTACATTTTTCTTATATTTCATCAAAATTCAGTAATTAATTAAAGGACGATACCCCTTAAGTAACTGAAAAAGTATAACAAAACTGCAAATATGCAGAGCTAGATAATGTGGTCCTTCTTTATAAGCAGTTTATTAGAAGTCTTTGTTTAGATGATAAATGGCAACATAAAAATTAAAAAAAAAAAAAAAAAGGACAGCAAATATGCATTATTATGCAATGGTCAAAAAAGCAGCAATTCTCTACAATTCACATCGGAGACTCAAGCCATTTCTTAATTTCCTTATTAAATATTGAAATAGTGTTGAGATCTCTTATATGTACTGGCCTACAGCTCCATTCATATGTGGCTTGAATATAAAACACAGATAGTCTAAATGTACTTTTTTGCACTTCAGTGTCTTCTTTTCTTATGACACTGTGGTTTGTCGAGTATCCTTTCATTGCATCATTGTCATATCAGTTTATAAGGTAATTTTCTGATATTGTACATGAAGTGTCAGAGGTATAGTAGTGGGCCTCTTTTTTTGTTTATAGATAGGCGTCCACATCTTTACTAAGAGGCCTACCAGTAAGGCCCAGTCACAATTGAAGACAGATGACGTCATCACTTACCTGGGAAAGCATGGCAAGGCGCTGCTCCTCTACTTGGAACACCTGGTGCTGGAGAGAAGGATACAGGTAAAAAAAATTTCAGAGAAGTTATTGGCTGTGCATGAGAAATGTGACCGAGTGGCTTTGTGGTGGGTGTGAAATGGAAGGGTTTAACCTTGCTCTGGTCTTTGTGTCCGCAAGCCTTGGGTTTGTTTATGTGTCAATGAGCAAATCAGAAAAACTGTGCCAGTTCCAGAGATGCGTTGTAGCTTATCCAAACGCCAATTTACCTGCAGGGTAGGAAGCGTGGTTAGAGAAACTTCTCCACAGTATCAGTTCTTCAGAGTACTGAATTTCATTATTATCGTGGATACATTTACATGGACTGCAGCAGTCTCACTGTGGACCACATTCTGCATATGAAAGTATTTTGATGACACTGGTCACATGACACAAAATGAATGACTTCCTCCTACAATGATGTCAGTAGTTGTTATGAATTTGGGACCAAAGATGTGCTCTCTACACGAGGTTATTACGGTGGTTTCCTTTTGGTATCCAACCTCAAAGATCAAGTCTCGGCTGGACTGCAACTGCGTGACCAGCCCGATGAATGCAAATGTCCATGACTGGCTGACTGACTCAATGAGTGATGGATGGATGGATAGATGGATAGATGGATGAATAATGTTACATCATTGCTTAGCCAAATGCCGCTTAACTGAGTGCTGACATTATACCTTTGGTCCACTGGCTGTGTTTCCCCTATTGGTCATTGCTCTTTTGAAATATATTGATAGAAATTTATTTTGAGTCATCATGGGGGATTTACCTTTATTGCTAGATTTCCCTTTTAATATTTTTCACTAAAGCACCTAGTGACAAATCTAATGACTTCTTGGACAAACTTTAGTTACTTTCTGTAGAAGAGAATTGCCAGTTTTTCCCAACAAGCGTGAGGTTGGGCTTTCTTTTTTCCAGTCACTTCTATCAATGCATCTCTTTCATTTGACCACACGGCAGCTGACACAGACGTAAATGAGCTTCAAACTTTCCCTCCGAGTGATAATTTTACAAGTAAATAGAGCCGAAATTGCAGCACAGCGGTCGCCTTTAACCGCCGTGTGGTGATTCTGACACACAATGTCACAGTTACAAAGTCAGGGTTTTAGCAGTGCAGAGCAGCAGCTTGGAAATGGCTTGGAAGTGTCTGCTGCTTAATATGTCGTCTTAATGGGCTGTGTTTCAGATACTATTTCACACTTGTGCCATTTTCTGAAAAGAGAAACAGAAAAACATGCAAAAAGAAACAGATTTACTGGGAATTTGGTTTGATTTAATTACTGTATATGTGAGCACAGACAGTAGAAGAGAAGGAAACAGATAAAAGGTGGTCCAATCATATACTAGGTTTTGATCTTGTGTCTAGTGTTTTTTGTTTTGTTTTTTATGTCTCTATGCCAGTGACAGCCAAGGGCGTAGGCATTATGTTTTTGGGACGTTGGTCCCGTTTTCGAGAACGCAATATCTAAGTAACAGCTTGAAAGAATTTCATCAAATTTGGTACAAACGTCCACTTGGGCAAAGGATCAACTAATTAGACTTTCCGCCATAAGTCAAGAATTTGTACGTCAATTACGAATCAATTTCTAACAAATGTCTAAATAGGATACAATAAAAAGCGATGACATTTTATATCTTGAAGAACAAAGGTGGACTTCATTGTGATGTTATAATGTTCTGCAAAAAACTTTTCTGGCCATTATTAAACACCATAACTCAGGAACAGAAGGGGAGATGGTGACCATATTTCATGTTTGGTCAGATACTGAATTGATGACACTAATCTTGGGTTCCCACCTTGAAACTGTGGTGATTGTTATAGATCTTCTGTCCTGACAGGTTGAAGATGTGTGTGAAGCTTCCATGTTGTAGAATTTGTAGCTTCTTTCAAGCAAGATCCATATTTGAAGCACTGTCTGCCATCACCTTTATTGTGAAAGCATGCGTTTGGACAGAATCTACAGTTTTGGGGCTATATTTAATAATCTGTCAGATTAAGATTATTGGAAAAATTCATCTTAAACTTTTTATTTAGAATACTGAAAAATTTTAATATCTGAATACTGCAATTTGCAGTCAGTGTAAAAGTTGACTGTTTGGAATAACAGTTTTTGTGGATAGAGCTGATTTTTTTTTTTTTGTTGTTGTTTTTCATCTTGACACCTTAAAAACATTTATTGGATTTAGATTGGTTTCTTCTCTGTTTCTGAATGCAGAAAGAGAGGTTCCACACACACCTGGCCCTGTTGTACCTGGAGAGGGTCTTGTCACTTCTGTCAAAGTCGCCAACAGATGAAGACCAGCTAACCAGAGCTAGAGAGAGGCTCCAAGCCTTGCTCAGGGAGTCCAACCTTTACCGTGTAGAGTTTCTTTTAGGTGAGACACACGTCTGAAGATGATTACACTTGTAGAATTTATGTTTAAGAAGGATCCTTCCATTTTTTTTTTAAACTTACGAGTGCTGTATTGCAATATTTTAACCAGTTCTTTCAAGGTTTTAAGGTAGAAGTTGTAATGGTTTTTAGCTTTTCATAGTAAAATCAATAACCGTGTTAGCTCAGCTTTTACACACATTGCACAGCAGATTATAGAAGCATAAATGCAGTGCAGACTTGAGTGCAGTTTTTCGATGTAAAGGTGATGGGAAAGAAAATATTCGATGTTATTGTTATTCTCAAGGGTTTGTGACTTGGTTCAAAAAATGTCTAGGGAGATTGTTGTGCAGGTTTCGACCGTTGATGTTGTTTGTGTTCTTCTCCTGTGTTCAGGTAAGATGGAGAACTGTGAACAACTGCTGCTAGAGCGTGCAACACTACATGGAAAACTGGAGGAGCATGATAAAGCGCTGCACATATTGGTGCATGAGCTCGGAGACTTCCCGTCCGCTGAGGCCTTCTGCATATGGGCCTCGTCTTGTCGGGATTCTGCTTACCGACAGCAGCTGTTTCACCTGCTCTTGGGGGTTTATCTAGATGGGAACTTTCCTGGAAAATCCCAGACAGCAGCAGGAGGTGGCAGCGGAGACCTGGAGATGGCAGCAGTAGACCTCCTCAATCGACACGGCGAGGTGTTCGACGCAGTGCGTGTCCTTCGCATGCTCCCGGAAGGATGGTCTCTTCAGCTACTGCGACCCTTTTTGAGTCGAGCTGTCAGGGCCAGTATGCATGCCTGCCGCACCTCCCAGATCGCTCTGGGGCTAGCCCACTCTGAAAACCTTCAGCTGCTGCATGACAGGGTGAGAAATGCATAACAGAATACCAAAATGTCCAAATTAGTTAAACAAAGAAATACTTACTTCCTCCTCTAGCTGAAAATTTGTTATTTAACAGGCTTGGATACAATTACCATCATTTAGAAAATTGTGACTATTTTTTTGTTTTATAACTGTGTTTGTTAGTTTCTTTTTATTAAGGGGAAACAGCAATAATGAAATTACTAATTGATTTTAAAGGTAGTGGTTTTAGTTCGGTTTCTTGCAAGTCCAATCCTGAATAAATTAGTTAAATGGTTAACATATAAAATAGAGCTGCAAAGATTAGTAATGTAATCTATTAGTTGATCAGCAGAAAATTAATTTACCGACCACTCTTCTGGATTTTTTTTTCTTTCTTTCTTTCTTTCTTTCTTTCTTTCTTTCTTCCCCAAACATGCCAAACATTTGCTGTTCCAGATTCTCAAAAGTTGAAGTCATATATAGTGAACTGAAAATATTTGGTTTCCGGACTCTTAGTTGAATAAACAAGATATTTTAATACATCTCCACGGGCATGTCCATTGTCTTACATTTTACAATATTTTTAATTGATAAACCAAGAAAATATTGGGCAGATTATGAAAATAATTATTAGTTGCAGTCATCAACTGAACATTGACAACCTTTAAAAAAAAATCAAGAATCAAGTTACCAGAATCTTTGCACAAATAAACAGTTCTTGGTAGGTTATTCATCTTAATAGTTGAATAAATTGAATTGGTAGAGTGAGATCTTGATTGCCAGTTTCCAATAATTATTACTAATGATTATTATATTTTTAATCATATCTCTTGTCAAATTTATTTTAAAACTAGCAAATATAACTAAGTTTCTCAGAAAGATAAAGCACATTAGTGAGTAATGTGCATTTTCCATCAGTAACAAATAACATGTCCTCAGTCTGCAGTGAAACCCTATAATTCATTATCTCATGGGATTTTAACAGGGTGTTTTCTCAGTGATCATTACTTGTTTAACAGAATGTAACGCTTCTGTCTTATTTTTTTTACTCCTCCAGTTGAAAGAGCGTAAGAAGCCGATCTTTGTGTCTGAAAAGAAGGGATGCCACCTTTGCCACAACACCTTCAGTGAGCCTGACGTGGTGTGTCTGCCAGGTGGAGTACCTGTCCATACTCACTGCATCGCCCAGAGAGTAAGAGACTCTCCCACAAAGAGACGGTTAACTAATAGCAGTAATCATACATGAGACTCACCCCTTCAAACTGTGACCTGTGATCGGAGGCACAAAACTAAAGCAGGATGTGCTGGGATTTTGGATGGCTGAAGACTGAGGGGGGTGAAAAAAAAAAGCACAGAATGTACATTTCCATAGTGGAAACTGCTATGGAGTCAATGAGAAACACAAAGAAAGCTGTGCAACTGTGTATGTTTGTGAGGGAGAAACCGATGATTTACAGCTATTTATTCTTGTGCCGCAATTATACCACAGTTTCAGACTGCAAGTTTTTATAGCATTAAATATCAACAGCTATGTCAGCCTGCCCTTTAGTCCATTTAACAGAGCACTCATCAAAGACAGGCTCCTGTCCTTTTCTGTGGGTTCAGTACTGTGCCTGTCCTTGTCTTCACTCGTACAGTTTTAAACCTGATTTTGAGAAACTGCTGGTACTAAAGAGCACACACTGTCTGTCTGAATTTGGTTGCAAATGTTTCTTAAGTATGAACAGTATTACCACTCATGCGGTTCTGGCCTAATCAACTCATATGGGTAATGTATTAATATTGTCCTAATTTGCTCAGTGCAATTTTGGGTTTTAACATGAAAGACTAATCAGTACTGATTTGAGGGGGGGGTCTTTTATGTCTTTCTCTGAGATCTGGTCTCACTGCTGCTTTATTTTCTCTTCAGCCATAAGGGCAATGGGTGATTTTCACTATGTGACTTACTGGTCACAATTTGATCCAAAACAAGATTTCATATTTTGAATGTCCTGTTACTGAGGTTGTCATCTGTGGAGAAAAAACCCCGGCATGAAATCTTACATTGCTCCACTAATCATCAATAAGTGTAACTGGTGACTCTGTTTCTAATATTAATATTCAATTCAATATTCAAACTGCACCAGGGATCGATCATTGATTTTGTAAAACTTAATTAACATAATCTCTATTCATATATCAGTATACACGTGAAACATGATGGCAAATTTAATGGCTCAGTTATAGGTGTCAGACATGTAAAGTATCATCAAATAATGTGAAATCAAGCTTCAGAGTTTTTTTTTTTTCTGATTTTGGGAAACTAATTAAATATGGTGGCAGTCATGGATCCATTTTGTTTTTCTGGTTGCAGTACATACAATGATTTAGATAAAGGCAATTTGAATCCTGCATCTGTCAACACAGAACAAATGTCAAACCTGGTCTAAATGTGGGGATGGAAAACTTCAATATTATACAGGTTGGCCACGTACATTTTTTTCTTAATTTCTGAAATGAAACTTGAATACTCGCTTTGGTCTTCAAGTGCAGGGAAATAAGTTATTTGTTCCAAAGAGATAATTAAACAATATTAATTTTCACAAGAATACCATAAGATGATTATATATTATCTCCGTCATCAACAACTGTGAGTTATTCAGTTATTTTTTTTTCAGAGCTTACATATCACTTTTAAGCTGTAAAAAAGTAACTGAACACGAGGTGGCAGTAATGTGTAATATTTTTAAAAGAAATACAATGAACCACAAGTGGAACATTAAGGGAAATACCCTATGATATTCTTTACTTACTTTTCTACTCAATGCCCTTAATGTGCATTTTAAACAAGGAAAGAAATACAAACAAACATGAAAAAACATCTATATTATGCTGTTTGGAACAAAATTCCTGAAATCGGTGTCATTTTATTCCCCTTCCACAATCCATTAACACATAATCTAGTTTTGGTTAATGAATGCTCTCATTTTAATCTCATTTTCTCAAATGATGACAAATTACAAAGTCAGACATACTGTGACAGGGTACAGCATTGGCGTGGATTGTAATGAACAAAAGCATTGAATGCCTGAGGGAGAAAATGCTTGTCTCACAACGCGTGATATTGACTTTGTGGAAATTGTGAGGACGTAATACCTTTTCCCTCCAGGAATGTGATGACCAAAGAACATACGCCTTGATACATCTCAGCTTTCATAACCGCCTCCTCCAAAGAGCTGGAGTTAAGGCTTTGACCTTTTAATCCTGACACCTCTGGCAGAAACGGAAGTCAGCCCTATTCTATGATAATGAAGCCCTAAAATTCTCTACAGATTTGTGACAGAGCACTGCTTTGTCCATTTAGTGCTTTCAAAATGTTATGTATGTGTCAGGTAACAAAGTGCAGCTTGGACCTCCATAAATGTTTCTCCGAGAAAGACATGACTAATGGCAAGTGCATAATGTGTTTGTGTAGCGAAATTGTGTGAGCAGTCAAATTCAGGGACAGATTCCCAAATGTCTGCTGGAGATGATACTTTGCTTTAAAAAAAAAAAAAAAAAAAAAAAAAAAAGTCAAACTTTCAACTTTGAAAAGCTTATCCAAGGTAGCAGAAAATGTATGAATTTCATAACTGAGGATTAAGATAAAACCCTGAAAATGGTTACATAAAGCTGCTGTACTCTGACGACACTCTTAAATCAGTGGGGCTCCATGTTTTCTATTTAATATTCAGAAGACATAAAAATGGACCCTTGCCCTTTATACACTACAAACTCTCTACAAGATATTCATCCATAGTAGTTCTGAAAGAGAGAAATTGGTCAGGATTCTTAAGTCAAGCCTCTAAGGACTGTTTTTTTTCAAATGAACAGAGAACTGTTTCCTGCCTCTGACAGTTGTTTTGTTTTTAACTTATATTCGATTGTCCAACAAACTGAATCACATCACTGTTGTGGGTTTTGCTCGTTTTTCTGATGCCTGTGTCGTTGATGCTAGCCTTCTGTAACTGCAACCCATTTCTGGCGGGGACAAACATGGGAATATTTTTATAACATGGAGATCTGAATATTGTAGATACTGTGGTTTGATTTGCTTTCCATGATAGGAATTCACAGCTTATGCACAACATCTTTCTGTCCGAACAACTGAAGTGTAGCTTGCTTAAAAGTCCTCCTAACAATGACTTAAAAAAATTATAATCATAACAATTTAAAATGATATAAATAATGAAAATTCAATGCAGTTATGTGAAAATGCTACTGTATTTTATAAATATATGCATACTGGTATGTATATACTGCATTTGTACTGGTTTGTTGCTTTCTTAATCAATGCCAATGTGGATGGAGAGTACAAACTGTAAATCCGTCCCATTTTAATAAACATGGAACTATATAACAGTTCATGGAGTCTCGATTTCAAATTTCACACCTAAATGTAATTCCCATGTACGGTTTGTCATGATTGTTGTAGAGCGTCTTAAAATCTAGTTTTAAGACCATAATTATTTTTAGTTTATTGTGTGCTCCTTTGATGTAAAGTCTTGTTTTATCAATTGCTTTAATTTGTCTCTTGTGTCAAATAATTAACACTCAGAAAAACCTCAGGTTGTATTAATCCATCATAAGAGAACTGCAAGGCTGTAAACAACAATTACTTTAACTATCAATACGTGATTGATTGCTTGGTGTATGGTGTTGGTGCCACTGAATGTTTGGCATCATCTCAGTAAAACTGACTTAAAGGATTCATCAATTTTCTAAAGCGTTGCCAGTTAATTTTCTCTCAACCTACTAATTGATTCATCAACTAATCGTTTCAACTTCCTGCTAATTTTCTTGGTACCTGGAAAAAATAATGAAATCTATAACGGGGCAGCCTAGGAGGTTAATCTGGCCAAGCTCAACCAAATACAATAATAAAATGCTAGACATTGATGCATGAATGATAATATAAAATATAATTATTCATCTGTCACGGGATATTTCTTTCTATTGAGTACTTTTAGTACTTAAAGTTCATATTCCTGTATACGTGATTTTACTTCAGCAAGATCTTAAATGCAGGTTTTACATGTAATAACGTGTTTATACAGCCTAGTATTTGTACTTTTTGCTTTTAATAAAGGTTCCGGATGCCTCTTCCACCACTGGCCAGAAGTACAGCTCCCAGCGAAGCTCCCATGCCGGTTGTGAAATGTGTGAAACTGAGTGATAGTTTATTTCAGTGACTGAAAAATAAAATAAAATAAAAATAAAATATAGAAAACTGAACAACAGTTTACTTCAGTGGTAACGTAAAATCTCGCGTAACGTCAGCAGCGTGATTCCCGTCCCTGGGAGGTTGTCATGGAAACGGGGGTCGACAACCGAGCAGCAGTTCTCGAGTCAAACGTTGCTAATGTCTCGCTGTTGCTAACTTCTTGTTGTTGCTGATCCCGGGCTCACGGTCGCTGTTTAGCTCCATCTAGCTTCCAAGACACGGGCCCGAAACAGGCGCACAGTTACCGTCTAGTGAAAAAGAAGCGGACATGTGGGAAAATGGAAAGACAGAGATTGACATGATCGACGAACAGCAGATCCAAGTGAGGTACTGAAGTCAGGAGTACGATCGCGGGAGGGTTAGGGCTGTTTCCGACCTTTTCTGAGGTGTTTGAAAAATTATTTTCTGTATTTGCGTTTAATATTGTATGGAACACTTCAAGATGATCTGGTGACGGTCCGAGAGTTAAGAAAATGTTGTACTCGATGTTATAGATTGCTTGTGAAATCAGGGTTTGGCTTATTAGCATCTATCTATCTATCTATCTATCTATCTATCTATCTATCTATCTATCTATCTATCTATCTATCTATCTATCTATATCTCTCTACATTTTATTTCACATCAAAGAATTTAAAGTTGTTCTCTTGGCATTTATTTGCTACACTGAACAATGAATAAACAGTATAACTACAGTGTTCATAATGATCAGATTGCAACTGCCAAGAACCAGTGTTTTAAATGGGACTTGTATATAAAAGGATGTACCTTTTATATACATTCATAAGTTATTTTACAAATTTACATTTGTTAATTTCATAAAAAAAAAACAACCCACATAGTAAACTGATATAATGATCAGATCTACCGCATATTTAAGTCCCATCAGTTCTACCGGTGAGGAACAGGTCCACAGGTGGCTTGCATGGTAGATAATGAGAAGCTAATAATGATAAACATATGTGGATTCTGAGAACTCAGTTTTTTTTTGTAGTCATAAAGACAAATTTTTGATTAAAATCTAGCATTTACCTTACAGTGTGTTTTCAGACCCTCACATTTACAGTACATCACTTGATCCCTTTTCTTTCTTTTTGTATTCTTAGTTTACCATCTGAAAATTCTGGTGAGGATCCAGCAGAAGTTTCCTCAGTAGGTCAAGATGAGAAAGGCAGAGGAGACACTCAAAACAGCTGCACAAAGAGACTGGGATCCAAGTGGCAAGCCATTTCGATTGCAGTTTTGATGGTGCTATTTTGTGGTGTGGCCAGCATACTCTTTACTCAGCTGCATAGACACATAAGTTTGACAGCAGAATTACAGCACATGGCAGAGGAGATATTCACTGCACGGATCATCACCAAGCAGCTGCGAGTAAGAAACAGTCAGCTGAAGCAACTTCTCAACTCCACTTATCAAAACTTTACCCTTCTGAGGAGCGAGTACAGCCAACTGAAACTGCTCGTGAATACCACCCTGCAAAACTTCACTTTGTTGTCAGCTGAGAAAACACAGCTGAGCATGTTACTGAACAACACAATGCAAGAAAAAACACAGCTGCAAGTTGGGAACAAAGAGCTGAACAGTTTTCTAAATTCAACCGAGGAAAATTGCAACCTTGTGGAAGAGGAGAACAGGCAACTGAACCGGTTTCTGAATGATTCACTGTACACCATTGCTCTGGGGTCTGCAGAAAACAAACGCCTTCGCCAGCTGTTTGTCAATGAAAAGCAAACCACCATGCAGCTTGAAGCAGAAAATCGAAAGCAGCGTTCAATCCTGTTCTCTGACAATCTGTCCTTTCTCTGGAAATTCTGCAACAAGACCACCCTTGAGTGTTTGCGCTGCCTACCAGGCTGGGTCGAGCATGCCTCACGCTGCTTCTTCCTGTCCCGAGAAACAGAGAAGTGGGAGGCTGCTCGCCGAGTGTGCCTCAGCATGGGCGGAGACCTGGCTATTGTTTTGAACAATGAAGACCAGGCATTCCTTACCAACTTGACTTTTCAGTTTGCACAGGAGAACTCTCAAGAAAACTTCCATTCAGCGTGGATCGGGTTGCAGGACATGGTAAAGGAAGGCACCCATTTGTGGGTCAATGGTGAGAGAATCAAGTCAGATCTCAATTACTGGAGGCGTCTGGAGCCAAACAACGCCCTTGCCACCTGGGACAAAGACCGGGCGGGGCAGGACTGTGTTGCCATTGTGCCACCGATAAACATTGGAGAGAAGGATTGGTTAAAGTCCTGGGATGACATTGTTTGTGGTGGAAAACGTCACTACCTGTGTGAGACCATGGCTCTCAGCTTGTCCTAGCTGACAGAGCTGGGATATATCAGTCTACCTTCAATCCAGATCTCCTGATGTATACTGGACTATGCCCTCTCCCAAAATGTGATGTATAACCAAATGTATATTGCCATACAAATAGAATGTCATTGTTGGGACATGAATGTTGACGTACCAGTCAACTCAACTACTAACAGTTTTAAAACTTGGGAAGTTCCAGACTCCTTCTCTATGGTGCTTTAGCAGTCTTAACAAAACACAATTGAAGTAAACCAGCTAGCTTTTTCAAATTCTTTCTTTCAACATTGATGCTAAAATGTAGTACTGTCATAAGTATGAGGCAATAGCGCATCTGGCTTCAAGTAATCAATTTTGTTTTCATATTCCTGACCACTCATAGTTTGGCAGCAGCGATGTGGTATTAAAATGACAACAGTGCATTGAAAAAAGTATCCCCGGTTTGATGTGGCTTCTGGGAGAAAACAACTCAAGATACAGGGGTGCCACATGGGGGGGGGGGGGGGGGCATGTTGTCGCATATGCCCTGGACACCCTTGGATCCACATTACTGGGGCAAACTCTAGTGAAGTACTCAAACACCGTCACTGTGAGCCGGTGTCATCTGTCTCGGGGACGGTTAAGATGTGGACCAAAAGCAAAGAAGCTATATCTGAAACTGCTCATCTCCATCTACAAGAATGGCTAGAGCACATTCTGTGCAACGCTCGCTGGCGTAACTTGTAACGACACCACATGGTTCGATGAATCACATTGCCTGTTTTAAATTAGGTGCGGTCTGGTCTCTTGTGTCTCCTTCTTCATCTTGGCCAGACGTCTGGCTTTTCCGTCGACACGGTTTTCGGCGTGTACTCCTTGACGTGTTGTTTACAGTATGTACATATCTTGCAGCACCTGCGTTTTGGTTGTGTTTTGTGTCAAATATTCATCTTTCTTTTAATACAACCATTAGAACTGACCACCCTCATCACCATCTCCGTGTATTACTTCGTTTGTACACACACATGACCGTCGCTTGTCTAACATCTGGACCAACGACGCCATCTTTATTGAAAGGTTGACGTCGGCGTAGGGCGCGACGACTCCCCCTGCCGACGCTCCGCTGTAAACGCAGGCCAGCCCGCTTACGCCGCTCGCCACAACAACACAAACGCCATCTTTAGCTGACAGGCGAACTACCGAGGAGCCGGAGTCGCGAACCGAAACTAGGTCAGACGCCCGGACCACGGAAAGACTTTTGTAAAACCTCGGCCCGGACGCCCCTCGCCAGCGGCTGCAGACCCCCGGATACCCCCGGACACCCCCGGACACCCCCGGATACCCCCGCGCTGTCCTATGGTCCAATGTGTTTGATCGGCCGTGCAGCTCGAACGCAGTTTTCTTGTGTCGGTCCCGGTTGACGTCGGAGTCATCGCCTTTCCCGACAGTAAACATCCGAAGGAGGTCGAGGGCCAGGTGAGTGGAGGTCCGGGCACCTGAACCCCCCCAGAGAAACCCGGACGACCCGCGTAAACAAAACTTGATTTTCGGATGCGGTTTCGCGTTAACGACAACTTGTTCGTTAAGTAGTTAGCGAGAGGCGGCGCTCGGGCTCCGGCTAAGCTAACTCTCGTCCCGGTCGGTGGGACGGGTTCGTGTCGTTAAACCTGCCGGTAAACGGCGCCGGCCTCTCTCCCTTTTCTACGTCCGAAAAACGGGCGGCTAAAGAAAGTTTGTTTTTGTTTTTGTTTTTGCTAAGTTTGCTAAGTTTTGTTCCGGTCGGTCGGTGGCGTTAGCTGAGGCAGAGGGAGGCGTGTCCTCCCCGTCCAGCCGCTTCGTTCTCAGGTGAGCGGAGGGAGCGCTGAGACACCTGGTTGCGGTCACTGAGCGCAGGGAAAAGAAAAACGATTTGCCTTTTGTGCAGCTTTGCAGGTTATTTACAAGGCCGTGTGCTAGGTCTGGGCAATAAACATAGTAAACAGAGGTCCACCGTTGAATATACGTCCCAGTATCATCATTGCACGCATCATAATGGGAGATCGGACATTTTAAGCCTGTACTAAGAAATAAAGGTGCACTACTGTATCAGCATCCCATCACTATTGACCTATGCTGATAAAACATCAGACAAATGTCACATTCACAGGCAGTTTATTAGACATAATGCACACACATACGGTATTGATGTAGTTTACAAAAGTTGGAAGAAGGATGGGGCCATATTAATAAAACACTGGTATCTGTAATAATAAGATTTTCTGGGAAATCAATTGACAAACAGATATTGGATTTTAAGAATTGTACTTTTCCTTAATTTAACCATGTAAATCCCAGGGAGGTTGGTCCAGTCCGTCCCAGGACAGTAACATATGTTTCAGACAGAACAATATACGATCAGGCACAGAGATAATTATATCAGTACTAAAATCTTGGCAGCAATGTATGAGGTTTCCAATGAGCTAAGAACAAAGAAAAGTTTCAAAAGACTTTTCATTATCAAGAGAGCTATAACAAGCTAAAAAAAAAAAAAAAGACCCACACACAGTTAAGGAATATTTTGCCTTAGAGTATACAGAAGCATTAAATTCAGATTGAAATATCAAATTCTTAATCTTAATTCCCCCCCTGCAAGCTATTCCAAGTGGCTGGAGCAGAAAATGCGACAGCTTTATGTCTCGTCTCTGTCCACACATGTAGACAGACATCAGATATGCATCTCGTGATATAAGATTGTTATTGGAAAATGAATTCTGTGAAAATGAATTTACCAAGATGCGAGTGAAGTTTTCCCAGAATGGCTTTAGAAATAAAAATATACCAATGCCTGCCGACTCTGGAGCCCAGAACACAATAATGAGTTAATGGTTTTAAGTTGGTGAAGAAGCTTGATACCCTGCGCTAAACAGTCCAGCATATGAAAACACAGCCCTTTTTTTTAATGGATATTATAAGCTTTTCCCTGTAAATGTATCACATGTTTGTGAATCAGAACTTTGTTTTATCATCTTTCCTCTCCTGTTAACCATCTCACAACCCCTCAGATTTATCTGGTGTCTCAGTGTATAGAACTGTGTATAAAGTGCTCCACACTAGCTCCATCTCCAACAGCTACAACAGTAACAAGCTGCTGACACATTGATGCTTCATTGTTAGTCATCTAATGATGTCATAACTAATAATATAACAGTCAGAGGGACCAAACCAGTGCTGTTACTCTGTCTTTTTTCCTCTTCCTCTCTTCTCCATTATTGTCCTTGCACTCCTGAAAGCTTGTACTTTTTTTGTTATGGCATAATTTGGGCTAATAATAATTGAATCGTCCTTGGGCTTATCCAAATAAGCATTTGCCATCAGTCACTTAGTGTAACCTCCCGGACATGGGCTGAGCAAAGCAAAATTGAGCATCAGATGGTTCTCATCATCACCTATTTTCAGTGAGCTGCAGTGAACTGACAGTTCAGGTGGCACATTGTGTTTATTATTGTAATTAAAAGGCTGTTTTTGTTCATAATTTTCTTGCTTTAACCATGATTAATGAAGTTATCACAATATGAACAGTGTCTAAGGGTTTTTTTTCTTGCAGGGGAAAACAATGTTAACTTGGATAAATATACATAAATGTGTATTTCAAGGTAATCCAGATAATTAAGGAAGAATTGCCTAATACAAACCAGATATAGAAAAATAATCATCAATGTAAACTGCAAAATATATGTTTGTGTGTATATGTATATATCGTGGCAAAATATCAAGTGAAGTTGTCAGGACGCTTGACAAATTTCTAACATATCGTCATACTGTGGTGTATTGATTTAATTGATTTATGTCCACTGCTGATATTTAAATGCTAATTTGTAGTTTCCAAGATTGTTTTTCTTATGAGCATACATCTATCAAATACACAACAACGTGGCATATTCTGGTTTTTCAAACCACTATTTCTGCCCCTAGTTAGACTTGTCTGGTCGTGCTTCGAAGCCGTACTTGCAGAAAGGAGTGTCTGAATCAGTATAGCCCCACACTGGAAGGGAAGATGTCAGATATTGATACTGGCTTAAAAAATAATCATATTGGGGCTTCTCAGTCAGCCATTACTGCGAGAGAAATTTGACATGTTAATTACTTTGTGGTTTGAATTTAAATAACAAAATGTGTCATACAAAACTATTACATGATTGATAAGTACTTAATGTGAACATATTAATCCTCTTTAGATGATGTTGAGTAGGTTATCATGTGACAACCCTGTAGTGCCTCAATGATTAATTTATTAGTATTGATTAGTCTTAAGAAAATGAATGAGTGACATTTAAAAAAGTCTGTTGATTGTCATTAATTCCTTTTATAATTAAAAAAAAAAAAACATTTCTTGGTTAGAGTGCAATAGATGCTGCTAGTTGCTGCTTTACTCTGTTTTGTGTTATTGTGAAATTAATTCTATTCTTATTTTTAATATGTAATTAATCATAAATAATTAATAGACTAACTGATAATGATAATGGTTGCAGCTCTACAATCACATTTCATTTGACAGATACATATCTGGTACATCTCAGCATGAATCAACCTACCGGGCATGGACTAATACATTTAGTCTGCCAAGCATGTCAGGCCTTGAGAAAAAGGAAGCCCTGTGTAAACGGTGGTGCTAATCTCTTAGCCCTTCGTTTCCCATAAACCTCACTCGTCCCAACCATGTGGATTTGTTAATTCCTCTTCTGTTTACCCAGGATGAAGCGAGTTCTCCAAGGGAATGAGCAGGAGGACGGAGGAGGCAACAGTGGTAGGACTCAGGGGACTCTTAAACGGCCCTGCAAGCAGAGGAGGGAGAAGGATACAGAGGACGAGAGCGCCCGCTGGGAGTGTCTACCTCAGGAGATCCTGCTCCACATCTTCCAGTACCTGCCTCTACTAGACAGGGCTTATGCCTCTCAGGTACCCAAGTAATAATTTCCTTCTATTTGCCAGACTAAGTGGATAATATTTGACCCTAAGCAGGAATTGTAGTAGCTGTCATTGTGATGGTCAGATTGTGGCTCACTGGTCATTACTGATGGACAGCGTAGCACATGTCGTATGTGGATGTTATTTATCACAGCTGAAATAACAAGGCAGGCCGCTCATTAAAGTTTTTCATATTTGTTGCAGTATGACTTAATTCCACCGGTGGCAGTGTTGAGCACAGTGCTGCATAAAGCGCTGCTGTTGAAGATTGTTCTCGGTCTCAGTTTATACAAAGGTGCCATTCATTGGAGTGGATTTGACTCAGAATACCCATGTGTAAACCTTGTTTGTGTTACTTTACATAGAAATAACATTGATGTTAATGTATCTAAATTTTCGCTGAGAAGTTCCAAAGCTGTTTTTTTCCATTCAGCTTGCATTTTCCATTTTGCATTTTTATTTAATAGAGGATTTTGAACATCAAATAGCATAGCTGGGTGCTTTTACCTGACAGCTACCATCATACATAGTATGTCAAATAGGGAAAGCGTAAACTCAAAAGTAAACTTTTCTCCACATTCAGAAAGGCTTCTAAAAAAGTTGGCTTCAAGCACAAACATGAAATGAAATACTACAAACATCAAATATCCATACAAGAGTGAAACGATAATTATAGCAGAAAAGTGAAAATTGTTGTAAATACCAAAAAACAAACATTTTGTGCTTTTGGTCCTGTATGTGAAATGTATCTTGTTTCCATCTGGGCAACTAGTGTGCATAGTCAACAAAATAAACCCGTATATAAAAATAAAAATTCCCGTTTTTAAGGATGTTTTTGCAACTTCTATACATTTCTCACTCCCAGCTGACTCAGAAAACTCACAAAAGAAGCACGTATGGAGAGAGATTCTCATGACAGGTCTTCTGATTTTTCTGTCTGGATTTTTCTGTAGAAAGTTGCTCATTTTTTACACATGTATTATTAACACATCTGGCCCTGTTTCTCAGATTTCTTTGTGCCACTCAGTTTTTTGCTCTCTGTTATCATTAAACCAGTCAGTGGGGCTCTTAACAATGAAGCAGCGTGGGACAAACATGCAAACGTACACTCATACCTGGCGTTCTGTTCCAACAAGTCCTGTAATCACAACATTTGTGACATTTTTGCATGGGTGACAACCACTTGCCTTTGGGTAAATTAAAGGTTTCTGCTCTCCTGGGGGTTTACATTTTGGCAGTTTAGGGATTCAAAAAGCACTTTTGGACACAAGCCCAGGAAAATAATGCCTATTATTGCAATGAGACCCAGAGTAAAAGAGCATTCAGTTTGCTACATGGTTTAGTTTTGTTGGTGATGTTAGCCATTGGAAAAAAAAATCATCTTGTATTAAGTCAGTTGTGAATAACTCCCTAGGCTTAACCAATGTGGAAATATATTTCTGAGAAAGACAGGTCACTTGGATCAGATTTTGATCTCACTGCTGTCACCACAGGTGTGTCGAGGCTGGAACCAGGCTTTTCACATGCCAGAGCTGTGGCGTTGCTTTGAGTTCGAGTTAAACCAGCCAGCCAGCTCCTACCTGAAGGCCACACACCCAGACCTCATCAAGCAGATAATCAAACGGCACTCAAACCACCTGCAGTATGTCAGCTTCAAGGTATGACCTGATCGTGAGGGTGGTGAGAGGGACGAACTGTGTTTTGATGTTAATTTGTACGTTCTGTTCAAATGAAAGCGTCAGTGTATGTGTTCAATTTCTTTCCCTGTACTGTTTAGGTGGACAGCAGCAGAGAGTCTGCAGAGGCGGCGTGCGACATTCTCTCTCAGCTCGTGAATTGCTCATTGAAAACGTTGGGGCTCATCTCCACAGCCAGGCCCAGTTTCATGGAGCTGCCCAAAGTAAGACAAAGACAAGACAGTTATTTCTGTGCATATTTATCTCCAGTTGAAGCTTAAAATCAGAATATACTGCCATGGGGAAATAATTCACCAGTTTAAAGCTGTGATTAGTGTCTAAGATAAAGCTCGTCTGGTTAATGCCAAGTGCCTGTGAGAAGGTCTACAATTTAAGTTGTCAGCTAAAAACATCGCAGGCATTTTCTTTGACAATCAATCTTTGAAACAGTCCGTCAACAAAGGCGCATGGCTGCACATTTACGTTTATTTTTTTTTATTCATACATATGATATGAAGGTCGGAATGGTTACGAGCAGTTTTTGATGATATGACTGGGTGATATGACAGACATTTGTGCCAACTGCAGACGGCAGTAATGGAAATGTGTAGGTGAATTAAATGGCAGTTGCTAGCTACGTCTGCACATCAGATTGTTTGATTTCTTTGGAAAATAGTACTAGCATTTCGGGCTGCCTGAAAGACTGACTATGTTTACTGAAAAGTTGGAGTGACTAAATGTTTCTGTCTGGTTCTTTCACCCTGTCCACCAGTCTCACTTCATCTCAGCGCTGACAGTGGTTTTCGTCAACTCCAAATCCCTCTCCTCCCTTAAGATTGATGACACGCCTGTGGATGACCCTTCCCTCAAAGTCCTTGTGGCCAATAACAGTGACACGCTCAAACTGCTGAAAATGAGCAGTTGCCCGCATGTTTCACCTGCAGGTACTCAACAATAGAAGGATAGAAGGAATGATAGATATGAGCAATGTTAATGATTAATTACGACTAATCAACAGTTTGATTGATCAAGAACAGTTACAGCTAATGTTGTGCAGAGTTGACACAAACCTTCAGTACATTTCTGGAACATCTGTTCCCCCTGTGTTGTTGATAGCCGCACCAGTTCAATCAATTACTCTTCTTAAGCCTAAAAACTATGGAGAGAGCAAGAGGTGTTGGCTAACATTGCTTCATCTTTTCCTTTGCTCAACTCTAAACAGTTTGCTTGGATCCATAGCCCCCTAATTTCCTTCTCTCTCTGTCGTAGGCATCCTGTGTGTGGCTGATCAGTGCCATGGCCTGAGAGAACTGGCTCTCAACTACCATTTGCTGAGTGATGAACTTCTCATCGCCCTGTCCTCGGAGAAGCATGTTCACCTCGAGCACCTGCGCATTGACGTAGTTAGCGAGAATCCTGGCCAGCAGTTCCACACCATCAAGAAGAGCAGCTGGGACGCCATGGTGCGCCACTCTCCTAAATTTAATCTGGTCATGTACTTCTTTCTCTACGAGGAAGAGTTTGGTCCTTTCTTCCGCGATGAAATCCCCGTCACACATCTGTACTTCGGCCGCTCCGTCAGTAAGGACGTGCTGGGCCGGGTCGGGCTCACCTGCCCGCGTCTGGTCGAGCTGGTGGTGTGCGCCAACGGGCTGCGGCCACTGGATGAGGAGCTGATCCGCATTGCCCAACGCTGCACCCAGCTGTCGGCCATCGGTCTGGGAGAGTGTGAAGTGTCCTGCAGCGCCTTTGTGGAGTTTGTCAAGATGTGTGGCGACAGACTGACACAGCTGTCCATCATGGAGGAAGTACTGGTCCCAGATCACCACTACAGTCTGGATGATATCCACTGGGAGGTGTCAAAGCATTTGGGTCGTGTCTGGTTCCCAGATATGATGCCTACCTGGTAGAGTTCTGGGAGAAGATTTAGGTTTGTATGAGTTTAGGAGTGTGTGTGTGTGTGTGTGTGTGTGTGTGTGTGTGTGAGAGATGTATGTGATGTGTGATCCTGTTCTCATCTTTCTTCTGATTTTGAGAAAGTCCCTTTCCCACACACCGTATGGGACTTTCCCCCCCGAATTCATGAAGATTTTTCATCTCTTTGAGTTTTGATATGATAAAAAGTATGTTCATTGATTTCAACTCTGCTATGCTTTTCCATGTATGTTTTTTTTTTTATATTTAGACATATATAATTTCTGTCTAAATTTTTTTGTCTTGTTACTCACAACATTTAGCACCTTGTTCTCTGAGCCATTTTTCATGGGCTATAAGACCCTGCAGATTGGTTGTGGGAGTATTCACACAACACGTTCTGCTAACAGTGGAATTCCACTAACAGCTGAATGTGTGACACATTCCACTAACAGGAATGTCTTGGAATTACTGGGAATAACTGGGGAATTTTGGGGGTTATTTAGGCTGCACAGACATGTGCAGACAAATTCCTAAACATTTTTACCATATGATATGCTGGCACGAGTACAAACCCCTCTAATAGAAATCAGAAACTTTACAGTGATGATTTTAACTGTAGTTAAATAACTTCACATACAACATAAATATATATTCAATATTTTGTCATCATCACACGTAACATCTTCACGTGTGATGGAAAAGCGCACAGTACATTATATGGGGATGATCACCATTATAAGCTAATATGTTTTGTTTGTTTGTTTTTGGGTTTTTTTTGATGTTCGGCTAAAATCACCTAAATTCCCAACCTTAACCGTCATGGAATGTTTTTGAATTTTCTTTTTTGTTTCTGACACTTTACAACCCAAGTGACTGTGCAAGAATGAGTAATTTTTTTTTTTTTGAAAGGGACAGTCGCCAGAAGAGTGAAGCTTCTTACAGAGCTGGTTGATCATGTGACTAGGCTCGGGGAGGCGATAGCACCTAAAAGATTCCGGGTTGAATCCAGTTATTTTTGTTTGGTTTTGGTCTCCATGTGTCTGTAATCATCTGTTGTCGTATTTAATGTCTTTGAATGTGTTTCTGAGTCACTGCATCACATCTAGAAACACACAGCTGTCTCTGTCTCCGTTCTGATTTTACATGGATGGGGCTAAAAGACAGTGCCATCTCTTTTTCTAAGAACAGCTATTGGTGAAGGTGGTGCTCTTAAGTGACTTTGGCCATAATCATGTTAGTCTGTATATGTTGTATATACATATGTGTATATATAAGAGTGATGTTTGAACATATTTTTGTGTGTAATATACAGTAGCTATATTTCTGCATTGCCTGACACATGTTCCTGTTGTAATTGTAAATATCAAAGTTTTAAATTGCAAAACAAATGGGAGGGAGAATTTTTAATTGTCAATGTCATACATCTGTACACTTACTGAATCCTACTGACGCACTTTTACTCTAATGAAGGACAAAGGGTGACCCATAATGTCATTTTGGAATGAAATGAACAGAATTTGCAGTCAAATGGTATTTGAATTTTGGCAATGGTCAGGTTATCTGTCAGTGAGCTGCCCTTGGTAGTTACCTTTTTATGTAGTTCTTTTCTACTCTTACATAAATGGGGTTTAAGAAATGTGGAATTCTTTAATTATTGACAAAATTTGACTGACCAAAAATTGTTCTTGAAAGATTATGGGAAAGGGACAAACCAAACCTGCTTGACAGCACAATCATTCACCGTGCTGATAGTCTATACAGTCTCTAATCTAAAAAGGTTTATCCCATTTATCGAAACATTTTAGAGGTGAATTTAATAAAAGTTTCAAAAACAAAAGGGTTACCCTGTGAGGAACTCCAGGTCTTTTGCCAGGTCTTTTAATACATGAGCAACATCTGATTTATTCATATTTACTGATGTTAAAAGTTGGCAGTGTATGTTAAAGTAGAGAGAAGACCCATAAGATCGGATGACAAACAGTCTTTTTCTGTTTGAGAATTGAGCTCCTGGTATATATGGTAATGTAATTAAGGATGGAGGATTTTAGATGCTGAATAATTTTTACTAATACTGTACTTTTTGCAGCAAGTTTTCCCATCCTACTGAAACAGTTGGCTGGTTTACAATAAGAACATTTTTTGCAACTAAAATTGATGGTGTTACTTTATATTTTACCCTATATCATATTTAGCTGTTGCATAAAAGCCTGAAGTGCCACATCATCTGGAAACTCCAGCGCTTATTCGTATGTGGCAGCTGTTCTAACCTAATTGATAAAAATGCGGAAATTATGATTTTTAATGAGGTAATTGTGCAGCCCTGAAGACGGGACATTGTGGCAGCTGAATGTTAATTTACCTTAGTGTTCGGCAGGATGTGTAAGAATGAAGTATTTATGTCTCACTGTTGTTTTGTTGCAGTAGAGCAAAAGAATAATAGTTGGAAAATGTCTGAAGGCGGACTGGGGATGTTGCCTGTGGACTTATTGAAAGATGTCAACCCTCGGACCATCCAACAAAAAAGGCCTGTAAATCATTCTGTTCACTTAAAATGGATAATTGTATCATGGGGTTGATAATATTTTGTGCATTTTGTTTGAAATAGTTAATCAAAAGGAAGAAAAGTCACTTCACATTAATATTTCAATTCTTGCCCTTTAATTAGGGACCCAATGATGTCTTAATTTTGTTTCCTGTTTCTGAAGGTCAACAATGCCTGGCAGTGAACTTTATCTCATACTGAATTACAGTACATTTTATGGTGTATTTATAAAAATCTGCCAACTGCTGGTTAATATTAATGGCATTTGTATTCAGTGCTTATAGATAATTATTGTAATATTCAAGTATAGGCTGAGTAAGGGCTGCAGTTTTTTTTATAGAGTACAGTGACAGTGTGTTGTTTTCATTTTAGCTAAA
This sequence comes from Istiophorus platypterus, assembly GCA_016859345.1. Taxonomy (NCBI): domain Eukaryota; kingdom Metazoa; phylum Chordata; class Actinopteri; order Istiophoriformes; family Istiophoridae; genus Istiophorus; species Istiophorus platypterus. The sequence continues at coordinate 11,295,761 of CM029118.1, read as the reverse complement.
CAAAGCTGCATTGTACTGAGATTAATTGGGAGGTAACCTCTTGTACTTTCCCCAAAGATATGTATTATTTTAAGTTCATAGCAACATTAAAAAAGCCTGTTTTGAATGTGTAGTTCCTGTCGTCATTACAAAGACAACGCTGTTGCTTTAATGAGAGAGAGAGAGAGAGAGAGAGAGAGTTTAGTAACAAAGTATTTAGTAGTGTTTAGTAAAAAAGTCACAGACTGGAGTGGAAAACATAAAATTAATTTTCAAATTAATCATGTTTAGACGCCCTTGGTATTATGGTTCACAGTAAACAATGATTAGATCAGTGTGTACAAGAGAATAATGCTCTCGTGCTCTAAAAGGGACTATTTCAATCAGCAAGACTATTAGTCTACTCTAATGCCATGCTAGCAACTGTGAGGTTATTAGGCACAGTGGTGGTTTGAGCTGAATACTATCACTAGTATACTAATGGTATAATGTTTAATTGGTTCACTGTCTTCAGTGGGAGCATATGTTAATTATCATTAAACAAAAGTACAGCTAATGCTGATGGGAATGTCAGTAGTTTTGCAAGTATGTGGTCATAGACCGAAGTACCAATCGAATTCAAATTTTGACCTCTTGATAGTGGTAGATAAAAAGTCATAGGATCACCAGCCTAACTGCGATTCACACTGAGGGAAACACGAACGTCTTCACCAACTTTTATAGTAACCCATCCAACGGTTGCCAGGATGTTTCACTCAGAGCTATAAATGTCAACCTCAAAGTGACGGCAGGAGAAAGGTCCAGGGATCATCAGAGTACACAGGGTTCTTCCCCTGGGGATCATGAATCCAATTTCAGTATGGACCAAAGTAGTGGACTGAGATTAATTTAGGAAACCAGAGTAACGTACAAGCGTGTTGTCTTGTTTTCTCTTTAATCTCAGTAAGATATAATTAGCCCAGTAAAAACCTGTTCTGATCCTGCACTTCAGGCAGACAATCTTTTTCATTCAGTCATGAGTAGGTAGAAGGCAGCTTAGCTGAATGCCAAAATTTGCTTTTACATGTAAAACCTTCAATTTCAAAAGCCCTTTTTTTCCGCACTGTTTTATTTTTAATGGGTCCGAGACTCAGCTGGATCCCATGCCCCCTGACACGGCTGCTCTGCTTTCACAGCACAAACAGCCAAGTCTATGATCACACCCAGTTTTGTTTTTTTTGTTTTTTTGTGTAAGCATTAACATTAATTTTCTAAACTGACTCAGACTTACTGTAACTGTCAGTTTTCAAAGCACCCTAAAACTAAATCTATGTTTAGATATGCCAGTAATAGACAAATCAAGATCATAGCTCCCTTTAATTGGACCTGGCATAGAAAACTTTACTGTCTGCAACAGTGAATATATTGACAATAGAGTCATTGTTTTGGTCTTATTCTGAATGGAGTGTTGGAACATGAATAACCTGGTTATTTATGTCCCTGTTTACATGATCATGACAGTATCCAGGTTCCTGGCTTCTCCATCTGATCATGGGTAATGGAAAACAAGAGGAACAGTACAATTTAACTACTGAGTAAAGCTTTCCCTAAATTTCAGCATTTAATCATCATCCATTACACCATTTATTTACCGTCATATTTTTGCTTTTACTGGCAAATTCTTTGCAACTTAAGTCGACGAAGCATCTGATTTTATTGCCAGTGTCAAACAACATGCACCAGACTTCCAAAAAATGGAAATTTCATCCAAATGATCCAGATCTGAGCCCAGTTTTAATAGGTTCCTCCCTGGCCAGTGCTCGATCCCTCCAACAAGTTGGGTGCAAATTGGCTCACTGGTTTTTGCTAAATTCTTCTGACAAAGCAATCAACAACCACGGTGATTACAGAACCTCCTTGGCTGAGGTAACTGGGTTTACCTGGATGTGTCGAAGTAGACTTGGTGCCTTCAGATCATTTAAGGAAAGTGGCCTCATAAAATTCCAAACTTATAAGTCCTGAAGAATTACAAATTCAGTTTTGGTCGTATGCTTGTTTGTTTGTTTTGTTTAAGGTTATTTTATGACAGAGGATGTAAAGCGTATTTACAATCTGTGATTTTTTGCAAGGCATTTCAAGACCAAGGTTGCCCTTGTTACTTTGCTTGATCCAACAACAGAGCAAAAATTTTTGCCTTCATGCTGTTTACTCTTCTCTATAAATCTCCTCTAACCCTCTATAACTCTTGTGTGCTTCCTGCAGAGTGCTTATCCTGTTTCCCCTAAATCCTAATGGATCCACAAGGAACGTTTCATTAGTCAAACACTATGAAAATTGTCTTGTGCAATATATAGATCCAATTATTTGGCAATAAACAATAAGCTAAATATAACTCATGTTACTTAGTAGAAAACACACCTCTACTAAAGATACACTGTGAGTCAACTCATCTTAATTTAACATGTAAGACAGATGAAATGGTTAGATTAATCTTCAAACATCCCTCCGAGGAAAAGTGCATCATCGGAGAAAAGGAAGAGTGTAACACAATACAAGTAAATGTTATTTATACACCACTTACCTCCCAAGCAGAGCACTTTCCAAGAAGGTATGTAAACAACTTTAAACATGAGGACATAAATACAGACACAAGCCGGAGAGGACACGTTCAAAAAATAGCTCCATTACTTGAAATCAGATAAAAGACATAATTTGAGTGCATTCCCCTTTTCCACCCGAAGCTCATTAAAATTTTAGGTCTAAGGATTTTAAAGGGGCAATAAAGTGATATTTCCTTAACTCGAAATGTGGTGGTCCCACTTCTGGTAAGGACTAAGAGCTGATGAAGTCAGATTGCTGGTTTCATTCAAATCCACATTATTCCAACATCGTTCCAAACACTGTTTTGTAAGTTTTACGGAGACTGTTGGCCATCCAGACCTTAAATCTTTGTGTGTGTTCCCAGGAACATTCTTGTCTTTATTTATTTGTTTAGGTCAAACTAGTCAGTGGGCCGCTTTAAAACCAGAAAGCTGCACAGTACACAGTATTTGTGTAGCACTTTGGAGGCAACCTTCGAACAGCATTGAAATACTAAGCTGTGCTGTTGGAACTTCGCATCCGAAACGCAAGTAATAAATCACAGAGACTTCGAAGGAGATGTTGTGACTTTGTCCCCTTTTTTTCCATGAGGGCTAGTGTTTAAGACACCGTGTGGGAAAAGAGGCACGACTTTGGCTCTCTTGTTCCGCTCGGTATACTTAGGAGTAACAAAGTTTTGGTTATATCCCCTACACCCACACACACACACACACACACACACACACACAGGTGTTTTCACCTGCTGGGATTACTCAGACCTCTTCCTCAGACTGTGATGCCATACAGAATGCTGTGCAGACCATGCCTGACTGACATCTCCCTGTAGTGCATTTGGATTTACAGGATTGTTGCGTCGATGTTGATGCATTATGTCAGAGAATTACTTAAGTAGATCATGCTTCTCAGGACAGAGGCTGTGTAGAAACTGTGCTTGTTTGAATACTTGCTGACTGCCCTAATTTGAACCCGTTAATATTTTAAGTTACACCTATTCAATTGTTTTAAGTTTTGGTGAATTTGGTGAATGAGTTACTGGTATAATTTAAATTTTATTTAACTGACTGACAAAACTGCCCCATTTGAGATATGATACATAACCATACATAAACATATAGTTTGATATGACAAGTAGTTATATACATTTGCATAAACTGACATACAATATAGTTTAATAATGTTTCAAAACATATTAATGAACTATACCCACATATGCAACTTAAAAATATGTATCTAGGATATATGATTTTAAACATTATGGTATTAATACAGATTTATCATACAGTTTCTTTACTAATCATCACTCCGAAATCAAAGGAGAATGTAATGCAGTTCTAAATCCCCATTTTAGAAATTTCCATATTTTGGGATATTTGTCTTATAGTAAAAAGGTCCTTGTTTTATTCCAACAGCAGGTTTGGTAAATGATTATAAGGGATCATATATCCATACCACATGTAATCAACATATTTTTAACAAACATTTTTTTGCTATATTTTGAAATATATATTCAATAGCCTGTATGTATCCTGCATTTGACTTTGTTTTGCATAGCGTTGAGAGACACACAACAGCGCACCGACACCGATGTGTCCGTGTATTTTCCGTGCATTTTCAGCATGATCCCATGTATTTTGCGCTGGACTTGCGACGGGGGCTCTCGGACCCTCGGACCCCGGGCGGGTTTCCTCGGACCGGGCGGGCGTGTGCGGTGACGCCCGGGTCGGCCTCCCGGACCGACGCCGCCCGCCCCCTGCCGACCCGGCCGCGGCACCGCCGCCGGGACGGGGGCCGGCGCGGCGCCGCCCCCTCGGCCTGCCTCGCCTCGGAAACTTTGGCGGCGAGGCGAGGGGGAACCGGCGCGGCGGTTCATGTCACTTAGCCTCGGATCCCGGACTCGTCGTGCCGAGAGGTGATGCTGGGGGTGGCGGGAATGACGGGCAGGTGAGGCTGTTGTTTTGTTGTTTTGTTTTTATTGTTGTTTTGTTGTGTTTTTTCCCCACCGACACTGCTTAGCTCGGGTAGAAACACAGCCCACCTAAAAGTGAAGGCTCAGTGAGCTTTGCAGGCGAGCGAGCTAAAGCTAACTCTGTATTAGCTTGCCCGCATAACCGATGGGGTAAAGTTAGCTACCGGTTACCCGAGAATAGATAACGATTTCTCTCAAATACTTTCAGAAAAATGTCACTTCTGATATACATGTAGGTGCAGGACCACGCTTTAAAGGCTGGATTCACAGTCGGTACGTTATAAATAGTTAACCAAAGTCAGCTTTCGCACACTGGAGCTGCCTGTTAGGTTAGCATGCTAGTTAGCTGCAACTTTCATTTTAATCAACAGTTTTAAAACGTTCTGCGGGTGGTTGATTATAATTAACCACCCTTTAACACTAAGGCCCCTTCTGGGCCCCTGAGGGAGACTCGTGATTTATTTTGAGTAAGTTACTTATAGCCTGGTATGACATTACCGGGGAGGACGATGAACTAACTTTATGTCGGGTTGTCAAAATTCAATTTCCAGCCTGTTTATTAAACGTATTTATGTATAGCAGGAGGCCGCAGTCAGAGTCGGTCTTGGGGATTTAAGATGTAGAAATAATATTTAACAGTATATTGAGGAGAAAATACTCGAGTGGGGTTTATTATTGAGTTTATTAGTAATCTATGTGTGCGGGTGTATCATGATCTATTAATCCCCACATTACTTCCTCTTTATCGGTGTGTCAGAAGAAAGATGCCTGCTATAATTTCCCATATCCCAAGATTATATTTCTTTTTCATTCTTTACCAAACGGCCCCTAAACGCCAAAAAACCCATATCCCAAGATTATATTTGTTTTTTATTCTTTACCAAACGGTCCCAAAACGCCAAAAAATATTCAGTTTGCTCTCAGATACGACAAAGTAAAACAGGAAATCATCACCTTATACAAGCTTTAAGCAGCTAATGTAGAATTTTTGCTTTGAAAATGACAAAAAAAAAACCGATTATCATAATAGTTGACATCTAATTTTCTGTCAACTGAGACAATGGATTAAACAGCTAACTCATAGTTGTAGTGTGTGTACTGTATACATGTAGATATATATGTGTGTGTGTGTGTGTGTGTGTGTGTGTGTGTGTGTGGCGGCACATTGTTCCTCAGCCAGGTTTCATTACTTCCATTTCTTTACCAAATTAGGGGATGGCTGCGCTGCGAGTAAGTGTTACTGAGTTCCCAAATGATTCGTATATAATGTGCATATTCTGCGATGACAGCTGCCGAAACAAGCTCAGCAGTTGATTTAGCAGCTGTGTGAGAGAAGATAAACATTGGTCCAAGCCTTGCATCCCAGTTACTTGTCAGCTTTCGCGTGTGGCAGGGTCTCCGGGGAAGCGGTGTACTAATATCTGTTTTCTCGTCCCCTTCAACAGCATCGCTAATGCTCTGGCCACTGCGGCCTGTGAGCGATGTAAGAGTGGCTTCGCTCCAACTGAGAAGATTGTCAATAGTAATGGAGAGCTGTACCATGAGCAGTGCTTTGTGTGTGCCCAGTGCTTCCAGCAGTTTCCTGAGGGACTCTTCTATGAGGTGTAGTGCACTCAAATATTCTAGTCACCACAATTCATCTCACAAATCATAACAATCATTATGAGCCACAATTTGTGTGCTTCTCTCTGGTACTCTTATTCAGAGAATGTTTTGAATAATTCTCTTCCGTAAATGTCCCTAAACCTTTCTTCTCTTCACAGTTTGAAGGAAGAAAATATTGTGAACATGACTTCCAGATGCTCTTCGCTCCTTGCTGTCACCAATGTGGTGAGTGATACAGAGCCTCATTCATTCTAATAACCTAATGGTTGTTGTGGAGAAAGACTTGTGACTACTTCATGGAAGCTGATTTAAATAAAGAATATAAAGTTCTTTTATTCAGATATACTCAGACTATGTGTAGATCTAATTTAGATTAACTGCTTTGTTACCTGAATGCACCTAAGGTGTGCGCCAAGTGATTATTTGTGATTAGACTTTGCCTCCCTGCTTATGTTAAATTTTATTTGTAGGGACTGAGGCTAGACAGAAAAAAATACTATTTACACTTTGCCATTCCGCTATAAAAGGTTCTTTTTTTCCTTTTTGAGATCTTGTGGGGGACGAATTTGACACTGTTACCTTGTAAGCAAATCCCTTGTCTGTGAGAGATTTGCCACGATGAAAGCTGATTAACATGGCAGTTCCCAGACGTCGCCTGTTGCTAACCCTCTTTGCGCATGAAGACATCTGGATCTTTGTCTGCTCAATTTTTATGTGACAGACCTTTTACAAAATTCCCCATAATTTGCAAGCAATGTATACTAAAGCATTCAGCATTCACACTGCCTTCCCATTTGTAAACCCTCAGTCTGGGAACAACTGCACTTCGGTACCTATGTGAATGTAAGCATCCCTGCAGTACATACATTGTCCAAGTATGTCCCAACTGAATATTAAGTCTTTTAACACTGTACTTTAGAACTTCCCACTTGTGTTTAGATCACCCAAGATGCATTTTAGAGCCACAAGATTAATTTGAATACTACTTGAGTATGTCTGGGGAGAGATAGACACACTCTGATTAAATTAAATGGGCAATTAAAATGCATTCAACATTCAAATGTCACTTTGAGAACACTATAGAAAGCACTGTAGTGCATTATAATAACACTAGGACTCCATAATGGAGTGCTCATTATGATCTACTGTAGTGTACCTAAAAAAAAAAGAAAAAGCTTTGAGTCTCAACAAATATTGGAAAAGTCAAACTTAGACTAGCCTCAAGCTGACCTCTCACTTATGGTTTCCCTCAGGGGAGTTCATCATTGGTCGTGTCATTAAGGCCATGAACAATAGTTGGCACCCTGACTGCTTCTGCTGTGACATTTGCCAGGCTGTGCTTGCAGACGTGGGGTTTGTCAAAAATGCTGGCAGGCAAGTAACCCATCTTATTACAGTCTTAATATAACATTCTGACAGCCTGTAAAACAGGTGGTTACACACATGTCAAGCTGGTGACTCACTCAGTTCTGCCTTCTAACAAATATTGGAATTTTTAGCAGCTGTGGCTGAGGCTACAGACTCAGTCTTGACACCCCCATGTTTTATTCTCATCTTTTACCTCAGGCACCTTTGCCGTCCGTGCCATAACCGTGAGAAGGCTCGTGGCCTGGGCAAGTATGTCTGCCAGAAGTGCCACGCCATCATTGAAGAGCAGCCACTGATCTTTAAGAATGATCCCTATCACCCAGACCACTTCAACTGCAACAATTGTGGGTCAGTCCACTCACTCCACCCCACTTTTTAGTATAGAAAACAGCACATTCTTAGCTTCAGATTGTATTTCAGGTCTAGATTAAAAATGATGTAATACAGTGAGCTCAATGTCCCTGGTTTTATCTTTTTTATGTTTCACTGTTTCTCTGTTCACAGGAAGGAATTGACAGCAGATGCCAGAGAATTGAAAGGAGAGCTCTTCTGTTTGCCTTGCCATGACAAGATGGGTGTACCAATCTGTGGGGCATGCAGGAGACCCATCGAGGGGCGTGTTGTTAACGCCATGGGCAAGCAGTGGCATGTGGAGGTTTGTGAACAGGAAATTAGACTATTTGTCAATAAGCTAGATACATCAACTTCCTGCATTTTTGAAGCCATGTAAAACATATTGCAGTTTGTTGTTTTGAGGCAATGTTGAGGCTCAGATATTGCTTCTCCTGAAGAAAGTTAGGCCTTTGTGAGTTCACTTTAGGAATCATGACCATGCCTGCTGTGTTCATGCTTTGGTTTTGTTTGGAAAGAAGTACGGACAGGCATTTCAAGTCGTTATTTCAGTAGTCTAAAAATTGAGAAATCTAGTGTATCTGTTAAACTAAGCGTAACTGAACTGGACATCATCCGCATTCATTGCATTCATGTGTCAATACTCCCAGAGAGAGTTGCACATAATTGGCCATTAAACATGAAAAATAATGAAATAATTAAGAATAAGTAACAAATAATATGAATAATTCATGCAAAACTTAAATGAGTGTAAAAAGTCTTATGCACATTGTAAGGAGGAACCACAGGGAGTAGGCTTCAGACAGACTCCTGCACAAAAACAGAATACAAATCTGTAATGAATTTCACGTTCAGTTACCATTACTTATGCACAGGAAAATTACATTCATTAAATAAACAACTTTAAAATCAAAACACTGTAAATGAGCTAATTTGAAGCAGTAGGAGAGATATGAGCCCTCAAAAAAAGAGTATTTCTCCTGAGGCAGAGCACAGCAGATCAAGTTGTGCGCTCATCTCTATGGAGGCTGCTGAATTTTATAATGCTCAAAAAACTCAAGATTATCAAGTGTATGGAAGTCAGTTTAATACTTCAGACAGTCATTAGAAGTCACCCACCTGGAACATATTCATGTAATGCGCATATGATGTTCATCATGTTTCAAACTACTCCTCTTTTTTGGCACATGCCCCTTTAGTCTGTTTCACATGCTTTGGTTGTGAGCCCCCCCCTTTCCCTTAGTTACATTTGTTTTTGTTCACAGCATTTTGTATGTGCCAAGTGTGAGAAACCTTTCCTCGGTCACCGCCATTATGAGAGAAAGGGGTTGGCTTACTGTGAGACTCATTATAACCAGGTAAGAAAAAAAAGAGCCTTGGAAAATAATGGCTTTGAGGATGTGACAGACATAATAATGTTAGTAAGGTCTAAAAAAAAAAAAAAAGGAAACAGTGCTGCTAACTCCTTATTGTTTCACCTAATAAATGAATTTGTGTTTGCTGTATGAAAACCCAATCTCATTGTTGCTCTGTTATTAAGCTCTTCGGCGACGTGTGCTATCATTGCAACCGTGTGATTGAAGGTGATGGTGAGTATCAGTATTCTAAAGCTCATATTCAGTGCAGCACTTAAAGTAATTTAAACACAATGTTGCTTGATGATACAAAAGTTCAAGGTTTCTAATCCCCCCCCAGTTGTGTCAGCTCTCAACAAGGCCTGGTGTGTCAGTTGTTTCTCATGCTCCAGCTGCAACACAAAACTCACTCTCAAGTAAGTGATGGTGCTCATTTACAGCTTCTTTTACTAACTAGTCGTGTATGATACTACCAGCTGATTGTTGTGGTCCTCTCAGTTTTCTGTAATACTACTACTTCATGCATCCAGTCTTAACACTTGTCTGTGTATTTCACTCTCTTCCTACGACTCTTCCCTCTTTGGCTCTTTTCCTTTCCTCCCCTTTTTTCCTCCTATTTCTCCTCTCACATACTTCACTTGCTGCGTCCGTGGTAACTCAGAGATAAGTTTGTTGAAATTGACCTGAGGCCAGTGTGCAAGCACTGCTATGAGTGCATGCCTGAGGAGCTGAAACGCCGCCTGGCTCGACGTGAGCGTGATTCCAAAGACCGCAAGAAAAAACCTGCTGTGTGTCTGTAGAGTTATTATTCTTTACAACTCACCACTCCATCCATTGGTTGGTGCTTTCTCTGTCTTCCTCTTTTTCTTTGGTGTTGCTTGTTTACTACTTTGACGGTATCGCATGATATCATTATTTCTCATTTATTCAAAACCAAGACTGCAGTTGTTTTGTGTTAATGGTATTTGTGCAAGTCCTCTGAAGTTTACATGTATATTAAACATTAGTTTGGTTCAACTGATGTATATGTGAATCTTAAACTTTTTTTTAAATTACCTCTTATAGGTATAGCCCTCATGCTTGTGTAATTTAATTTGAGGAGATAATAACATCTAATACTTTTTAACCTGCATTGACAATTTTATTTAGATGAAAATTATGCAGGAAAAAGTTCATGTAGGGGATAGTCAAAGCATTAGATTACATATTTTGTATTTATATGGTCTTTCTTTTGTTCTTTGCAGAAATAAGTTTGTTGAGTTTGACATGAAGCCAGTCTGTAAAAAGTGTTATGAGAAGTTTCCTCTGGAGCTCAAGAAAAGGCTCAAGAAGCTGGCTGAGTCTTTGGCACGCAAGTGAACCGCTTCAGGCCTGACAACCTCAAAGAATTGTATTCCTGCTACATCTATGATAGTAAAATATCCAGAAGAACTGCTGTCTTACAACATTAGAGCCTGACATTACGCTAGTATATCATTATTAAAATTTAAATCAGGGATACATTTAAAAAATATAAATATACCACTTGGTCTTGTCATAAAAGTGCCTGTTATTAGCTGATGTTTTTTTTGTTGTTTATTTTAATATACAAATGGTTTTTTTTTTTTTTTAATACATTCCTAAATTATCCAAATTTTTTTATGCCCTCCTAACCAAGAAACGTCACATCCAAGTTTAATATGACTTTACTATGAGCATAAATGCTAACTGCTTTAAAACTTTAATTTGAAAACATTGTATTGGAATTATACTTGTACCTTCAATATATAAACTGTGTCTTGAAATGCAAATATTGGTTAATAAGTGACTTTCATATAGATATAACACAGTCATGCCTTTGTCTATCTCTCTGAATTGGACAAGTATTGGACTTTTCATCTTTGTGCTGTTTTAAGAGAAATTTAAAATCGGCTAATACAACCCATTAGGTGTTAATAAATCCATACTTGGATATGTTAACTTGCACGCTTCTGATGCTTCTTGTCACTCTTCTATCACGCTGGCGCAGTATTCCACAGGTAGATATTTTATTCAGAGAACTACTACTGAATTGTGAATTTTTCCAATTAACCCTTTAATCCCAATGTTTTAAAACAGTAAATTCAGAGAAAATACAAGATTAAAAAGTGATATTATGATGGGACATACTACAAAAGCAGTCTTACCTTTTAAAGTAACCTGTTGGTGTTTAGATTTTCAGTATGTACTGTATGCTTACACTGTGTGTGTGGTAAGGTGTGTAGTGTAATGTTATTTCTTGTATTGTAAATGCCTAGAGTTTGTCACTGATATTTTTAACCAAATTAACATTTGCAGCTTTCTGAAGGGGAAACCGTTCAACAGAATTCAGATGAGAGGAATCTAGTGCTGATTATGTAACATGAGAACACTTTGATGTTAAAATACAATTAAAGAGTCAGCACATTACTTGGGCATTGGATGAGCATTTTTTTTATGGATTGCTTTAGCATACACATTTCATAATTTACACTCTTGACATGCAAGAAATGGAGAATTACAGTATATTGCAGCACATATACAGTATTTGGTTTTCTGCTGAATGAACAATAAAATTTTTCTAAACACATCACTGTGAATTTCAATTGATGAAATACAAAATCAACTTATGGTCTGCCTTGACAGAGATGCAAGCCTACTGTCTCTGTAGCGATCTGTATGTCTCTGGATTTTCACATCCTAAACTTTCTGTGAATATTCTTTGACTTTTGGAACTAGTAGCACGCATTAATAAACATCACAGACCTTAAAAAAATTTTTTACAAAAAGTTTGAGTAAAAGTAATGGTACCTTCAAAATGGAAAACATGGAACCAACCAAAACAATAAAAAATGTGTGTTAAACCTTCAGGCTTTTCTTCAGTTTTGTGCATCATCTCTGTGAACTATAGAATACTGTAAAACATTAATAGAGCTTCGATAAATATCTTCAAATGCAAATCACGGCTGCATGTGATAGAGTAGCAAACGCAGTATGGTCTGGGACTAAAAACAGCCCCCGGTGCTTATTTTCCAAGAAAAAGGTCATTTAATTAATTTGAATAGAATTAAAAAAATGGTTGTAAAAGCAATGGTCGAAGGCAATGTTTATTCTTTAGGTGGTTTGCCACCGTCTATAAACACAGACACAAAAAAGAGAAACAAACAGTATTTTCTCATAGTACACGTTCTTCACAGCAGACATTTTGATTTACCAAAGTGGGAAACGCACAGGTGTTACTAATAACATAGGCAATGGCTTTGTTCCATCCAAGTGTCCCTGTGAGCCTTGACAGTGTGACAGTGACTGAACGTGAATAACACCGGGACCCTGAAACTGAAGCAGCTAAATTCAGCCTTCATTTAAAGATCTACACCTGTGCTTTTCCCGCTGTGACATTTAAAAAAGTTTTCAGGTAAAAAAAATTGCTATTAGATGAAAATGTGATACATGAAAAACAATATTCAGTGATGCCAACTAAGTTTGATTGACCAGAGTTCCCAGAGATGATATCAATTATATATTTTAATTTCTAAGCAGTGTTTTTTTCAAGTTGTTTTACAAGCTGTTTTACAAGTACAGTTCATCTTTAATAAACTGCCTGTATTCATGCTTGATTATTACTTAACTGATGCATTCCTAATTATGATCTAAAGCATGAGCTGATGCATGATATATCACAATCTCCTGTTGTCAAACCTACATACCTGATTACTTCACACTTAAATAAACTCTTCAGTTCATTAATTGTAACTCATACATTACTTAAAAAGAATATTCAAGGTAATGTTTGCCCCTGCTTGACCTGTGTAAACCAATAAAAATTCCCTAACCGACAAATGCATTTGGTGAATTTGGAAGCAAAACAGTACCTGACTTCATGCCACTATGTACCTTGTTGGTCAGTTTCATCAGCACACAGTGCTATTTCATCATGTCCCGAACTTGAAATTTTTCTTAATGTATTCTCAATTATAGATGACCGAACAACAATGCCTTGTTGAAATTTTTCTTAATGTATTCTCAATTATAGATGACCGAACAACAATGCCTTGAACAGAATAACTGAATGTTGGGGGAAATGAGTGTTGGAAGAGAGTGCAATACACCATAACTCTTCAGTTCAGTTAGGCAACCCATTACAAATAAAACCTGAATGTAATTCATTGTGCTACCAAGGGCTCATCACGCCCTTGTACAGCACACTGATCAGCAGATGTGAATGCAAGGAGCGAGGGTTGAAATACCTCAAAGGATTTGAAGTGCAGGAAGGAGCAGAGAATATTGCATGTAAACATTACAGCAGTACTTTAGCAGTGACAGTGAGACAATTGCATTAGCAGATTGGGAAATTTCACACATTGGTGCTGTACGTACAGCATGAGCCAGCATTTTAGCAGAAAGAGTGGGAATATGGGAAAACAGCGAGACTGGTTCTGTCCAAAAGTTTGAAATCAATAAACCTCTGAAGCTGACTAATTAACATGCTGTATGTTGCTTGTTTAATCCACAGAAAAGCAGAAAAGTCAGGTTGTGGTTTCACTCTGGTTTCATGTGTTAATTAGCGAGCTTTAAAAAGGTATTTTTACAGTTGTGGAATTTTGAACAATGTTAAGAGCATGACTTGCTGTCTTCCCCTGCTCCCGGTCTTTAAGATAAGCGAAGATTTATGACCTGCTGGCTCTAGCTTCATATTTAGCATGGAGACATGAGAGTGGTAATGATACTCTCATGCACAGATTGTACATTTTTACCGTAAATATTGCTGTTAAATGTTTCACTTGCAGATCATAATTTTCATACTTACTGCTAATAGATTGGATTCCGATATTCAGCTGTCAACCAGATTGGGATTGGACGAGTAATGGTGGGGAACATGTGCTCTAATTCTCAAAAGCTGGTTCTGAGGATGAGAAGGTGCCAGCGGCATGTTCTTGTATTGTGCTCGAAGATGTGATGGTAAACCCAGGAAGCGCAGTCTGAAGGTTGCCCATTCACCAAAGGTCATACCTAGTAGGACTTTAAGGTCGTCTGCATTTCCAAAGAGCAGTGCCAAACCATTGAGGTTGTTTCTTTTCACTATATCAATATATATGCTGGGGTATTTCATCCTCTCCAACTAGGAAAAAGAAGAAAATTAAATTATAATAAACAAAGAGTCATACTTAGAAGTAAATAAAACTTCCCAGTCCTCACTTATGACTACATCTAAAAATGTAAATCTAAAAATCCATTTCTGTTTCATTTGCAAGAGTTCAAACCTGTTTGCTTTGTACCATCATTTGAAGTTACTAAACACATGACTTTGAATGAATAAATACTGTTCCGAAACAAAGGTGCATTAAAGTTTTAATAAGCAAGATGAGATTAAACCCCGTATTTGATACTATTTCTTTTCAGAAAAAGCCGTTCAGTTTATTACATTCAGTATTTACCTTCCTATGTATTAATGTTCATCGTTGCGAAGGACGCTGCCATTCCAGTGCTGGCTTTGAATAAACTACTTACACCGGAGGGATGCAGAGGAAATGATGCAGGCATGTCATCATTTTTGCTGCTTGTAATGATCCCTCTTTGATATTATCTTGAGTTTACTTTTAAATCTCTTTATGCCAGAGCTGTTTATGCTAACTGCTAACCAAAAATGATCAAAAAAAAAAAAAAAATCGACCAGGAAAAGATGGGGTAGCAGTCCAATGAACTAAGTCACTAAGGTTAGTGCTAACAGAGACTGTTTATCAAAAAATACATGTATAAGACAAGCAATGGTTATTCTCTGTATTTCTGATAGTGAGTGAGATTTAAACCTTCCAAAGATTCATTGAACAAGAAGGAGCTTCCGCAGTGAGCTAGACGAAGACTCCTCAGCAAGTCAACCAGCTCCATTGACTGTGCTCTATTGTTCTGTAAAAAAGTGCTCAACTGGTGAAAATCTGACTGTTGTTGCTCATGGCTTGAGGGAAAAAGGTTAATTATTGACTGACCTATTCATCAAAACCTGAGGTTTTTTTTGGCTGCCCTGTAAACAGGTGCACCAGTTGTTGTTCTGCTGCATTTCTGAAACGGTAGCTGCTCAAGAATTGTCTGCTTTAGTGTTATACTGCACTCCTGTAACCACACACGTTGCCAAATCGCCCAGGAATTAAATCTTGCAGGTTATGACTTGAGATATTTCCTACCTCTTTGCATACATCCTCCGTATCCATTTTGATGATAGTTCTGATAGGCAGAGGAGCTAGGTCCCTCATCCAGCCAGAATCTTTCAGCCTGGATGTCCCTCTGATCTGAGCCAGCTCCGTCCTGATTGTATGATCCAGGTTTAAGGTCGCTACTTCAAATGTTTTCAAGTCCTTTGTGGTGAATTGGAAATCCACCGTGAGAAATCTTTCAAACATCTCAGGATCTCCGTCCTGCTCGAGGAGGTCCTCGATCTGTGAACTCATCACATACAGCTCTGCCCTGGACTCGCTGAAGACTTCCCATAAGGTCTTTGAATCATTTGTGTTGGCCACATTCTTTTGATCCATATCGGCTCTTTGCTGAGCATCTTCTGCACACTGGATGATCCAACTGAGTCGGCAGGGCCACTGATTTGCTAAGACCACCCATGCTGCAATGTACTCTGGTTGAGGAAGCTCTTTTTTCAAGGCCTTCATGATTATCACGGTCACTCGAATGAAGTTGATCACTCTCCTCATAGACATGGCGTCATCTAACATGTACTTGTTTATAGTTCTTTCACTTCTGGTCAGGATGCTTCTGACCAGTTTCTCTATATCCTCCTCATTAACATCCAGTGCTACTGTAGTTTTACTGATTAGTGGATTTGACTCTTCCAGTGCAATATTTACTTCTGTTGCATCTGAGGAGGATGTCTTTTTGAGGTGCTCAGTTCTATGTTCATCTTTCCCCATAATCCTATCCTCAGGTAATTTTGAATTGCCAGTGAGACTGTAAAATAAACTTCTCTTTGAATCATCGCACAGTGGTGGGACCGTGAAGGCCAGGGTCACTATACGGTTCAAAAATGCATAAGCTCTGTCCTCTTTGCTGAAGCAGCCATCTGCAAAGTTCACTTTTTGTATAACAACTTCTGGGTTTACTGCCAGAATGGAAATAAATGGACTCTCCTCGTCTGAGAGCAGAATGCTGATGGCATCCAGAACAGCAACAATTTTCTTGGGGGCACACCGGTCCAGATTGGTGATCTTCAGCACCACCCGAATCTTTCTCCTCTCATAGATCTCCATAAATTGGATAAAGCGAGACAGGAACCACATTTCCTTCCTCACCTCATTCATGAAGCCCAGTTGGCTGCTGACCTGCTCATTGTCCATCCCCTTCTTAATGTTCAGGTCCTGGCTGAAGATGAGGTTCTTCCCCATCAGAAAGGTAAACCTCAAAGCGCTTGCAGCAGGGACTCCCAAAGCAGCAATGACCAGGCCCTCCAGCACACCCACCTGGTCATTGGTTTCACTAACCTCCTCGCCTGGTTTCACCTCCGGTTTGGGGAGGCCAATTGTCAATAGGACTACCAGGATGACAACTGGCACCACAAGAATGGACAGGACGAGAAACCACAGAGGGCAGCAGCAAAACTTCTTGGACCTCCAATTGTTAGTACCAGTCTTCACTTCCTATTTTTTTTTTTTTTAAATAAAAACAAAAAACACAACAAATGAGAATCAGGTTAGACACCAATTGTTAGCAGTGGGGATGGCAATGTCTGTTGGTTGGTTTGTTTTGTGGTCCAACACTTTGATCTGGACTGAAATATCTTGACAGTTTTCTGGTAGATTGCAATGAAATTCTGCACGGACATTCATGTTGCCCAGACAGTAATTCGTAATGACTTTGGTGAATCCATAACTCTTCATAAAACGCCATCAGAAGGTTAAAAATCCACCACATATCCTGTGAAAACTGCAAGATGGATTGGTACCAAATTTTGTAAAGGTATTCATGATCCACTTAGGAGAAGTGGTAATAACTTTTTAAATTCCCTGCCCTTTCATCTACCACCATCATTAGGTCAATTCCACCACTGAGACTTAAGCTGCCAATCCAGAAGGGCGTTTTGTTTGTGATATTCAAATCATCAAAAAGCCACATGGGTCTGAGTCAGTAATATGTCTTTGCAAACCTTTCTGTCATCAGTTTTCAGTGAGAAAAATTTACTACCAAAAGTAAAAAGAGACTGGATACAGTACGTAGCTTTGAATAAATGCTTGTAAAACTAATGACGCTCCCCTCACCCTTGGCTGCACTCATTTAGTGCCAATTACCAATGTTAGCATATTAGTCACCATGCTAAATCAAGAGGGGTGAGCATGGGGAACATTGTGTGCTCCACAAGAGGCAAACAATCATATTGTGAGCATGTTAGCATGCTGATTTTAACATTTAGCTTTGCCTGTAGATTCTTTGTTCGATAACTAAAAAAAGACGATTCACAAACCTTCTTTGTGATTTCCTCCTCTTCATCATGTTGAGCCACGCGGTAGAGTACAAGCTGTAATTTACCAAAGTTAATCTGGATGGCCTGAAACAGTCGTATGGCTAGCCCGGCCCAAAGCAGGTCACTGCCTGCAAAATGCCAGGCACTGAAATGCACATAAATGAACCTGATGTCGTGGCGTTGCTGGTTCTCCTCAGTCCAAACGGGTCTGTAGAAGAGCAGTCGGCCAATGAGCACTAGAAGGCCTGACAATGAAGGCTTAACTGACCGAGGCCTTCGTCTGTATTCCCTCTCAATCTTCTCAGACTCCTTGTTCATGTACACTGAGGAGACACAAACATTTGCAAAATATGTACACTTTAGGATAAACATTATTAATCAATGAAGAGAGGTGTCAAGGCGTGTAAAACAATATGCTAGTTAGGTCATAAAGAGGATTTAAAAAATGGAGTGTTTTTATAGCAATAAGTTGGTGAATTTTACTTATTCGGCTCGCACCTACTAATAAAATGACACAACACCCCAAACCTTTTCCAGGCAGAACAATCCAACTGACTTTTTCTGCAGAAATACATAGTCATGCGCAATAAAAAAATGATGTGACCATCAAGCCACAATGATGTGACCATCAAGCCACATCCAACACGTGGAGTACCATCTGCCGAGGTTTTTTTTTAAAAAAAGGAAGATAATCAACCCTGTACTGTTAGACCTTCAGGGCAACACAAAAAAACCGCCCCAAACTTGTGTTTTCTGTTGTAGCCCACTGCTACAGCTACAGCTGTTCAATTCAGCCTTTACAATGTCATACACAAACACACATATTTATATATATATATATATAATATAAATTACAAGGACATACATCCTCTCACAATCTGCTTACCTTCCATTTGTCCGAGGATCATGTTAATTCGATTCTGACATGAAGAGTAGAGTCCTACAGTTGCAGGTGATGAGACTTTTGTCAGGGTCTTGGACAGAGCATATGCATAAATATCATCTGAAATCAGATCAGAAAGGAAAAAAGCTGTAAAAAAAAAAAAAGGTGAACTAATTTTACCGTTCCATCTTACATTCATGTACATTTAAGCGATGCTCTTATCCAGAGCATGTTCTGAGAGCAACATCCTAGATCAAAGAGAAAGGCGACCTAATGTTGTAAGATTATTTGACATACCTGTTGAAAGGTGTGCCAAGATTAGTGCACATTAAAAGTGCGAAAAAAGCATCTCCAGCAGAGACGTTAACAGCATTAATTATTACCAACAATGTTCTTAATTACCTGCAAATGCGTTTTTCTTAGTTCAGCTCAGTGATACTGAAGGAACGTGTGATGACAGTGCAGGCATGACAGTTGTTCATTCTGGTTTTATTTACTTATCTTGAATAAGATAAAAACTTGGTTCGTGTAGGCCGATCAGTTTAGCAGCTATTGAAATCATGGTGAGTTAATTCACTAATTTAGCTGGAGGCAGACCGACTGTCGAAAGCTTTGGGTTTTTCTTTCCTTTAAGGGTAATTTAATGTGGAAAACTGAAACGCTCAGCTACTTCACAGGATGTGACTCTGATGAGAGCATCAGCTTGGAAAGGAGAAGTCGGTGGATCTTCCTGGAGGGTAAAGCAGACAGGTGACCTGTGTGTGCCTGTGTGTGTGTCTATATGAGTGAAAAACAAATGAGGATGGGAATTAACCAGTAAAACTATGAACTCATAAATGCAATGGTTAAAAAAAACAAACAGAAATAAACTAATCAAAGTTATTATGGATTTAAATACTTCAATGGAAATTGCAGAAAACAGTGAATTCTTTTTTTTCCGAGTCTCGGTGCAAATTCTTGAATAGGTCCAAAGTCCAACACGCAGATCCTGTAAAAACACAAACCCAGCCTCGGTGCTGGGAACAGTCTACCTTGATTCACGAGAGCCAGTCGAGAACAAAACGGTCCAACGAGGTTGTCGGGAACAGCGCGGAAAGGGCAAGAGGGCAGAAAGCCGGCGCCACGTAGGCGACGTTACCTGCGGGGAACTCACCTTTAGTTGGATTAAACATGACGCCCGGGACGCGCGGCTTTCACGTGCAAACGACTGCGAAGAGTAAGAAGCAGCGGAGATCGCGACGCAGGTAGTGTGAGTGTGTGTGTGTGTGAGTGTGTGTGTGTGTGTGTGTGTGTGTGTGAGTGTGTGTGTGTGAGTGTGTGTGTGTGTGTGTGTGTGTGTGTGTGTGTGAGTGTGTGTGTGTGAGTGTGTGTGTGTGTAGGGGGTGGGGGTGGAGGAAGGGCTCGTCCGTCAGCCACAGGTGACTACGGGACCACACGCTCTCGCCGATTAACAAACTGGAACCGTCCGCCTCTGTTCGACGCGGGGCCTCGGCGACGTCCATCAAACGGCCTTAACCGCAAGAGCCGCGGGAGTAACGAGCGGGAAAATGTACCTGGTCTCTGAGGGGGAGGCCGTGGGCCGTGGGCCCTGGGCCCGGGGAGCGGGGCCACCTGCGGGCTCCGGCCAGAGCGCACGGCTCCTTTTCTTTCTTTTTTATCGGGGCTGTGGATGCTTTTGCACTAAAACCGCAGGAATAGACGCTATTTTCCCCCTTTAACACAATTCTTGTTTGCACAAGCGTCTCGCTGATGAAGTCGCTCTGAAACCTGCGAATCCGGTGTCCAAGGTGTTTACCCCCATTCTGTTACCCGAGTGTTTCTGCGCCCTGTAGGACAACCTGCAGGGAAGTAACCCGAGGAGGGACCCGTAGCTAGACAAACACACACATGCACGCACACACACGCATGCACACGCACAAACACGCATGCACACACACACACACACACGCATGCACTCACACACACACACACACACACACACACGCACGCACAAGCACAACCTGGCGGTTGGGGGTGGTTGCCAGGTCCGGCACTGTGCTGGAAGTGCAAACAAACAGGTACTGAGATCTATGGCGCATTACTCTGGAAATGTTTCTCTCTCTCTTGGCCGCCTTGCAACACTCTCACCACAATGAAGAGGAAAAGCTCATTCATTCACTGGCAGTCGGATTAATGCTTTTCTCAGAAGTAGTCGTCTGCTAAATGCGCGTCTTTTAGGACAACCATTCTTAAGGTGCACTTGAGCAATAGTTTGGTTTTAGTTTGCAGTAATTAGAGTTCAAGTAAACAGGTGCAAGTATCTCAGCGCATTGCAGTGTCGTACATAATCGCACCGATATTATAATTATCACATTCCAGACAAAGACATTAATATTACAAGCGTCTGTTATATCAGCCACTCATAGCACAAGCAAATTACATTTTTCAAGATTTCTTTGAGTAAATTTCTCTGCTGGAGATTCTTTTTTTTCTCACTCAATTTGTCTTTGTTTCCAACATATTCCAAATGTCCGGAAATTCATCTGTGGCAAAAAGTACTGAACCAATTTGCACCAAAAGTGTTGGAGGGATGGGGGATGGCCAGGGGAAGAACCCATTAAATGTTTGGTGCAGATACAGAGAAAGGGCTAGACCAAGGATTTTTTTTTTTCTTTTTGGATCACTTTCATTAACATAATGAGATAAGACATTTTTCAACATTTTCCTCAATATCTGGCCTAGCTGGAGTTATGCTTTCTACGGAGTGCAATTCTAGTTAAATTCTGTATTGAGAGTTTGTCAGAAGTGAGGCTCTGTCTGTTTACACTGCAGTCACGTGTAATATGAGTATTTGCATCAATGCAGCACACCTGGCATATATCAAGTACCTGGTAAATTTTTTACTAAAGAGGATTTTCATATGTGCTAGTGTCATGAATATGACAAAAGAGGGCACCAGTGCTGTTGACTTTTGCAGTAGCAAAAAGCGTGTTTAACATTAGTGTTTTTTTATGCTGACGTTATATCAGGAGACTGACCCATGCTCTTAAGTTGATGTTTTTGGACACTCACAGGTCGTTTTACTCACTTCCTTTGGAGCTAACTTTGTGTATAACCTTGTTTAGCATTATAACTGCCACTAGCTGCTGTTTCTCACTGGAATCTGTATTGTAAAAGCTGCCGGAGCCGATAGTTGTCCATCAAAAGGTGGTGTGGGGTTTAAAAAAAAAAGCCATACAATGGAAGGATGAGTGTTGCATACAAATTCACCTCTGAACAGTCATTTCATGGGTTCCCAGCAAGTGCGCAAATCCAGTGACTGGGGGCAATTTGGTCGTAATAATTTAAAATAAATCTGAAATTTTGCGTTTCTAAATGCTGATATGAGCCCTAATCACAACAGGCTTTGTTATTTTTTGGGAAACCTTTAATTGTGGAATAACCTGCTGTAAATCACATCTGGGTAGACAATGGTGCTTTCGGTCACAACTGAGGGGAAAGCCAACTGATTTGGACACCGACTGTTGATTCACTACACTAAGTTTAGCTGGGGGATTTGGTTTGAAAGATCTGGTTGTTCATGTACTAGACACCTCTACAGCTCAATGGAAAGCACCTTGTGTGGGAAGGAAGTCCTTGAGAGTGCTGACATCACAAAAAGGAAATTGCCAACTCACCGTGACTGACAGCCATTTAAGTACATTCTTTTAAGATGACATCCTGACATGAATGTGCACAGAAATGTCAACAGTTTTACTTTGTCGGTGATTACCTTGCATTACCTAGTCTCTCTCCCTGTCTCTTTTCCCTCATACTCCTGCTCTGCGTTCTTGCCTGCACATTCCTAACAGATTCAGTCTGTCTGACAGATCAAAAAGAAAACAGACAGCCTTTTATCTGCGATATAGTTTATGTTTAACTTTGATGGGACAACCTCTGATCAGTGCGCACAAATGATCACTAAACTAAAATGGAAGACTGGTGTAATTATGCTCTAAGCTCCCATAAAATAATGACTGATGTGTTGTTTCTGGGTAAATGTATTACTGATGAAACAGACGTACCTGGTTGCATTCCGAATGTCACTCCCGATCTTGATTTTGACTAATCTTGAATCACTAATTTTAAGGTTTCACGAAAACAGAGAGGACTATGCAGCGGCAGCAGCTAACATGGGGTGAACCTTATGCCACCAAGACTTCAATGACGTAAAACTTTACAACACCGATAAAAGAGAAACCGGGAACCTGATAACCACAGGGCATGTCTTTAGGCTGGATACTTTCCAGGAAGTAATGTCCCATACAAGATGAAATTATTTCTGAGAGATAGGACTCGTACATTTCTGCCCATTCTCTCTTAACCCCATACTCCTTCTACCAAGCTTCTCTCTCTATTCACAGAATCTGAGTGAAGTGTGCGGTTCCAAAATACATTATAAGGTAGAAAAAAACCTCCATTCTTGCGGTAGCTTCTGGCATCAACTGTCGAACTTTTTTCAGTCCACGGAGAAACGTAACAAATGAACGATTTTGTGTTGGAGCCCTGGGTCTGAACGATTCATGCACTGAATTCCTAGTTTGGGGTCCCTCAGGTTGAGAGTGGCTGGATTGCTCTGCTTGGCTTGAACTGACATGCAGAGCCGTTAAGATGCCAGAGCTGCAGCACCAAAGCCTTTTTTTTGCCCAGAGCAGGATTTGTTATGACATAACTGGTTAGTCAAGCTTTGGGAAAAAAAAAATCCATAAGCCTAATTTCCTTTGACATGTTTACTGTTTTTGGTTGTTTTTTTTCCATTAGTCTACCTTTACCATCTGGTGTCGCAGTGCACCTCACAACACACGTCCTTCACAAACTGCTACAAATAAACTTTGTCATAAACTTTTTCAAGATGGCTTTAAAAAAATAAATAAATACAAACACGTAAATTTCCAGTGTTGCATTTAAACCATGCACATGGCTAATTTTTCATGTAAATGGTGGGTGAAATGAAAAGATTTTGCATGAAGCTTGTTTTTTGAATGTGATGATGTGTATGTTCATGACACAGTAATTTACTAATTATACGGAGTGCGCAAACATACACATGACATAAACACATGTAGCGATTGCCAGAACTCGTCATCTTCGGCGTTACCACCAAGCATCTGGTGTCGATAGTGTATACAACCTCACATCCAAGCACCTGAGAGCGACATTCTCAATTTTTAGGTGAGCTGCTGCAATGAAGTTTAATTTGTGTAATTCTGATTAAGATTTAAAGTGCTTGGCCCGAGGGTGACTAATTCTGTCTTTACTCCGAGTACCGGATTGTTCAACTATTTTAATTAAGTTGATTTTCATAAATAGAGTGAGGGTGTGTGTGTGTTTGTGTGTATGTGAGAGAGGCTCTCAGTTATTGCTTGGCCAGAGGTCCTTTGCAAATCAATACTGAAGGGAACTGGATTGTATCTTCCTCTCTATGAACCCTCACCAAACCTCGCCCTTTCACCACATAAACCTCGCAATTAAGGTTAATGAATTCACCTTCATGATTAATCTAAGATAGGTATCAGACACAGATAAATTAAATTTCAGGACTGGGCAGATTTGAGTGAATTTTTTGCTAAAGGCAAGGGGAAATTAAACTAATATTGTAATATGTTAGGTTCAAGGGATGGCAGTTGTTTTCTGTCGTGAGACGGTTGAAATTGTGTGCACACTAAAAGGATTTGGGCATGACCGAGTCAGATGGTGTGAGATATTATTGAAGTCATCTAACACACCAACAGAGGGTGCTAAAGCATTGTGCATGAAAGCGGGACAATGACAGTTGATCAGCAGCTCTTCATCACACTTCTCTGCTCCGTTTGGTGCATAGGAGCAGACCCCGACGGTGAGGGAGGCATTTACTGAAAAACAGGGTGTGGTCAAGGGCTTAAGCTGTTCTAGAACTGGCCTGATGGTCATTAAATGTAAATCAGTGACTGTAACAGACGGGGTTCACACATAGAGATGCGCACACACACACACACACACACACACACACACACACACACACACACACACACACAAAACTTTTGTACTTCCATAACTGTGAGGAAACTCATTGACATAAAGCATTTCCCAGCTCCTCACCCTATCCCTAACCGTCACACAACTAAATGCCTAGCAACCAGCCCTTACCCTCACCCTAACTGAAGTCTGATTCTAACCTGAACCGTAAAACCAAATCCTAACCCTCAAACAGGTGTGTCGGAAAATGAGGACTGGCAAGAATGTCCTCATTTTGAAAGTCTGAAACTCAAACTTAAGCCAAATTGTATAGCTATTCAAGTACACACACACACACACACACACACACACACACACACACACTCACACAGATGCACACAGTAATATCTATCTGCTTTTATTCCTTATCCTTTATTCCTAAGGGGAGACAAGCTTCAGTATTGACACGTAGCCTGACACCAACTTGGCCCTGGCCCAGCTTGCCTGGCCTAATTGGCCTCAAGACCTCTTGTTGGTCCAATCTATTGATCAGTCTCACTGCAGATGCTGCTAAGTCATAGGGAGAGGACAGAGAAAAAGCCAGATATACTTAAGGTAAGAACTGCTAAATCTGGGCATGATGTCTCATGCTTTGCTGCTCCCCGGCAGAGCTGTGCAGCAAGCAGAGATATGATAGGGTCTTCACCCTGAGGTGCGGGGGTCTGCATCCTTGCCATGAGCTGATTCACACACAAAGATTGTCTTTTATTGTCACCGATGGGATGATGGCACCAGCAAATGAAGGTTTCTGAATTCTGTGACCCCCAAAGATCTATAGACACTGTCTGCTTTAACAATCCCACCAGAGACAGCGAGATGAAAACTCCTCCACATTCTCAAGATCCACTTTTTGTTTGATAGCTGTGCTGCAAATATTAGGAGGGAAAAAAAAAGGCCTCTAGGAGATTGCTGCCAAAGAGCCCTTCTGGGGCAGGGGTGAGTGAAATGGTATGCATGCTGATCTTGGATCTATCAGTACAAACATCCTAGACATGATTATTTTTGCCTGCACCTTCAACCTCCTCACCATTCACATTCAGATCCCAGAACACATCTCATTCTCATCGGTTTCCGTTTCGACATCTTCTCGGCATCCTCTCCCTTCTCAAGCATTACAGCCATTTCGGGGTAAATAGTGTTGATGGTCATCTGCCTCTTTATCCCACTCCTTCATTCTGCACAGCCCTCTTTCAAATCCCAGAAAAAACTCACAAGAGAAACATGCACATATTTATGGGGACTGCCATACAACATGTCCTTTGCTGCCTTGTAAAAGGCAATACATCCTTCTTTATGGGATGCAGAAATTTCCTATTCTCTACTGTGTGTCAGAGCTACATTCCCGTATGGTATTACATTTATGATGCATGACAAGGCTTACAATTCTCCATCTCCTTTGCAGCAGACTGCGAGGTAACCAGAGCTGTCCAAAAGTCATGGCTGTGACAACGGGGATCATTATACATTTTTCTTTCTGTGTAGCTGCCTGTCTGTATTCCATCCAGTGCCTCCCGTCTTCATCCCACTGCGCGAGGGTATAGCTACCAGGTGCACACTGAGTTCTTTCTCTGGGTTGGTGGTGTTGAAATGGGTGTCCAGTCTCGGACCTCTTCACCGACACGCAAACTTACACGCATGTGTGCACACATTCATGCTAACCCACTGATCCTGGCTCCAGGTTTATTGTCAATATCAGTAGGCTCAGGGGTTGTAGGGGTTGACGGCTGTTGACAGTGGCTGGATTGTGGCGGTAAAGATGATGGCAGCTCTTGCAGAGATGGAATGGCTGAATCTTGAGACCTCTTGGAGGGTGTTATTAGGCTGTTATGAAATCTGCTCCCTATCAGACCTTCACTGAATCGGGGGGGGGTATACCTAATGCAGTGCAAAGTACAAATGTTGGTTCTCTCCCTTCCTCCTGCAGCTTCTTCTTATCTACCCCTCTACTTCTTTTTCTCACATACAAACACACACATTTCTCCTCCTATATTGTACCACCTGTACCTTTATTTTTCAGTCAACACAGCCTGCAGTCTCCCTGCATACTTCCACAAAGGAATTGCTTTACCATATGAGGAAGGGCACTAATCTTGTTTGTTTTGTATTTCATGAAGACACAGTACACACCTCAGGGGCGCAGCATGCGTTGCATCATGACACCAGAGCTGTCAGGTTGCTCCGAAGCTCCTGAGAAGACACCGGAATACACACGGATCATTCAAGCACATTAGTGAGAGGACTCCTGCAATAACATTATTATGTATTAGCCATTTAGACAAACAAATACATAAAAAATTAAACATGCACACATGCACTGTACATAATGTAGCGGGGAGGCCCAAATGTGTGATAGACAGTTGAATGTTGAATGTTTCTGTTAAGTCCTTGACATGAACGGAAAAAAAAAACAGTTATGTAGGCAAAATTGATCTCTGCAGAACAGAGAATCCAAAGTCAACATTCAGGCTATTTCACTTTTGCCTGTATGGTTTTGTTTGATTGTGTTTAACCCTACATCACAGGAGTGTTTTGTGTTTTTCTACCTTTTTTCTCTGGACACTATCACATCTCTGTTTTTGTGTTTGTTTCCTTTTTTCTGCCATGCTGGTGGCGGAGCCTGTGGGACGGTAGGGTTGGTCCATCACTTTGGTCGAGACTGAAATATCTCAATATTTGTTGGATGCATTGTCTTTTAAAGCCACGCTTCCAAGTGACTTTGGTGATCCCTGACTTTTCATCTAGCGCCGCTGTCAGGTTGACAGTTGTGATTTCGAATTAAATGTCTAGACAACCATTGGATGGATTGGCATCAAATACTGTGGGCATTCAAGTACCCCTCAGGATGAACTGCACTAACTTTGACGATCCCTTTACTTTTCCTGTAGCACCACGATCCAAATAATTCATCCAATACTTTACATCTAGGACCCAATATCAGCAAAAATAATGACATTCCCAGCCTCAGCTGTACTTAACTACATTTAGCATTATCTTTGCGATCTTGTTAGCTGCTGCCTAGGCACTCGCTCACAGAGCTGCTGTCATGGTGGCAGACTTTTGTTCTTGTTCTAATCCATCAAGAGGCCTCTGAGTTGCGGAGGGGATGTGTAAAGATCTAGCTTTTCAAAACCCCTCAAGAAGCGGTGACAGAGTCTTCGGACGGGCTAAAGTGTAAATCCAAAATCAATGTACACACAGCAACAGAACCTGAAATAAATGTTCACACGTTAAGTGTTTTCTGTTATAGTATTGTTGAAGAATTTAATGTATTGTCTGTTTTTTTTCTGCATTTCCCCACATTGCCATAAAACAACAATGTCCATGTGTGGTTAGTAACATGATTGAAATTGATCAGCTGGGGCTTGCAGTGTATTCCTGACAAATTTGACATATTTTAAAATAAAAGAATAAGTGCTGGCATTGTTACAGCTTCCGCAGAGCTTGCAATGTTTATAATGAAGAGTAATAATTTTGCATTTGCTGTGAAAAGGCTGTCAGGTTGGAATTATATCCATTTGAATTCAATAAAGGAAAAAGTAATCTGATTCTATTTTAATAGGTAAGATGCAGCTTTAATAAATGTTGTTAGAGAAATATGGATCATTCAAAGATTACAATCCAGGTGTCAAACACGTAAGTAGATGTAATACGACTTGAGTGATATGGGAGTGATACAGGTATGTGTTTTGTTCTTTTTATAGGAGAAAAACAGGTGTCATACACTCATCAAAATGTAATTTGTCACACACATACACACACAAACGCACATATAAACCTGCACATGTCAGATTTGTCAGTTGCAGAGGCGTCAGGATGTAATAATAATGTCTCTCTATTCAGTGCAAAGGTTGTGTCTGCTTTCATTTAACTGTTGCATATTTTATAAAGTATTCAGATGTCAGGTCTGTTTACATGGTGCACACACACACACACAGCAGCTATTCAAACATCCAGGCTGAAGAAAAGGCAATAGGTGGACACAGAAATCTTGCCATGAATGTGAATCTGATTTGTGAGACAAGAATCATTTAAAGTGACTCTCAGAGCTCATTCTAAACCCTTTCTGTCAGCTGTGAGAGAGCCTGCTCTAATCCATTGTCACTGGGTGGATTAATTTGCATAATTCCGCTATTGTGAAGTCCCAGATCTTTTTTTTCTGTCTCCTCCTTCACACGCGGAAAGAAGATAAAGAAGAAGAAGAGGGAGAAAATGACTCCCAAATCTCTGCTACTTGTTGCTTTGGAAACAGGGGTGGAAAAGCAAAGGGTTGTCCGGTAGGGCAAGAATGAGAGAACTGGCAGAAGAGAAAGGACTCAGTAGAGCGAGGATGTAGAAATGAAGAGGGTGTGAGGATGAGGATATGATGAGCAGGGAGCGGTGAAAAGGAGGGCGAATGTGAGGAGGACGAGGGAAAGAAAGAAGGACGACAGATAGAGAGAAGAGAGGAAACTACTGTTCAGTGAATGGAATACGGAGCAATTTTCTGTTACTTAAAAAGTCATTTATCTATGTCGACAGTCTATTAGTCATGTATTCGAGTGTGACCCCCCATACCCCCATCCCTGGACACACACACACACACACACACACACACAAACACACTTCTCCCTATCACGCCCACAGTGTGCGAATGTGTACATGCAGGTCACCATTTGCTGGTTGTTGTGTGTGTGCGTATGATCAGGCTGTATTGCGTATCCTCAGGGAGTGTGAGTTACAGAGAAGGGAGGCAGTGCTAAATTGCACAGATAAGATCAATAAGTAGTTAAGGGGTGGAGCTGTGCTGTTGAGAATGAACACTCTTTAATATTGCATTAGCCCTACATGCTGTTGAATGCATTGTTACAAAAAATATGATGTGGGAGGCTTAACTGTCAAAGAACAGGGACACTTTTTATTCATCTTTTTAGCTATTTTACTATGTTTCCTTTAAGGAAGGATGCATGAAAGCTAAGTTACAATGAGACTGTCGCAAGAAAACAGAGCCCAGTATGCCAAGTATATTGTATGTGCAAGTGACAAAGCTATCAAGCAGCTTTAGTTATTATGACTCCGCTGGGAATAAAGGAGGAAATTAAGACGGGTCAATACAACATTGGATTTGGCATATTACTGTTTGTTTCCTGTTTCCTACCAACAGCCAACACAAGTTTTATTTGAACCATGACCGAGATTGTTCCCTAAACTTCACCAAAACCATAAGCATGCCCATGTCAGATTAGGAAACTTTTTTATCTTTTGCAGCTGTGATTTGTATTGGTTTTGGAAGGCACTAAAAAAGTGGTAAGATCCTGCCCATAGCGACGTCTAAGAGACTATCCTCCCATAAATAACGACGCCGTGAGGTGTCTGGGCAAGAAGCTTATTTACAAACCATAGTTACATTTTATTTTCAAGTGACATCAATTATGTGAAACAGCATCTGCTCTTTTTTTTCAACAAAAGCCGCAAAATGACAC
The DNA here is from genome assembly GCA_016859345.1 of Istiophorus platypterus. NCBI lineage: Eukaryota > Metazoa > Chordata > Actinopteri > Istiophoriformes > Istiophoridae > Istiophorus > Istiophorus platypterus. The sequence continues at coordinate 11,265,748 of CM029118.1, read as the reverse complement.
GTTTACTTTCAAGTGACAAAGCACCTTTGTTGGCCATGGTAATTATGACGGGAGCGAACGAGGAAGTCAGGTGACGTTATAGAGCGATAAAGCCCTCGTTGGGAGGAGGTCGGTCACGGATCGGCTGATAAAACAACAGATACTACTGTTTGTTTCCTTTTTTCAAACTGACAGTCAGCGATGTTTCTTTTAACCACGACAGTAATTATTCAATAACCAAAACCACGTGTTTATTTATTAAGATTATTAAGGTCCACTAACCTTGACAAAGCATTTGCTTGAACCTAAACCGTGATCTTCCCCTAAACCTAAACCGAACCAAACCTTGTCACATCATAAAAGGGTTTCTTATTTATTTTTTTTGATTGTATATATGTATATATATATATATATGTATATATATATATATTTGTTTGCAATAAACAGGTTTTTGAATTCTGTAGCCTCTCCTCAACTCTCAACTGCCAAAACTCAGACTATTTTTTTTTTTTCTGAGCCTACAACTGTGGTGCCGAGAATAAAAAACAGGACACCGGCTGACCTGCTCTTTTCCAGGGAGAATATGAAAACTAATCTGGTGGAGATAGGTCCAACATCTCATATGAGCTGTATGTGATGGAGATCCCTGAGAGTCTGAGTGGCAGACGGGATAGTGGTCAATGTGTCAGTCTGTCACAGTAGAGGTGAGGGGATTTTTATTTGAAGCACTCACAGCATTGAAAAACTGCTTTTAAAAAGACTCAAGAGCAGTGTGATTAAGACCTGTTATTCTAGATTCACAGATGTTATCAACTATGGACAGTTTAAATCGTAGCTACTCTTTTAAACCAAGGAAAAAGTGCTTTAGAATAAGTTGAAATTGTGTTCTGTGGATTATCCATAGCAGCAGGGACACTGGCTCTGGAAACACACGTTCTCTTAATCTTTCGAATGAATCTTTTCATCGTTGTGAGCATCTCGAAGTAAATTCAATTTTGACTTCAATTATAATATGGTTGAGGCAAATATCTGAGAGACTGATACTGTATCTCAAAACCTGGACAAATAAAGCCCAAAACTATCTGCATTGCTAATGCTACTAGAGGTAACCGAGAAAAAACGTTATTATTTTAATCTGAACGAAGCAACCCCTTTAAAATTGATCCAGATTCAGTGAGACTAACCAGGAGTGAGCATCTCTTGCCCTTAGCTGAGAGACTCTCACTGTTAGCCCTGCTTGCATGGGACGGGAACCCTGCAGAGCCGTGTCCTCTATCTCCGCTGTAGTCTGTCTATCTCTCAGCTCTCCCACTGTCCTCATAAGCAAAAACAGCGAGTCCTCCTATAATCACCATGATATATTAAACGTAATCAGGTGTGCTAATGAGGTCACAATTAAGATAATTCACGCATTAATTAGAAAATATTTCTGTGTCGAGACGCAGTGCTAAAAATGTCCGCAGACCACTGGGATCTCTAACTGTGGTCACAATATTATGGAGACCTCTATTATTTAAAATAATCCAATGATTACTGCCCTCCTAAACAAATCTTGAACATAATAACCTTTACAGTGATAATGTTTATTATTTGATGACATGTAGAGTATAATCAGAGGGGGAATGTATAGTGTAGTGTATACTGTTTTTTATTGTGTCCACTCCTGTGCATGTGTCATCCTTTTATGATAGTCCCAAGGAAAAACTTTCTAAATATATTAAAAGAACTACAACAAAAAGAACAAGAGTAAAATTGTACAAAATGTAGCAGGGTTCAGAGAACATGCCACAGGATCATTTCAATCAGACACCTATATTGAAGCAAATTAGCACTTAATGCCAATAAGTCGATATATAGATTTCGGGGAGAAACTCCTCTCTTTAAGGGAACTCAACAACATTTAGGATGCTTATGGGAGAACTAATCCCTCCTTTAAAAACATTTAAATTAATATTAAATCTTAGTCAAATCAGCAATACAAGTGTTAGGGTGGTGGAGGGAGATGTGGCATGTGAGACACGTGCACTGGCACGAAGGTGTCAACAGACCATTAGTGGCAAAGTGTCAGGCTGTAATGGCTGAACTGCAGCTGGAAGGAAATGACTGGATGTTACTAGTCAGCTTGTAGACACACAGCTGGCGAATGAAGCAGCTGATTCCAATCAGAAAAGGCAAGCTGCACCGCTCTGCCTGAGCTAACACTCACCATGCTCCATCAGCTCTAAAGGGGGAAGCTCGAGAAGCATGCAGGATATTACAGATGATGTCTTCTTTCGGGGTTTCTGTCTCACAATAAAAACAGGCTGAAACATTTACCAGAGCCGCTAGACATTAAGACTACAATCAATATTTTCACATTAACAATGGATCACATGACAACTTGTATATAGAATCCCACTCAGAATTATCAAACATCTCTGCAGTTCCCCTCATCTGTAGGGAGCATTTCAGCGTTTTACCTCATTGGCCATATCTACTTAAAAGGAAACAATATGCCAATGTTTTTTTTACTTGTTTCCACTTCCTCCAAGGGGCCGAAAAATATTTTTTGCAGGTTCAAAATTAAACAAATGTTTGACTCTAATGAGATGAATTCAGAAAAACTAAGTTTGCAATAGGAGTGCACTTGTTTTAGGACACTAGGAAAGCAATGCGTGATATGTTGTCTCAGAAGATTTTTCTAATGTTTATTCATCCAAAAGTATGACCACGCATACGTGCTCATTTTTCAACAATGCTTCAAATTCAAGTACTAATCCTCACAAGCTGTCCAGCGCAACGACAGCCTTGAACTGTCGGCCAATACTGGAACGAGATTGGTTTTCAGTGTGGGCCTTGCCTGGGGGGAGACGGAGAGAAGCTAAACCAGAAAATCTATTTCTCATAATTATGAATGGAAATTAATGTCCATAATTCACTGAGCAGAGCAGTAAGACACTGAAAAAAAAGGTTTGTATAAGGGGCAAAACATAAGGTTGAAAACAAACGCCAGGCTTTAAGAAAGAAAAACAAGGTGTAGTCACTTGTGGTGTTTATCTGCAGTAGGGAAAGAAGAATCCATGGTTCAAAACTGTACCCTGCATAAAATCACATTAACAATATAACTACAACTGAATCCCCTTTGAGCAGTAGCAAGAATCAGATTCTATTATTTCAATTACTTTTTTAATCTTATCTCATCACAGAATCAAAGGTTTGTTATTGGGGTGTGTGCAGCAAACAGCAGCCCTATATGTTTATTCATGTGAGCTCAGAGCCAAACCGTGTGGACCATCCATCAACCCGCTCTGGATAGAAGTGACTTTCTTTCTTCCCCCTCTTTGTTTTCTTACACTGCTCCACACCCCCCTCCCTCTACCGGGGAGCGGAAAGTGTTTGCTGATGCATGAACGCGGCAGCCACGACAGAGCCTCGAAGAAAAACAAATGTCGTCCCCGGCCCGGTCGACGCTGTCATGGATCATCAAGAGGAGTTCACTGTTGTTACTTCCGCTGTTGCACTCAATGATAGAGCAACAGACAGGGGGCTGGTTGTGATTGGTAGTTAAGACATATCATTGCTAAGAACACCTGCTGGTTGATAATTGTCACAACACGGCAGAGGGATACAATCAGGCGCTGTGAGGTGCTGCGTGCATGCACTGGCACGCATGCATTCAGTCGCTATTATGCAGCCACAAATGCACAGACACACACACATATAAGGACGCTGTAATGGGCTAGTGTGTGGTTTAGATTCTCTTTGATGCTGTGGATACCCCCTACTGTTCACCATATTACTCTGTGCACATCAAACAGGTTGTTCTGGGAAGAAAAAGGGACATGATGACAAGTCTGTGGCTCACTATTCAACTCATTCTGATGCCGGGCTTTTTATTCAAATAGAAAAATAGGCTGTTCTGCCTTTTTCTTTTCTCGCTTAGTCCCTTTATTGTCTCTCTGTTGCTCTGCCATGGTTTCTCTTTCTTTGCGCTTTTTTCCCCCCACAGTATCAAATCCTTCCTCTTCCTCCTCCATCTTCTTGCCTTTCTTCTCTTTGTAACTCTTGCATCTGTTTTCCTCACCCTCTTTGCAAAAATGTCCTATAAATTTTCAAAGCGCCCTGTTTATGCTGTGTCTTCGTCTTCATTTTTCCTTGTAGACTGCCGTCCCCTACCTTCTCTTTTTGAGACACCTGGAGCTTGTCGTGGCATGCCGCCCCATCCCAGCTGACCATCCAGACAATGTCAGCCCCGAGTCAAAGTTCGCAGATGATAATGACCCTGCCCAGGTGCTCAGTAAGCGGGGGATGCGCTCAGCTCCTCAAACCTAAGATCTTGCCTGTGTGTGTGTCCATGCACGCCCGTTTCGATGTATGTGAAAGCGAGTTTGTACGAATTCCTTATGTGCAGGAGATGAAGCGGGGAAAAAGCAACACGTCCCCCTTGTGTTGATTTGTGTTATGTGTGCAAATGCACCCATGTGTGCAGTGAGTTTACTGAACTGGAGATTTGTATGGTGATGTCTGTGCACGAGTCTATTGGTATGGGTAGCACAGTGTGATCTCAAGCGTGACCTGTCCTCGCCACCTCCCAGCTAGCCCCTCCCATCCCATAATTCCACTGGTACCTCCAAAGCCTCTCTAACCTTTCTCCTGCACACCCATCTGTCAATCATGTTCAGTGCAGCATAGCAACATGGAGACAATTGGTTCAGTGTTAATTGAACCCTCACAGTTTACATTGGAATAAACCAACATCCCTTATCTGTTATTCTGGTGGTAACCCATTGCAGAGCCATTATTAATCACAGCACACAGCTCAGGGAATATCTACTGCCTGATAAAGCATTTGGAAAAATTAGTTGGGAGCCAGCTATAGTTACAGATGTACTGGCTAAAAATTTACACAAAATGTATTAGTGGAACTTTTAAAGATCGAAATGTTTCTTGTCACCTCGTACTTAGAGGTGACACACATTTAAGGCAGAGTTGTTGGTGGCGCGTATTGCTACACGAATCAAATAACAAAAACGTTTCTAAATAGAGTTATATAGATGGTCACCGAGCGGCTCAAATTGTGTGCGATACTAAATGCGGAGGAAAATATCTCAGTGTAGAAATCCTTGCTGTCATGTTGGACATGTTCCTCAGCACTCGAACATCAGTATGCATCAAAGGAAGTGCTTGTCAGACCAAGTAAAGGCAACTGAAACACATTTCCCAACACCTTTTTAACACTGGGGAAGGTTGTCAGAGTTTTTGGAACATTTCTAACACCGATAATACAACGAGCACACCTAGTTGACACAGCAATTAGCCAGGTGAGCAGATAATGTGGCCGCCTTTCAGCTCCAACTGCAAGTGTGGCTACCGAGAACAGAAACAGCGTTATAACACTTTGCCTTCGGATGTGTTTGTCTTCTATGCCCTCATTCATTCCAAGCATGCTGAACCCTTAAATGGAACACATTTAAGCCTTAAATGTAACACGGTAACACAGAGGCGCCTAGTCCCAAATGGTAGTTCCTGCATGAGTTCATGTATTTGCAAAATGTCTTTAAAATCAATTCTGCTCAAATCAGGTTTTGATCCAATGCCTATTGGATCCGTGGAGCCACGGTGTAGCTTATGATTTTCGAATGATCCTTGACATCTTTATCTCTGACCTTATTAAGTATTTAATCACTTGAATCTTGTATTTTCGAACAGTGCTCTTGTAAATTGAGAATTTGCGCGATAGATGATTTTCCCTCTGTCAAACTCGATCACTTGAGGAAGAGCCCCGCTGGAGAATTTCTCATGAGTGATCCACATTAGCAAAGAAATTTGATGTCAAAACGGTGCGTAGTTTGGGTTTAAAGAGGAGGGATAAGGTTTATTATTTAAAGCAGAGCATTGCACAATGTTGCATCATGCATGTTGCCACATGGAAGTGAAAATGAATGCAAAACCCAGAAATCATAAAGAATCTGTCTGATTGTTCTGTGACAGGAGTGTGTTTCTTGGAACATCTCTCTGCCTCACTCCACGCTCTCTAAGCGAAATGACGGCACAACAGTGCAACGCCGGTGACAAAATGTCATGTCAGTAATTGTCCCCAGCTGCTTATCCTCCCCTGAGCCAGGGTGGACTCGAAATATTTCCTGCTCTGCCCCTCTCTCAATCAATTCGCCGAGAGAAGGTTAGGTTTTCGTCTAACCAGCCGCCGTTTCCCACCTTGCGGGAGAACCTTGGACAGAGATCAGACTGCAATCAATTAACTGTCTGTGTCATTACAGGATTAGCTCTACCTACAGCATGGTGTACATACATCTGGAAGCTTGCCCAATAACGGGCAGGTAATAGAGCAAGTGACTGTATGTCCCCTGGGGAAGATTAGCTTTTCATGTGCAAGACCGCAGAGTAACAAATTGCACGTAGCAGAAACAGTTCACTGACAAACAAATGTAACTCTGGCTCGACCATTTTTCAGATACTTTTCAATAAAAATAAGTCTTGGATTCTTGGATCAATTACATACATGAAAGGACTGTAAAATAAATTCAGGTTGGAGGAGAAGGAATACATTTTTCATACACACATCATTAAAGGATATGTGGTGATGTACATCTGAGAATGAAGTGAATCAAACATCTTTTCTTATTAACTGTGGATGCGGTGTACAGATAATATAGTGGTTTACATTACTTATCACCCTCTGGCTCTATAGGATGGAAATCTCAGCCCGTTGGTCGGTCCATCACTTTGGTTAGGACTGAAATATCTTGACAGCGATTTGATGGATTACCGTGCATTTCTGTACAGACACTCATAGTCCCCAGAGGGTGAATTGTAATGACTTCGCTGAACTTCTGATGTATCCCCCAGAGCCTACATAAGGTTGACGTTTGTGGTTTTGAGTGAAATATCGCAACAACGATTGAGTAAAATATGTCACACACATTCATGTTCCCCTCTGGATGATTAGCCATTGTCAAGGTTCATTCAGTCATTCATTCATTCCCTGCCTGCCTATGCCAAATATCACTAACTGGCTTGTCATTTCAGACCCCGCCACTCCTCTCTGCCCCGCAGCCACCCCGGCCCTTCCTGCCTTCCAGCCGCCCGAATCCTCCCCACCCAGCTCTCACCCGTTCCTCATTCACCAATTACATCCTAGTGTAAATGCACCGATTCGTTTCCACCTACATCCTGCCAGATTGTGCACTGTGTTTTTGTCTCCTTTGTTCCGACCCCCTGCCTGTTTCTGGACCTTGCCCTCTACTAGCTCCTCTTCCTTTTGGTGCCTGGTTCTCCTCCCCGTCTGTTGCCTGCTTCTACCCACTCCCCGACTTCGCCTCCTGTTTATCCTTGCTTGCTTTTTTCTGTTGCGGCTGGGAATAAAGGTATACTCATCTGAATACCTTTCTGTGTCTCTGAGTTGTGCATTTGAATCCTTCCAGTTCTGAACCATGATGAGTTGTCACTTTGGTGATCCTCTAACTTTTTTTTTTTTTTTTAATCTAAAGCCATCATTAGGTCAATAATTTAATTAATCCAGCAGTTTCGTTTATGACCACATACCTGTAAAATTACACATTCCCATCAGCCTCAGCTGATCTTTGTGTTTAACGCTGATTAAGAAATGTTTGCATGTGTCATGCACAAATACTGTATGGTCCCTTTCGAGTAAGGTTGGTTATTATTTTTAGGGAATGTTATTTCTGTGGAAGTGATATTCTAATATGAGCCATAATGGTCAATTTTTTCCTTTTTATAAGACTGGTAAGCAGGGTCTGAAATTAACGTTGTGACTCACCGGCCAAGGATGAAATAATCCGACGGCCAAGCATATTTTTACCGGCTAAAATAATAAATTGTCATATATAAATATTGACACATTGCTTTAATTGATTTATCTATATCTGTGGATAACTACCAGTATCTAGCTACCAAGTTAGGTTAACATTATCTATCTCTCACCTAAATGTCAGAGTCAGCAGCAGTGTTTGGCAGATTGGCATCAGAAATATTTGTGAACACTTACCCATATGAGAGGCTACTGCACTCTGCTATTATTATATGTGTTCATCACTCTCTCTCTCTCTCTATCAGCTCGTAGTAGATTGGCAGCAGGTAAGTTACCTCAGAACTGTTACCTAGGTTACCTGCCTTCCAGGATGGGAAAGTATGGGCGGGTCTTCCCAGAATGTGTGTGTGTGTGTGCGTGCATGTGTGTGTGTGTGCACGCGCATGTGTGTGTGTGTGTGGGTGTGTGTGTGTGTGAAACTCTGACACGTAAGACAGAAGCAGATTGTTGTCCCTAAAACAAAATGCAGTAGAGACTCACAGGATAGTGTTTTATGACTATTTTGGTAATAACATAAACAAGCCAATGTGGTGGATATTCGTCTGGGATTTGCTTACTAAACAGAAAATCTACCCGTTATTGGCACTTGGTTAATTTCAGACCCTGACTATAGGGCTTCTTTATTTATAAACTCTAAACCATTAGGTGATACCAGCAGGAGGCAGGTTGCCCCTTTTGCTTCTCCCATCTTTGCAAGTGAACTCTCGTTGCTTCCTCATCAGTCGAACGAAGCTGTAATGGATAGAGAGGAATTTTATAGGAATTTTATTGCTGTGTGGGTTCTAAGACTAAGACATGCTACACATGCTAACAGGCTGGTAAGCGTGGTCAACATTACACCTGCTAAACATCTGCAAGTTAACATGCTAATGGTAGCATATGGCGCAAAACCTCCAAGAGCTGCTAAGTCTCAGTCATGTTGCAGTTCAGTAATCTGTGATGCATTGGATCGTGACACTCACCTTCTCCACCAACTGGAAAAATAAATCCGACTCAAATGAAGGAGTGGACAAATGTCAGAGTATACTGCATGTTTTTAAGGAATGGACCCATGCAGGACTTCTATATCATGTTCAAGGTAGCTTGTAGAGAAAGGTGTTTTTACTCCGTGTCTGATCTTGAACAGTTCTCATTCCAATAGTTCCTCATTATCCAGCCTGCTGATCTCTGAGTTTGATTGATTGTTCATAAAACATGCATGACCCTCCTGAATTATTGCGAGAGAACATCCAATAAATTGTTTTAGATGGCTTATTACAACAACGTTACTGGCCTGGCATATTAAATTATTTGCAATCCTGTAAATCACAGAGGTGATTTGAAAATAACCCATTAAAGGCATCATCGTGACATTTCTCTAGTCCTCCTACAACATAACCATCTCTGTCAGAGCTCTTTTCACAATGATTCACAATGAATTTTGTCATCAATCACATTCTAATTGGGCCCTGAATAAGATACAGACAATCTGAGGAGATGAATCTCGAGGAATCTGCAGGTTTGGGAGGGTAGTTTGATTGATCTTATCAGGTTAACTTTGGCTAATGTTATGTGGTTATAAAGACATGGCTGTAAACTTCTCAAATTTCATCTTTATTTTTCCAAAATACAGTAGGACAATTAAGTGCAGACGGTAAGCATGATCACAGTAAACAAAGTAAATAACAATCACTTATGTATATAATACAATTATATTTCTACAAGATATTGCCTTCTTTTTTTTTACAATTACAAGTACCCATTTACTGTGAGGACAAACAGTGAGTCATTAAATTCACTCTATGAACTGACAAAAATATCAAAAGGAAAAGATAAGAACGTCTCTTGTTTATCCAGTTTCAAATGAATTATTGCCTTCATTCATCATTCAGCTCGCAGATACCGGTCTGCACTGAAAACTAAAGTTTAGACTGAGTACAGATTTTAACACGAACACACTGCTGGTCCTTGCAAATGGACTTAGAGTTGGCCAAGCGTTTGAGTTGTGTGACCCTCTTTCACCCAGCCTGCGTTCCACGGGTGAAGTGAGGAGACAGGAGGGGGAGGAGAGGGGGAGGTGGAGATGACAGAGGAAAAGGAAAGCAGAGGGGACGTTCACCCCGCTGCCTCCGACCTTCAGGTCCCGAAGGGACACAAGTCAAACTTAGAATAAAGAATAAAGTTGAAGGACTGTGTGACTTGGGCAGCAGAGCAGCCACAGGGATTTCCAGCAACAGACTTAAGTAGGAGCTTATAAGTGGCCACTTCACGCAGGTTCTTAAGAAGCACTTGAGTGTTTTGCCTCAGATCAGGTTTCATCTAATATTGAACTGGCTTAGGGCCAGATATGAATGATTTCCCACCAAACAAGTTGTGTGAGGCTAGAGCTTTGGTTAACATACAACTCCATACATGTACAGTGAATTAAAACTGTTGTGATTATACAGGAGCCTATTTTCAAAGGCTGTTAGCTTTGAAGGTCCACAGATCCACAGAATTTTTTTTTTTTTCCACACTTTGTCCAGCTCAGTCCTTTAAATCAAATGATTTTCATGACCGAAGGCACAGGGTCAAGTATCACTTTACATTCAGTTCTCAGCATCTGATTTAGTCGAACCACAATTTCATTTGATTTTAGCTAATTTATTCACATTAAGATTCAAGTGTTGCAGTGAATGTGGCTCCTGCAAGCATAGACATGAAAAGAGTCATAGATGAAGGGAGCAGAGCCATGGGGAGAGTTGTGTACATTCACCACCTACCTGCACCCACTGCGTTTGATCCAAACCCCATGCCTTTGAAGTGTGTATGCCTTTGTGCCGGGCCAAATAGCAGTGTGTGTGGAAAAAGGAAAAAAAAAAAAAACCAAAAACTTGCACGCAAGTGATGTCATCATTTACACACAAGGAAAAGACACAGATGTGCACGGATGCACAGTCACGTGCACGCGCGTCCACACTCTCGTCACACCCACACAGATGGGAAACTAAATGGGAAAATGATTCTATCACCCACAGATACACTGTACGATTTCAAAATCGTACCTCAGACTGTTTTCTTTTCCGACTTGGGCTATCTTAAATGACGACGCAAACGTTCGTTTTATCGGCTTGCGCTTTTCAAGCTGGGAAAGGTAGAAAAAAAAATCTTAAGATATACAGCTCATGGACAAATAATATGAGTTTTTAATAAACTTTTTAGTGACAAACCTTTTCCTCAAAGCAGCTATATTAGACATATCTTTTTAACAATACAATGTAGTAATGTGAAAGGTGTCTGTGGAGTGTTCTAATCATCTTTGGCATCGTTTTCAGATGCAGTTTCAGCCCAACACAGTGGAGCATTTAGCTGCTAAAGAGCCAGATACCTGAATTTCCCCAACTAGCTGATCAAACACAAAACAGAGTTAAGAAGAGAGTTCATCAGGTGGCGAGAAACGCAACTCTAAATGCAAGATAATGTTGCTTAGTGACAAACAAAATAACAGGTAGTTTATTTCCAAGGGAAATCAACATGGAGAAAATACAATAAATCAAGTGGCTCTAAGTCTAATGGTAAAGAAATGCTGTTAAGTTTTACCTCAATCTGTAGCTCTATACAGCTCCAGTCACTTTTAACCCATTGTTTTGTTTCACCACCATATAAGAAAGATGAAAATATATCAAATCGAACCAAACAATCCAAATTATATTAGGTTTTTAAGAATGTATAACCTACTCTGTTACCAAGCAAAGACCAAAGGGAATATAATAAACCACAGAACATTCATTCACATTCAACTTTAAGAAGTTTATGCTCAGATTAAACCTTTCGTAGCACATCAAATGTAGCTGATGCACCCCTCTTCCTTACAGCATACAAAAAATAAGCAGCATGTAATATTCCAAAAAGTTAATATAGATACTATAGCTAATGAATAAACAATGAGTAGACCACCTGTACAGCTACAATCTAGACCACAATAAATAGTTGACTTGATTATTGTTAAGTAAATCGAGCAAAACCCTTATCATTTCGAAATGTGATGGTCCCTGTGCATTTTTCTACAACCACAACCACAACCACGTTAACGGTATGCTCACATACACAACCATAGCAACCATTTGCTTTGGAATGAGAGAGAGAGAGAGAGAGAGAGAGAGAGAGAGAGAGTGACACCTGACTTATCCTATTTGAAGTGCAAGACCTTTTATCCTTCATATCAGTGGCCATGCACATCATCAGATTAGCTTCCTTTCCTCTACTCGGGTAAAGATCCAGTTTCCTATTATTTTGACTTCCTGTTAGGTTCGATTTCCAGTCAGTGAAATTACAGATCTTCACTGGTGCTAGTTTCTGGATTTCCTGGATGTTTCATTTGAAAGACAGTAGCAACTTTCTGTGGTTTCAATGGCTTGGAGGGAGTCTCCATAATGAATATTTTTCCACAGACTGGGCCAATCAGAGTTTTGCAGTGTCACCGAATGACCATATCTGCTCGATACTTTCAGTAGATGGAAAACTTACTTGGTTTCCCTTTCCAATGTTGACATGGTTACCTAATAAGCAGTGCAGTACTGTATACTAAGTGTTTTTACCACATAAACTGACTGGCTTCCCTTGAATTTTGTTAAAAAATTACACAGCTGGCAGGCGGATCAGTAACGATCTTTATTGAAAGCTTATGTTCCCGTAACAGAAAGTGTTCTAGAGAGTGTTTGTCTCATAACTGACACTTGGGTCCTGACTGATTTTTGCCATAAATTAGGAAAATACAAATACACTTGGTGGGTTATGAAGAAGTTAAAAAGATTTAAGGGATTTTATTCTCCATTACACGCCTGTCTTTGACCAGCTGTTACTGAATAAATCAATATGAAGCCAGCTGAATTCCAATTAGCAGATCTAAATTTCCCAAATAAGATGCTATTTGTTCAGAAGGCTACAGGAGGTTTCACTCAGAGTAACTGACAAATAAAAAGTGCAATATATTTAGATTTTACCTCATTAGATGTTTGATGAAAACACAACTGACAAATTACTTCAGACATTTCCTGGTTTTGATCTGTTATGATCCAAAGCCCCTATAGATCTGGTTGTTAGAAATGTACTTTTGCTTGCTCCATTGTTTGTCTAAACACGTGTGTTTTATGTAACCCTATGGCATTTGACTGTAAAAGAAAATCACAGCCCCCTCGCCTCCTGCAGTGCAGTTAACTGTCAGATGACAGAGTGTGAAAGGAAATTCAACAACGTAGAAGCTGAGCCATGAAGAAGAACAGGAAACAAGAGGAGTGGAGGAGCTGTCAGTCATACTCTGTTCTGCTCAGCTCCTAGGGCTTAATATCTCTTTCTCATGCACACATCTAAACCTCCTCCTCATCTGCTGTCAGTGAATGCCAGCCAGTTGTCACTTTAACTCCGGATTCCCAGCTCATGACAGAGGAACTGAAGGTCAAATCACTAACCGTGGTCTCAGTTTAATGGGACTGAACATAAACCCTCGATAGTCTTAGAATACACTGAGCTGAGCCGTTTCAGGGGATTGATCACGTTTATCAGTTCGTGCTGCACATCCCTCAGACCCCCTTTTATTCATTACGTATTATATAGTGGAAGATAAGCTGAAAATGAAAATTTACTTCTGGTCAACGCTGTAGTGTAAATACAGTAAACAGTGCAGGTGAGATATGACAAAAGTGCTGCACTACACTTTATCAAGTAATGAATAATACAGGGAAGCAGAAACCACACCTTAAACTGGTTTACTCGTTTTTTTCTAAAACTGTCACTAAAAGCACCAGATCCTTGAAAGGATATCCTTATAAATTATACTTCATTATTACTAATTTTCTAACCCTGTCCCCAAAAAATTATTTTTATACTGGCAAACTGTTTTGACAAAAACATTGCGAAGGAAACATAATTTACTGCCTGGATAATGTTCAGTGGCAATTAAAAAAAAAAAAAAAAAAGTAGGACACGGGAGGCAGTCAAGATTAATGGTTGACGCACAAAGTGCAGTGCTTTGACACCTGGGACCAGTGTTTGCATCCTAAATCTGATGTGTGGTTGGGTTTAGGAAACAAGGGGGACTATGGTAGTATTTGTGGTTTTGGTTACATCAAATGTAACACGAGTGTAACTTTAATTAACTGTAATCTAATTAAAGTTGTGTTATAAGCCACTTAACTTTCTCAATGTTAAAACAAGACCACAATCTTTCCCTGACCTTAACCAAATGCTGCGAACACCCAAACATACCCATAAATAATCTTAGTCATGCTTGCTTTGCTATGAGTGGATATTGTATTGCAAGAGCGGGTAATGGAGGGAAAACACATTAAAAATTTGTTGTTAATGAATGTTTTGCAGATATGTTTTGTTTTAACAGTTTTGCAATGCATCTTTGCAAATGCGTTCATTAAAGCCATTCCTGTGTTATGTCCATATGAGATATAATCAGCCAACACTATTTGCTCCAAATTAGTATTGCAAAACATAATTTAAAGTCGGACAGGGCAAGAAACACGAGCACTTATACGATCATACAGGATTTTTACAAATTCCCTGAACTGCCAGACTTGGATTAAGGTAGTAAATTTATCACCCAAACTGCTGTTTGTACACATCCATCACACTTTGCACAGACTTTCCGGTTCAACTTTGGCTTACCATACTTGCAGCAGGTTTTTCTTTTAAAGGGAAGGATTAATAGCGCTATTTTGGGCTTTTGGTTTTACCTCCAGTTTCGATAATCTGGCTAAATTTATGGCTTGTTTATAGCCTATGTTGTGTGTTATTATTTTTGTCCATCTGACTTTCCCAGTAACGACTTGGTGAGCTATGTTATCATACATACCAGAACAAAACAAGACGCAAGCTGTAATAAATCAAAATGATCCTTTAAAGATGCCCGTCAGATCTATTGTTACATGAAAAATCATCCCTCTCCTCGCTCCCATCTTTCCCCATTCCCACTATGACCATCAAATACAACAACAGCAATAAAGATCAATTCACACTTCTAGTTGCTCCATCACCGTCAATACATTCATTTTCAGGATTTTCAGTTTCATTCCAGCCTGGTCTTTTAGTTTGATCAAAGAACCCCAACTGAGTCAGTGTCATAAAAATTATACTTGTTGAGCAGGAACATTACATAATTATGATCATACCCTTCAGCCAATTTTTATTGCTCAAGTCATTTATTAACTCACCATCGTGCATTGATCTCTGGTTTGGGCCTATTATGACCGATGACAAAATGAAACTAGTGATGGATTTTTAATTTAGACTAGAAACTTCGCTGAGTACAAGCAGTATATCTGACATGACAGGGAGATATCTGTTTTCATCTGGGCGCGAGGGTGCATGTGTTTGTGGGAGTCTCGCTTTTGATTCTGAGTGGGTGAGTTAGTGCATTTGTCAGTATGGTCACACAATGTGAAATATCAGAACAAAAGTATTCCTTCAAGTTGAGCACTACATGTTGGAGAGAAGAAGACCAGAGCAGGAACTGGCACTGATAGTCATCTGTTGTCCACTCTGACCACATGTATTTCTGCTGGCCTGTGAGTGTGTGTTTGTGTGTGTGTGTGTGTGTGTGTGTGTGTGTGTGTATTCTATTTTTGCAGTACAGAGTGGTCACACTGTAATAGCTGCTTCTGAGCCAATTGTAATGTGAATACACTGTAACCATTTAACCGTGACATAATGTTTTAGAGTCTATGGCATTGACTATGGTAACCAACTACGGAATTGTTAAAGGTCACTGGTATTTCTATTTTACAGCATATATATAAGAACATATTTTTCAGTGCTTTTATATGAAAATATCCTTTTTGCCTCATGTATGTTAAAAAAAATTCCAATGATATCCTGAACTCAGTGTTGTATAGATCAATTTATCAAGAGGCATATTTAGAGGGGAAAAAATTTATGGGACCACAACTACTTTGGACAGATGCAAGACCAGAAAATTAGACAATTAAAATACCATCTAACATAATGCGCTATTTCACATTTTCCACACAGTTTAGAACAGATGATAATCCGACTGAGCACAAACCTGTTCTCCTCAATTTGCTGTTATGCTGCTAAATTCCCTGTTAGTATATGCTGTCAATTTGAGTAGCTATGTTTGCTCTGCTGAACATACCCAATTTTATTGTGTTGTCTGGATGACCCCTGCTTTGATGTTTGGTGATCCTCTGAGAATGATGCATTTCTCGGTTCATTTCAGTGGTACCGGTCTATTGTGCCAATGCAGGGGGTTCAGCGAAAAAAAAGAAAAAGTCACCAACAATCAACTTTGCTGCAACAAAATGTACTGTTTTCCTGTGGGTTGGTGCATTGGTTAAACTAATTCCTGATGGATAACTTTTTAATGTGAATGCTGAATTTCTACAGTTTACTGTGCAATTGTCTAAACAAAATATAAAATAGTTGCTGATGTTGTAAGGTCCTGTCTGTTTAATACAAACTATAGTGCAGAGTTGAAAATCTGATAAGTCTTTAAATGTATTAATTACTCAGTCTGGACTTCCTAGATCATATTTCATCGTCTCACTAGCAACTCAATCAACACATCCCCGTCAGCGCAGCCCCCTGCGTTGTTTTGAATGCCGGGCTATTTTCAGTCTGAATCCCCGCTGGCTCACGGACACAAACCAGTCTCCCACACAAAATTCAGATCTGCTTCACTACAAAAGGACCCACTACTTCAGCTGACACTGAAAGTTTTAACATAAATTGTGTGTGGTAGAGTTGTCTAGTATTAACATAGTTTCAAGGGATACTTGGCTGGCACTCTCACTATGCTGGTTAAAAGAAACATTTCATCAAACACGTACTGAAATGCAAATCAAGGCTGAATTCGTGAAATGCAGTTCTGAAGAAAAAGTTGATATGGGAATTGTAGATAGAAACTATATGGAGGGCTTTGTTTATATGACTATATTGCCCAAATTCTCAACATCAAAAAACAGTTACATACTATTTGTGGAGATGACAGTAAACACCCCCCCCCCCATAAAAAAACCAAAGACTTTGCAATTAAACATAATTGCAGTCAGATTTCATCACTATACATGTGACAGTATAACTCATAGTGGATCACTGTGACTTGTTTGAAAAAGATACCATGCTAATCTGTTGTAAGGATGAACTAATACAACTTGTATAGACCTCACTTTATCTTGGAAACAAGACCCTAGAGCGGCTTCACTGGCTTGCTCAGAAATGTCAGTCAAACTGCTATGCCCATGGGTACTGGCTGAGCATCCAGTAACTCACTGGAAGGCTATGTTGACTGCAATGTTTTGTTTTGTTTTTTTAAATATAAATATGCTTTATCAGGACATTTTATCAAATTTACACAGCGTCTGAAAGTACAAACATGTCTTGATTTATATTTGTTCAAACAGAGACACTGACATACATAAAGATAAACAAAGGCCAGAAAAAAACAACAACTAAAAACCACCCACCCTCCAAGCCCCAAGTCGGACCAGTCTTTACAAGATGAATTTGTGTTTATACATAGTATGTAGTTAGCAAACATAGGCAATAGCACATTAAAGAATATAAATACATAATGCTGCTACAGAACTACATTTGAATACAAAATGATGAGTAAGTGCATTCATAAGCAACGGGAACTATAGATACTTTAACAAAATATGAACGGATAGGTTGCCATGCAAGGTTAAATTTCTTAGTCGTCTCTCTAAGAGAGAATTCGACTTTTTCCAATTTAAGAAATAGCATTACATCAGTCTGCCATGATCAATCTGCTGGAGGCTTAGACAGTTTCCACTGTAGGAGAATGCATTTATGGGTGATGAGAGTGGCAAAGGACAGCACTTTTAATTTCTTTTTAGTAATCTCAGGGTAGTTAAGGGGCACTCCAAAAATTACAAAGAGTGGACAGGGTGAAATATCTGTACCTTCTGAAAAAGTTTTTTCCAAAATCCTGTTAATTTTGAAGATGACCAGAAGGTATGGGCTAGATGAGAGGGGGGAAGTAACACAACTATTACAGGCATTACCCATGTCACAAAAGTGCATTCTAGGGAGCACTTTAACTTTGAATAAGAACCAGGCACAAGAGGAGGAATAATTAACCTGTAATTTGTCTTTTTCTCACTAGTGGACCTGAACCTGCACTCCCAGTTCAGCCTCCCACTTGTGTGTGATTTTGCAAGTCCTGGGGAGTAAGACCTGAAAATGTAGTTCCATAGCTCAGGTGTCAAGCCTGTCAGGTTTTCTGGTTTCTCTAAAAATATTTGACAAGTCCTAAGAGGTAGAGTGAGGAAATGTGGTACAATGATCCTTGACAAGACTGAGAACCTGGAAAAAAGTGGAATTAGTTATTTTGAGGCAGGTTAAATTTACTGGTTCGATTTTCAGTGATGACAAAGGTACCATCTAAAACAGGTCTCTAAATTATATGATACCTTTTTTATTACAAATTTGTGGGAGGGTATGATTTTAGATAGTGAAAGTAGATTATTATTGCATAATGGGCCAAAGACACTGAAGCTGAATAATTTGAAGAGTTTATGGATCTAATAAATGAAGTTGACAAAACAACTATGTTTGATTAATAGATTATTGCTGAGATAGGTAAAGGGTAGCATGTCAAAGCCACAAGTGAGGATGTGTTAAAGGTGAGGGACTTAACTCATCCTCATATACCCAGGTGAGTATGTTTTGTATTAGTGCTACCCTATAGTGAAATGTGAAACTAGGCCGGACTAGTCCACTGTCAAACACAGAGTTGTTATCACCATTGCTGCTTACAAAGCTCTTCTTCTTAGTCCCACCACCTTGCCTGCTTATACAAATGGAAAAATAATTTTAATGAGTCACTTGAAAAATTATTTTGTCAGCAAGAGAGGAGGCACTGGGGGAAAAAAAGAGAAACCTTGGCAAAACATTCATTTTTATAGTTTGCTCTCTAATGGCTAATAACAATGGTTAGTTTGACTTCATTTTATAGTTTGTCATTGTTATTTTTATTTATAGCCTAAAATGATTAGGTAATGTTTATCCCTGGATAACTAAAAAATGTGGGTGAAAGATGAAAGACTATCTGCCTCAGTATGAGCTGGATGGTTGAAGAATTTATTGGGAAACAAACTGTGTTGTGAAAATGAGCACGAAAACGCTACAAATTTATCCAGAGTTTGATATTATTGGCATAGTTGTTAGGTCTGTAATGTAAAATAAAAGGTCATCTGCATACAAAGAAATCCAGTGCAAATGGAGATAATTATTTTAAGAATTTTCTGTTCTTTATTAAGGGCTCTGAGGTAAACCCATCTGTTCCTAGTGTTTTGCCATTGTGCATTTCTCTAATGTTTTCATTTCTCCTAGGGTAGGCATTTATTTGCATTTATTTCTCAACAGTTGGTATTTCTATACTACGTACGTCTGTATCCATCTCTGCATTTTTTGGGGCTTCTGATGTATAATTTCCAGAGTAATATAATTCAAAAGTGGCATTGATTTCCTGGGGAGACATTGTAAGTTGGTTTGATCTGAGGGATGTATTGTGATGCAGATTGGTGTTTGACGTGAAGGGCCGTCAGACGAATGATTTTGAATTTGGAGGATCACTTTTTGTTGGTACAGATGTGGAGTAGGATTTATTGCATATTGCCTATAAATTTTAGATATTTGATCAATTAATATCCTTTTGTATGGAAAATAATTTTACTTCTCAGAAAATTCCCATTTTGTTTCCAGCCATTATGTTATTTCCCATTTTTTTTTTTTGCTACTGTAATGATTGATTACATTCAGAATGTACTAATGTTACTGTATAGGAGTCAGCCCTGCAGGCTTTGCTACTTTTCAGCACAAATAACACAAATAACTGACATGCAAAAGGCAAAATAAGGAGAACACAATTCAACAAAAAACACAGTTACTTTGATTTTTAAAGGCCCATAAAACCTATTTTCTCAATCAGCATATTTCCTTGAATGACGGGATCAATTTCACAGGAAAGATTCCTGCATTTATTTCTTCTTCTTCTTGTGTTGTCATGAGTTTGAAGGGTGAAGGTCTCGGCTGGAGAAACACAAGTGTGCACCCAAAACCTTATTTTCACAGTTCCGCTCCTAACAATTTTAGCACAAAATAATGTGAAAAAATAATGTGTTTAACAGCACTGCACACAATAAAAACATTATTCCACATGGCTTGCAGTGACTTAATCTAAATAGAGAAGGTGCTGTCTCTGCTAATGCACCAATGTTAAGGTATAAAAAATCTGATAGCGATTCAACGTCATATCTGCTGCCTCATATGTCACTTTTATGCCCATTTAACTTGGTGTCCCCGTTCTTGTTTTGTGCAATAAGAGTTATGCTGACCAATTAAATGGCACAGCCAATGTTATATCAAATATTTCTGCATGTAGATTTAGCAACATGTGTATCACACAGTGGCATTGATTTCCTGGGGTGTCAAACCACACACACAACAGCCCAGAGGGAATTTTTGTTTTTTAAACTCCTAATAAATAATATATAAAGATGTTTTTTCCTAAGTTTAATTTTGACTGTTGCTTATCAATGATGTGTATACGTTAGAGAATAAAATCTGGAATTTTAAAACAATTTTTCAAGGCTAATCCCTAAAGACCTCTCAGTAACTTCAGTCTGCTCAGTCTCTATATGTCTTGAGACAAACTGTTCACCTTGCACAGTTTATTGTATATGTTATCAGAACAAAGAGCTTGTTTAAGAATTGAGCAGTATGAAATGTTTTTTCTATGATAATGACAAATGAGGTGTCTTCATGACAATAAACAACTCAATTTAAGATTTAAACCAGCAAACCAAAGATTTGATTTCAACAAAACACATACAATATAAGTTTAAGTAGGTTTGAGAAGTTGTTTTTTACATCACAAATTACTTTCAATGGATGGACAATTTATTAAAGTGACCTTCAAATTTTATATGCAGATGAATTTTCCTTTTATATTTTTGGAAAGACAGTAATTTTAAAATACTTTCCTGGGATATAATTATTGTTAAGAAATGTCAAACCTTAATATTTTCATGTTGCAACTCTGTCCCCTCTTTAATACAACCTGACAATTACTGACCCAGCTGCTCCAACATCTTAGCTGCAGCTGACCCATTTTAACTTCGACATCTTTAATGTTGTGGTTGATTGGTCTATATTCCCCCCTTTAAAATGTAACAAAAAAGTTTTTGTTCTTTTAGTGCTATTTTAATGTTATTTGGGCCTTGTTGTCAGCTGTGTCTCTAAAATTTTCTGGGGCTGCTTAGCAACAGGCACACACCTGCTGCTACCATCAGCTTTTCAACTGATGAGCTGATGTTTTTTACAGCCCAAACACTGCAGACCTTCCCACACAGTCTAAATGCCATACACCTAATCATAACAGCTTTTGTAGCTCTTTGATGCTGATAATTTTTTTTTTATCCATGGTAAAGTTATATTGGCTGCAGTTGAGAATTTTGCATGAAAAAAGCTAGTTTGAAATTCCATTTTGTAAACTAAAAAAAAAAAGAATTTTATACAAGGATGAATTTTCCTTTTTAGATTCTCAGAGGGTGTTACTATTTAGTTTGAAATATCTTGCTGGGGGAGAGTTGGTCTTTAAAAAGGTCAAACCTTGATATTTCCATGTTTCCGTACCAACAACTCCTATAACTGCAACTATTCCCTCTTTAGTGAATACTAGTTACTTTTGCAGGACTATAAATGCACTGATGGTGATTCTGGTTGGCCCTGGGATGAACCTTTTTCTTTAAGATTCTCACTGCCCTAAAGCTAAATAACCTTTATGGTCAAAAATTACTGGCAAAATGAAAAGTTTTCAAAGAGTGGGAAGTCTCTCCAAAGGAACATTTTGAGCTTCAGAAGTAGCCACTAACAGGGACAACTAACGGCCGCCAGCCACAATTTGCCTTGTGACTGGATGTGAATGTGTAATAGGATTGGGTCAGTCACTCTGATCAAAAATGAGGGTTGTAGTGTTGGCTCCTGGTGCACTCTTAAAAATTAGTTGAAAAAAAAAAAGTTTAATTTAAGAACAGCAAGGGCAAAACAAGGTTTTTTATCCATCAGTCTTTGGGCAACTGTGGCCACTAAATAAATGACACATTATTAGGAGATTTAAGCGCATTGATGCTGAATTGCACCGGGAATTTCCATACAGTTGCATACTCACTTTCACAGATGTTGCACTCAAATCTTTCACTAGACAGTATGAAGAGAATAATACCTTTTATGGACCCTTTTATGCACATTACTATCAGATCACACCAGCTTTTAGAGACTCTGGATCTCACTGTATGGGGAGTCTAACCTGCGCCTCTTAATTAATATGGATCCAAAGAGCTAATAAATTAATTTAAGTTATTCAAAAACAGCATGTTGTAGACTGAGCTTCATGTAGACTGAGCTTGTTTACCCAATAAACAAGTCATTGAAGTCAATCTTATATCACACTACATGAAAAAATGTATTGACAGAGCGTTGCTATTTTATTTATTCAAATCATTGTTGTTATCTTTTTTGATAGAAATGTTTGAACTGGTCTGCCAGATAGATTCTGGATGTAGATGCAAGTTTAGTCTTTTTTTCATTTTTATTTTTGATTTTATTTCTTGCTCCGCTATGATCCTTATACAGTGTATCTTAATGTTGCTTATACATAGAAGAAGGGTAAACATTTTCATCAAGTGGCGTATGCTGACCTTGGTATGGAGTCATTAACCAGTTTTCTCACCTTGTTTGCTGTGCCAATACTGCAACATACAGTCTGCAGATGGGAAAATTGGTTATTTTTCTTATTGTTCTTTGATTGATTCTTGATTAATCATACATTCATAGGCTTGTCTTTGTGAAGTCCTTAGAGATGTGCTTCATGTTGCTATCCTCATTATCTCAATGTCGGTCATTTCCAGACTTTTTGAGACACCTTCTTTCTCTGCAGTACATTGGGGCATTTGCTCTGGGAAAGGCGAGTCCATCTAAAATATTTCAAGTCAGGTAACTAAATGTGAATAAGTGATGTGTTTTTATAGCTAAATCTTATTTTTTGTTATAATATTAATGCAGGTCACAGGAAAATGAACATCATGCCTGTTCAAAAAGGTCTGTTTTTGATTTTGCTAATTTTTTTGACCACTCAGAATTTGTTTGCTGATGATGCTCATAGTTTTGTAAATTAGTCTGCATTTTACCAATAAAAGATTCTCCCTTACACTGGAATTTCACCGCTCAACAAGTCACTAAACTCTCTTGCAAAACAAATCAGGCCACACTTTTACTCTAATGTCCAAACCTTGATCCACCTACAATAGCAATTATGCACAAATTACTAATTGTCCTTTGATGTATCAACTCTTGGGAAGTGGTTGCTAGCTAACTCACAGCCCATCTGTCCACTCCTTTTGATGCTTGAGTTCAGATGTAAACACTACTGAAATTGCATTCACTAGGGTGGCAAATCATTTGCTAATTGATGGTGATTCTCATCTAACATCTGTCCTACTTTTGACACTGAGCACCAAAAGGTCCCCTTAGATCTTCTTGAGAACTCTGTACTCACGAGTCTAGTGCTCGTTCTGGCTGGTAGAACATGGGATGGTGTGTAGAATATCAGCCACAGGGACGGGTACTTGACCAGCTCCTGTTATGTTTACATGCTGGCCCTTGGTCACATCTTCAATAAATAGGACATAAATTTTCAGTTACCTGGATGACATTCCAGTCTATCTCCCTGACAGGACTTCCTGCAGCTTCTGGTTTTGGAGATATAACTGAAAATTACCTGAAAATTGTTCCTTATTGTTTAAATATTTCATGCACTTTAATGCAAATATGAATAAGTTGTTTGTCGGTCTACCATCATTTTTAATCTCTACTATTTTGCATAGCACTACCATAAAGAATTTCGGTAAAATGTATGACCCCGAGAGTACCACCAAATGTGTTGTTTTTTAATTTATGTAACATAGCAAGCAACATTCCCTGATTTTCTATTTTGATTCTGAAATTGCAGTCTATGAGGTTAGATCATCTTGACTCGGTCTGGAATCAACATGTATTACTTTTCTCCAGCCAGTGACGAATACAAAGTTACATTAAAATTATCAAGCCAACATATAAATCAAGCTAGAGAACACGATAAACCTTATCTCTGCTTAACATCAGCCTGTTAACATTATTTTTATGGGAATATTTTCAAGTTGACGTTAGCATTTAGCTCAAACCCTAGGGAATGACATGAGAACAAGTTAAACATGTCAATGACTGCAAATAGAAAATTTCTTTCTAAAAGAATTACAGACAGTAAGCAGTCCGGGGAAAAACGTGACAAAGAGGGAGTGCAATTTTTGCCAATATTTTCAATCAAAGTTATATTGACCCTTAGAGGAGTTCAATAAAGAACTGCCTTTTATGAGTAAAGCTGAACCAGGCCTCAGAGAGTCTGAAGAGTTGCACATTAAATAGATTTATCATGGCGTCTTTCTGGTTCCCACAGGTTTTCACTTCCCTCAGAGAAACATTTTTCTAAAAATAGAAACTTAATTATGGCTATCATTAAGGGTTTAATTTAAGCAGACAAAATACTTAAATGAATCATACTGCATTCATTTGGCAGATGCATTGGTCCAAAGCGACTTGCATTAGCATTCAACCTACAGGCAAAAGAGTATTTACTACAATAAATCAAGTATAAGAAATTCATCTTTTTAAAAACAAATTGGCAGTGGGATTTTAAAAAAATGCACAAGTTCTGGTGTGAACAGATTAATGTGCTGTTTTTTGTGCAACTCTCATTCTCCGGTGCAGAACTGCAACTGAATTGTTATTGCAGGGCTATAACTGGAGGTAATACTAAAGCGTTTAGCAAGTGATTTCATAAGTGTATAATCACCATAGTTACTATTCCACCTCACCTGTAGGCGCTGATCACAAAACAGCATGTCACATGGTAGGGGTTAGATACTTTTACCAGCCACCACCCCAGGGTCTGTCTCCTAAATTAAAATGATGACAAATTAAACATTATGCATAAATTAAAGGGAGACAAATACGGTATATGTTACATATGTTGTAGATTATCTTCATACTTTGAAATCATATTAAGAAATAAGCAGTAAAGCTGCTTTTCATTGACAAAGGCGGGCTCATGTCTGGTTGTTTGTGTGTGTGCGTGCGTGTGTGTGTGTGTGTGCTAATGATCATGAGTGCAGTATTGCTTGAGGCTCAGGAGCTTCTGTATTTCATTGTAACAGTAACAGTCCCACATGCCCACATGTACACACTAGCAAAAAAACTCAACAAACTGTTCACATTGTAACTGAGTGCCCACAAAACTCGCATATGCCAGTCACCGACTGGCTCATAAAATTAAGGGAACCACGTTGGAAATATGAATATAAGAGATTGTAGTAAAAAAATCTAACCAAACTATAAGGTGGGGAATAGATGCTCTCATTAAAACTCAGAATAACAAAAACATGATGCACTCTGACCAAGACAAGCATCCTCAGTTAAGGCTTGAGGAACCATAGAAAGTCAAAGATGGTGCAAGCACGTCTTCCTTACTTATTGACTGGAGCACTGCTCAGCAGCAGTGAGCTCAATGCTGCCACTGATATACAAGGATACAACCTTTTTATTTGGTGTTGTTGCTGCAGTATAGCTCTCTCCTGGGTCAAAGGCATGTGTTCGGATATAAGATGCAAAAACTGTCCCTCTACAGCTATAAACTTCACTTCTGCAATGAATTGAACCAACTGTTAATGTCATATTTGCAAAATGAGTATTTTAAATCTCTTTTAAAACCTTTTTTTTACAAAAGGTTTTCTTTATAGCTATACTTTGGAAATTTCTTCTGCATCTGGGTATTTATGTGTGTATGCTGGTATGTAACTATGAAATAATTATAGTGTGTTTAACGTATGTTTGTATGTATACATTGATTATTTTTCCAGTTTATTCTCTCACATAGTGTGTTTTGTATTCTTTTTTTCATAGTTTTTTCTTGTAAAGCATGTCTTTGGTTTGGATAAGTTCTATATAGATAAACTACATTTACTACATTGTAAAGGTTGGGTTCTCCAGTGACTCCATGCTCACTGAGTCATGCACACTTTTGAACTATCAAATGCATTTCTTAAATAATCTGATCAAGTCCCTCAAAAAAATATATGATCTACCAGTAAATTTCATTTGATTTGGAAATACGTCCTGAGATGCTACAACCTCCATTTCACTGCATCTTTAAATAACCGGTTAGTTTTTCATATTGGATAAACTTTAAACTGGTTTAAAACATAAATGCACATGGGGCAGTCAAAATAACAATTTAACAGAATTCAAAACAACAGTCTTCAATCAATGCCACTATGACAGAATTTCCCACAAAAAGAGGAGCAATACAATCCTCAGAAGCCTTGTGCTTATTGCAGAGCCACTGTATGGAAACATTACAGGTATTATCGGGCCCATCCCCGCCCTAGTTTGTCCCTTTGCCCTAATCCCCTTATACTATCGAGATTGAAAATCATATTTCAAAACTTGAATGAAATCAGTTGAAAGGTAAATCCTTCCTTAGTTTTTAATGTTCAGTTTTTCTCAGTAGACAAGCACTGCATCAGTGAGGAGAGCCGTAACCCATTCAGTTTACAGAAGGCATTCCCGTGCACTTCATTTTAATGCACAACGTGTTTGTGAAATATGACAGGGATGGGCGTGTGCAAGTGTGTTTGTGTATGTGTGTGTTTCTGTGTGTTATAACTGAAGGGAAGCAAGAGGAGAGGCAGAAGATGAACATGCTTTATGGCAGTAGTAAAATTCTCCATGGTCCGTCTGCTAGGGAAGAGCCAAGGGCAGAATGTTTATGGCTCCCAAACATTATAAACTACCTCTGTGCATTTACCTCAAGCTGCTGTGTTTGGCCAGCCATGTCCCTCCGCAGCAGAGTGGGCGTTGGAGTGTCTCCTCATGAATACTAACTATACCTCTGTTTCACTATCATTAAATGTATCTTTACTATTTCCAGCCTCACCTCGCCTGCTGGTAAAGTCAGGAGCACCGAGGTGTGATTTCATGTGGTGAATATCAACTGGTACACTGTGTACATGGCCATATTGGCTGAATACATGTATGTTTTCCTCTGTTATTGGAATTTATGCACTACAGACAGGAAAACACAAGAAACGGCCCAGTGAGTCAGGTCCTTCTGGAGTGAAACTGCAAAAATGCACAAGTACCCATTAGAAACATCACAAGATGTCTGGGCTTCCACAGCACAATTGGAAAAGTGGAAAAGTGGAAAAGACTAACTAGCCTCATTGACAATTTATTCAGTTCGGCTGTTTTGCTCCATTACCGTCTGATTGATAAATTAGATATTAAGAGACTGCAACCTCAGAGCTAAAACCTGTTGTGCCAGCTGAAAACAGACGACAAATTTTCATCCCCACATGTAAACCCAGCAGACACAACACACAAAAAAGAAAATCTGCAAAATCATACAATTGACTCTCTTTAGCTGTGAATCAAATTAAGCTCCCATATATTCCCCACATTCAACCTATGTTATGTATTTATTCGTCTGCAGACAGGAGAGGTAGCTCTTAATAACAAGAAAAGAACCCTTCTTCATAGGGTGCAGAGTACGGCACATAATGCACACATATAGTCCTGGTACACATAGGCACTCCATCTGATTCTTAACACCATTTTACACTCAGATGCTGAAAGCTGCTGTCAAGGGATACAAGATTTATTTGCCTGTAATTGCCTAATTTTGCCTTTCTTGCAGGCTCAGAGGGAGCCGCAGCCCAACCAATAGACAGCCTAACCTTGCCTACTGAGGAACAGTCCAAGGATGTAATACTGTCGGCTTCACATAGCCCTCGCTGGTGATTTATCATAGCTTCCTTCCTCCGTGTCTCCCACCTGCACTTCTCCCTGCCTTCTGCTTGAACAAACACTTAGTGAGTTGTTATGGCTCCGCTCATTGAAGGTAAACTCCGCTGAGTGTTTGCGTTGCAACGCTGAGGAGGGATCTGTTGATAGAGGTAACTTAGAACTGAGACAAGAGGAGAGATGTGTTGAATGACTGCAAGACACCTCGGATGGGTTGTTTGTCAGGATCAATAGCCTACTCTGAACAAGCAAGCAAAGGAAGTGTCTTTGTTATGCCGAGGTGGATTCGGGTCAATGACGAAGGTTCACTGATTATGAATGTTTACTCTGCAGAATGGTGGCTCAGGTGGGAAGATTGGTGGGGCCCTTTTGAAAACACGACAGCTGCATTTTTTCCCCAATACTGTTTTCATGGATTTTGCAGAATGCAGAATTTGAAAAATATGTACCAGTATTTCAGTCAGACATTCACGTAACAACAAATAAATATACTGATTCAAACAAGGTGAGAGAATGCTGTCTTAGCCATTTGATGAGGAATTCAGCCTTTGTGTAAGTCTCTTTTAATGGAATTTGTACCCGTGACATGTTAAAATAACATATCGACCAGATGGTAGACTGCAACGTGATCTCATAGAGATGATGTATAAGCTGAGGTACATGATGCGTGAAGCCTGTAGCCTATTTTCCACAGTGCATGTGGCAGAGTATGCTGAATTTTAGTGCTTATCTACAGTCATTCACTGGCTTTAGCTGGGATAAGAAAAGGCTTACTCTGTACACTGCTTATGTAGTTTAAAGACATTCCGCGGCTTATGGCTCAAGTGTAAAATTATTACAAACAATTCAGTTTTATATCCTGTCTATAAATAACATTTTCTTTAAAGCTGTTGTGAAAAAAAAAAATGCTTAATATGTCTTTTGTTTCAGCCCAATTTCTGTCAGGGCTACAATAACTTAAAAAATGTACATTTTCATTTTTGGCACAGACATGTTTGCTTGTAAAGAGACAGGTATTAAGAACGATTATCATTTAGTTTGATTACAACAGACATTTCAGAAACGGTGTAACATGCGTTTGTAAGAACGATATCCAGATTCTGGAAAGTAGTTTTAACCAGCTCGTATAGTCATGTATAGCATAGTCCTGCTGTCATGTGGCAAAACCATGGTTTAAATGGCACAATCAGTATCCCACAGTCTATTGCTTTCAGTATAATTATGTACAAGTGTGTAAATTCATTCCAACTAAAAAAATAACCCACACCGCAAACTGTGATGGGAAGCAGAAGCATAGTTATTAATCACAAGATGATGTA
Source organism: Istiophorus platypterus (assembly GCA_016859345.1). NCBI lineage: Eukaryota > Metazoa > Chordata > Actinopteri > Istiophoriformes > Istiophoridae > Istiophorus > Istiophorus platypterus. The sequence continues at coordinate 11,236,720 of CM029118.1, read as the reverse complement.
CAGTAAGCTGGTTACTGTCACTAAATGAACCCCGGCAGGCCAGAACCTGGTCCTCCTGTCATATTATCCTCCTAGAAACAAAATTACAAAACGTTTGAACCAAGACATCCCCTTTAAATGACTGTATTATAAACTAAAGCAACTTAAAAGCATCCATCAAAACAAGACTGACATTCTTGACGGCAGAGTGGAAAAGCAGCCCGTGCTCACACTATACTCTTCAATTTATCATTGCAAGAAATTAAACCATGATGGCTCTGTTCTATTTATGTGTGAGCAAACCTGTACAATACCAGGTATCTGGAACAGGCAATTAGATACAGTAATTATTCATGTTATTTATTATACCAGTTTTTGATGGGTCAGGCTATCTGCTTTGAGACTCTGTGATTTTAGTGTTACATGCACTGATCAGTGATTTGATGACCTCCACATGCTCATGGCACCTGCACAGGTGCTTTAACTTATCTTGCCTGATTAGCTGTCTTCTTAGGGACCATGTCGGAGTGCACACACTGACAACCCCCTCCCTCTCCTACTACTTTTATTGAACCCTGTTCAACCATGTGTCCAGGTTTAATACAGAAAAAGCTCACAGCGACTTCAGACACAACATGTTTATTTACATTCATTCTTCCCTAATCTTCCCTAAGGTGTTTGTATTGCCGAAAGCCAACACCATATGGGACTGCGCATGCCCCCGATCTCTGGTGTGACAGTCGGGCGCTTTGAACACCCACCATCCACCTCCTGATGACTCCGCTATTAATAAATGTAGTGCATTCATCAAACAAACAAACAAACAAACAAACACCCCCCTCCCCCAACAGTGTCTCTGTACATAATCCAGCCGGCAATTAAATTTCCTAAAAAATTTATTTGCTGCTGCAGTTTAGTGGCATATAAATGTGATTTTGTAGGAGCCAGGGTTATCCTGTTAGGGCAACTGACGTCTTCATCCTTCTTGGCACGCAGTCGTTGATGACTCAGAAGTTTTGGACCAAAATCAGTTCTTAATCAATCAGATGTTTTACCTGTGGTAAAACTGAACATTGCTTTCACGTTCATTTCACACACATTTGAAATCCATCATGACAGTGCCGGCTGTCTAATTTAAGGAAAGGTTCTCTTTTGTTATGCCGTGTCATGCAATTTTTGACCTTATTCTGTACTTTTTTACCCTTTTTTTCTTGCCTTGTAAAAGCACTTTGCAATCTCTGGTTTTGGTAAGTGCTACATAAACAAATATGTATATTATCGGGTTCCAGCACCATCTGTTTCATAAGGACACAATAATAAATTTCAATCTGGCACTTTCTTGTGTAAATGGGCACTTATTAGCTTTAGTGACCACATGCAACAGTAGGTCAGCCAACTTTAACCAGAACAGAGGTCTAATTAGCCAGAATACCTGGAAAAAATATGCCTGGGTCTGCAGGGTCTTTAATCCAGTGTGCATACACAATATAAGTGTGATTTTTTTTTCTGTCACATTATTTTTCTTTGTGCAGTCTTTGGTCCCTTGTACAGCATAAATTTTTATTGAGTATCCTTGTCTGATACAAATCATCCTCTGTACTGCAGCAGATGCCCTCAGATTGTGTTTGAAAAGCACTGTATATACTTTCCCATTACCCACCTCCTCCCTTGAATATTAATCCAGTCCAACGGGGGCCTTGGATGTGAAACACTTTGTTCTGTGAAACAATGCTCTACTTGACCTTTATTAATAAATTTAGGTTTTATAAATAGCTGCTGATGGAGGTGAGAAATCATGCTGTGGTGACACTTTTCCTTTATGGGAGGGTCCTGGTTCTCCTAGATGCCACCTCCGTTTGACCTCTCAATTTACCATTATGTTGATAATGAGTTCATTCATCAGTTTGAATTGGCTAGGTTAATTTTTATCCTCACAGAACTAAATGGGGAGATTATCTTAGCAAATTGCAACTGATAAATGGCCCATTATGAAAATTAAGCATCTCGGGCAATGATTATATGCTACTTTGCCTGCCTCGGTACTTGTTATGTGGTCAGTCACTGAGCTGACCTTGTATCTGACACCAGCGTTGCTCTTAAAATAGTAACATTAACATTAATTGTCAAGTAATGTAATTATTTTTACTACATACATTTTTCCACACTTCATTTGAATTTTTTATTTTTAAAGAAATATCTAAAAAAAAAATTTACAAACTAATTTTGCAAAGCTTCAGGGCAGCAAAGATACAAAAAAATGAATTCAATTATTTATGACTGATTGAAGCATGGGGTAATTCATTCAGGGGCAAATAATGAAAAAAAAAACCAAAACTACTTTAATATTGGAAACCCCTCTTTAAATGCACTCAATTTACTAGAAATTTTTCTTTGTAAGTTTCTTCAAAGAAGTGATTGTTACTTATAATGAGGAAATCAGGAATTTCCTGCTACTCTAGAGCATCTATTGAAAATCTTGTAAATCATTATTTTTAATTCTTTAATCCTTTTTTCTTTAATTATTGCAGCTTTTTTGCTTGTTAAGTTGACCTTCTGTGCACTGACTGAATGACTGTCTTACACCAGTGTTTAATTAGAAGGACTTTTCTACATGTGTAAAAACAGAAAACTGTCAATGTTTTATTATTTATGACTTTACCTATACTTGTAGCTAGTACATCTTTTTGGAAATTTAGAAAATATTAGAAATTTGTTATATTTGTGAAGTCTGTTTAAAATGTGTCACACCTGTTAAAAGTAGACTTGTTTTTGAGCTTTTGGCTTGAACGGAGCAGATGAAATGCCTTCAGTACTCCCCCTGCTCTTTAATTATTGTGATGAGAAAGCATTTCCTAAAATCTTCTGCATCCCTCCTCAACACAGTCCTGTAATAATGATTAAGGAGAATCTCTGCACCAAAGAAGAAAGCCTGGGGGAAAAGTTCATTATCTTATTCAAGAAAGTTATTGCCTTCTGCTTTTACATTTAGCAGTGAGAGATGTTGTGGTCTGAAATTAAAAACTAGCATTCAGTTAATATACCTATATGGGAAATACTTTACGAGTTATCTGCACAAACATATGTCAAAAAAAAAAGCCAGAAACTTTCTGGCTTTGGATGGATACTATGTGTTACCCGTGACTGCTTTGTTCGCAGCATTGTAGGCAGAAACACTTTTCCTTTTCTGAGCTTTTTTTCTAAATGTTCTTGATCTTCACAGCTTTGTTTTTGTTCACCTGCTTAAAAACAAAAAGAAAACAAAACAGCCAGACAATCTCAGATAAAATACAAGCTGTCAATCGTTACCACCCACTGCCTCGCTCTGATATCAGGACCTGTCTGCACAGAGTCTGAAGTGTCTTTGTCTGTCAGTGTCTTTGTATTGGTCTGTTTTCTCTCTCTCTCTCTCTCTCTCTCCCTAAAGATAGAAAGCTATGGTGGCAAAGAAGACAGAGTGTAGTGATTATGGACTGTAGACATTAAAAATAATTAAACAGAAACAGTAGGCATCTGTGTAATAACAATTAGAAAATAAACATTCAATAATAATTTCATTCACTTAAAATTAAATGATAATGAAATGGTAAACAAACTGATTCATTAATGGGCAATTAAATCAGATCAGGGTGCATCTGTTGCCGAGGACTGTGTTTTTTCCACTCATTGTCTCTAATCTTTAATATTTACTGCCCTTCTCTAAAATTGTACAAATCAGTGTTTTTACAATATGGCATGCCACACTAAACCTGGCAAGCAATGGAATATATGGCTTCATAGTTCTTTGGGAGCAGTTAACAAACTGCATTAAAAAATTATATTCACATACATCTAATTTGCATTAGCTAATGCATTTTGTAATGGAAGTAAAGATTACACACAGACCCCTACTACCCCCCCTCACTAATTTGGATAACATGTTTTTTGTCACACGTAATTTGTAATCTGTCACAACACCTTCACGTCTGAAACAGTTGATTAGTTATCTCTCGCAGGCCTAACCAGATCTGTCTAGTTAACATTCAAACGTCATTCACTTTTGTCTTCTATCATGCACACTTACATTGTCTGGGTACTCTAAATGCCTCCTCTCTTTCTCCCCCATTTGAGCATTTTAACTAGAAACAAATCACTCTGATATAGCCTCACATACTTAATTATATATGTCTGGCTGCTTGTGCTTTCATCTGGTAGATAAACACCTCTCCTCAGATTGTCTGTTCTTTAAAAACAGGATGAATGCTGTCTAAGAAGGGGGGGGGGGCATGGATTGATGTCAGGAAGTAGCCAGGCTTTTTATGTGAATTCATCAGCTGGCAATCATGGTCCAGGGCAGCACCGGTTAGATGGAGGTGGTCCAGCCTACTGAGGTTGGGCTTGTAGATCATGAGTGTCTGAGAGTCGTTGTATCACAAATTACACGATCATTATCATTCTTAAAACACCAAAGAAGCAGCGTCACCAATATTTAAAAAATTTAATTACACAAAGAACAAGAAAACAAAAACACAACATTTCACATAACACAACAACCAAACAAAAAACACAAGTTGTAAATGCAGTTTGGCTCATCCGGTCCGCCTTTTAGTTCTGTTCTGGTTGTTTTGACACTGTCATCAGTTGAGAAGATTCTGAGTTGACTGGACTGTTACAGATGTTTTCACCGATTGAACTGTCATTTGAAACAGTGACAAAATTTAAGTTTTTTATTTTCAGTTTTGACATTGTATACAAAGAAATGCAGGGGCAGGTAAACTTTATAAATCAAGTCCCAGGATCAGCTATAATGGAAGCAGAGATGGGCGATGAAAGCCGAGCTAAGTGGAATGTGTGTCTTAAAACCTGTCTATTATTGTTACAATAATAAACAGGTTTTAACGCTTGGGGATTGGTCAGTTAGTAGTTTAGTATTTCAAATCATGATAACATTGCATATTTACTGTCCCAAAATACTTTTGTTGCCGTTTGCCTGAGGCCAAAAACAAAATAGGCAAATTTATTTCAAGCAAACCAGACAGTTCACATCAGCCATGCTGACTGAGCCTTTAAATGAATATACAAGGTCAGCCAGTCTTTGGCATCATGCTGAATGCAGGCATTCCTTCGCCTCTGTGCTTACAATAAACACCAGTTGGAGCAAACTTCATTTGAACTTAATTAGCACAAGCATTTGCAGATAGAAAAGTGTATGCCAGCAGTCAGCAATCTTATTTTACCACACATCTGATCGAGCACCACCCTGAACTGCCTTCAAACATACAATTAGACAGGCACCAACCGCCTGATGTCCTGAGAGAGTGAGGGAGGGACCACAGTTTACAACCGATAGCTTACAACACAATACTGATTTTACTTGTAGTGCATAGACCTTTTTCACCGCAGACAATTTTGCTTGTCATAGCAAGAAATAAAACACAGGTTTAGTTGAGAAAATTAAAAGCTAGAAACCCGCTTGAAATGGGATTACACCAACAGCGATGCCCGTCGTCATGCTGATGTTTCGACCCATGAGCACTCAGTCTACTTGATAGTACTTCATAGTCATACTACGTATTTACATGAGTACTCAGTGCTCTTTGGTCAGACAACACCCATCTTTGTACACAGCCTCACAAGATGAAAACAACACAGGCCTCGCCGACATGGCTGGTAACAATTGTACTGTGTTTTATTGTATCTGTGATGTACGGTAAAAATGACTGATGCACGATTGACAATCAGCTCCCATTTTTGCATTGCAACGAATTAGTTGAGAAATTCTTTATGGTATATGCCTTCAACATTTCTTTTGCTGTATTGATATTTACTTTTGTAATTTTCTTAGAGTTTTTCATTAGCCTGGACCAGCACTGCTTGACTACATATTCAATACCTTTTGGTACCAGCCTTCAAGAGTAAATATGGTTTAGTCTGTATTTCTGTTACACTGTTGATTCAATCAGCAGCAAGTGCTCACCAGCATGTGCTTTTTAATGCATGAAACAGCTGTTCATATAAATTACCGCAAGGTATCCTGTAACAACCAGGAATTATTGAAAGGGGGACAAATTTTTCAAAATTTGGCCCCTCACACACCCTCACATCAATACCAGCACCACCACCACCCACCCAGCCGTAGCTCTGATTGAAACACTATCAATTTCAAATTGGCACAAATGATACAACCCTTTCGGAATCCAGTCTTATTGACCCATCCAGGCTGTGCTCTTCTTTGCATACATACTGTATTGTCAATATGATCATAAAACACGACAGTCAAGTCAGTAATTAAAAAAAGAATCTTTCAAATTAGACTGTGCCAGTCATAGTCCTCCCTTTACCTTAAAACAAAACAGGAGAGAAGAAAAAAACATTTGAGTCCCTTGATTGTTGGTGACTCGCATTTTGACTTAGATGAGATTTTCTTTGCATCTGACTGGCGATGTGTTTTGAATGCGCAATTTTCACAATAACAGCAGGGAGTGGCGCATCAGAAGACAAGGTGAAATGTGTTTTCAACACATATTTATGGGTAAATGAATGTAAATTGTATTGTCAGTGATATAATTTAGTAAGTTAATTGTTGTACTTGACCCGAATTAAGGGTCAGTCATAGGGCCTTTGCCTAAACTTTGCATGCCCCTTTGACCTCCACCCCACATCCTGTCAGTCAAATAGAGTATTGAAGCTTTTGGGTGGAGGAATGGTTCTTGATCTAGGCCCCCCAAAAACTTCAGCCCTGCCTGGGAGCATTTATCATTAAAAAACCCTCTCTGAGCCATGATCAGTCACTCCAGGACTTTGGAGTCAAATATTTCAATACATATTACCTCACCCAGACTGAAATATGTCATCTGTTGGACAGGAAGAAAGTGTTGTGTGATTGGGCACAGCATGTCTCTCCTCGTTCGGGATGAAGCTAGGCTATTCAAAGTAGTTATAATGACAGCTCAAACAGGGTGCCTTGTCTGGGAATAAAGATAAGGCAGAGCAAGTGTGTGTGTGTGTCTGTGTGTGTGTGTGTGTGTGTGTGTGTGTGTGTGTGTGTGTGTATGTGTGTGAGTGTGTGTGTGTGTGTGTGTGTATGAGTGTGTGTTGGGTACAAGCAGGAGCAGTCAGGACGGAGAGGGGGGAAGACAGATGGACATAGAGGAGAGAAAGTGATGGAGAGAAAGGGGGAGTGAAAGAGAGATATTTAAAAAAATACCAGGAAAATAGCCATGTTTACTCACTGCAGGTCAATTTATATCAAAATTTATCTTCTGCTATTTCTCTCTTTCTCTCATTTTCTGTCTGTTCTTCCTGTTTTGTAACCAAGGAGATCAAAATTATTATCACAATGCTGTCAAAAGCAGTGTCAATCATACAAACAGTACAAATGCTCCCAAAAAACAGTATAAACTCAGAATTTAAGACAAATAGTCTAAATAAAAAAGCATGATGCAGAACAGCTGTTTAAACAGAACAGATAACCACATTTGCTGCAGCATCTGGCACAACACATGAAAGGAGCATGTGTGGTGAGTTGAGTTAGAACACTGTGAACTTAAAGATGTTGTATCTGCAAATACTCTATAATAGTCTATAATTATACTGAACTTTGATCTGTATATACTAGGTTACTGTTCTCATGTATTTGGAGGTCTGTGGTGTGCTTGCATGACATTGAACATTAAGCCAAAGCTCTGTGTTTGACTGGATGGAGTGATACAAAGGTAAAAAACTCCCAAAAAAAGTCTCCCCCCAAGAACCACACTAGCGGTGTCGATGGCACTCCTGTTACGATCCGGCACCAGATCCATTTATGCACAATGCTAACGAACGTTGTGAATAAATGCATCTGGTAATATATGAGAATCTGCATGTTACACTTCGGATGGGATCCCTTCTAATGAGATGTAGCCAATAATTCAATTGTCAGAAAATTCTTTCACTGTGCATATGACATGTCACTAATGTTAAAAAAAAAAATTTGAATCAATCCTTAAGAACAGCAACAACAACAAATACATACAAGATATTTAAATAACTGTCAGTAGATTTCTCTCAATTTCCTAACTATTGTCAAGGATTCATTTTGCAGATTGTTTTTCACTGATTTTGTATTTGGGAGATTTTGAGTAGTTAAATGAGTCGAATAAAACAGTACTAAAGGTGTATGTACTTTAAAAAATACACACTTAACAGTGAATTTTTTTTATCTTTATACGGTAGGCGGAAGAAGAAGAAGGCAGTGATGAAAATGGTCTGAAACACTGCACAACCTGCCACACCTCATCTCCACATCAAGTGTTAGAGATGAGTAGAGATACAGCAGCCATCTGTACAACTAATAATCCACATGAAATCTGACATCTTGGATATTATTCCTGACAGCTTACTTTCTGCAAATAAATCATATTAGCAATAAGAGTACATCCAAAAATTAGCACCAGCTCCTCTATGAGTCTCGTGCTGGCTTTGTATTCTTGAACTAAGTGTCTTAACTGGCCCAGACCTCATCCTTCAGTAAGCAGAGTTATTCTGTGGTCAAAAGCTCCTTCTAGCCTCATGCGAGAAGAAGCTTTTGCGAGGCCCGGTTCTGTGTTTGGTCAGGGCCGAGGCTAGGGCTGGACCTATAGATAGATATTATAATTCATGCAGCCTTGCACACTGGCCAGGGATAAGCTCACCTCAAGGTCAGAGCACTGTGAGTGGAATACTCATCGGGAAGTCTGGGTCTTATATTCACATCTCTGCAGATCCCTATCCATCTCCTCATAAATGAGGGAAGATTCTGCGATGTGTGGAAGAGTCAGTGTGTTAGAGCACTTGCCATGGAAGAAAACACTGTCAATAAAAATGCTATGGCTGTTTTATTTGTACTTTTTCTCTTTTTCATAATGAAAGTGTGGTAAATGGCCAGAATAAACCATGATAACTTCTCCCATTGAATGCAACCACTTCTTGTGTTTAACTGCAAGTGAGAGTATGTTGCAGTTTTAAAAGTAATGTAACTAAATACACCATTGCATGTAGTGTTGCTATTGTTTAGCTATGCAGATTTTTATGCAAATTTCATGTAATGTTAAGGAAATGCTTTCTGCGCATTTCTCCAAATGGTAAAAGTGCAAGTGTGGGAGTCTTACATATAGGTTTCATTCTGCATGTATATTCAGAGGATATCACCAGGCTGACATAATATACATATTGTAAACCCACCACACCCATCCTTACACATCTGAACAAAACAGTAAAAGGAAATTAAATCCTGAACACACAAACACACACACACACCCACACACATATGCACGCATACTTACACACACGCACGCACACACACACACACACACACACACACGCACACACACATGCGAAACGAGAACACTGACAAGTGTGCTTACTATAGCCTGAGGTAAAACAGAAAACAGAAACAACACAGAAAAAGGCTGCTCTCTAGATATCCATGACAATAACAAATTGATGGAGTTTACTTCTCATATATTATTTATATTATTTGATAGGGTTGTAGGCAATCTACATGCGAGGGAAATTCTGGAGAGACTACAGAACATCTTGGATGTTGGTATGAAAGCAGTTGCTTCCTCCAAGGCTTGTTGGATGCATGTTTTCATCTGTCACATTTTAATGTATTAGAGGCACTTGTTCTTATCCTATCAAGAACTGCAGCCCTCAACCAGACAAACAAACATGATGCACTCAATCACTGATGTCAGTCTATTGGAATAAGAAATTGGGGCAAATAAATATGTATTTTCTTGTAACCAAATGTATCTGCAGTATTTCCATTTGACATGGACTAGTGTGAGGGATTTATTCAGGGTTGGTGTCCTAGATAAAAAAGCAAAGTCCAGTCAAGAACTAACTACGCTGTTTATGAAATTAGTTTTAAATATCTACGATTTGCATATTTACACAACTATGATTTGTACATTTGAGGCTAAAAAAGTGTAAATGTAGCATACTTTTTGACAGTTAAGCAACAGAAACCAGGAATGCGAATCGATAAGCTGTGAAAAGATTTTTCTGTCTATTTACAAGGAAAAAGGCAAACTTTCTTGATAGAGCACTTTTCAAAGTAGATGTTACAAAGTGCTTTACAAGAAATAGTCTGACCAAAGCTTTTGACAAATACAAATTTTGACCTAGATCAATCTGATGAAAAAAAAATCACCAGAGGTATTACATTTCCTCCTTTGCAGACCATGAATAATTTTTTCACCAGATTTAACAGCAATCCATCCAACAGTTGTCAAAATATGTCAGTCTGAACCAAAGTGGTAGACCAACGATTATGGGCAGAGATCATGGAAATTAAAATGCAAAAACAACAAAATAGAAAGATTCAAAATCAAGAAAAGCTAGTCAGTAAGAAAACATGTAAGTCGACATGTGCATGGATTTCACACACCCCAAATCCGACTAGGTAACGCAGTAATTATGATCAACTGTAGCAAGAATGACTTTGGTCAATATATTGCCTTTAATACGGCAAAAATGAAACAAGAAACTTTATTTTCTGTAGAAAATGCAGATTCTAACCATTCACTTTTGTGTGTTTTTCTCTCATTATCATCTCTGACTTATGTTGAATACAATATCGTACAGTGCCTTCCTCAGGCATGGAAAGGTTCATGAATTTTAATCAAATATTGCTGTATGTTACAGCAGTGTGCATAAACAGTCAAGCATGTTTACATACTGTGAGCAGGTTGAAACAAGGGTATTAGTGATAGTCTTTTACACTCAAGTGAGTCCAGTGTGTTTTCAAACCGGTGGAGATTTTCCGTGCTTTACATGAGCGTGCTATGTAAAATCTCTGGGACCACTGCACCTCTGGCAGTTCATTTTGTAATTACTAGCAGTAGGAAAGTGTTTTAAGAAATCCTTTGTTTTCAGAGAATCAAATATCGACTGCTTGCAGGGGATATCATGCAGGTGACTGAGTTTATGTAAGTTCACTCGTGTGTATGTGTGTGTGTGCGTGTGTGTGTGTGTGTGTGTGTACGTTGAGTGCATGGGGAAACCCCCTGCTGTTGTAATAGCTACTTATTTTATCTGAAGAAGTAATTTGGCCTTAATCCACTGCCTTTATATCTTCCCACACTAATTATGTGTAATTCCCCTCCTACAGTTTTATTTGGATAGGTGGCTGATGTGTATAAGACCTGAAGAAGGAGAGTTTGTGTGGTTTGGTTGCTTTATTATTCAAGTTTGAGACATCGTGGAGCAAATGTGAAAATATTATGGTTTTGGGGTATGGATGGGACACAATGAAATAAAAGAAACAAAAAAACAAAACGTTTTATTTGTCTGACTTTTGTATAACAAATAAGATGAATTTCATAGCCTATGAGGTAGTAAAAGACAGCAAAAAGGAAGTGTAAAATGCAGACATTAAATCATTGAATAGAGAAAAAAAAAATAATACACTGCAGTCACAAACAATCACCTCAGAAAATGTATTTACTGATAGCTAAGAGAGCAAGGAACCTATTCCAGAAAGGTATTGTGATCGGGTTTCTCCATATTATAATTCTACTATGGGTAGTTCTTTCTACTCTCTCTATATATTATCAGTTGCATGTCTGGTTGTCCTGGAGGATGTATCTGTCCTCTGTTACTCTTGCTGTGGTTCCTCCCTATTTTTCACATTATTTTATTTTTTATCAGCAGGATTGAAGCTCAAAGGAGAATGTCATATATTGTACAGAAGGAAAAAACCCTCAGAGACAGACTTGTATTTTGGGCTATATAATTAAAATTGGATTGACTTGAAGTGGCCCATAAGTGCAAAAGAATAGATGATACATCACAGTGGGGTTTGATCTCTGTCTATCTACTATGCAGCAGCACCATCCACAAAGGCACTTCATTGCCTAGAAAAATTGCTTTGTACTAGGCGATAGAGAAAGGAAAACTAGAATCATCCAGACCTCAAATACCTATATACTGTACACTGGCTGTTCAAACTCAAGTCAGCTTGGTTTGGTTGCAAAAGAAGAAACACCTCTTTACTCTTTTTCACAAATTTTAAGTATGGGAGAATAGAGCAATGAAAAAAAATGCATATGCATGTGAAGATATATTTGAGCCTTGATTTACAAGGTGGATGGGAGTGTGTGAGTAGTTTCCATAATCAATTAAGGGTCAGAGTTGCAAAGCTAAACCTCCCATGGATTAGATTTCTACTATTTTCGAGAGAGGGAGGCTTGTGTAAAGAATCTGATGTATTATATGCGCGTGAAGATGGAAGACTATGGAACTAAACCATTTAAAAAAAAACGTTTGACTTGAAAACACAGCTCCTGTGAGTTTCTGTTGATTATATGTCCACTAACAAACTATGCACACTACCCTCATGAAGTCTGACAACACCTGATAAAAAGCACTAAACTTACAATATGATCCCTGTAAGAGAAATCATTAGGGACAAAAGCAATTAATCTGTTTAAGCTTAAGATGAAATTTTTAGCTGAAAAGTGAATAAAATAAACAAAAACTACAACTTAATCACCAAAAAACACGTTACCTGACTCTAAAAAGCAAAATAGAGATGTGTCAAAGAATGAGAGAAAACTAAAGAACGACATTAAACACTAAACTAAACCACACATCCATCCCAAGTGCCTGTCTCTAAAGACATCCTCCAACTACAGCAAAAATATTCATCTGACTTTTGTATAACAAGTAAGTTGAATTTCATAGCCTATGAGGCAGTACAAGACAGCAAAAAGAAAGTGTAAAATGCAGACACTAAATCATTGTATAGAGAAAAAAATGAAAAAAAAATTACACTGCAGTCACAAACAATCTCCTCAGAAAATTTGTTTACTGATAGCTGTAGGATGGAAACTATTCCAGAAAAGTATTGTGATCATGTTTCTCCATATTATAATTCTACTATGTTTAGTTCTTTCTACTCTCTCTATATATTATCAATTGCATGTCTGGTTGTCCTGGAGGATGTACTTCATCCGCATCAGTCAAAACATGCTCTTAAAATAATTGGACATATCATATTTTGATAAAGAAACGCAGATAGAACATCTGAAAATTACTTTTTGGATAATTTCCCTTCCCTTTGACTCCATATGACACAGAACTCAGTCTATTATTTGCACATGAATGACTGTCTAGATGGCCAATATGCGACAGAGTTATGGCTTAGTAAAGTCTGCAGTCATCCATTTTGCATTTTAAAAAACCTATTTCATCAGCTTCTTTTTAGGGCAGTCTCTGCAATCTAACTATAAATGGAGGAGTCTGTCGACAGTTGTTGTAGCAACGACGTTCCTTCTCTACATCTTACTTTAAGTGACAAAAAAGGCGGAACTACAGTACAAAGTCAGTGCAGCACCCGGTCAATTTAAAGTGTGCGCATGCTGGGGTGTGATGCCACTTTCTATGGCGGCACCAGGATGCTGAAGGTGTGTAGTGGGGCAGCAAACTCCAGCTGTAACAAATGAGACCTACTGACCGCACACACTGCAGCCCGGAGAGGATTCCTAGCGATCAACAACGTCAGCTAGAAAAATAAAGAGAAATATTTAGTTGATACTACTTGACCTCTGATGGTTTTCTTATGAGAGCTATGAGAAAGACATTAGACGGAACCAGATGTCAGCTGAGCTGCATCAGCTCTCACACAGAGAATAGAGAGTTCAGATTAGGACATCAGCTAGTTCAAAATATTCATGAGCACCATCATAATAAACATAATATCTGCATCTACAGTATCATCTGCCTACATTACAGTATATACATCATTTATTCTGTATGCCTTGTATTTAAATACTAATATGATTGTATCATATACAGAATACAAATAAACACAAACAGAATACAAAACAGTTATTTCAGGTCTAATTGATTGGCATGGTAAGGAATAGAAGAGCTAAACAGAAATTATAGATCCCACTTTTAGATATATTGATTAGATCTATCCATCATAGATGACCAGTCCGAACACTGATTTTTCCAATATAAACAAACTATCTGAATCTCACCCTAGATACTCTACATAAGTACATACATAGATCTCGAAATCTTTTCAAATCTCGAGCAGTTGGTTTGTGTAGCAACTCATGTAATAATGATTAAGCTTGCTGTTAGAGCCACCTACCAGTGAAGCAGTTATGAAGCAATGAATAACTTCATTAATTTACAGTTTACAGAGTTTCCCCACAGGGTTCCATTCAATACCATATAATTTGACCCCATTGGTAGTATTTGACATCATACCATTGTCGTTTCATTGCCACAATTTGTAAACAATATACGCAGACCTAATGTAAGATTGTCCAGAAACCTCAGGAGCAACTGTTTAATAGGATGCGGGTGAGGGGGCATCCATCATAATTATAATTCTTTTTGTTGATCTAATATTAAATGACCATTGTGAGCCATAATGATCAGGAGTTAATAATTTAACAGTAACACTTAGGATGTAAAAGATGTATAGGTCCTCAAGATCTGGGACATGGCTTCCTGGTACCAGTGGCTCACAGACCCTCCTCATGATCCTACGGTAAATATTTTCTCATTGGCTTATGCAGCATTCATGTCATATTGTTCAGCCCATAGTTATGAAAACTGAAGTTTGACACTTTCGCCCATATATATATATACATATATATATATATATATATATATATATATATTTATATAGTGAAAAGAAACACCCCGGGGCCAAAGTGTCAACAAACCTTTGGTAAAATCACCATTGCCACCATTGCTGTCAATAACACTATTCCATCAACATAGGTTCTAGTTGTTGCAGAAGCTGCAACTAACAGTTGGTGGGAACAATTTCCTTCATTTTTTTTTTCTTTTTCGAATATGCAAGGAAAAATACAATTTATTCCCCCTGAAATGTCAATGATACATCCAATGGGATCGATGTGACCATATTTTTGGTTCGTGTTCCACAAAAATCTAACCAAAATGTTGTAACTTTGGCATTGCCATGTGCGGTTTTACGTTGTATTCAACATAGTGGGTTTGTATCGTGTACCTTTTGTGGGGCGAGGTAAAGCTGATGAAAAAAATTGTAGCTGCAGCAGCTCGCAGGTAGCCGTCACGCACAGGTGAACTAACCAGTGTGGCCCAAGGCTCAAGTTTTCATCGTCAGTAAATAGACTGCCTTTCTGTTAGTTAATTGACCCCCTTGGATGCCATTTAATGTTGGGTCTTGTCTCACTGCATGTGCCAGCGGCTCTGTTGTAAGGGCAAAAAGCCCAGCAGAGAGTGGATAACCCTGCCTGCTGCTTTTTTGTAGTGTGATAGGTTGACATTATACCATTTGTGACTATCTTTGCCTGTGATTTATAATACAGGGCTTTCATCGAATCAGTGAAAGATGCACCGAACCCAAATCTGCCACAGACCTTAAGTGGATATGTCCATTTGAGGTGATCAAAGGGTCTGTTTCTAATGATAGCGCAATAGGAATTCTTTTCTGGTATTGGCTAAGTGAATAATGTTGAAGAATGTATGAAGGCTACTGGCCAAGAGTCATTTGTGTACAAAACCTCTTTTGTCTATATTGATACATTTAGGGATGAACCCATTTAATCTATTCTATCTGCACTACGGAGGCTAATTGGCCTACAAAAGGAACATTTTTTCATCTTGTTTGTTTTTTTGTTTTTGTTTTTTTTTAATCAATAACCCTTATCAATGCCATAGAAAAAGAATCAGGTAGAATGTTTCAGTTGCCAGATTGAAAACAACCATAAGAGAGGGGCAAGTAAACCTTAAACTCTTTATTAAATTCAGGAGGGGAAACCAACTTCACAGGGGGATTTATTAGATTGCAGTGAGATGGTGGCTCTTTCCATTTCTTTTGTCGTAAAGGGACAGTTTATCTCCTCCTGGTTCTCTGTTAATCTCGGTAGTTCAATAGTTGACTATAATATATCTATCATGGTAAGGTCACCTGGGGATTCCAAGGTATATAATGAAGAAATGTAGTGTTTAAAACAATCATTTTTTTCTTCTTGGTTTCCTGTTACCATCTCATTTTCAGTTTCTATAGAATTGATAGCTCTCGATTTCTTTTCTGTGTTCAGTTGTCAGGCTGGGACTTTGTGTGCCTTTCCCCCAGATTCATTGTGTCTCTATTTGGATCTGAGGGCATTTCTTACTATTCTGTAAGTGTTCAGCAGATTAGGCTTTTTGTTTACTAGGGTTTAGAATGTCTCATTGGGGTGTGGTACTTGATGTTCTTTTTCTAAGTGCAGAATTTTCTTCTCCAAGTCACTAATTTCGGCCATGTGTTCTTTCTTTAAGCCATTGGTGTAGGAAATTTTCAGCCTTCTAAAAAAGCCTTTCATTGTGTCCCAAAGTACAAAGCTATTGGGGAAGTTGTCTCAGTTTGTTTCACAAAAAATTTAATTTGGCCTCTCAGAAACCAGCAAAAATCAGGGTTGCGTTCAATTTGATTCAGCCACCATCTATATAAACCCTGCGCTTTCTAAGGTATTAACACTGAAAGTGTCAGTGGGGAGTGGTCAGAAAGGATTCCAGGTAAGTATACTGTTTCCAGAAGTCTGTGAATTAAGTGGCCAGATACAAGAAAATAATTGGTCCTTCAGTTGGAGTTATGGGGGCACAAATAGAAAGAATAGCCCCTGGCTGTGACAATTAAAGTGTGGGTCTGGCTTCTTTGGTTCTTAAAAAAAAGATAAGAGAAATAAAAAATGAAAAGGCCCATCCCCAAACAAAGTGGAACAGTTCTAATCCTAATTCAAGTCCCTTTCTACGGTTTCTTGTTTGATATTTCCAAAATGCAGACCCAGCATTCCCATCCAACACCCAGCTCAGTGGTTAACGCCTGACCCTTTCTGTAAGAGGTGGCTGACAGCCCTTCTTCCTAACCTGATATTGACCCTACAGCTTTCCATTTTATGTCCTATTTAAAGCTGTTCAGGATACTATTAAAACAAAAGAAAACAAAGAACTCAAATACAAACAATGAAAAGCTGAATTAGAGTGGCTGAGGTAAAACTATTTGTGCTTGCAGCTGTTCTGTTCAACTCATTCTCTTTGACTGAGGTAAAATAGAAATATAACTGAAAACACAACTATAAAGGTAGGTTAGACCAACCATTCAAAAGTGTCTAATTAGGCTTAATTGCCCTTTGCACTAATCACAGCAGTGCTGGCAGTCACTCAGACACGCTCTCAACCTCAGTACATAGTTTATAAAGAAATATTATAGCTTCTTCAGGTGTTTTGAAGATTCACTTCTGGCCATTGTGGAAAGTCCTCATTGTTGCAAGATGGAATTGTTCAAAGGTTATCTTTCTGGCTGTTAGCTCTTTCTTCACCTACACATATTCCTTTCGACATTTGGCAACAACAGGGCTAACATAAGGGAATAGCAAGACAGGTGTGCCGTCGTGTTAAATGTTGTTTCCCCAACTTAAAGTGGCAATGTGTACAGGGACCTCTCTCTCTCTCAATGCTACAGGAATCTGATTATGACGGGTCTCAGTTTTCCTACAAGGCAGTGGTCTGGGGAATAGTGCCCTGTGTGCCTGCATTATAATTATGGGGACAGAAACTGTCTTGGCCTAGAATGTTGAAAAATTCCACCGGATTCGTGCCTCCACATCCCTAAAGCAGATTTTCGATTTGGATATTGTTGTGCCTGCTACAGTTTTAGAATTGCTCCAATTTTTCAAGTTGGTAGTTGAAGCGCTGTTTTGTCCATTTCCACCGAGCAGCAAGCTCTTGGTTTCCTTCCTGGATCTCTTTTAGAATGTGAATCGTTACCTCGCCCTGTATTTTCTTTTCCTCCTCCATTTTGGTGTTGAGTGCTCGATGAAATGTTTCAATTGCATAATTTTTCAGTTAGTCACCATGTACATCTCAAAAAAGGAAAAAAATTGGACACAGAGGGAAACCTTTGGAACCTTTCTGCTTTTTCTCTTTGTAAGCAACACTTAGATTTCATTCCCTCCCGCTGCAACCAGACCTCTGCCTTCTGATTACATACTATGTCCACTCTCCTCAACCTCTAAGTTCACTGAGCGTGTTATCTGTAGCCTCTTATTCTTTCATCATTCAGTTTTGATTTATACAGTGCAGCATGTACCATAAATACATGTCAGCTACTGAATGGATGACAAATTCCACTGCAAAGTGAAATGTCGGATTGTACAGACAGACAACACATTGATGTAAATGTGCATGGGCAGCAATAAATTATGTGTCTCTATGTAGTGCGTGTGTAGAGTATGAGCAGAGTTGACATGGCTTAGACCTGTTCTTTACCATATGTCCAACTGACTAAAGGAGAAAGTGACCCTTATGTCCACTAGGGGACAGAATGTCTCCTGCAGATGTTTGCTCTGTTGAACTGATGCTCATCAAGTCTCTCTCCCTCATTGTCTCTGTTGTTATCCTCTAGCAGTAAGGACACTTCAAAAAGCCCAAAGGACTGGCTGGTTAGAAAATCCATATTTGATATGCATTACCAATGCATGCAGGCTGAGATAAAAAAAAAAACAACCCAAAAACCCGAAACAAAAAAACCCAAAACCTTTTAATTGTAGCCTGTCTGAATCCAGAAGACACAAAGACCAATAGAATAGTTCTCTCTTTGTTTCCACTCATTTATGCTTTTGCTGTACTTTTATCCCCAACAACAGAAGGTATCTATATTTCTAGCATCACTTTGAACTTTAACAGGGCTTGAGTTAAAATTCAATCAAAATTTAAACACAAATGTAGGTATCCACAAAGAGTATGGGGAGGAAATTCAATTTTTTGTTCTCGGTCCTAATGATGCCTTTATATGTAACAGTAATACAGGGTGAAAGACTGAATCCCATCTGTACACTCTGGGCTGGCTCTGACTACATAGTAGAATTTTTTCAGTAGGGAACATTCCTCTCAACCTGCCTGTGGGTATTGCTGCAGGAATACAAAGCACACTGTATATTCTTTGGGGACAAGAGATGATATTGTATATTAGTGAGAGCCAACTCGTTTCTCTCATTTGAGAACACAATGTGCATACTGCCCTTTCATTTTGTTTTATCCCAATACACCATTTAAAAAAAAATGTGTGTTCACTATGTGCACCGTTAAAAGATGATTCAAAATCTTAATTTGAGTCAGCAAGTGATTCAGCCAGTTGTCTTATATAGTAGACATTAGCACCCATCAGTTATACTAAAGGAATTACACTTATCTTGTCTCACTACTACCTTATATTTCAAACTCAAATTATCACTAAGTGCAAATATGGGCCACCACCAACATAATGCAAGAAAGACCAGAAAAATGTTCACTTTTTAGATCCTAAAAAGCAGTAGAAAAAAAAAAAATTAATTTGCTTTTTATTTCCAGATATGCAGGACAAAAGAGGCCTTGTGAAAAGACAAAGCGAAAGTTAAAAAACATCAGCAACAATAACATTGGCTCTTTCCTCACACACTCATCTTGACATATGAATGAAAATAGAAGTAGCAAGATATTGGAATGCAAAAACTTTGTTCAGGCAGCGGGTTGGTGTTGCATAGTTACATCAATTGAGTTAATTAACTTTGACGCCTGTCTGTAAACATAACCAAAACTTAACCACAGTAAAGATCAAAATCTGATCAAACATTGGTCAAGTAAATACTTATTGTAATGATCATTTGTAGTTGTTTTACAAGTTACTTGATAAAACATGCATATGCACAGTTTTGACCTGGTTTTGTTGGGAGACATAGTGCGCAATAAAACCTTACACAACCTAGCACCAGGTCTTAATTAATTACAGTGAATTGAAATTAACATGCTTAGACCACATGTTAAAAGCAAATTTTGTCATGGTTTTATTCGGACACAATCCCATAAGCATCTTGAAAATTATTCACATAGAAAATACTGAATGATTAAATGAAACTGAGCTTGTATGTGTTGTCTGTACCATGCTGTTCCAGCACTTCCTCATCTGTCCCCAACACAAAATGGGTCTCTTCTCTTGCTTTGAAAGCCTGCTGCTCATCATCCCTCACCATCACCTGCATCACCGGCTGCCCGTTGTCTCATTATACCCTGTGTATTTAAACCTGTCTCGACTGCCACTGTTTTTGTTTTGGATCTTCTGTTGCCTTGACAGTAATTTCAGTGTAGCATTTTGCCTGTAAGCTTTGCCTGCAACCTTTTGCCTGGTGTCCACAATTGGGTTTTGTTACTGTGGCATGAATTCACTGTTGTTGTACTGATTTTTTTATTAATTGGGCTGATTTTTAGATAAGAATATATTTTGACTCAACAAGTCTAATGACCAGGGATTATAGATTTATTAATTAAGTTGTACTGAAGATAACATAATGGGATGCAATATCATTGGGTTATAAGTTCCCTTTTAAGTTTTTGTTTCTTAGAACAGCTGATGAGAACAGTGTATAAAAATCTGCTCAAAAATAAATTGCATTATTATGCACATTAATATAATGATATCTAACATGTTTGTTGGTTTCAAACATTTAAAACATTAAACATCCCCTTTATATCAATCATGACAACAAGGTACTATCGTCCACAGAACTGTTGCTGACTGGATTTTTTATTTTTTTTTTGGCACCATTCCGTTTAAAAACTCTAGAGACTATTAGGTGTGAAGATCCCAGGAGAACAACAGTTCCAGAAATACTCCAACCAGCCCGTCTGGCACCAACAATCATGCCATGATCAAAGTCAATGAGATCATGTATTTTCACCATTCGGATGTTTTATGTGAACATTAACAGATTTTATACATTTCACTGCTGCCAAATGATTGGCTGATGGGATAATTGCATGAACCAGTAGGTGTGCAGGTGTTCCTAATAAAGTGCTCGGTAAGAGTGTCGGATCCCCAAAGTCCACAGAAGCAGCACTGTTGTTAAACTGTCCAATAAAAAATTGTATTTATTACATATTGATCTTCACCTTCAGACAATAAGTATAAATCTCCAAAGGGCTTACAGAGGTAAGACTAGTTTCCCTGGAGCGATGGCACGCTTTGACTAACCGGTCATCTCAGTTGCTAGACTCCAAGCTGCTGAAATGACTGCCAGTCTCAACTGGCAGAGGAGAGCATCACATCTCCAAATGTCAAAGAAAAGGATGAGGATCACATTTGGAATATTAATGGACAACTAAGATGTTCTTTTACACTATTCAAGCTTGGGGGAGAAAATACTCTGCGCTGTGCCTCCTTAATCAACGTAGAATAGAAGTTGATCACGTTATTCTTTGGCTTTTCACTTCTCATTAAATTCTTTTGGAAGGACTACAGGATTAAAGGAATGGAAATGGATGAATACTATATCCTGTTTGCACAGCAGCAGTAGTCACAATTGTGCTACAGCTACAAACAATTAAACTAACATTGAATAAAATACATTCTTCTAAAATGATTCGGTCCCTGCTTTTAATTTATGTCATTTGTCGTTTCTGGACCACTTACAAGGTGTCAAAGGTAGCTGACTCATCCAACATGCTTAACAAATGTGGGGCTTTGATCTACAGTATATTCATCTGATTCATCTGTAATATGTTGGTTGAAACCATGCGTTTTTGTATTTCTGTGTATGTGCGATTGAGGTTGACAGTGGGCGTGTCTGCTGCATATTAGCAGCCCTTGCGATTACTGAATAAAACACCGAACCTTTTAATTCTTTCCAGGGATTACTGTTTAGTTATAGCTCATTAAAAGAACATATTGGCTCCAGCTTTCCTCGTCTCACTTCTTAAAACCATAAAATCAGGTCATTTCATTATTCAAACAAAAACACCTTGGGTTTAAGACTGTGACAGCACTCAGGGATATCAACCGCACTGAACACAATGCTAAACTGTTTTATTTATGGCTGATTATTATTAGACCGATGAGAAAGTGACAGCTTTCCCCCTTTCAACCCTATTGAGGGTTGTTTTTGTGAGAACCTCATACAGTGTGTGTTGTGAAGTAGAAAATGTGGCTAATGAAACAAATATTAGCTTGATAACAGTCAAGTTTAGGACATATGAAGTGGGTTTTTTTTTTTTATACTCGTTGAGACACAGATGCCCTTTTATAACGTCCATATCTACTTTCTGTCTGATTCACAGCAGAGCTAGATATCACAGCCGAGAACATCCTCTCTGCGTTGATGGCTTTCATGTAGCGGGAAAAATTTGTTCTGCATCAAAACTTTTCAGATAGAAAAATATCATCATCTAAAACCTTTATTTTCCATCAAATATAAATTACTTCTCAACTGTTTTTTTTTGTCCTCCTGCTCTCATTATCACATACGCTTTTTACTGGCAATTTTAGCCCATATGGCTTTGAGTAACATTGTGTGCTGCAATGTTTTTTCATTGCAGTGCAGCGTTTAAAATTATTCAAACTGAGTGATGAGAAGATAATGATCACTTTAAAATGCCAATAAACACAAAAGATATTGTACTTTCCTTCGGTAAAGCCACAAAAAGAAAAAGTTGAAATTTTCCTGATATACTGCAATGTAGTGCGACCCATTGTGCATGTATGTAACAGCCTCATCTAAAATTCATGATCACCATTGACCTTGTTTGGATTTTAAGGCGACCTATCAAATGTTTTACTGATGTCACTTTAATAATGGCTTTGTTATTGGAAAATGCTTTCGGGTCAGTTGTTTTTATTTTATCTATTTATTTTTGTTTCTTGTTTGGGTTTTGTTTGGGTTTTGTTGTTTATAGTAACACTATTGGCCATTGGGAGAATTGGTCAGAGAGACTGCAGGGTTCACAATGCATCACGGGGACTAAGTCATACAAAGGGTTGATTTTATGAATGGTTACAATCAAAGGCATCGCATTTGTACAATCTTGCCATCAGCGGAGATGCAGTGAATCGTGGATGAAAGCACACACTTAAAACATAGTCATAGCTTGCTCCCTGTTGTACACATGAAAAAAAATCACAGAATTAGCTGTGTGAAAAATCTAAAAAAAATAAAATAAAAATATAAAATAAAATAAAAATAATTATCATTTTTAGGGAGTTAGAAAAATGATCAGATGCAGCCTCCCTGAATCTGAACTTAAACTTCCTTTTGAAGCATAATGATGCCTTGACTCAACACATCCAGTTTTTTATTTTTTTTAATATATCAGCCAATACAGCCCAACACATCAGAATCAAATACTACAAATACTCAATACTCAAGAATGCAAACTACAGACACTTTTACATCATCCCAAGCTGTTGTTTTTATTTAGTAATAGATAGGTCCCTGTTCCCTCCTAAAATTCTTGGCTGTTTATTTATTTTAAATACATGGTAGAAACTAGACTGCCTCAAACTGAAGCACTGAGCTGGCGTACAGTTCTGGCTCTTTTTCTGAAACCACCCTCCTGATGTATAATTCATATGGGAAGATGTTCAGGGGACAGAGCTGTGGTAATTAAGTTGTGTAAATGACAAGGTCATTAACAAAGTTTATATGGTAATGCTGTGCCCCAGAAGAAGATGGGCAGCAGGACCTGTCGTGTTGTGAATGCTGACCTCAGCAGACTGCCCAACAGGGGCTGACGAGGCTTCCAGTGTTGCATTAGTAAGGGAAATGTTAAACAGCAATACAGAGGTATTCACAAAGACACCCCCTAGTCATGAGGACTTATTTACCATTATTTGTACAATCTGAAATGAAACTATACCTATTTTTTCTCAGTATGTATTTCATTATTTCAAGAAGATTTTATGTATTTCCCGATCCCCTTATTTCTTTCCCGATATTTCGGCCCGCTGTTTAATCAAACACGTGTAACCAGGTAACAGAACAACTGTGGTTTACAGGACTGCTTTCATCTGACAAATCCAGGCTTTCAACAAAAAAGGGATCTATCTTTAAATTTCCCACAACATAAGCAATAACCTTGTGTCTCAGTGATAAACCAGAAAGGTGCTATTTCATGTGATTTGTCATCAGAAAGACATGAGGGTCTCTCACCTGGCAAACAACGGCTCACTGTGCAAGCAATATCAACAGAGAGGACGCACTACGGCTGTGCAGCTCAGGGTGAGGGAGTGCTCCTGGATATTGATGATTATGCCCTTAATTCACAGGTCTTGTTCCCTCATCCCTTTCCTTCTCCCCGTCACTGATGGCCTTGCTTTAACAAATCTAAAGCAACAGAGGGGCGACTGAGGAGCAGATAACTGCAGTTAAGTGGATGTAAGTCACCCTGCCAATGAAGGGTGTCCCTTAATTGCAGCACTTGTGTGACAAATCAACATAAATGGCCCTGGAAATGTGGCCTTGAAAATCAAAGTGGCATTGTTGAATTGCACCTCCAAACACGGGATTAACACATCAGGGTTTTTGTCCCATACAATTAGCTCAGTGTTTTTTGGCCTCTAATGCTTTTCAAAACTACTAGATCTCATTGATCCAAAAATATGGAGAATTTAGGATCCAGCTAATGTTCTGTAATTCTCTTATTTAATTTGATAATTCCTTCCCTTTAGCCATGCCTTTATTCCTGTTTTTGTTATGAGTATACATTTCAAACAAATCTCAGCCAATCTTAGTTGTTTTTTTGTGTTTTTTCCTCTAACGTGGGTCATCCAGTATGAAAACGGGTGTGTGCATGTTTGTGTGTGTGTGTGTGTGTGTGTGTGTGTGTGTGTGTGTGTGTATGTGTGTGTTTGTGTTACCAAAAAAAACCTGCTAAAATTGAGTTCTATCAATTTCTGCCATTGTTTTCAGTTAATGTAACTAAATGAGACAATAATGAAGACTAATGGCTTACCTCATTTGGTTAAGTATGAAATTCATTTTGATTACTTTCCTGCTCTGCAAAGATTTTATACTCTCTCTAAATCAGCCCTTGCCTACAATGTTTCTAATAATGAAAATATCAAAGTCCAGACCTTTGTGGTATAAATTGGGTTATAACACTGACTGAATTATGACACTTCTTAAATTGTTTTACACGGAGGAAAAACAGCAGTGTTATCAAAAAGCTTTTAATTTTTCTCACCTCATTTGGGGCATTTTACATGACAAATTTGTAGGTTTATAGATTTACAGTCAAGTTGAACACTTGGAGAGCGCACGAGCACTTTTAAACAACTGTAGAGAAAAAAAGAAACCCCTTCATCACAACTCTCAACTCACTCACTCAGTCATCGACATAAGATTCTTTGGCACAGTCTTTGATCATGTCCATCTTTTCACACTGAGTGCTAACTACTGTTATTACCTTTGTCAGATTTGATGCTAAAGCATTCCTAATCTCGGCATCCCTTCTGACAAACTTTACACAGTTTACAGAGAGAGAGGGTAATTTGTATGCGAGGGAAGAGGGAACGAGAAGCTTCTAAATGTTTACAACACATGCACACACACACACACGCACTGAGACACATACTTCTATGTTTTGTGGGACACTGACGTAATTCCCTAACCCAAACCTAAACCTAGTTCTATCCTGAGACCTAAAATAAGTCCAAAGCCTCAACAGACATTTGACATTACGGAAATATCCCCACTTTCCCAAAATATCCTCCCTCTGCTGGATCTACAGCTGAAACTGGTCCTCACAATGATATAAGTACAAGTACACTCTCTCACACTCACACATATACAAACACACACACCAAAATGAAGTGAAAAACACTTTGAGCTGTCTTAATATTTTAGAGCAGCTTCTCTATTACATTCATCCACACCTGCAGGGGTATTGAGATATTTTTGCCCATCTATTATGTAATTAATGCAGTTAACTGCTCAAAAACTCCTCTTCCTCACCTCTCAACATGGCCATTGTCTGTGTCCTGCTCCCTGTCTACGTCTGTGTCTGCAGCTCAGAAACGGCACTACTGGGAAACCCGGTAACAGTGCAAAGTTTTACAGTCATGAGAGATGGTTACATATCTTATAAACGATGTGTACAAAGCTGCATTACATACACTCACAGCATGCTCATAACAGAGCATGCTTATGATATTCTTGTACAGCAGAAATTTTCTAGATTTGATTTATGTCCCCTGTTACAGAATCTGTTGACCTACTACTATCTGGATATATATGTGCAAAATGATAAGTGTGACAGCTTTTCACATTTTCTTAGCCGAGGAATTATTGACAAGGGAAATGTATATATTTTGTTCTGTTGTTATTTTGGATTTCTCTGTGTTTGGGAAAAAATATAAACAAATATCAGGGTCTTTAGTGCTGTTATATACCATAGATGATACTGCAGATGTACTGTAATGTGTGGGCTTAACCAAGATAATGTGGCCATAACTATGTCATGGGCTCGGGAATAGAGTTAGGACAATGTCCTCCCAAGAACAGCATCAGTTTAAACAAGTCCCCAAATTACATACATTTCATTTAAACGATAGGCCAATGATAAACAATCTATTGTGGCATTTAATTTCTAGGACTTGTAGATAGTTAGTTAGTCAAGTAGCTTAGATAAGTAATTCAGCCTTTCTTTTACTGTATGCTTACCCTCAGAATTTAACAATGAATTGATGAATGAATAAATAAACAGCGCAAACATTCTCACTTTGGCATTATTTTTGCATGTATTTATTGACATACCGAACTATTAGACAAATGGTGGCACTAGATGAAACGTCAGAAGTTCCCTAAATTCACTGTGATTCATCCTCTGGTGACAACAAATATCTCCATCAAATTCTATGGTGGTTGGCAAAACATTTCATTCACACCCGAAACTTTCCACCTTGTTGGGCTTGAGGAAAAGCCGGTACACAATTTCATGGCAATCCATCAGATAGTGAGAGTGATGAGATATTTCTGTTTGGACCAAAGTGACGGACCCACCGACTGAGACTGCCAATATTGTATGTAGAGCCACAGTACCAGCAGTCAGTTGGCACTGTGGCTCAGTGGTTAACAATGATGTTTCCTTACATGAAGTTTGAAGGATCAAAATATGGTTGTCAAGGTTTAATACAACTATTCCCTGTGGGAGGCTTTGTTATCTAGAAACAAGAAAAGCACTAATCTTATTTTAATTAATTTGATCTTGTTTCAAGAATTAATTTTTTTAATTTAAAATTTAATCCTTATTACTTATTTTAAGATATCCTGTGACATTAAAATCACTTACCGCACTGGGCGGCCGAATCAGCTTGTTTCAAAAGAAAGTTCATCTCTAAAATGTTTCCACATAAATTCGATGGGGCATTTTTGCAACGCAGCTCAAAACATTGTTTGCTTATAGTCTCATTTTGCACATCAGCTGGACCTGTAGTGGACTCATCATAATTCTGCGAATGTGAAACCATTAAAGTTGTTTGAGAGAATTTGACAGTGCTCCTGTGGATTTGAACCAAAGGTTGACTATTCACCAGATGCATAGACCTTACTGGTGAAAAGGTCATTCCGCACTTAAAAGTCAATGTTACTGGAGCCATTCCCATGATAGAAGTGCTGATAACTCTCTAAAATGAAATCTATCTGTGCCTGTGATGCATTGCCGTTTCACCGCCAATGGTGTTAATTCTTTACAGAAGAACCAGGCAGAGATTACAGCTTTGTATTCCTTGACAATGTCACGCAGGCCTGCGCCATCCAGATAATTATGAGTCGAGAGCTGCGGCCTCAGTATGAGAAAGCTCTCTCAGCTCATCTCATTCTTCTGAATGGGCCTCTGTCAGATACTGACAATGGGTGACCTTGTATTCAGAAAATCGCACTGAATTAACCATGGAGCAGATATCACTTATGCACCCTGGCTGCATTCCTCTTGAGGGGCCTAGAGTCATCTTTCAAAAATGAATCAACTCAACTGCCTAAATTATGTCCCCCTTCCTGCCACAGAACAGAGACATACTAATTTATTTTGCGCCATATCCTTTGGCTGTGTCTTTTTGAAACAAAAATGAATGTGACTGTCATTATTATGGATAATTGAATCTTAAACTGTGATGCTTATTAGTTAGTAGACATTAGAAGGCAGTGTTTATTCTAAATTCTGATAATTGAAATTTTATATGGCTTTACACGATAGGCCTTATTCCTGCTGCCAGTTCCTACTACATTAAATATGCAACGTATTTCTGTTTTTTTTTTAAAGTCCTGTCAACTGTGAATTGGGAAAAACAACGATACAAAAACAGTACTCTTGTTGAATATCAATAAGTTGGAGAGATAAAACCTGCCAGCAGAGTTCTCATAACTCTAACCTTGCTGTCAAACACCAGCATGCGTGTAATCAGCACTCACAGTACCTTCTGAGATTTAGTTACTCTCTGAAATGAGAGTTTCTGCTCTGTAACCATATCGAATAAAAAGGTGAACTGACGTTTATCAATTTGTACAATGTTTACATAGTACACATGGGCTACATATATTCTCTGTAATCTCATCTGAATACGGTTGCCTGCAGTTTAAAGGTTGAAAAAAAAATTACAAGAAAAAAACAAAACAAAACAAAACAAAACTAATGAACTAATGGATCCAGACCTTGCTTGTCAACATTATAACTGGTAACTGTCCTTAACTGAGGCTAGATACCACAAGGGGAAATTTGGAAAACCTATTTGGAGGAGTTGCCATGAAATTTACCTTTGTTCTATATAGCTTTCTGATACCCTGTTTAATCCACTTTTATCAAATTGATTGCAAACAGAGTATTTCATGTCCATGCACACGCAGAAAAAAACAAGACAAACAACCCCCCAAACCTCATTTTTTTCTTTTGTTCCTTGTCAGGCATGAAGTGCATTCCACCTTCCTGTTGCTGGCCCTGCACCTCCACATCGTATTGCTGGCTAATTGAAGTTGTTGACTGAAACCTGCACGCCCTTGCAGGCTTTCTTGATAGAGCAAGTACAAGTACAAATTGAGATGTTATTATCGCTCAATTGAACACTCAATAGGAGCTGTGGTCATTCATTTATTAGTTCATTTGTTTATTTTTTGTTCACTTGTGTGTGTGATATTTTTGAAAGTCTCTCAGTTAGTGAAGAAATTACCATGCTACCTGGCAGATTCGAATAGAATTACTTACTTCTCATTTGTTTTTGTGGAGTAAGGAGTAAGTATATCATTACAGTCTTCGGTAGGCATGTACGCCTGCCTGTGAAATGCACAGAATCTCCCACACGGGTGAAGGTTATGTTAGGTTTAAATCAATTTTCACATTAATCATAATAAAGTTTGAATCAAAAGACAGTTCTTTGATCTTTGCCATTATCAAAAAAAAAGATCTTTCTAGTATCTGGTTATCTATGACCACAACAATTACACGCAATGAAGTTTGAAAATGTAGCATGAAAGTTAATTCATTTCAGGTACACCCTTCTCTCTTCATCCTTTCCTATATAGGTGTGTAAGTGTGTGTTTGTGTGTGTTTGCACATATTTGAGAAAGAGAAAGAGAGAAATGTAATGAAACAGACCTGTTAAGTAGCTGAGGAACACCGGCTCTCGTCATAAGCCATGGCTTCATTGCATCTTGTCAATTTTAGCAAGTCTGTAAATCCAATTTGAATTGGAAAGTCTGTAATTCGGCTAAAGCCGACTGGCTACCTGACTTCTGTCTTTCAGAAATGAGAGAGGTGTGGGGGCGATGCTGGTGTTGGCGGTGACAGAATTGGATGAAAGCAGGTAAAATTACATCACCAAGTACAAATTGTGCAAGTGGCGCTTTTATCTAAATCCTATAATGTAAGGCTGTTTCTTTTCTGTTGAATCCATGTGAGGATGCTAAACTATTGAATCTGGATTACCATACATGATATCTGATGAGACATTTTCATCTCAAGTGTAGGAGTGTGCTCCAGGCAGTGATACGCATTACCATGCCAGACAGCAGGGCTGGGGGTGGATGGGCTGCAGATGCAGAGATGACAGGAAGTGAGCGATGTGAGACTGCTGCTTACCTGTTGGATCTGGATACGTGATAACTGATGAGATGATTTGGTCTCAAGTGGGCGCACAGCTGCAATCTGCTTTTCAGCTTTTCAAACACTGAGATCGTTACCTTGAACAAAGCAAACATAGCTCGGTGAGTATTTAATTCACTGGGAGGGAGTGTATTTAACAGTGAAGGTCACATACCTAATATAGCTGAATTTTAAGTATTTGTAGGAGGAAATGTTTATAGGGTGACGTGGCGCTGCCAGAATTTTTGGCTGAAGAGAAAGAGGAATAACTTTTCATCTCTCCGCGCTTTGCCGCAAGCACAGAAAAAAAAATACGAAGTGGTGTGAGGTGAGGGTGACAAAAGATGTAAGGTCATGTTTTCATGAAAATCAGAGTTTCCAAAGCATCGCAAGTTTATACTCTGTACAGCTGCAATTTTAGGCTGAATTTTTCAGACTCAGCTTCACATTACGCGTATTTCTATCCCCTTATTGTTATGCACATTTAAAAAAAAAATTCACCAAAAACGATTTGAGTGGAAACAGAAATCTTGACAAAAACTTGAAAGATCACTGGGCTGAAGTGAAATGTTGGTGTATCCATGAAGGCAAAATCTGACAGATGGAAACAGACTTAACTAATGAAGTATGACATGCATGAGTTATGTGACATAAACATCTACTGAAACTTCTGCTCTACTGAGGAGACAAAAAAGATTGGTAGACAAAAACATTAGATCTGTGTGTAGCCATAAGGACACTAATTTTGCCATATTTCTATCATGTTTTCCACATGGTTTTCCATCATTTGAGGTTTGACTGGGATGCATCGTCTCGTTGCACTGTGCTCTTTTGAAATTTGTTTAATGGCACCTGAATGGAGAATTAGCTCCACCAACACCAATGTCTCGATGAATCAAATCGTAATTCAAGTCCTAATAGTCAAATGACTGTAGTGGATCTAAATCTGCATTAATTTGCATTTCCTTTTGACAATTTTCTGGAAATCCTGTTACACTTGTTGTCCAAGCTGTCACTTTGGCTCCGCTCGGCTTTGATCTGAATACACACAATGCATGTTAACAATTGTATCATGGTATTTAGCATGTTCGAGTTCTAACACTACAAATTGTATCCTCCCTGAAGAAGGTGCTTAGTTTAGTCAATAAATAATGGTGGACCAGAGTTGTATGACCTGTTTTAATTTTGATGTACTGGCATTTTATTATGAGCAAGACTACATGTTAACAAGTTAAACTTTGAGACTTAGTGTTTATTATAGCATTTTTAGCATGTCAGCATGTCAGACAAATATGTACTTTATATTCAGTAAGGTTACTATTTTTCAGGAACGACAGGCACCGTAGCTCAAATAAGAAGAGGGCCAAAGACAAAATTTAACAAAATAGTCTGAGAAAAAGGGAAATGAAATTGCCGAGAGGAAGGACATTCTTTTACCGAGAGACTGTCTTTGAGCTGAAACTTGAATGAATATCTGCTTTCCCTTTCTAACCTAAAAAAGTGCTCTAAAATGAGAACGGACTGAGGAATGATGCAGATGCAGCTCATTTTCTTTTAACTATAGACTGCAAAGCTTCTGTTAAAGTTAAGTAAATGACTACACTGAATAATATATATGTATATGTATATATGTATGTGTGTTTGTATGTGTGTGTGTTAGTGTGTGTGTATGTAAATGTATATATGTATTCAATATCAAAAATGAATACACAAGTCCTCTAGCTTGTAATCAAAGTCAGTTTTTCAATTATTAGGTTCAAGATGTCTTTCTGTAAACTAAGGGAATTTCATAAAGCCCAAAGAAAGGTCAAGCAGTTCTTGTCTGAATGAAAAATGGGATGGCTTTGTGTTTGTCCCTAGGCATGTGTACCAATAACTTCAAAACATGAGAGATATGGTAAATATATCTACTCCAAAAACTGCCTTTTTGAGTAACTAAAGAGAGAAAGGAACAATGAAATGCAGGAGCAAACATGACGTGACATGTTTTATTCATTCATCAAGGCCATCAGCAGCTTAGTCTTGAGACAACATCAAAGATGGACACAAACAACCGATACATGAAAAAGAATCTAAACAAGTCCATTTAGTGGAGGCTTGGTGGTTTGTGCAAATTTTCTATCTGCCGATCAAATTATTTAAGTGGAGTCTCTGCTTTGAATGACAGTTTACTATTTGACTCTCTCTTAAAACAGTCAGTCACCCCTGGCAAAACTGCAGGCGTGAGCCTTGGTAGCCACGAACAGAACCTTGCTGGATTCACACCATGCTGTGGCTGCAAACATCACACCAGGTTTCTCACCCCAAGTGTTGAAGCTCCATGCTTTTCATGCTGTGATGATTTACATAAACAGCACTTGTTTCTTGAATAAGAAACAGTTTATGCAAGGTAGCTGCTTGGATTCGTTTTGAAAGGGAACAGGAGTTTAAATAAATTATACTGTACGAACAGAATCTGTAGAACATGTTTTAAAGGTCTTGTTTATGCCAGTAGAGCATTTGATCTGTGCGAGCATCATGCAGCAATGTTTTTAAGAGTGGGTCCTCATTTCTCTTGTAGTAAGCACACAAAGGCAAGCAAACAATACAGTGCACATACCTGCTGCTAGTTTTGTGCTTTTTCTGCTGATGAACTGTCGCTGACAGTAACATGGAAACCTCAACAAGGCCATCAAATCTCTCAAGGCGGAGTACAAACCCAGACCCTAGCATGATTCAAGCACCAATGACCCTGCAGCTGTCTGGAATACACTGAGGAAAATCACAAATCACAATATGAAAAGCCTTGCAATCACCCCATCTCCTATACTGGCTGATGAACTCAACACCTTATACACTAGGTTTGAGAGACCCCCTGTCACACACACACTGACATCTAGGCTGGTCCCATCACCTCAAGACCATCAGCAGACTCCTATTCTATTTCATCTTTGAAATACAAGCCAGAACCATTAGTTGTGGTCTGCCGTCTTTACCCTGACCCCCAGCCACCCAGCTCTCAGCAGAGTTCTCATACATTTTCATCAGTCCATATCAGAATGCCATATTTCTACTTGTCTTAAAGCTTCTACAGATGTCCCGGTTCCAAAGCACAGAATTGCGTGCCTGAATGGATGCTGAACTCTATGTCCTGACATCTGTAGTCATGAAGTGCTTTAAAAAACTCATCCTGTCCTTCCTCAAACCAATCACAGACCCACTCCTGGACCCTCTAAAGCTTGCCTACAGAATTAATTGCTCAGTGGAGAGTGCTGTTAACCTCAGCCTCCAACACACAGAATTGAAGCACTGGGGCATGCCTGGTTTGTCGGGGCACTGACTTCAGTTCAGCCTTTAATAGCATCCTCCCTGACCCTCTGAACACCAAGCTGTTACAGCTGCAGATAGCCTGAGTGGTTTACGGACATCTTGACTAAGCAACAGGAAGTAACAGGTTCACCAATATACACCAAAGACTTTAGCTTCAGCGACCCCTCCATCAAGATGCTCAAGTTTGCTGATGACACAGTGGTTGTAGGCCTCATCAAGGACAATGATGAGGTAGCCTACAGGAAAACTATGTCACAGCTGACAGCATGGTCTACAAAAACAACCTGAAGCTCAATGTCAATAAGATGGCGGATATGGTCATGGACTTCCAGAATCACCTGCCCACTGCTCATCAACAGTGCAGTGTAATGGTGGTAGAGGCTGTTAAGTTTCTGGATACCACCATCACCAGTGAAATTGGAGATACACTCATCAATTATCAACAGGCAAACTCACCATATGTTCTTCCTCAGACTGCTCAAAAAGATGAACATCTCATCGCATCATTTGCCCACACCCAACACAGAGCGGAACATATCGCATTTTAACAGCAGGGTGTCTCAAGGGCCAGGAACAGGTCCCAACTGCATTTTGCACAATGCCAGAGCCAGGAAGTAGGTCAGTAAGATAGTGGCGGACTGAACACACCACTCACTGTGTCATCAGAAAACTTTCATCTGGCTGCGGGTTTTGCTCCATCAGGACCAGAACCACCAGACACCTGACACCAGACAATTTTTTTTTTTTTTACTACACCTCAACAATCTTTCCTAGCTCCCAAAATCCTCTGACTAACCACCATGCATCACACCAATACGAGCTAGTAGACATGGGTGTAAACAAAGCATGACTGAAAATGTTGAGAGAATTCGATTTACAAGTGTTTTTTGAAGGAGTTTGCATTCAGTGTCCCTCTTAGACCCTAAATTCCACCTTGGTTAAAAACAGTAAATGTATATACAACTTTTGTTTGTTTCCAAAACACTCCCCAGGGCACCATTAGTTTAGTCGTTAGCTTCATGACTGATAACACAAGACTATACGTCGCTTCCGACATAGCACATTGTATAGACCAAGCTTGGTACATATATCATCACATGGGCAGTTTAACAGCAACCCCTTGACAATATCCTTAAGGACCAGTAAATTATTTATTATTCAAGCCTGATGGGTAGTTCTCCGGTACTTTACTTTCTGAAGGGCATGCCACTTATACAGTTTTTAAAATCAGTGGGAAAGATTGCATAGAATTTAATGGCTTGATATTTTGTGTGTATGTTGAGAAAATAGATAAATTTGATAACAACATTGCATTTCTGATGGTCTCTTTTTTTCAATAACATCAACAGAGGGTATCAGACATGAAAATTGGTGCCTTATTGCTGCACATCTAAATATAGAGCCACATAGACACTGATGTAGTAGTAAGATGGTATTAATCTCAGTAGTGATTACTGTATAATGTACATTACATTTATTATCCACACTTTATGCATACTGTAATATTCCACAGACTCAGGTAAAAGAGCAGTTGATGCATTTATGTGGGCAGATTCAAAGTGCCTCTACTCTCAATCCGTACCATCGATATTAACATTATGCTTTATGCACTTTTTTGCTTTTAGTGTGAGGTAGAAGAAGAGAGCTTTAGGGTACGTAGGTTAATTTAGTTTCCTTACAAAATGTGAGCGCCTTAGTCTTTAACATTTAATCCAAAGGGAGGTATTTTTCAGGAAGCCAAAAGGGTGTGTGAAGGGTAATAAATCCCCAGCTCGACTCTCCAGAGCCTTGCAGAGGTTTCAACACGTGCTCAAAACCTGGGCCCTGGGCTATATTGTGAGCAAAATAGTAGGTATACTGCTCACTTGAATAATGCACAAGGTTAAAAGGTCATGATGGAATTTCCATTTCTATAAAATTTAAGAGAGAGGCAAGGTGGGTAAGAGGTCCAATGCAATTACTCTCATTTATAACACTTCAGAGCCATTTTAATTACTTGATATATTAATAACTGCCCTTGCTGCTGCAACTCACGGCCTCCACTGCATTTCCATCTTAAAATTCAACCTATTAAATTTTGATGAATTACGCATAGTTTTTCCACCCGGACGGGCCATCTCTACTGGAATCATTGTATTTCAAACTTAAAAGTTGAATTTTTAGAGCATCTTTCAGGGCAGTAGCCATAAAGGCATTTCTTCTGCTTAACACAGTGCTACTGTTTTGTCACTTTTACAGACCAAAAAACCCTCTGGGCACCGGACTCCATGTCATGGACAAAAGATTTAAGCATATTCTGGGTTTTATAAGATTTCTGAATTAAGGTCATAAAAGAAATGTTCACCTAAATAAAACATTTAAATGTGTTTCAAGAATATTTCAATTAAAAAAATGAACATATGAAATTACATCAGCTTTCAATTATGAATCATTTATGATAGAGCTTCATGTCAGATCAGGTGTACAACAAACCATGCAAACCCATTACAAATTGCAGAGAGATATAATTACACACAGTATATACATAAACATCCATTATTAATAGTGTTACACATCATTAACAACCCTCTGCTTCAGAGGGTAATATCCCTTTCTTATATTCTAACTGTGCTTCAGGTTCATATTAAATTACATAATTGAAGTGAATACTATCCTCCACTTCCATGTCTGAGTCTCTGTAGGCCTTTTAAAGAGCGGGGCAGCCATGACATGGAAACACGACACAAGAGAGACATTCCACATGTTCTTTCAGGCTTTGAATGCAAGTAGGGTTTGTGACCTGAGTAATATGAATATGTGGTAGAGGGACATTTCCACCATCTGAATATTTTCTCATATTCTCTCCAGGGTTCTTCTTTGTTGTTTTTATGCAATGAGATACAACATGCAATGCCAGGAATGATGTTGCTGTAAGGATGGGATCAATATTTTCAATGATACCTTTGCTGTAGATTCACTGCTTTGACTTCTGTCTAAAATTTGGTGCACATACGAACATGGGACTGCTATGGTTACCCAGCACAGAGATGAAAAGTCCAGGGATGCTTATAAAAGATATGAATTATGCAAATGATCAAATTTCTCCCCAACATGTTTTCTCACTAAGCCGCCACTGCGGTTTTTCAGCACACAGGGACGCAAATCAGACATTTTCTGAAGTTTATTATGTTATTAGGGCACAAGGGCTGACCTTGATGTTTCCTTGGAACATTTAACCAACCCCAAGGTGGCCATTATTGTGATGAATATTCGGCACTGCTGACAGCACCATGGCTTATTTATTTACCCAGCGAGAGGTAGCTCGCTACCTCGCCATGACCTCACGCTGTGTCTTCCTCCTTCATTTGTCAACGCGCACCTCCTCTGGTGGCCACGCAGCTCCAACAAAGTGAGGGGCGTGAACACAACATACGACTGTGCAAGGTAGCTGAAAATGAAAAATAAAACAACCGACCAAACAAACAAAAAAAAGGGGCAAAGCTGATGCAGCAAATTAGATTCAAACACCTTTATCTTGTCCAGGTTTTCATGCTTGACTGTTTGTGATACTGAAAGATTTAGATCCTCATGTGTGGATTTCCCTGCATGAGAAACAACTTAAAAATAGCAGAGAGCTAAGGTACAAGCTTTCCTTATGGGAGTCTTGGGGAGAGCAATTAAGTTGTAACGTAATACTTCATGTTACTTATATTCCTGCTATTAATATATAAACTGATTTTCAGAAACAATTTATTCCTGTAGTCCCCTGATGGTACTTGGATTAAAAAGGTAGATATATTAAAAGGTGTATTCTCTGCCATAACAATAGCCTTTACACCGAGTATCCAAGGCTACTTTTTACACAGTTGTGAGTGTGGCCTGAAACTAATCAAACCTAATGACACTTTTCATCCCCATAATAAAAAAAGAAGTGTCAGTTAATGATTCCAAATAAAGTATGATCCTGTGATCTGTTTAATGTGTTTGTTAGATAACACAAAGTATGACAACTGACAACTAAATTTCAAGCAAAAGTAAAGCTTCAAAGTAAAACTGTATGCCAGCAATATAGCTTATTTGTTGTCACATACAGAATAAACAATTATAGTGAAGTACTAGCACACTTTTTCAAAGGATCAAAACACGTGGCACATCTTCAGAGGATGTAATTCTGACGGTTCAATGAACACGTTTTTTTCTACAGAATTCACTTTGTTCTGTTCTCAGAAGATGTGCTACATTTTTGATCTTTTGACAAGGCCTGTCATTACTTAATTAAACAGGCAAACTTCTTGTTAGTCTTTTGGGGCTTTTTTTTTTCAACCTTGAAGCTGATGTACTATAAACAAGTTCTTGTCAAATACTTTATGTTAATGAACACTTAAAATGTCCTTATATCTGCCTACAACTACGCGATAGAGCGTTATGATCAATTTAATATATATTAAAATAGAACTCATTCCAAATAGGGATTTTAAAGTAAATTATTATCAGATACAGCAACCTGTCTCTTAATAAATATGTGAATATAGTTGTAATTTACAACAGCAATTAAATGTCGTGAAAATAATTTCCATTCTCAGTTAGATTTTTTCAGCATAATTTGGAACTGTTATGTATCTACATGTGGCAAAATAATTGAAAAATTGATCAGAAATGACAAATTTCATTTGCTTTACCTGCAATATCCACTCTTGCTCGTGTCAACCAAAGCATTAAGAAACGTTTTTGTTATGTTTAGGCACTCGAAGCACTTGTTTAAAACTAGGAAACGATCATGAGCATAGTTAGATATTGAAAGTAAACAGTGACTGGTGGTGCGAGGCGGGAAATGTCAGCTTTATTGATATTTGAAGGAAACCACCATCTTTCCCTTACTTCAGCCAAAGTGCTTTTGTTGTGGTAGATATGGAATTCAGTATGCAAAGCCTGGGTCTCTTGTGCCAGACCGCTTGCCCCCCTTGAAGCCTACCATCCACCTAGACCACATATCTATGATTTATGGGTGGAAAAAATGTAGCACTTCCCTCGAAGGAAAACAAAACAAAGAAAAGAAAAGAAAACAAAAACAAATTACGCATATATAAATGTCATTTCTATGAGGCAGAGTTTCTTGGGAACATTGCATGGGATTACTGTATGTGCCATTAATGTTGCCTAAAATCCTCTTGCCTAACTTAATTACCAGAACTCCTCTTGGGTTGCTTATCCGTGTGAGTTCAGTCTTTAGCAACAGAATAAACAATAGACGGTCATGTACACAATATGGCCCTCCTGCAAAATGAAAAGCAAAGTTGGAGTAACCACTGTAGCAGAACAAATAGAACATCAACTGCATCATGCTTCAGGAATTTAAACGTCAAACTAGAATCACTTATATCACCATTAACATCAGACCAGAACTTTAAATGGAAAACATTTCTTAAAAAATTGTGCTGAAGAAAAAGTGATGAATGAAAGTTAATGTTCCCAAAACACTTGAAGCAGACACACAAAAGTCCAGTAGAGTACTGCAATATGGAAACATAAAAAGGTCACATTGCAGTTTGTCAGTGTAGAGTTGTATCCAATCGAGTGGTTCGAATAAAAGTACAAAGCCCCTATGCTGTAAACACTTGTACTAGATTTGCAGTACATTTCAAGAAGAGAGGCTATGAGTACATCCACCTTTGCTTTGACCTTCTAATGATTAGAGAAAACACATGTACAACGTCGGTCTAGCCTAATAAACATTTTTTTCAAATAGATATAATGTGTTTTTCATGAGAGAAATTTTGACCACTTTAGAAAAGAAATGCTGCTTTTTCATTCCCATACAGTGCTGTGCTTGTTTCTTTTAACTTCTTCAAAGTGAGTTCAGACATGCACTTCATCCCAGAGACTGTTTTCTTAAACCGAACTCTTTTAGCTGCTCCCTATGCAGCTCAGTTTGGCCACTGACCTCTTAAATTTGTGGAGCATTTTCATCAACCGGGAAAAGACGCCTCAGACCTATTCTGCTCGCCAAAGACAACCCTAAATCTTAATGCTGTTCGGAAATGTTGAAGATGGAGTGTGCATTCACATGAAAGAGAGAAAGATCTGAAGGATGCCATAAGCTGGGCTCTAGGGTCTGAACAGAGAGACCCTGAAGACATGCTGGGAATATTAGAGAATGATTGATACACACAGCTGGGGAACAGAGGAGTGCAAAGGAATACTGAGAAGTTTTTATCTTTTCAGTTCCTTTGAAATATGGTTTAAAATCCTCTGCTCATCCCCCTTTCCTCTAAGAACCTATAGATTAGAACACAGGGCTGCCAAACGTCTCCCCTAATTCTCATGAAAAACTATATGAAATGCTCAAATGTCTACAACTGCTCTGAACCTTGCATCCCAGCTCAGACAGACATGCAGCCTCTTTCATATACCTTCTCCCCCTATGTGTCTCTCACTAATTAAATGAGTGTATTCACCATGTACTGAAACTTTGAAGTTAGTGTGTCTTATCAAGACATGCTCATATATTCATTATGGTCTCTCATGTAGCTTTCTTTAAAAAAACAAAAAACAAAACAATATGGTACCTGTAAGAGGATGAACTTAAGGGATATATATTATAACAAATCTGAAGTATCAAGTGGTCAGTTATGAGGTTTATTTCAGGTGGATTTAAAGAAAAGGTGGAATCGCATCAAAATAGGAAAATAAATTGCCTCACAGCTTTCACAATTAAACAATTAACCACAGCAAACAAACAAAACAAAACGAAACAAAAACACAAAACATATTTAAGATAATTAAGAGTGCTGCTTGGGGAGATGCTTCTTTTACTCAGGCTTGAAAATATCTTTGGCAGCATTAACCAGCACTTAGCTCAACTTAAGGCAACAAAAAATTTAAACACAAGAGACAAAGTGCTCACTGTATAAACTTTACACCAGAAACAGAAAAATATTAGCATTCATTCGGAGGCGTGTTTGTGTCCATATGGTGGCTGAAAAATCCAACATTGATGCTCTTCCTGGCTCTGGTTTGCTCTTTGCCAACTCCTGAGGAATTGTCTGGCTCCTTAGCTGCTGAACGTTCCACTGTGTTTTCACCAGCTAATCCCTGACGTTGTCTGCTTGCTCTTTGGTGCTAGGAAGCTACCTTGCAGTGGGTTTTTTCAAGCTTTTTCATTAACAACAGCGGCTGCTGCCTAGAAGATGATGCTGATGAATTCAGTGACAGTGAAACAAATATTAATACATCTATTATAGATTACATATATATTACATCTGTAAAGTAAAATCTTCATACTACGTTGCATTACTGTTGTCACTGATTATAATGCACTGTTATGGTTTACCTGTACTGCATAACTGCCTTTCATTATTTCTATTCATTATATAGAGGGCGATATATCTGTACTGACTTGTTTCTGTGTTGTTTTTATTTTAGACATTTTTTGTTGCAATAACCACTACATAATTTATTGAGCAATACCTTTTAAACTGTGCCGTTTGCACTGTCGCTGTTTACCTGCATAATCTAAGTGGCTTTTATTCATTATATATAGATAGAGGACACTGCCTCTTGATATATATTTTGTTTTCATAATTTTTTTTCTGCTGCTGCTGGTCTCTGAGAGTTACCAAACACGATTCCATTTTATGTCTACAATGACAAATAAAGTGTCTCATCTTATCATATTCAAAGCTAAATCAAAAGTTACATTGCAGGCTGGGAAACCAGAACAATGTGCTGATAGGAAAGATACTAAAAGCGCCATAGAGTTGAGAGGAAAAGCAGAGTCATGTGATGATTCTCTGTGGGTTCATCACTGTAAGTGACCCCACTGACATAAACCTAGCCATTTGATCCAGTAGTGTAGCAGCAATAATAATATTCAATATGAAAAATGGATATAGTTAAAAAA
This sequence comes from Istiophorus platypterus, assembly GCA_016859345.1. NCBI lineage: Eukaryota > Metazoa > Chordata > Actinopteri > Istiophoriformes > Istiophoridae > Istiophorus > Istiophorus platypterus. The sequence continues at coordinate 11,195,688 of CM029118.1, read as the reverse complement.
TGCTTTACGGTGAATCAATAACAGGCGTAACTGATGAACTTGGTAAAACATTAATAACAGATTTGTGCCAGGCCTGGCTGGCTGTTTGACTGACCTTTGTAACCTTGAGCTGAGTTCCCCTCACTGAGGTACTCATTCATGATCAATAAGCAATCAGCGAACTTGTCTCTGCATGCTTTGACCATCGAAAGTGTTTACGAAGCAAGCGCTCACTTTTGCAAATCACTGTTTTATTTGCTGTCATATAACCTTACCTTCACCCGTATCAAGCTATCAGGCTGCTGGCATAATATCCATTTGCTAATGCGGTAATTGACCTTACAGCACATTATGTGTTTTCACTGGACTGAGGGAGGTTCATTGTGTTCATTATTTTGCTTTAGCACATGCTGCCCCGTTTTTTTCACAAGACTGAGGTGTTTGTAGACAGAGAGCAGGTTCAGAGCGGCGTAACAGTGCTGCACTTAAAATAGGTCTTTCATGAACACATTTTCACCGTGTCAGCAGCAGAATCTCAGAGGACAGAGTGCAACAAAGACCTGTCAGGCAATCTTATAATGTTGAACTCCACTGTAGATGTCTTAATATCTGGCATTCACATATGAATTTGGCAGCAGATGACATTCTGCTCTAATCTTGCTGCTGTAGTGGAGGAGTTGTAGTTTGCTAAATTAAGCTGAAACAAGGCTCAAAATGTCATGTTCCTGCAACGGAGACCTAATGCAGGGATTCAGTGTCTAGGCTTTTCTATAGACAGTTTTAAAACATCTGTGAATTTTTTTTTTCAATGAATGTCAAATACTTTGTATTCTAAAAACTTCGATGGCCATTGGAAACTAACTGGAACGTCCAGTGATTTGGCTGACTTGGTTTTGGACCTCTCAGTAATGTCTTTTTTTTTTTTTTTTCCATTTCTGTCAGAAAGGAAATAGATATTAGCATGGAAATGCCACGTACAATTTGCAGTGTGGAGTGGCAGGAGTAGACTACCTCATTGTGTGCTCATTTCGTGATGATAAGAAACCTAATTTTAATTTCTTTAAAATCACAAATTGAAAATACTAAATTTTCCTGAAATGAAATCCCATATTAAGGTTAAATTTCTCAGCAAGACACTGATTATGTGAAATAAAAAGGCAGCCCTCAATTAAAATTTTCAAGTTAGTAAGCATCTTAGTTTTTATTGTTAGGGCATTAGGAACAAGTTTCATTTGGTTGTTTGCAAAATGTTCAAAGAAGTTTTGATGTACTCAACTTAACTTATTCTGTTTAATGTTTCGGGGTTGAACTTTCCTCTCAATCATAATGCCCCAAATATTCTGTTTCTTCGTGTGCATACAGCAACACATATATGAATGGGGGGGTGCTTACTACGAGTGCGCCTGATCCGATATCTGTCAAACTTTGTGATTATGATGAACTTCCAACTTACTTTAATATTTTCATTCAGTAAGTTCATTGATTTATTTTGAGTTTGATTTTTATTTAAAAATGGAAGAAAGGGAAAATGCAGCTCTAAAGAGAGGGGAAGTTTCTTGTTTTTTTGACGAATTCCCAATCACGGTTTCAAGCACTAGATGCAGAGATGAAGCTGTCCCACCACTTCTGAATCTGTCATCATTAAATAACAAATTGAAGGATGTAGTTCAGATTTTTGCTATATATTTTCTCAATTGGTATGACCCCCTTCTCATTTTTTGATAACAGTTCAGTGTGACTTGCTCCATTTATCAGAAACTCTTCACCAAGCTGCAGAAACTCAATATATTATTCTGTCAGATTGCAGCATTTGAATTGCAGCTCTTTCTTCTCTCCCCTTCAGATTTCCACTCTCAGTGCTGAGTTTTCACTCTCTCCAGTCTTTCTCCCATCCCCTCTTACTTACTTTAACATTCGCTCATTTTTTTTCTGCCTCACGCAAACTGCTATTTCTCATAGTAGGTAGCAGGTAATATCCAAGGGTACTTTAATATAATTTGATAGATTCTGTGGCCAATAGAGAACGCAGGAATACTCCAATAGCATCAAAAAACCTTAGTAATTGTCGGTAGACGCAGTCAAGATGCCTAATGCCATTTCGAATCGAGTCGGTGTGGCAACTTATTGGCAAACACATTACTTTAAGTTTCTTTTTCTCGATCAATTCACTGGAAAGCTAAAAACCAATCTGGAGCACGGCAGCTCCCACGAGGCCTGATTGATGAGTCTGAGTGGGAATGTGCATATCCAAGCAAGGTTTGGTTTATGTGTCCTCAAATTCCATTGGGTGGAAAATGTGGATTGAGTGAGGCCGTCATGGATTTGGCATCACTAACTTTGGGGCAGATTGCGGTGAGTGGATTGATGCTCAGTGGAGCGGATGTGACAGTTCATCTGAAGGAAGAATGGGAGTGAGAAGGGAAAACAAACAGGCAGATCTATATGGAGATTGACAACGCCATGAGGCTGACAAGGGTGTGCAAGAGTACATAGGAAAGGAGATGTGGAAATTAAAGTAACTCCAAGAGAATAATTGGAAACTGGTAGGATTGCTAAATTATTAATTGATTTCACTAATAAACATTTCCTGATACACTCAGTGGCTTTCAGCTAAAACATATATTTCCTGCTGCGCTTAAAGCTCTGGATGTTCTCCATCATTTTCCACCATTTTACAGCAGAACAGTCTGTGTCTGTCCTTCTCGATTCTCAGTTCTTCTCAAGATGCTTTGTTTGGCTTTCATAACTGCTCATAAGAGAGACCACAGCAAATGAAGTAATGGCCTTTCAGAAATCAATCTTGTGATTAAACCACAGGGTGTAAACACTAAAGGGTTCGTTTTTGCTTCAGTTTCTTATTTGCTAGTCCTCCAGAGGCGAGTCTGTAAATAACCAGTGAAAAAGCATCTATGGTAGGAGTCAGGTTACAAATAAGGTGAATGCAACAAGGAAGTCTTTGAGTTTTATGCACGAACAGTTGTTATTGTACAAAACATCGAGGTGACACAAGCTTGAATCAGTTGTAATAGCAACGGTGAAAAGCAGATCTTTGTAGTAACTGTTTATTGAGTATACTATATAGGGTTTGTGCAGTAAATTTCCTCTCTTGGATTAGAGCCATGTTTGTGTTGGAACCTTCCTGCTCTAGAAACCCTGCCACTCACCTGTGTTAAATGGGACCAGTGCCTATGTTCGTACATCAATATCCGAGCTTACAGCTGGCCTATCTCTTAGCAGTCTGCTGATGATGCCAGTAGTGCTGCTACAGCGCTTACTGTAGCCAGTGAAATCCTGCCAAGTATCACGGGTGGCTGGCAGACTGGCAGATGTGGGCACGGAGAAAAAGGAACGTATCTGCTCGTGCTAACTACTGAATCTACCCAAGCGGTGTAGGTATAATAGAGGCGCAGAGGAAGGTTTGCTGAGGCACTTATAGACGACAAATGGAGCTGGACAGGAACATTATTTTATGTGCTAACAATTTAGAACCTGTAGAAAAGGAGAGAAGAGAGTTTCAGGCTAAGTAGAACTTGGAAGCTTAATTAAGATGCTAAGAGATAAACTCAGATTGAATTTCTCCAAGTCTAATTACTGAAGGATGTATCCATTGCTTTTAAAGTTAATGTTATGCAAAAGATTGAAGAATAAAACAGTAATTCAAGAGGGACTTTTAGAGAGCTTGTTTATGGATTAAGGTGACAAGTTATTAATAAAATTTCACTCGTTTTGTTTTATTTAGGTGTACCCATGTGCACATTTTCTTTTTTAAATTTCCACTAATATTGTCTGGTTTTGAGATTCTGTTTTTTTTTTTTGTTCTTTTTTAAAAATTCAATCTTACATGTCTATGTCTGTCTTTTAATAATATACAAATCATGCTGGTAAGATGTGCTCTCTATCCTTTGGACCGCTAACATTTCTAGATTTATAGACAGATCAAAACAAAAGTCAAAATGACTGTGGTAACATTTGTGAACAACAGTAAAAATTGTGAGATAATTCCCAGTCATGACCAATACTGAAAGTGCAGAAGCTGCAATCAGAAACAATCAGAACTTTTCTTGATGTTGTTTTCTTATTCTCTTATCATCTTGTACATTTCCTGTTTTTAACAATAAGATTGTAGTTCTGTGTTTTAATCATACAAATTCCAATATGAATAGAACTAAGTTGAGAAAACAGTTTACATATTTGAGACATTTTCTTGATTTGTTAAAGAATAAGTTTGATATTTTTGAGAAATATCTGTATTCGTTCCTAGATTATATTTTCTTTGTTTACAAATATACAACTACAAAAACTATATCTTGGCTCAGCCAAGTAACTTCCTAAAGTATTGTTATCAATGTGCCAACAAGGATTCTGGGGATTTAATGTCATAACACCCCATAACACAGCAAGGTGTGTGTTTAACATTCTATTTTTACAAAATATTAACGATACGAGAAACACATTATTAATCAGTGAGCTTTGGAGGGCTGGTAGATGTATTTTCTTACCTTTGGACACAGCATAAGTTAGCTGCCCCCCCCCCTTTTTTTGTTTTTTTGCTAACTTACAGCAGCTAGCTACTGGCTGTAACTTCAAATTCAGTGAACAGACATGAGAACGATCTGCTAATCAAACGCTTGTCAAGAAAGCAAATGAGCATATTTCCCAACTGTTTCTTTGAATGAAACACAAATATCCTTGGAGAAAAACATCAAGGTACTTTGTGAAGTGACAGGAAATTCACTTGTACCAGTGGTAATAGAAATCTACAAGTATTAGTTGTGCTCACTAGTATTGTATTTCATTATTTTAGCATTTCAAATGCTAACCTGCCCAAACTATAAATTTCAAATTCCTCAAATTTGCAACACTAGGTTTTGACCTAGTCAGGTTCTTTATAGTGTGTTAAACTGCATGTGGCATCAACAACCTCAGTATAATAAACAATTTAGATAAGTAAAAAACAAAATACAATTATGGGTAGGTGAGCTGGAGGTAGAGTGAGAGAAAGGTGAAAGATGACTTCAGTAATCAGTAGTCTGCCCTCGGGGATCAGTCTGCACAGGCAAGGACTTCTGAATGAGTGAAAGACAGAAAAAGAAGGGCAGACTGGAGGGGGAGAAGAGGGGGGAAAGAAAGAACTAATACAATACATTAAAAAAAGACCCCCCCCCCTAAAAAAAATCCTGCATGAAATGAAAACCTAAATATTGAAATGGCAGAGCTAGTGGTGGACATGGAAAGGTAAAGAGATATAGCGTGAGAGCAAAATAGAAAGGCAAACAAGAAGTGCGGAGGCACAGTTCTTGTATTGCATCTTAAGTGCAACGTCAGAGCATGAGGACTGCATATCGAAACAAAGATTAGGTATTAGGTATGCCAGGTAGGTCTTTTGTTCAAGAGCTCTTTGAAATATTTAAAAAGGTTAGTATATGAATAAACATAGCTTATCAAGGTCCTTTTACGCAGGGAAAAGAAAGAGATCCTAATGAATAATAAAGAGCTGATGTGACAGGAGAGCCAGCCTTGTGCTCTGCAGCCCCCCATCCTCACCCTCACCCATCAACTGTAATGCAGTAATGGAATGTTTCCTACAGGACTTTTTACCACAAAGGACAAAGGGATAATCATTAAAATGGGGGGACTAGGGAGGAGTCAATATTGCAAAGAGCTGTTGTTGTTCATTGTGCAGGCTACAGATGGACTGTATATTAGGAGCATGGTGTTCCCATTAGAGATTCCACTGACACATGTTCACAAAGCCCTATTCAACTGCTCCCAAGGTCTCTGTTACAGTTCTGTCACACATGTAGGACACTGAAACAGTGAGAGAAACAAAGATGGGGATAAAAGGCAGGCTCTGACACTGGGTACTGGTCTTTGCATAATTCTTTTATGAGCTGTAGTGCATTTAACGAAACCAATTGTGACATGCATGTTAATTTTGCACTGTATAGTAAAACAGAAGTAATTAATCAGTGGCAATTCTGTGATACGGTGATTTAGATTTTAATGTCTTCTGTTGCTCATATTGTTTTATTGTATTCTAGCCCTTTTGCTCACATTTGTTTAGTCAGTGGAATTGAAATTTTTGGGGTCTGCTCATTTTGCAAGGACCGTGTCTTCAGGTTTCCTTGACATTTTCTGCCTAGTACAAAGAAAACAAAATACAATTAAAGGATTCTGATTACAAAACTAAAATGGCTTTCAAAACTCTGTATGAAAATAAAGTCAAAATGGATGCTATTAAAAGGAGGAAGTGAAGCTTAAATGTGGCAAAACTTGCAGACAATAGTCAGAATAAGAAGAAAAATCTGAAATGGCACCTGTACAACACCGCCTGTTAACGGACATTAGATACTATACATAAGCATTTCCTCTTGTCGCCTCGACTGTCAGCAACTATACCGCTCTAGCAGTGAGGATAAAACTACTCACCCTGCTGTCTGAAATGTGAGGGAACAGCGAGGCTGCAATAACATAGAATATGGCTGCAAGACATTCTTAACTTTATCTGTTGCCAATTTTTTTGAATTGGTTACATTTGGATGAGGGATTGTGCCTTACCACATTCAGAAAATGTTAAATGTACCATCAAGGCCAGCCAGTTGACATTATGTGGCCTTCCTCTTGAGAGGCAGCAAAGCGCCACTGCCAAAGCCATCTGAAGCAATAGAGGATGCCAGGCTTAAAGTCATCTGTTGGTTCTGAGCAGTCTATGAATCACTTGAAGCCTGGAGGTCAATCTCTCTGCATGTGCAGTTGTTTATCCACCATAACACCCAGTGCTAGAGGTGCCCTTGATGGCCTTCGGTGCTCGCACAGTTTTTCCTCAGCCTCACACCTGAACGAAGGTTAACCTTACAAGACAGAGAGGGACTGAGCAGGATGTCATGTTTACTACAGAAAAGCAATGACTTCTTATATGTAGGTGGACGGATTTCACGATAGTGGAGAATATGATACGTACAGTATGGCTTTCAAATTATGATAGGTGAAAACACAAAGCCTTAATAAGATAATAATGCAAAATACAGTTCCAGTGAACAAGGAAGTGTTCTCTAGATGATTGTCAAATTTTTATGATGACTTTCTTGGCGACGTGCGAGTGTGCTCCCCTCCCAGTCTCTCGATGCTGTAGTGTGCCCCCATCACTCTCCGTCACTAATCTCATTCCCTCTTGCACCATTTGGATTTCATGCAAATTTGTTATTCCACATCAAGAAAGGTGCGTACTCTAAGCGACTGGGTCAGGCAGGGGGAATCAAATTAACCGACTCAGATATACCACAGTAGCTTATATAACTCTTAATGTCACCGTTTATCAATTTGTAATGCTCGAAATTTCATTTGAGCCAGATATTTTTCTTTGGACTGTGTCACTGCTTGTATTCACTTTTTAGAAGGACATGCTATTTTTTGCACAGCTCTTTAAGCCTTTAATTCATTCGAGTGCCGTAAGGTATTTTTGGATTTGGGCATTTCCACAGGGATGCAAAATTTAAGCAGCCTTTCCTGTATGATATTATAAGTTGTTGAATTGTAGATCACAACACAACACAAACTGGCAATGTTCTGTGTTCTACCTGGCTGCTGAAAGAGCTGTATCACAATCTACTCCATAGGGAAAATCTCAAACAGTTAGCTTTGCTGCCTTTCAAATAAAAAGAATCGCATGCTGGTGACACAGAAGAATTGGATCATTGTTTAGATTCCTTTAAAGTAACAGGTCATTTAAACTTTCATTAGCAGCAGAAGAAAACTGTAAAAACAACAATGACACAGTCTATCAAGCTCTTTTAAGAAGATATCACAAACTTATAAAAAGACAGGTGCCTATTTACATATCCAGGAAACACGGATTAACATTAGTCATTAGTGGAAAGTGACCCCTTATATAGACGCTCAGTTTGATCTATTGTCAAGATGAAAACATATATCATTTATAGCAAATTTTAAAAACAAACAAAACAAACAAGATAAATATTCTTAGTCATGCAAATCTAGATGACAGACAGCTAAATATAAATAAAATATTCAGCTGCCTCCATGTGTTGTAATGTTTGTCCATGATCATTAAAAAGAGTTGGTCGATGAAAACCTGGTCAATGAAAACACAAATTCACAATTTACTCTCTGCTGTACTGTACACACACACACACACACACACACACACACACACACACACACACACACACACACACACACACACACACACACACACACACACACACACAAACACTTGCAGAAGGCTGAACAGTCATGCAGGAGATTCATGTTAGTTTTGTTAAAACTAGAACTGTAGAGAGGAAGTGAGAAGGCCAAATCTAGTCTGGCGCTGATTTAAACAAAAGCTAAATATCAGTTAGGTAAATTATATTCATATAAGAATCTGTTCATTGTTAGGGTTATAGACGTTGAACATAAAATACTGCATGTTAATGTGAATATTTAGTGGTATTTCTTGCAGTTACTGAGCACAGACACAGATTTGATAAAGAGTGATTTGTTAAACATTCTGAGTCAGTGCATCACTTTGGGCTAGTCGGTGAAGTGTACTAGAGCTAGGTTTTGGTACAGCAGGCGTGCCAGTAATGGTGTCTTTTTAATTGTGCTCCTGTGTGTATGCAGGTGAAAAGGAGGCTGGTGTGTGTGTTTGTGTGTGTGTGTGTGTGTGTGTGTGTGTGTGTGTGTGTGTGTCTGTGTTCGAGTGTGTGGGAGTGCATTATACTTTGATGAAGTGTGGTTGTGTTGGCACATGTTTATGTGCTTTCGAGTTGTCAATGCAGATTTACAGAAAGTAGTGATGTGATATGTGGAAAGCCCATTTTTATGCTCAGTGCAAAATGAAATAGGCTTGATGTCACACGCAGTTTATGTCCTATGCCAAGATGAGAATGCTCTTCTGTAGGCAGAGGATGAATACCACTTCACAGATGACCTTGCAGAGAATTTTCAAAATATGCTACTGTGGAATGATTTTAAGAGATAGTAAACATTTTTAAGTGTGTTCAGGGTGTTTTACTGCCACAAGTTTTCCCCACTCTCCTTATTTATAATAAAAACAGGTTAAATTAATTCTTGAAGACTGGGAGCTTAAGTATGCCTCAAGCAGAATTTGCAGTGGGGCAGAAAATGTATTACCTGCAAAGACAGACTTGCACACACAGACATTTCAATCCTTCATTCAAAATAAAGTTTAATACCCAACAGCTATGCTCATGAGTGTAAACAGTTAATGAAATGTGGCCCTCTTTTAAAAAAAGAGTTGAACAAAGAAAACAAAACAAAACAAAACAAAACAAAACAAAACAAAACAAAACAAAACAAAACAAAACAAAACAAAAAACTGTTCTTCTGAATCTACAGAATCTATAAAAACATTGGACTCACGTGTTGCATTGTCAGACTTTATTTAAAGACAGAACTAATATTTTACAGGACCTTTTTAATGACTCGACATTACATATCAATACCTCGAAGAAGGTACTAATAACTCCACTTAGAGAATTTCTGGATTGTACATCACTGGCCATGTTTACCTGTATGGGTTAAGATTCTATCTGCTATCCTTCAGTTAAATGTGCCCAGTGAAGGCTTAGACCACCAGTAGCATTATAGAGCGATGTTTTTAAGATAAGGTAGCTTTTTTGTTTGAGTATGTAGAAGATTCAGTACCAGTCCTGCTATTCCACTGACTGATGTGCAAATCAAAGTGCCAGCTTTTGCTTGCAAGAAAGTTTTAAATATGTGGAAAAAAATGGGCTTTTCAAATGTTATACCTCAATGATACATGCAGTGTGTTTTGTTTAGAAACAGTTTATTTGAATATAGCTTTGCTCTTTTCTAAGAAAACTCCCTAAGTTCTCCTTTTGACTAAGATGTTAACATGCACTTTCATTATGTGCAATCGAGTCTAATCAGGAAACCTGATTAAACCACCAGGCATAATATTACATTGTTTTGCTTTGGTGTCTTGTGCAGAAGCACAACAGTCCACCAACAATTTGTTACAAAAAGATGCATTTGTCAATGTCTCCTTTTCTTGTTTGAGTGAACATTAATTATCAGTTTCACTGAATATGTAACACCAGGCTAGTTCCTGGTATTATTTGCAAGTAATGATGTTCCTTTGCTTTATTTCACTTCTTTTCCAAAAGAATACCTTATGGAAAACTGCTGGGGTTGAGGAAAAGCTTTTCTGGAACTTCATACAACGGCCTTTTCAACTTTTGCAAAGCCGGAGGGCAACAGCAACATCACACTCTGTCCAAATTCTTCTTGTCCTCATTTTTTCCCCAGTTTGCTTATTTCTGTATCAAGCAGAACAGGTGACTATTGCTGAGCACATCTCTTACGCTGCTATTTTTACCACTGTACAAATACATGGACAGTGAGTGTCGGTTCCAGAGGTAATCTGTGAAGGCTTCTTGACAGCCCTGCACCTCCCGATGTACGATAAATAACTCTATATGGATATGAATATGTATTTTAGTTACTTAGGTTCTGATCTAAAAAAACACATTTGACACAGCCCGTAAAATTTGTTTTAAATGGATATCGCTTCCGAATAGTTTTTTCAAATGTTGTGATGTTGTGGTACTTTGAAAAACAGCTTTTTTCCCCCTTTGAGCTTGGAAGAGAAGCAGTGAGGATTACTTGGGTTTCTCAGACAAATACAGAGATAAAAAAAAGAAGACAGAGAGGGAAAGAGCACTACTTGTTCTTGTGCTGTTTGTTTGCTCTGGGAATTCTGCAGTCTTATTATTGTGTTTACTAATTCAACATAAGCGAGGTCAATTGTTTCGCTTTGTCCCTGTCCCAGCAGGCCTGCTCCTCTGCTTGGCTAATATATTGACTTTGTAAAAAAGACCATTTGACTTGTAGACATTTAATTATGTACAGCATATTCCTCTCAGAAGCAGATTTAGAATTGCCTTAATTCATCAAATTATGGTCAGAACAAGCTGAATATCTATTAGAACTTGTTATAGTCTATAAATTTAGTCCTCATCAGCAACCTTTTCTCCTTAAAAGTATGTACACTGCAAAATGCATTGAAACTGAACGTATCACTTAAATGCTCACAGACAGTGTATTTGATTTCTGCCAAAATATCCAAACTGAGTGAGTACAGTTTTATTAAACTTTTTTTAATGGTTATGTCTAGGCACTCACGTCACTTGGTTAATGTTAACAGAAAAGAGTTACCAGGGACTTCAGATACAACGTCTTTATTAACATATAACTATAGCCACAATCTTTCCCTAACTTAAACCCAATTATGGGCAGGAATTTGGATGCAAACCCTGGTCTCATTTGTGACAGTTGTGTGCTTTAGATGGCTGCCCTCCGTCTGAGTCACCTCTTGATGACTCTGCTGGCGATTATAAATGCAGCACTTAATTCTTTCAAAAAATACTTTGCCTCTCAACATCACCCATTCAGCAATCGTGTGTCCTATAAAACACAACTGCTGTCGCCTTTTAGTTGTACGGAAACCGAACTGCAGCAGAAAGACTTGTATCAAGACAAAAAGTGAAAGAATTCAAATACCGAAAACCCCTAATATGACACATGACGCAATTAAATTGCCATCATACTATACTATGACCAGGTAACATACTTGTTTCTGCTTAGCTGTAGTTGCCCATTACAACTGAATAACAAGACACTACAAGAATAGCACTATAAACTCTTATTTAACTCTCCGGGTACAAATGAAATCAAATGCAGCTTCTTGTTTACTTGTGCTAAGCGGTCATGGTGTGATAATACACGCTAAGCTCTCCTGGTATACAAAAAAAAAAAAAAAAAAGAAGGGATAACGCCAGATGATTCCTGAGGTCCAGTATACTTATACAAACACAAAGTAGTTGCTAGTATCTTGCCTCTCATGAATCCGCAGTTGTGGGGCTGTGTTGTGTTGAGCGCGAAATTTACATACTCTGCTCTGACTGTACAGTTGTTTTCTGACATATCTGCCGCTGCCAGACCTGCCATCAATGTGAGTCATTTGTCTCCACACGTTCTTCATTTTTTATGTCCCGTTAACTCGTTAAGGAGACTTCATGGAGAATTTGGAGGCAGAAGACCTTGATGATCAGCTATTCCTCCCTTTTGTTTAAAGTTGCTTTGCATAGTGGATTGGAGGAATAAGCAACTCTGTTTTTGCTGGAAGCAAGATAGCCGTGATAAACTCTTGCCTCTGTCGATGGATATCTGCATTAAGCTGAGCCTCAACTTTCCCCTGTAGCATAGCTGTGCACTTTCTCAGTCTGTCAAGCTCAGTAGGGGCTGTAAAGCCAAGTCTCATTCCAAAAAAAGAGCAGCCATTGCTGTCTTAGCTTTTTGAATCTGTATGTGTGAAGGCACCGTTAGCCCCAGGTCATCTTAAAACTTTGAGGATATATTTCTACACGGAGACCTACTAACAAAGCATGATAAATAGTGGCCGTCCATATATATTAGCAGATCTTTAGCTGTAACATTTCCTAACACACAATACAGTGTGGCAGGAAATGTTATAGCATCGTGAGTCTGATGATGCTGCTGTGACGTCAAAAGTGATAATCAGTATTGTGAAAAAGTCAGGGTGGTGGTGAGGAGCTGGTAGTTAGACTTAACAGTGAATGTGAAAAGGATGGGGCTTTTTTATAGCAAAATGCATAAAGATGAAATGCAGTGCAAGGCAAAAAAAACGTAATACATTTTAAACAAAAAGTTTAGTTTATTAACATGTAAAGTGAATGTAAATGTCTGAATGTAAACTGCTGCAATGTGAAAAGAAGAAGCTCAAGCCACTATAGGGCACTGCCTGTCTCGTCAATGACATCCAAGCCAGTGATGAACAAAACACTCATTTCTTTTTTATATCTTTCTTCATATCTTGGATTTCTCACATGCAGCACACATCTCACAAAAGCATATAGCCAAGCAGTGGTGTCATATATCATTGAAAGATTCCAGCATCAATATGTCAACACTGGTTGGGTCTTACTCAGTGCTCTTCACTCACTACTTTCCTTTCTGGTTGTTTTATTAAATATTCACTGAATGTCTAGCTTCTCTTTTCCCTCATACTGCTTATTTTAACTAGATTCTCTCTCTCCCTTTAGTCTTCTGTTCCTTTTACTAAGAAAACAGCCCTATCCATTAAATCTAACCTAAATCAAATGAAAAAAAAAAACAAACCTGAACACATTTGATGTTAGAAATTACCAAGATGCATGAGCTCACTGTCTCAACTTACTGTGTAAAGTTTTCAGATCTAGATCTATGGTGTAAAATCCACCAAGAGTTTCCATTGCCCCAGATTTAACTAGGTGATTAAACACATTAAAAGAAGAAAAGTGTGAGCACATGTCAAAAACACACAAACAAATATCAGTGATCATTCACAAAAAATGCTGTTCTATAAGATACAACATTTATGGGTGCAAATTGTGAATGAGAGTTCAGACAATATACAGCATGATAAAGACTTGTTATAGCACAATTTTGTCTTCACTAACATCAACACAGTTTAAATGACTTTTTTAATAGCCAGCAGGTCCATAGTGAGCTTTGGGAACTGTGACCATATGGCGATGATAGGTCACACTCCACAGAGGTCCAGAGAGAACACCTGAACAAACCTACGCTGGCAGGTAAAACTAAAAACACCCTGTCAAAACGCAAAGAAAATTAACTGCCTACTTTTTAATCCCAAAGGATGCTCCCTTGCAGGGGCATATCGGTTTGTGTTTCGGCCTCCAGCCCTGGCCTGGCAGATGAGCCAAGCATAAGGTAAATGAAGTGGAGAACATGGTCACGCCTGGTGGGTGGCAGGCACAGGGTAAGAGGGGTGCCAGCCTGCCAGTCCCCTCCTTGGACAGAGAGGGTTAGGGGGCAATGGAGACAGTGTCTGAGCTGGATGAAACAGTCCTGGACACTGAACAGCGTGAGGTCTTACAAGGCTCATTAGGAAAGAGGCTGCACATCTTTTAGCCCCCTCTTTATTGTTAAATAGGCACACATGTTTTTTGTTCCCATGCTGAACTATACCATTCACCTCTAGGATATGAAGGTCTTTTGGAACATAAATGGACAAAAACAACACAATCCAATACAATTGCCCAATTATAAATGCTACCTTTGTGGAGTTCAGACTGTTGTATTTGAGATTAGACTGTCTGGGGGCTGTGGTGATTTACCACCGTCACGTTTTTTAATCATCATTTTGTGTATTTGGTTGCATTATATATTAAGTGGCATCAAATGTCTTAATCTTATCATTGACAAGCATACAATATACAAGATAATGTATACAAGATAATGAGTGCACATCATTATCTTGTATGTGCAAGAGTGCGCATACAAGAATACATACTCTAGAATAACTACTGATTTTGAATTACTTTCTGGGATAAAAATTCTATGTCTTGCAGATGTCTGCATTTTATTAAAGTGTAATGGTGTGGTAGTTTGAGTGGTTTTAGTAATTATGTACAGGAGTAGACCAAATAATGAAAACAACTCACCTGCAAAGGTTCGTCGTATAAGGTTGGATGCTAATTAGCGGTAGTTGCCGGCTATGAAAGAACACCGCTATCAGATTATGTGTTCCACTAAAGCAGGACAAGCTGTCAAAGGAAAGGAAAACAAAACAGCGGGAACTCAATGTTTCACCACCAAATGACAAACACAGACAAGCTGCACTTAGAGGAAACTGAAAGAATCTAATATGGATATGATAGACGTATAAAAGGGGACAAATTCTGCTAACTTACATCCAGGCTAATGTGACCCACATTTGTAGCTGTGGTGATGTAGTAACTTCAAAGTTGAAGTTCTTTTTCATGAATAGTTTACAATGTTTTGTTGTTCTTCTGTCCTCTCTGTGTAAGTCAAGTAAGTCAAGTTTAGACAAGAGACAAGAGAATTATGGAACTTTCACTCCGAGCAGGGAACTTTCTTCTACTTCTTCTTTCTTTTAAACCATACATCTTTAGTTCAGCTTTACTTGGAAAATGAGAAAAAATATGGCAGCCATCATGTGCGATATAATCCTCTACCACTGTGATTTATCATGTTTTTTGTACCAACACATTTTTTCATATTTTTGCACATGGAAGGAGACCGGAGATGTTAAATTTTTAACAAATTTATTGACAAATGCTCCAGTTTTGATTTACTTTCCCTCAAATTTTACTCTATTGAGGGATAAAAGAATACATATGTCTGTAAACTAATCATGTAACTTTTATTGACAAGCCTTTATTTCCTTGTCAATGACCAGTGTGAATCTAGAAACAGGAAGGAAACATGCAAAAAGGACGATCCATTATATGAATCAGGCCAAATAACATTAGTTGCAGGTGAAATTAACCCCACAGTTATACTTGATGAAGATCTGCAGTTTATTGTGAGTAGTACTTACTACTTCTGATGTTTTGCTGAGTAAACAAGCGCTTGCAATTGCCCGCAAGCACTCAGTATCCATTATAACTCTATTTTCAATATCCAGTATCCAATATATCCACTCTATTTTCCCTCAAAACTGCAACTCCAAAAGAACAATGAACAGACATTGTTGTTTATTTATTTTGTCCGATCTTATATCGTATACCAAACTATGATTTATGGAGAGTTTTTCATAAAAAACTTACCCCTTTGCTGTCTACCTGCAAAAGATCTTTTCTTAGACTTTTAGAGTGCGAAAATATAAGGATGTGGATAAAGTGTTAGTTTTAAGACAGGATCAAAGGCAAAATTAGTTTTTTTTTCCTGCGTTATATGACTTTTGCATAACTTGACAAAGGCTTCCTGCCCAAACTTCCATTTGTGCCATCTTCCCTGTGGAGAGTGTAGTCAGTCTGAAAAAATGACGCCTAATTTTTAGACATATTGGTATTTTCAAGCTGCTGATTGCTGATTGCTATCACACAGAGAGATTGTTTTATAATAACACATTCTTTTGTATCCCGACTTTAATCTACTTCACGTATGAAGTAATTTTATTTGTTATATAAAAAACTTCAAGCCTTTTTTTATTGGTACCTTCAGGATTCTGAAATTTAATATACATTATTGAACGGTGGCAGATAGAGCTATTAGACAGATTCTCTGAAAATCTTGTCATTGTTCACTCACAAATAATAATTATCGTAAGCAAGAAAACAATATTATGCTCCGGCTATTGTAGATGACAACAGGCCATGCATTTATCATAAGACTGATCCTACTTTCTTTTAAACCAATCAATTACACCAATCAGCTTTATAAAAACGTCATCGATTGAGGACTCAGCTGAATTTGCTGCTACCAGTTAGGAAATCAGAGATCCACCACTTGCAAAAATTGTACCATCTGCTAGTAGGTTAGTGTTTAGCAAACCCGTCTTGTCACAGGTTCTTAGCTCTGCTGGAGGCACCCTTTTAGCGATGTTGGTCTCCTTGTCGGTTTCTCCGTCTGACAGGCGATCCATTGCCTCGGTCCGTTCTGAAATTTCTCAACAACTACTGGATGTACAAATAATACATGCATTCAATACAAATCAAGTTTGCACATACTATCTCCAGGAAAAGGCCAAGTCCCTTCTTCTCCTCTTCTTCTCCCACGTACTTGGCCTATATTTATTACTAAACTAACTGCCAGCCATATAAATGAAAGCATTACAACCCTAAAGAGTACTAAATACTCATTAGAATGTTATGTGATAAACTTTAGCTAACTTTAAGCACTGCAGGTCATGACTGACTAGAGGGTTTTCCCCACAGGGCTTTAAGCAGCTGTGTGCGCTTGCTACTGAAACTATTCAGTTCCACAGACCTACTGTATACAAACCCGTATACTTGTCTCAGCAGCTGCTGATACAAGCTCCCGCACATACTCGCTGCCCTTGACGCTTCCTGTACATGCCAAACTGAAGCCTGTATGCCAAAAAATGCCAGAGAGACCAGTGAGGAGCTTTGGGGCTCGTTGGGTTTATTGAATTTGTTCATGTACCAAGGTCAAAGACAGTAGATTCAGTGGTTGTTAGCCCATTAGTTTGTGGATATCATTCCTCATTCCTGTTGCCTGTGGACACTGTGGAAAGACTTACTGCTGCAGTTGTTATTATTTATTTTTATTTTTTTTTATCATATTTCAGGTCTGCACCTTGTATGTATCAAGGGAAAAAAACAACTGAACATGTGGTATCCTGAAGATGAATCCTCTTTAGTATATTTATGTTTAGTTGTTAACATTGTTGTAAACTCCTATTCCTGGTAAATTCACATTATCTTAGCCTTTTGCCAAACCTTATCCAGACTGATTCATTCCACACACTCCAAACATATACATATACAATATTCATTTGAGTTGTTTTTAGAGACAGGGCTTCTTTAGTACATTTTATAGACATATCTTCCTTAATATAAAATGGTGCTAGAAACTACACCATAGCCCTGAAAACAGCTACTGTCCTACAGTAATAAATTCCTATTTGTCATTATTTTGCACTGATGAAGATGAATGTTCTCTCTTAGCATCCCCAAAGGTTTTTTATGCCCTACCTTTCTAATATCATTCATATTTATCTGTAAATACAGTTTTTAGTTCTGTCTTTTATGTTGATAATATTTTGCTTTAATTCCTCAATTCAAAAACACATGGACATACATCCAAAAGAAACATAAAACCTAAATCATTTAATCAAATAGCACCGTCCTTATTAAATTCAATGACTGGTCAATATAGCAGAGGATTTTCTAGAGGTTTTGCTACTGCTATTTTTTAGGACTGTGTACATACATAGTTAGATAGATAGCTTTTTTTATATGTGTTGTTGAGAAAGGGGGAAAGACCTAATTTGCTTTCCACACTTAATTATTTTACCATTGGAATATAATCATATTTGAAGTAATGCCCTGGGGACATTATAAATTTGGTCCTGGTATGCTGGGAATGAGCTTTTGCTGGTTAAAACATCAACATTTTGTGGTAGACAAAATTAATTTACTATTTAATAGAAAAACTAAATACTGCCTGCTTCCTCTTGAGTATAATTTCCCAGTTGTGAAAATGGAAATTTGGAACAAAGATATGGGAGATCACTAATGGTCAAGTGTTTGCTAACAAGCCCTCTCTGTCTTGTAAACAAACATCTTGTTTAAAAGGCCTCTTTTTAAACTGGTAAATGGACTGGAGAAAATGTGTAAAAACAATCCAGTCATTCTTCATTTTACAATGTGACGTGTGTTTGTTGCCTCAAATAAAATATGTACAAAATCGAGGATGCCTTTTTGAGCTTCCAACAGTTTGGCGCATGAATGGGCATGCTGCTAGCTCAAATTTAGCATTTGGGCTCCCTTTAACTGCCCATTAACTACACGTTTTCCCTGGCGAAGAATTAGAGTACTTACCTGAACATCTAAATAAACAAAACAGTGAGAGTTTCTTTCAGTGCCTCTTTTTTACACAGCCATTCTCTGTTGGTGTGACTCCTGATGGATGTGCCATTATGGAAATAAAGTGTCATTTCCCCTTTACCAATGAATTATTGGTTGTTAATTTCCATTTGAAATCTACAGTCTAATTAACAGGTTTGAAACTACATAAACAGCGGTGATAACCACTGTTTTATTAATAGAACATGCCTTTTGCAGAGTCTGCACACAAAGGCAAGGCAAAGATGGATGTCTTGGCTTTAATTAACCAGAATTATTTACTGACTAGGGCTGGCTAATGGGAGCATCACTCATGTAATGGATATATTAGTAAAAGACTGAAGGGATTAGTTTCTGTGGGATTAACAGACTGCGGGCAGTTCATCATGTGGAGTAAAGGTACTCTACAATATTTACATTATATTTACAAACCAGTGCCATGGTGAATTCTGTATGTGCATACAGGATTTTTTATCTGTTGGTACATGTTCTATTTCTTAAATTGTTCCAGCAAATAATACTTAGCATCCTTAACAAGATGGATAGCAGAATGATGCCATCTGTTGTTCATTATGAAGCTAATACCAAGTGTGTTTTTATAAATCCTATATCAATTTTATATACTACGTTGTTCACTGGAGTTGAACATCCAATGGGAATAGACGGCTGTTACATTAATGTGGCTCTCTAAACTTTTTAACAATTCGTGTCTTCTTTTTATTATTGTCCCATAACAAACTTTACGATGATGGAGCAGGAATCAGTGCCACACTTGAGACCCTGCTCTTTCAGCTGCCAGATCAACAGCTATATAATAAGTTCCAGTCGTGTCCTCTGATCTGCAGCTCCTCCAGGGCTTCTACTCTACGGAGTGTGCCTTGCACTATTTCAACTGTTTGGCCTTCAATCCCAGCAGATCAGTTTATAAACTTCCTGCTGTGTACAGTATGGATTCCTTCACATTGTATGTCTTTCCACACAAGACTACCCAGCCTAAGAATATAGAGTATGCACTTGACAGGCTATGAATATTTTCAGTGCATTGTTTTTCATATGGAATATACAATGCTTTCTCGTCTGTCCAATATCACCTTTTTTGATCTCCAGGTAAGCATACTTTTTCAGCAGAGGCTCAAAACCTCTTCTTCTGAAACTTCTTTCATAAAAGCTTGTGCGTGAGAGTAACATTATTTATTGAGGCTAAGTTACTGATTACTCTGGTTCAGAGAGTAGGTGGCACCTTATACAACCGCCATGTGCTGGCTGTTTGTTGATACATATGTCCTGATAATGGGGATTCTCCACTGGCTCAAGGTTAGTCACTAAAATATCAAACAGCCGGAAGCCTTTGGCTGTAAATAGGATATGTACATGAAGAAATTTTGAAGGACATTAGCCATGGTTTGGCTATAACTAAATCTCCCTCTAGTTTTTTGTTTGGATAAAAAACTCAATAACCCTGAAGAAATGCATGAACACAGTGCTACATACAGATTTGTCTTGCATAAGTGTTTGCATTTACACACACATGCGCACACACAAACAAACACACACACATATGCACACACACACACATATGCACACACAAACCCACACACGCACACACACACACACACACATGCACACATACAACAACACGGATGTGTTTGTATGTGACTGTGTTTGTGTGTTAATGTCTTCCTGAATAACCTTTGTTCTTGCCATGATAAATAGAGCCACATCTGAATTCTGGATTGAATTCCGATCAGTAGTATCATTCATCTGAAACAAAAGCAATCTATACTGTGGACAATATCTACGAATGCAGTCAGTGGTCTGGCATACAGCAACGGAAGCAGAAGAGCAGTCGTACTCACTTTATGCTTACTTAGATCAGCCTCTGCCTCCAGTTCTGGTGGCCCTCAGTTATGTGGTCTGGTGTGCTCATATTTTAACTTGTGGTAAATGTCAGCTGTTGTTGCTGTGATTCATGTGAAATACGAATGGCTAGAAATGGTAAACAGAAAATGGCAAAATCAGCAGGAGATTGTTCTGTGTTTGCAGTTGTGCCGCTGGTCACCG
Source organism: Istiophorus platypterus (assembly GCA_016859345.1). NCBI lineage: Eukaryota > Metazoa > Chordata > Actinopteri > Istiophoriformes > Istiophoridae > Istiophorus > Istiophorus platypterus. The sequence goes on along the minus strand of CM029118.1, from coordinate 11,175,244 downwards.
CTGCATATTGCTTGGCGTTTATTTAACATGACACATTTCAGCAGCACCTGGGGTGCAAGGTCACAGCTGCACACTAACACAAGCACACAGGCGCACACATACATGTATGTGTGCAGGCAGAGACAAATAAACCTTCGTTCTCAGAATCATTCATTCTATAAGAACATCCCTGCTTCTTGTTGAAAGAAAGACACTTCTTTTTAAATCTTGAAGTAGGGCATTTTTTTAATTATTGACAGTCAGGTGAGGATTAACATTTTATACTGTCTGACCCTGCAGACATGAGTGGCAGTGGGCTGGGAAGGGAGGAAGGGAGGACAGGAGGCTGGGGGCTGGCGATTTTCAGGGACAAAGAGCCTACTCAGGAGGCAGAGGAATGGGCTGGGGAGGTGCAGATGCAGTGATTCACATGCAGCGCAGGAGTCCTCCCTGTATCACCCCCACCCCCTCCCCGAAATCCCAGGAGGGCATGAGGGAATTGATGAAACGAGCAGGAAGGCCTAATTAAAGGCTCTCAGCTCAAACGCATTGATGTATTACATCTATTATGCCACAGTTCGATAGGTCTGCCAGGCCGGGGCTGCCGCGGCTACTGAGTCCCGCCAAACAAACTGAATAAATAATAGCAGCTGAGAGGGATGGAGAGAGAGAGAGAGAGACAGACAGACAGACACAGAGACAGAGACAAAGAGAAAGAGAGCATGAGGGAAAGAGAGAGAGAGAGAGAGAGAGAGAGAGAAAGACAGACAGAGGGAGAGAGAGAGAATGGAAGATGAGTTCAACAGGCAGAGTTGTGATGAAGCTTCTTTTGGCTATAGGCATGTCAAACAGACTCTGAGATTTACAGAATATTATGTCTGTAAAGCCCCATTTACAGTCTATACAGCAGGAGTTGCAAACATGGAATAAATTAAATGAATAAATAATAAAATAAATTAAAAAGTATTTGGAGCCAAGGTCATTAAGTGTTGATTTAGAGATTGCTCTATTGACGAAAATCATTCACTATTTTTTATTTACTAAGTTGTGTTTTATTTACCAGTTGTGTAAATAAAATGCCATTGGTAATTATGGCTAATTATTGGACAAAACATTAAAAGATTTAGCAAAAATTGTGTAGTATTTAATAAAGTCTAATACAAAATATGAATAAAATTAAGAAAACCCCTGTTTACTAATAATTCATATTTGCACTTCATACCTTTTTGATTGATATGTAGCTTGACTGTTGAGCTGATTAGACCTAAATCACATGGCTGGCTCAGGGATCAAAGGTCAAATTCACTGGCAACTCCACCGCCTATGGATATAAGTTTGTCACCTAGGGTGCAACGGAAGAGTGAGGTAAGTAAATGGATTGAGTTGCCCATTTGTGTTCAGGAGTGGGGCCTAATTGCATTTTGATCTGATGTGTGGAGGGGTTGTGCAGGGAAATAATTTGCATATAAAAATAAGGTGAGGGGTTGGATGGTGCAGAGTCAAGAAGACTGGAAAACAGTGCATGAAATTATGTAAAATCTTAATGTAGTTGTAGGGGAGGGATGGAAATGAAATTGGTATGGGGTACATAAAGGATAAAAAGGGACTTTTTATCCTTCAGCTCTGCTGATATTCTGCATTAAGTTGTTAATGTTGTTGTTGTTGTTATTGGCTAATTTACAAGGTTTAATGCAGCCAATCTCTGCAAAAGTTTTTGTCCAAGAAACATGAAGGACATGAGGTTAATCCCGTCCCTGCAAATCCAGCAGCCAACTACATCGAGAGAGATACATAAAAGGCAAGACAGTGACTGATTCATTAGGAGTGCTTTTTGGTCCTGGGAAACTCACAGAAGGATGCTGTTAGCGATTGTCTCCTCACGTGTGTGTAAATATATGTCTTTTCTTGCAGAGAACACGGAGGAGCAGATTTGCCAGACAAGCTTGAGCAGTTGCCTTCACAGCAGTGGTGAGATTGCAAGCGAGTGGTTTCTGAGCCAGTGTGACTGATGGCGTCTGTTAGCAGTGACGGCCGCAGAGAGCACGTCTTGTACCGGCGGCGGGGGGAAGCTGAAGCTTCCGGAAACAATGCTGTCCTCAGAGAATCTGCTGAAATGACAGGACAAGCAGGGCCAGTGTTTCCATTCACAGTCCTCTCAACCTTCTGACACTTTTCTCACTTCCAGCTCTCACTTATTATGATGCCCCTTAACACTCCTCACTTTCCATCTCTCCCTTCTTCTATCACTCCCTCGACGTACAGTATCCCTGCCACTGTAGCTGCCTCTGTCAAAAACAGGCGACAGTCTTCACCGTCCAGTCCTGCCAACAAATTTCTGTTTTCCTTGCTGGTGAGGTTTAAGGTACCTTTACTAGGTTCACATAGATTGTCTGAAAAAAAGGGGCCTTCTTTCAATGTACCAGAATGAAGTAAGAAACAATATAAGTTATATATAAGTCACGAGTGGCAACCTTTGCTCCTAGCAATTACACTACTAATTAGATGTAGTAATATAAGTATTTTTTAGGTAAAATGTGATTGTGATTGTGATTTTTTCTTTTTTTGAATGCAGTGTTACGTTTTTGTATAGCATATAAGTCATGGGGAGGAGTTCAGGGTGGATGGTCTGCACAGGGTACAGACCACAAAGCTTCGCAAGGTTCAGTCAACAAATAGTTAGGGAAAGATTGTGATTTGATTCAAATGTAATTAAAGTAAACACATCATGTCTTGTGCTTCAAGTCACTTTTGACTTTCAATATTCAACAAAAGCAACATTTTCCTAATGTCAACTAAGCCCTGAACTCAGCAGCAAAAAAATTTATCATGCTTCAGTTGCTTCAAGTGGATATTAAATTGCAAAGGCAGATGTAAGAAAACAAATGAAATACGTTATCATTGAATGTTTTGCAGATACAGTTAAGGTATTAGGTACAGATTAATACAGGTGTTAAAATTCTCTGAAAACATATTTACTTTTGAAAATTACTTGAATAGGCAAGGTTACAGAAAGAAGATTATATATAATCTCAGTAAGACAACCCTGTAAGTATAATCAAAAGAAAAATATAAACTCATAATATTTAATTGTATATACTCATAATATTCAATTGCATACTTTAGATTCAAATTAAAATTTCTCACTTTTAGGGCAAAATGGATAAAACTAATTAAATAGTCTTATAACTGGAAGTAGTTAAACTCTAATTTCTGGGATCTGTTGCAGAACATAAGACACAGACTCTATATGCAGCTGAACAAATTAAGAATTGATATCAACTGGATACTTGTGCCAAGTTGAACTTTTCCTCCAATGATCGTCCATCTATATATATATATATTTGTATGTATGTGTGCATATGTGTATGTCATCAACATCACAGATCTCTGCTTTGGACTCAAGGGCACACAGTGAACACTGCATTAAATTAGAGGTTTTATAACTCACATTATGTCCTGGAATATTGGGTGTTTTTTACAATATTAACTGGATTAATGAATAGTTGAACAACAGATTCTCATTACTTTCAGACATTTACTTTAAGGAAGGAGAGAGTTGGGAGGATTTCATTTAGATATTTTTTGGATAAGTGAAAGAGAGAGAGAGGGGGAAAAGACTGCCGACTAACAATCAACTATGTGTTTGATTCTGATTATTTTCACAAAGAAAATAATCAGAATCTTGAATATTGAATGCAATCTTTTGTCTTCTGTTCCAAAGATGTTTGTATCCTTTCTTGTCCTTTTTTCGAGTTTCACAAGTGGGTGACCACAAGGGTGATAATGAAAGTTCGGGTCCTGCTGGTATTTGTATTATCAGATCAAAACGTCAGTCGGTCCAGGTCTAAGATGGTATTGCTAGATTTGGAGTAAATAACTTTTGACACCTTTATTATAGAGTGAAAAGTTCATCTGAAAAGTCCTGAGCATGTCTGAAGAGCTTACTATAAAAAAGGTGATGAGGTCACTTACTGAGCCCAGCAAGTCTGCAAATCTTTAATCAAAAACCAATGTTTGTCTCCCAGTGGTATTTGCGATGAAAAGGAGAGGTGTCCTCACTACAGTTGTAACTAAAGTATTATTTTCTCAGCAGGAAACCATACAATCACAATGGCAGCTGTCCTGCGTAAGCCTATGACTTCTCACATATTTTTATGCTGTTCGTAAAGCTCAAAATAAACAAAACTAAAGGTGATCCAAACTAAAACACGCAGAAGAAACTGTAGCCAGTTCTCACCAGTGATAATCTCAAGATTGCCAAACCATCGAGTACAACTTAAGAGTAAAGTAGTGTAAAATTGCCTTTTTCCTTCATTGTGGTAAACTATACAGTAAACTTTGTCAGTCTTTCCTCAACCTGTGTAATATCTCTCACTTGAGGTGTGCATCACCACATGTTCACCCGTCAAAACATTTATGAGGGATCCTGATGAAGCGGAAGAGTAGCAGTTATGGAAAACATCAAAACTATTTTCCATTGGGAAGCCAGCGCAGCTGGTGCCATAATACAACACATGGCACATCCCCGCCTGTTCAAGATCTGCTTCAGTGGAGTATCTGATATCTCCACAACTATTTCCTTAATTGATGTGGTTAAGAATACATCCTCAGCCTCTGAATTGTAAATACCTGCTGTAATGTAGTGTAAAATTATTATTCTGGCATCAAGAAACAGCAATAATTTGCAGCTGTCAATTCTGCTGCATATTAATTTCGCTTATGTTCTGTTGTTTAGGAGCTGTTAAATGGAAAGTATTGCGCTGTTCTGTCACCATAAACTGTTCATTACCTCACAGATAAGTTGTTTGATTCCAGTATCAGTTCCCAACTTTTAATTGTTAAATTATCCCCCAGCGTTATTTATTATTCTCTTCAAACTAAGGTTATCTTGGATGTCTCATAAATCTTTTCACAAAGGCTTTTTAAATTCTTAACCACAAGCTCCCAGACATGCTCACTGCACATTTAAAATGTTATAATGTCAAGCCTTGAAATAACTATGTCGACTTTATTCAAGGTCAGTTTATTGATAGTATTTTAACCTTCAAAACAGTAGCCTTCTGTTACAGACAACAGGTCTGGCAAGGGAATGATAGAGAGGGAGGGACTATTAAAAATAGGTTAAGCTTGTCTCTGCACTATTTCTAACAGGCTCAGTCTGTTCCCTCCGGGTTCTCAGTGATTTGGAGTGTGACCGTGACCCTTTACAGCGACGGACACACACACACCTACGCACACACACACAAAGACACACACACACACACACACACACACACACACACACACACACACACACACACACACACATACATATACATTCCTACCCTACAAACAGTGGACTGTTGGATTACGCCAACTAAGTGTGGACCAGCATTTTTAGTCATTTTGAAAAAAAAAAAAAAGAAACATAGAATATTTTTTATTAAAGGTCAAATTTTTTGATAAATGTGAGAAAATGTTTTTTTTTTCAAATTTCTTTTAAAAATTGTCAAGAGGAGCCAATGTCTATGCAGAGGGAACCGCCATAGCGTGCAGTGGAACTGTCTGAGGTGAACACAGGCTTGGACATTAATGCACACGAAGGCTTTCTTTATATCTTTCAAAAATGATTCATTTAACTGTATCATTTCTAACATTTAAAGATCTCGCTTTGAGAAAAGCGGGATTCTGAAAATAATAAGAGACTTGACGTTCCTTTATTGATAGTATCATATACTGTTGTAATTAGCATGAAAGTGTATAACAGGGACAAGTATTTGTAAAATTCACAGTAGTATGCAAATATAACTACATATGGTGTATTCAGTTTATATGAGTGGCTTTAGGTAGTATTGTTGGGGCTACTATTACTATTATTATTGTAGTTGCAAAAATTTTCCAACATTTTTAAGAACTCTTTGTCTTCATCTTAATGTTTCGGTAAAACCTCAGCCAGTCATATCTTTCAACCCCATGTCCTACTACTTTTTTTTCTGAAAAGGGGCAGGATTTGAACCTGACTCTGCACAAGTGCTGCGTTACTGTTGCAGGCGGATCCACAACTGCCACTGTGAGTTTCATCCTTATGAGGCTCAGTGAATTTGGTCCAACAAGTGAAGACTGAAAACATTCAAAGAGAAAATGTGAAGAGGACTCGGTGGTGTGGTGAGTTTGTTTGCGATTGTAAGGTGACAGTGGTGCAATATAACCATAAATTGTAATACACACAATACATAAACAATTCTTGGGCTGGCAAATGCAGGCCCTTTGTCAGACATTCGCTCTATATAGAGATGTCATTAAAATCCCTATTTCAGCCTGCAGGGGCATTGCTGAGAGTGAACCTTAACACTCAGACACTCTCAGTTCCCCTCTTGGCTTAAATCAAAATATCTTCATCACACATGTCTTACATTAGTTGTGAGGACACTCACTGACATAATGCATTTTCTAACCCCTTATCTCAACCTTAACCATCACAAATAAACGCCTACCCTTACCCGAAGCCTAACCCAAACCTAATTCTAACCTGAACTCTAAACACAAATCTTAATCCTAAAACAGCCCTTAGATGATGTGAGGATCGGCCACAATATCCTCACTTCGTAATGTCTATACCTCAAACTGGTCCTCACAAAGATAGGTGAGAGGTGAACAAGTACTAATACATATACACCCCCCCACACACACACACAGATACACACACACACACACACACACACACACACTGTTCCTTGCCCTGAATGTTGCTGTACACACAGGAACTAAATCACAGTGAATGTACTTGTCGGTTTCACTGACTCTTCACTGGATCTGTGTAGCTGCTCGTGTTGCACAGTAAAGTGCCAGGCTGAACATGATTTAGGCTTACAGACATTCAAGGGAAATACAGGTGTCACCATTCTGATCATTTCGCTGTGGCTTCGCTCGTTGTATCAAATTCATTTAATATAAAAAAGGAACATTTTGAGAAAAGGTCCCCTTTTAAAGATGGTCCACAGCACCTTCAGCTGTAAGATCTAAACGCCGGGCTTCTCTATTTGGAAGTAACTTGATTCTTTACACATCGTTTACTTTTTAACCCAAAGTCAACAAATGTGGGTGAAGGTGATAACACTCACCATACATACTTTACAAGAAATGACACAAGACAGTTTGATAAAACTTTTATTTACTGAAGGAGGAGGAAAAGAAAACAGTGTTTGACCCCCTTCGGCCAAAATAAGAAAGCTTGATTAAGTCTGTCACTAATACATTTTATTTCAATTTACATGTAGAGGAACTTAATTAGCTATTGCTAATTTTGGTGATTAAAACATGTGGTTTCCTCTTCATCCTGGGAAACAAAGGTTATTTATATTCTAACACTACAGTGTTAACATTGGGAGATTTGGGGTCTGGGAGAACTGGAGAACCTTTAAACTTTTTATTTTTTTCTGAGATAGGTCAGTTTTTCAAAAATAGAATGTTGTTTTTTCCTCTATTAGCTTTATTTCTTGTGTGAATTTGATGAAAAAGGTTACATGTGGGCAATTTTTCTTTCATTTGAACAGAAACTGAATGCAACATTTCATTCAAGGTGGAAAATCAGCATTTGACATTTGACTGTTGATATTGTGTTTTTTTATCTTCAACTGTAGTGCACATCAGTGTGTTTAATACTGAAAAAGTTTTAATACAACCCTTTTCATTTGGAAAGATTTGACCCTCATACTCAAAGAACATGGACACATGTCTGGTGGCTGCACAAATGCGGTTTTGCTATTTGATTTGTTTGTTGTGGTTTTTACAGTTTCAGGAATGTCTTTTCCTTTGCGATGGTGGAGCAACATTTACATTTCAACATAGTAAATTTGAATGGAATGACATTGTATACTATGGTGTAAAAAATTACTATGCACTTGAGTTTCAAGCAAAGAAAAAAGTTATAACAAGAATAAAACATTTTCAGATTTAAAGATTTAGTATTTTTTGCAGAATTATTGTTTTGCATACATATTAGAATTCTGACAGCTCCAAAAATTTGGACCAGTTCAGAAAGAGCCCTGTGGAAAACCTATTCATTCTAACTTGCATAAATTAACTTGCAAAAAAGGGGACTGATCCGAGAGGGGCCAGAGTCTCACACAATTCAAAATAGAGCCAAGGGTAATTCAACGTGATCCAAAAGGCAGTCGACTCGAACAGAACCAAGCAGAGATGGAATACAAACAATGGCAGCAGCATTATGCACCACAATTAACTAGTGCCCGTGGTTGAAAAGAGCAATATATGTCATTTTATTCTGCACTTCATAATTCACTTTTCTGCTATGCATCCAAAAACACTTTTTCTCCTATTAGGATTATGAAACACCGCATGATCAGGGCTGATAAATGGTAACCTCAGATCTATTCTGGTATTAAACATATTGATGCGCAGAGCATGGACTGGGGGCATTTAGACGGGGCCCTACCTGAACTTAGGCCGAGTTAGGTCTTTGTTTGGGGTCCCTCCACAAGGTATTGAGTGTATCCATTGATAACCACTAGCTGTATGCACTTTTTCACTATATCCAAGGATGTGCTGATATGCTGAGGTAAGCAGCTAATTACCTGCTGTACATTTAAACCTACAGCAGTTTTGCTTAAGCACTTTTAGCTCTCTCTTCACTTCACAGCTGTTTACATGCCTCAGATTGGGCTGTTACTTACCATCGCAGTCGGCGATGGCTTCTCTTTCTCTTTCTCCCTCTCACTCCCCTGCTCTGTCTTGCTTAGTCTGTTCAGTGTTTAGTTACAGCTCTGCCTCCTTTAGCAATAAGGGTACATGTGATGATTGTACTTTATTGGCAGAAATGGAGGTGAGGCTAAGTGAATTAGAAGCACACCTCTGCAGCATGGAAAATAAATCGTTAGCTCTGGTAGTTAGCCGGTCCCCCAGTGGCCGGTTCGAGCCAGCGTAGCGTGACTCCTACCCCCCCCCGAAGCCAGGCTGGGTGACCATCCATAACGAAGAAACGAAGCCCTAAGCAGAAGCCCACAGTTCACCTCCAACCAGTTCATGTAGATACTCCCCACTCAATGACACACCTGTTGAGAAACAAACTCTGGTTATTGGCAGCTTTATTTAAAAAAAACACATGAAGTTAGCAACACCAGAAAACATAGTTAAATGTATCACTGGGCCGGAGCGGGCCACGTTGAATCATATTTAAAACGACTGGCCGAGGATAAGTGTAATTACAGTAAGTGTTATGCACGTCGTTGGTAACAAAAATGATTGTTGAGTCGGTGTGAACATGCGCAAAGACAATGTTGGACTCCATAGTTTTCCCTGGACCCCTGCCTTTTGGGACCAGAAATGATATTTATAGCTGCATGTCATCATTCAACCGCTGGCTGTAGGGCTGGTGCCGAGCAAATGACGCAGGCTTTGCTGATAGTTGGCGGCCTTTTTAGGGAAGACCTGTTATAATTAAGAGAAACGGCATACATCCCATTTTGGATGGAGCAGCTCTCATATCTAGGAATCGGACTGAGTTTATTGGTAGACCAGAACCCTGACAACCTAGAGTTGAGACCAGGGGGCAGAGTGTAGCCTTACATGCTTCTCTGCGCCTCCATTACAGCTGTCCCCCGACTGATCCCATAGAGACTGTGTCTGCCCCCTGACCTCCTAAATTAATTAACTCAAATATAAACAGAAGAGGAGTTGTACTGAAAAACCCTAATAAAAATTTAAGCCAGTACAGACATAAAACAAAATAAGAAAATAAAATGTGGCCTCTTAAATATTAGATTGCTTGTATGAAGAAATTATTAAATTATATTATATATATTATATTTATATTATATTAAATGATCATATTGATACCTTTTGTCTCACCGAAACCTGGCTGGGTAATGATGGAAATGTTTGCCTAAACGAATCCACTCCCCCAATCATATTAATACTCATATCCCAGAGGCGCTGGTCGAGGAGGAGGAGTTGTAGCCGTTTTCGAGTCAAGCCTAACAACTGACCCTAAACCTAAACTAATTTTGAAACTAATTTGAAAATCTTAGTCTTAGTTTCTTAGTCTAACACATCCAACCTGGAAAACTAAAAAACCTAAAGCCTATTCTATTTTTTTTAAATTTTGTACTGTGCTCCATATCCTGAATTTCTATCTGAATTCTCAGTTTTTATCACCGTAGTCATTAGTACAGATAAAGTAATCATAGTTGGTGATATTACCATACATGTGGATGTTGATAATGACAGGCTTAGCATTGTGTTTATCTCACAATTAGTCTCAATATGCTGGATAAACCCACTCACTGTCTTAACCACATCCACAACCTTGTTCGTACTTATGGCATAGAAATTGAATATTAAATCTGCTTTCCACAGAAACCTCTTCTATCAGACCATTATTTAATTACTTAAATTCCTATTGTTGGACTACAGATCATTAGGCAAAAAGGTGTTTACTAGATGTTTATCTGATAGTGCTGAAGCTAAATTTGAGGAAGTGATTCCTTCTACACTTAACTCACTGACATCACAATAAAACAGAGAACTTGTTCGCTAGTCCCTCCCCTAGTCACTCAGCTTTAATGATAAAATTCTAACTATCATTGAAAAATTCACCTCCTCCTGCCAAAAACTGGAACTGATTTGTCCTCAAACACAGGAACTTTAGAAACAGCTGTAAAACCTGATATATACTTAGTTTCCCTCCCAACGACCTTTGTCAACTAACTTCAGTGATTTCTTCATCAAAACCATCAAGACCCCACCTAGACCCCATCCCCACCTAGACGCCATCCCCACTAGGCTGCTTGAGGAAGTTTTACCCCCGGTTAGTATCATGTTATTAGATATAATCAATCTGTCCTTATTATTGGGCTATGTACCGCAGTCCTTTAAAATAGCTGTAATTAAGCTTACTCCTAAAAAGTCTACTCTTGATCCAGATGTTTCAGCCGACTATAGACCTATATCCAAACTTCCCTTTCTATCTAAGATCCTTGAAGAAGTAGTTGCCAACCAGTTGGTTGACTTTTTACATGATAATATTTTATTTCAGGATTATGTCAGGATTTAGAGAGCATCATAGCACAGAGAAAGCACTGGCAAAGGTTAAAAATGGACTTTTCTCAGTATTTGTCTCATTAGATCTTAGTGCTGCATTTGACACTATTGACCATCACATCTTATTACAGAGACTTGAACATTTTATTAGCATTAAAGGCACTGCTCTAAGCTTGTTTAGGTCCTATTTAACAGATTGATTTCAATTTCCTCCATATACTCCTAAGTTAGCCAGACGGTTCCACTAGGTTCTGTCCTTGGACCGGTTCTATTCACCTTATTTATGTTTCCCATATGCAATATTATAAGGAAATACTCCATGAACTTCTAATGTTATGCACATGATCCTCAATTATACTGGTCAATGAAGCCTGATGACACCAATTAGTTAGCTAATCTTCAAGTGTGTCTTATGGACAGAAAGACCTGGATGACCAGCAATTCCTTACTGTTAAACTCAGACAAAACTGAAGTTATTGTACTCATCATCTTCCAAAAATACGATGAGAGGCAGAGCCTTCAGTTATCAGGCTCCTCTACTTGGGAATTTTCTTCCAGTTTGGCTCCAGGAAGCAGACGCCCTCTCCACATTTAAGAGTCACTTTAAATCTTCCTTTTTGATATAACTTATGGTTAGAACTGGCTCATGATCAGCTTGAACCATCCCCTAGTTGTGCTGCTATAGGTCTAGTATGCTTGGGGACTCGACATGATGCACTAAACACCTCTCTCCTCCTCCTCCTCTTCTTCTCTATCTGTACGCATTCATATCGGAACAATATCCATTACTGAGTTAACTTATTCTCTCTCCCATAGTTCTGTGCTTTCTCATATCTCTCCTCTCTTCTACTGTTGCATTCTGCAGGTTTTCTGCCTCTGATGCTGCAGAGTCTGGATCTATGACTACAAATCAACTTTCTGCTCCTGATCCTGCTCAACACCCACTGTTTCAATTTGTATGATTATTACAATTACTATTTTAATTAGTCTTATTAGTATTGATAAGACTAAGTAATGGAGACTTAGCCCTCCATTTGTCTCTCACTCTCTCTCAGTGTCTCTCTCAGTCTCTCTCTCTCTCTCTCTCTCTCTCTCTCAACCCAGCCGGTCAAGGCAGATGGCTGCCTGCCATGAGCCAGGATCTGTTCAATGTTTCTACCTGTAAAAAGGGAGTTTTTCGTTTTTGCTGTCGCCAAGTACTGGCTCACTAGGGAATAGTTGGGTCTCTGTAAATAATAATTTTAAAGAGTCTGGTCTAGACCCGCTCTATATGAAAAGTGCCCTGAGATAACCTCTGTTATTGAACTGAATTGAATATCCACCTCCTGTAGATATTAATAGCATCACTCCATAGGTGTTTTGTTTCTTCACCACAGTAGTCCGACAAGTCATCCACCATTTCTCTTTGTCTGCCTTGTTTTATAGTGACTTGCTAACCACATAAACAACAACAATAACACAGACATGTGATTCTCACAGTGATATTCAGATATTCATAGTCAATATATTCATAAAAGTCATCCGAATTACGTCCATATTGGTCCTTCACAGGAATCCCTTTGATTTACTGAGTATATCAGTGCTGCTATAACATTATCAGTGAGGTTTGAGTATTTATTTCATCTATCAACCCACTATGAACATCTGATGAGACTAAAAATTAGTACTGTAAATTAGTTACACACCAGTAAATTAGCTGCATACTGACCTTTTCATGGGCTGTTGCACACAAACCCCCAGATGCAGCTGCAATGCATCCTGCATCAGAGAGAACATGGATCTGTGTGAGTGGAGGATTTCCAGGATCAGTTGTAATTGGCTTCAACTGGGGTAACAACCTAGTGACTAATGTACAGTTGCTGGTATATACAGCAGCGATGGTTTATAGAATACAACAGAATGTATAGGTTACTGAAATCCACATCACTGCTCATCAAATCCAAGGAAATAAACAAGAAAGACAGAAATGTTTTAAATGTCCTTCACGTCTCTCTTCCAAATGCTAAACAGAAGATGGAAATTACATTTGTGAGTTGAACAATGAACATCAGTCATGATCAATAAAAATCAATTCATGCAATAGAAGTGGGCCTACAAGGGAAAGCTTGACATTTTGAATTTAAATGTTATTCGCCTATACAAGGGAATTGTGACTCTGGAAAAAAAAAAAAGTTTCTACTCTTATCCTTCAGCTAGCTGCATGGCTTGAATTGTTAATGTGCCCTACACCGCTAGCATGCAAGCAAGTAAGCTGGTTTGTGGCTTTGTTTGAATTAGAAATGTTCATATTAACAGACTAAATGAAGAATTTTCCTCAGAGTGTTCCCTCAGTGACAGTTTAATAACTTGATTTAAGAGTGTATCTTTTATCGGAAAACACAAAGATATGGTTATGATGAGGAGAAAAAGATGCAAAATCTATGCCTGAAATCACCAACAAAGTCAAAAAAGACAAAGCTTGTATCTTATTTGAAGTGACACCATTGGTACATTCCATATGGAGCTGGTTCACTTCCATTAAAAAAAATATATTGCTTTACTCTGACACCAACAAAATAATAGAGCATTGAATAGTCAGATTCAAATGATCTGGAAGATTTTGGTTGTAATGAGTGCTTCCAACTGTTTCAGTAAAAAACCTGTCCTATAATTACAGGAAAAAAAAGTACCGATGCAACAACACATATTTGTGTTTTCGTGCGAGGGTGATCAAAATGGCAAAGGCACGGTTACAAATTAAATAAGAATGAGTGAAATTCCACCAGCAGAAAAGACAGACAACAGCTCAGTAGACTGAAAGCGAAAGACAGATGGGAAACAAACAGGCTCTCCAACAGCACTGCTCTGCAGAGTGTAACATACTGTATGCGTGTGTATTTGTACGTGTTTCCTGCACATGGGCACGGTCCGTGTATCATAATGTAATTTGCTGCCAAATCTTCTTCATCCACTTATAGTCGGCTGAATTTGTGGAGGAAACTGTAGAGCTGTTGCTGATAACAAATAAGTGAACAACTAGTACAATGGTTTGGATTTAGTTTAAGGATTACATGAGTTTGTTGCATGCAATCATTGCATCTCGATTACAAAGTACAAGGGAGAGGCCTTGTCCTGGGTCTGGGAAACTGAATATGGTAGTTGGGTTAAAAGAAGCCAGGACACTGTGGACAGTTGAGCTTATTCAGGTTTGTGATCTATTCCTGTGATCTGTAACATATTCTGCACACATTCAATTCGAGTCATTTCATGTCCAAAAATCACTCAATATGGTTATAAATCATATGGTTAAAATAAACGATAAATGTCTGCAGTGAATGGGATAAATTCATTATCACTTGTTCTCCCATCTTCATTTACTGGTAATAAGATCCAGCGGGCAATCAGGCAGCAAATCACCAAATTCAGATTCATCCTCAGTTGCTGAGATAACTTCAAAAATGACAGAGTCTGGTCTGATCTCTGTACACTTAATTATGTATTTTGCCATACAATACATTATCTGCTTGATTTTGATTTGTATGACAAAAGTACAGTGCATTAATATAATTCTTCAGTGTATATTAAATACATATTGGAGTCATGTACTAGTTTTAGTTCAGTCTCAAGAGTTATTTTATTTTAGTTTTAATGTTTTTTTGTTTCTTGTATACCTTCTCGAGTTTTCTTATCTCACTTGTATTGTGATTTATGTGACGTGACTGTTCCAGCAACACAATTTTCTACTGGGATTAATAAATTACTTTTATCTGTTTATGTCAAGGAGTCAGATAAAATTATAAAAATATATACAGGAGTATCAAAACTCACGTTACTTTATGGAAAGTTCCAAGTAAGCATCAGATCCGACATATGATCAAAAGCAGGATTTGACTTATCATTAGGATACAAGTATGCATATAGAATGTTCCAAGTAAGCATCACATCCGACATATGATCAAAAGCAGGATTTGACTTATCATTAGGATAAAAGTATGCATTTCAAATGTACTCTATATAACATTTAAAGTATGACCAGAGGTCCTCAAACTGCTCAGTAATATACAGCATATTTCACCCAATATATCTGAATTTAATTCCAACTGATAGAAGAAGCTGACCTTTTATTCTCTCAGTTCATAAATCACAGTATTGGTTTAAGGCTTAAATAAAGATTAGGGAAAGATATTACATAGTGTTAAACCTGATGACCATGTTTGAAAATGGCACAATAACTTTACTTCTATCTTCATTCTTGTCCAGCACTGTGTCTTCCGTAATCAGAAACTACAAAAATGGGCTTAGTCGAGCGCATACCTCTGCCAAGGCCAATGTCAGAAAACATACATCAGATTTTAGAGGAAAACAATTAAATATATTGCAAATGATCTGGATCTCCAGCAATTAAAAAATAATAGTCACAATTTTAAGTCCTTGTTTCACAGAACACTAACCTTAATATATCATTCTTAATTTAATTAATCGATAAATCGAGAGCACAATGTACTATAGAACCTTTTGGCGATTTTTTTTCTTCTAAAATGAAATTTGGTTAATTGAATATTGCATTTATAAATGGGCTCAAACAATTTAATAAAACTCACATTTTCTCACATTTAAGGTATATGGACATAAAACTGAATAAAAATGATCACTGAGTATAAAGTGAGAAAATGGGTTCAACTAATTGACCTTAATTCGGTCTCTGCTGAACAAACTTGCTTGCTTGTCTTTGGATATTCCTGATTACTATGGCTGACATGTCCCTGCAGTATTATGTAGAATGAAAAACATTACCCTTAAATTTGCAAACAGTGTGATGGCCCTCATTTTTAGAGACAGGGGCTGAAGGGTGTGTTCGACCTCTGTCTCTGTTCTGGAAAGGAGTGATGAGTGATGTATTGTCATGGGAGTTAAAAAGAATGACATTTGTTACCTCTGCAGTTTATGATACGTGTGGATACATCTTCCTAGATCTGAAGGGTGTCAATTTTTAATGACTTTACAATGTATGAATATAATTAACAGATGATGTTGTCCTTTTAGGACAATATAACTTGTGAGCGCTGGAGTGGTTTTACTGTGACATGGTGTGGATGAATATAAACGGTCCCAAGGGGGAGACAATGTTTTTGTTCCAGAAAATGGTGGATAGCTCAGTCTAGGTGAGAAGACCAGCTGTCCCTATTGGAGGAGGTGAGGTGTCTTGGGGTCTTATGCGCACAACTTTTAAAAAGATCACCTCTTTAGGAGTACTGTGTGCAGTAATACTGGTTTTGTGTAAGGCCATTTTGTTAAAGAAACGGTTGAGAGATATGGTACAGTTCTCAATTTATTGGTCAATCTCGTTACAACACTTTACTATATTGACATCTTGTGACTTGTGGATACAAGCTGCTAAAATTACATTTGCTGTCACAGCTAGATAAAGGGAGAAGCTCAGTGACTCACTGAGACAGTATGTCGCTTGTGTTGAGAAGAGACCGAGACATCTCCTGTAGTAGGGATTCCCCCTGGTCAATAACCTTTGGAGGTCTTCTTGGCCTCACCAAATGGAATGATCATTAAAAAAACAAAACAAAACAAAATCCCTCTCCTCCTCGCCACAGCTCGCTAGTTTCATTTTTACGGTTCTGGCCTCTGTAATTCGAGGTTCAGAATTGCAGGTTTAAAACTGATGTGTTGAAGCTCTGCACTTGGATGACACTGTAAACAATCACTGGTAATGATATCAGTACATGGACATAACTGAGGTTAACAGTGCTGTGATTGGAAATTTCCCCAAATGTTTCTGCTGTCCAGCGTCACTCCACAGCATCTGAGATGAGTCCCCACACATATCACGTTGCCATTCAAAACTATGAGCTACTATTATTGTGTATTGTACAGTTTCATCTGGAATATAATTGCTGAAGCTAGGGGCCAACTGATAAGTGACCTGCCACACAAAAATAAGCAGTTACTAGTAAACTCGTTTTTTTTAAAGTTAGTGTAGCTAAAAATGTTTCGGTTATTATGACCTGTGTGTTATTCTCTATTTTAGCCCGGCAAACCACTGGCAGAGAGGAAGGCTTCCAGTTGATAGGATTTAGAAAGCATTCATCAGTTACATTGCTGGAGCAGTTAATAAATCATACCAGATTATGAAAAAAAATCCAAACTATCCCTTAAAGTATCTATATGTCAGATGTAACTGAGAATTGATTAACAGAATGCAGACTGACTAATCACCCTTTCTTTCATCACATATAAACGTTCACTCATGGATAGATTGGAATAATTTACTTCCTCTGGTGCACACAACAAATCAAAATGGACACTTAACAACTGGTGCATGAGGCACCATGCCACAAAAAAAGATCACTGTTGATTGTTTTCCTTTGAATGCAACATTTACTTGCTAAATGTGGAGCAAGCTGTTTAGAACAGTTCTGAGAATGTTAAGGACAGAAAGGAAATGGGAGGCAAATGGTTTGGTATACATTTTCTGGGCTTAACAAGTTGCCTTGAAACAACCTTCATGCAAAAGTTATGCTCACTCAACTTCAGTTACGGATGGCTGGTTGCTGACTTCCAAAAAACACATTTGTATATTTGATCTGGGATATATTGTCATGCTCCTGGCTGGCAGTATTTATAGCTGGCATTCTCTGCTGTCAGGGAAAGGTTGCTGAGATAGACAATGCGTTGGAGGGTTCAGACAAGCCTTATGTAGGGAACGAGTCAAGATATTGACCCCTATTACAAAGCTCTAGTGAAGTACTGTGTATGTGCAGTGCTTCACACACAAACACACAAACATATACACACACACAAACACACACACCCACACACACAAACACACACACACTAACAGCCATGGTCCGTGGTAAATGTGGTCCTTAATCTAGATTTAGGTGTTCTATTTAGTCTTTGCTGAGGCTTGTCTATCGACGGACGCTCTCAGTTTATCCTTTATCGTAAATTTTTTAAGCAAGTATCCAAGTTCTCATTAAACTGTTTTAACTGTCTCCTCAATACGACGGTCTCACAACCTCTTTCCAATAATGGCTGTTCTGGGATGTACATTACAGCTACAGTCTGCCTATCTTATGTGTAAGAGCTCTCTGAGGTATTGAAATGTGTGTCTGAACCTTGTCCAGGGGCTGCTGATGAAAATGCATGAGGGTGGCTTTGACCTTCACTTATCAAACTTAGTACATTAGACTGTGCGCTGAATCACAGGGATGCTAACTCAAGTGTTTATCCACTTTGGATTTAGTGCACCCACTGGAAGACATAGTTTTGTTCTGTCTTCGCTGCCACCTATTCTGGTTAAGAGAGTGCCATGACAACTTTTATTTGTACAGTAAGGCTGTATAGATATGCAAGGCCTTTTAAACCAAAATCTTAAGCAAGCTCCAATTTTGGTATATTGAATTTAAAGCAATAACGTTTGTCAATAATCCCTGTTCAACGTGCAGAACTGTTGATAAAATGTATTTTTTAAAAAAATATTTTATTTGTATCTCAGTGGCTGTTATTACGTCTTTTGCCCTTTTCACCAAATGCCTCCATACATCATCATTCTTATAAATCATACCATCATGATAATGTTCTCCAATTAGCTTGATTCCATTCAATGAATTAAATGGTGATAGGGGACAAAGATCAGCCTTTACAAGTCTTTACAAGTGTGAAGGTGTCAAACCACATTACTAAGCACTCTGATGTCTTTGTAGTAAGTTCAAAAGGCATGGACTGTGGTTCAAAACTCTTTCCAGACAACTCCTAATGAATCCTAAAATTATGGCACCCTGTCTTATGTGAGTTTGACCTTTGGAGGCAAAAATGTCTTCTCATTTTGTTGGTGCAATAATGGTACCATTTCAGACAAATTGTTCTTCTCATGCAATCAAAAGGTTCATAGAAATTTTGGAGTCTGGAATCAAAGCTTTTTGTTGATTTGCTGGAAAAAATAGACCCATGAAAGGCTGCACCCGCTGAAAGTAAATATTTATTTATTTCATTTATCATTAAAAAGGGTCAGTAATTAATTCAAAACCCTGTTCAATCAAAACTCTGTTCAGCTTTATAATCATGGAAGTGCTTTTAATTGTAAGCTTATGTTTACACTAGATTATAATGATGTCAAGATAATCTTTTGTTGCATCAACGTTCAATCAAACAATCCAATTTAATCTCAGACTAGATAAAACTGGTGTTTACTGTAGTAATGTACTGTAGTAGAGTGTAACGGCTTTTTACTTATGCAGACTCAATGGGAAATCGCAACAGCAGTGCAAGAAAACAAAGTGATGAAGAGCTTTACAGAAATATTAGTTTACAGGAATTAATTTCCCCAGCTGCAGGCATTCAAAGAGCAGGATTACAAGCACACTGATTAACATCAACAATTTACATCATCTTATTTAAACACAACAATGATAAAGCTAAGTAGCTAATACTTTCCAGTGGCTGGAGATACAGTAAAAGAAGCTAATGTGTTTTTAAGAGGGCGAACATGTCGACCATTTTCAATCACTAGACTTGTTTTTTTTTAAGTGGCTATAATTGATATTTTTTATGATAACAATGGATTAAATGAATTTGTGTAATGTGAAAGAGGTCACTCATAGTGACAAACACGCAGAGTTTGGGACTTTCAACAAACTCTGCAGTTTGTCTCTGCTGTACAATGCTCTGTCCTAGAATATATGTTTCTGTCCAACTAAACTACAATAGAAAGTAAGTATTGTGGAAAATTTAACTGCAACCACTTATCGTAATGAGGATGTCTTGTTAATTCATTATCAATTACCTATGTGTTTTCCACCAAAATATCCGATCTTCCAGTTCAACATCAACTTGTAGTGACTACAGCATTATTATGGTTACGTTTACACTCTCGAAGCATTTGATTAGAGTTAGGGAGAGATTGTGGTCTGGTTTTATAAAGAAAAAGTTCAAATTGACTTCAGACAGACAGTCTATTTCCAACAAAACATATTATGTATTTGAGGAGATAGATGAGATAAGATTCATGCCTGATACTTTTGTGGAAGGTGTTTATCAGAATTTTGTCCATGTGTCTGCCATGCAGAAGACAAACATATGGATGAATGTGACGTACGTATGCCCAGTTTTACTATACACCTTGGACATGATCCTAATGATTAATTCACCATATATGTGGTAGAGCATGTCTTACTTGTCTTACTTGCCTTGATTACAGATTTAAATCAAAACAAATAAATGTTATTAGTTAATAAGGAAGATTATTAACTAGAGACAACAACTTTTCCCCTATGCTCCCCACCCACTCAGACACAAAAGCATTCCTCCAGTGTTACTAAAAGAAAAAACTATAAAATGCATTAATCTAATCAGTGTTGTGCTGTATATGACTAGAATAGATGAGAGGGGACAAAGGGATTGCTGAAGACTGGGAAAAACCATCCAGAACATAACAACCACTTAATGAAGTCCTTGGCTGCTAAACAATTAATATGAGCCTACACTTTATTAAATATGCAATAAAGACTATTATGGCTAAGTGTGGAAATAACAGCCATTCTAGCAAGCATTAAAATGTCTAGCTCCATTTGAGACTCATTTATGGAACCTTTCCCATTAAGGATACATTAATACTGCAGGCACAGTTGAAGGGCATTGGAAAGTACTCTTCTAAATATTAAAGATGGCTGTCACTGGAAAAATATGTTGTCAGCAGGCTGAAGAATTAGGGCTATGTAAATTTCATCACATCTCCTCACTTAATGACAAAGCAGAGATCAAAATGTCACGAAGGACAAAAAAGCTCTCCATATCTGATTTAAACAAAGTCAGACACAAGATGATTATTTAATGAATGCCTGTGTTCCAAGAAACACATAGAAACACACACAGGGGAAGGACCTCACACACTTTAGTTGGATTTGGCTTTTAACAAGGTAGGAGCCTAATGTGTGTGACCACACGTGACTCACTTGTACACTTTGCTTGATATCTCTCACTTTTAGAGAGCATGTTCCGGCTTTTTAGCTGTCTCTTGATTCTCCATTCACATTTAACGTACTTGGCTTTACTTGCGAAATATGATAGTTACAGGGGTAGGTAGTACAGCCCAGAGCTAGGACCTTGTCAATGAATCTTCACATTATATTCTACCTAGTCATTTACAGTCAACATCAACAAGTAGTAGAGTCAATGATGCTGTGATATTCAAACAAGTTAAACAAGCTCACTGCTGGGTGAAAGGCTAGCCATGTGGGAGTGTAATGCATGAATAATGCAATAGTGTTGTAATTAGGTTATAATCGGATCAGATAAAAAAAAAAGATAAAAAGTGAAACGTTTTCTGCTGTGCTTGCTCAAACCAAAATCAAAATTGTTCCATATAAAGTGAAACGTGTGTTCGATTCAATTCAGTTTGATTCAATTAAATCTAGACCAAATTATAACAAACATTATCTCAAGGCACTTCACAGTCAAGGCCGTACAATATTATAGAGAGATATCAAACAGTAGCCCCCATGAGCAAGCACTTGTTGACAGTGGAGAGGAAAAAATTCCTTTGACAGAACTGGACCGGGGTGGGGACAAGACAGGAACAGCTGTATATACTGTTTTATTCAAGCACTGTCAAACTGGTTGTTATAATGGCAATAGTATTTATGATACACATTGCTTAATAATTGTATTAACAATGCCAGCAGTAATGACAGCAGCACCAGTTAATAATAATAAATAAACAATAATTAAAATATATACGATTAAGATGACGAGGGTTGAGTAGTAGTAGCAGGTCTGGATCCTGAGGACAGGGGGAGAGAGGACGGAGAGGAAAAGCACAAACTATGGGAGAGAGAAGACACAAAGTTAATGACATGCAGCAGTGTGATATATAAATGCATGGAGAGAAAGGGAGAGAGAAGTAGAGAGATGTGCTCAGTGTGTCATGGGAGTTCCCGAGCACTCTCGGCCTATAACAGCATAAGTAAGGGATGGTTCAGGGCTCACCTGAGCCAGCCCTAAATATGAGCTTTATCAAAGAGGAAAGTTTTAATCCTATTCCTAAATATAGAGAGGCTGTCTACTTACCAAACCCAAACCTTGGGCTGTTTCCACAGGAGAGATGCCTGATAGCTGAAGGCTCAGCCTCCCATGCTAGTCTGGGAACCACATGTAAGCCTGCATTTTGAGCGCGGAGTGCCCTATGGGGATGGTAGGGTACTATGAGATCTTTATGATACAATGGAGCATTTTCATTAAGGGCTTTGTGGGAGGGAGAAAGAGTTTGGATTCTATTCTCAATTCCCAATTTAAATGCCAAGAAGCTAACACAGGAGAAGTATGATCTCTTTTATTTCTAGTTCCTTTCAGTACTCACACTGCAGCATTTTGGATCAAATGGAGGCTTTTCAGAGTTACTTAGAAATCCTGAGAGTAAGGAATTACAGTGGTCCACTTTAGAGATAACAAATGCATGGACTCATTTTTCAGCATCCTTTTGAGACAGGATGTTTCTAATTTTCATAATATTGTGTCGGTGAAAGAAGGATATCCAAGAGACTGGTCAAAAATGATCCCAAGATTCCTTGAAGTGGAGCTGGAGGCCAAGGTTATGCCAGCCGAAGTAACTATATAATTAGATAATGTTTATCTGAGGTGTTCAGAGGTAAAAAAAAAAATCAACAAAAAATACAGGCTATCCAGGCCTCTATGTCTTTAAGACATGTCTGAAGTTTGGCTATTTCTATGCAAATAATCACATAATTGATTTGCAATAGCTTTTTCAAAGATTTTTGAAAGAAAGAGTAGGTTGGATATAGGTCTATAGTTGGGTTAGTGTTTTTTTTAAGTAGAGTAACCGTAAAAGCCTGTGGTATGTAGCCCGTTAATAGAGAAAAAAACTATCAGATCTAATATGGAAGTGTTAATTTAAAGTTAAGCATCCTTGAGCAGCTTAATTTGAATAGGCTTTAAAACACAAGCTGACGGTTTAGATGAAGAAAGTGTTATGGTTATTGCAGAGAGATCTATTAAAGGAAGCGGTCTCATTATAAATCAGGTTTCACGGTCGATTCTAAGGTTACTGTACTACACTATACATCTGGCCAGTTTTGGGAATAAAATGATATATTTTTTTTTCTGTTATAGTTTCAATTTTATTTATAAAAGATGCTCATGAAGTCACTGCTACTGCGCGTTAAAGGAATACATAGCTCAATAGAGCTATGACTCTGTCAGCCTGGCTTCGGTACTGAAGAGAAACCCGGGGGCTGTTCTTGTTTCCTTCTGTTAGTAATGAATAATAGGAGATTCTTGCATTGCGGAGGGCTTTTTAAATATGTTATTAGACTTTTCTTCCCAGGCTAGGTTGAATTCATCGAGATTGGTGGAACGCCACATCCTTTCCAGCTTTCAAAATGTCTGCTTTAAAGAACACATTTGTGAATGGTAGCACAAAGCTAACCTCCTGACTACCTTCTTTTTCAGAGGGGCAACAGTGTAGTATTGTACACAGTGAGGCTGCAGCACTATCAACAAGATCAACTTTTTTGGGGGTTAAGTTGAGATAGCTGTCCTCCATTGTAAATAACATGTGGCATAGGAGTAAATAAAGGTGGAATTCCTTTTTAAATTTGGTTGCAGCATTATCAGGTTGAGACTCACTGTAATTATTTTTTTTTCCTGAAATGCTATGCAGTCCCTTATTGTGAACTCAAATATTATTAAAAAGGTCGAGAAAAAAGAGCATTTTGGTGAAATATGAATAAATGTCAGAGTAAGATTGAGAGTGTGATTAAAACAGTAGGTGGGTTCATTTACATTTTGAGAAGAGCCAAATGACTCTAATAGAGAATTAAATGCGTAACTAAGGTTGTTGCTTTCAGAATCCACATGAATGTGGAAAGTCACTCACTCTAATTACTTTATGTATACCAAAAACTAACTCAGATAGAAAAGTCTGAGAATTCAGATAAACATTCCATGTAAGGGGCAGCTGGACAACATACAGGAACTAGTAGAACTAATTTTTGTGTTTTCGAGCCTGTGTGTGAAAGACTGAGAGTGCGGCTTTTAAATGAGTCATAACTAAGTTTAGGTCTAGGGTTGATTAATAACCTGGAGTGGAAAAGCGCTGCAGCTCATCCTCAGCCTGTGCTTGGAGGAATGTGAGAATTATTGAGTAGGGAGTGTTGATTCATTTAGACTAACATATTCTTCTTGCTGCAACCAGGTTTCAGTGATACAGAATAAATCTGTATGATCAGTTATTAAATCATTGACTAATAAGGATTTTGACAAGAGTGAACTAATATTTAATAATCCACATTTGATTTTCCTCTTTTTTTTGGCTGTGTTGTAATAGTTGTATTCATTTTTATTAGGTTTGTTTTATTAGGTTATTAATCACACAGGTTCTGTCGATTTTTTTGATTTATTGAATTTAGGTGGCTTGGGTGCAGACACAGTTTCTGTGGGGTTTGGGGAGATCTGGGAGATTGACAGCTCTAAGGAAAGTGCAGAGAAGTGAGTAGGACTCGAACTCCAACTCCTGGGATGTCACAGCTTTTTCTTTCTAATAAACTCTGTCAGGTTCCTAGAGATGGGAGCCACACCATCAAAATTTGGATGAATGTTGTCTCTCATAATCAGACCAGGTCTTCCCCAGAAGTTATTCGAATTATCTATGTAACCCACTTTGTTTGCACGACACCACCTTGACAGCCAGTGGTTGGATGATGACATGTGGCTATATATGTCCTAACTGGTCAGATTTGGTGAGGGTCCAGAGAAAACCATGTAATCAAGCATTATTTTAGCAAAATTCGACAGGTGGACGATATACAGTACCTAGTAGAACAGTTATAGGTATGTGGATGGTTTTATACTAAACCAGCTACTGAGGCATTCATTTTTCACCCATCTACACAAACCATTGTCTTTTTTAATATTAAAAATAAATACTTTATACTCTGGGCTTTTGAGCCGTTGAGCTCACAAACACAAAGACCTGATAGTCTAAGTTAAATGATGAGTGGCATTAAAACATCATCGGAACAATTTTACACATATTGCATATATTTAAAAAAACTGCATGATGAGGTTCAGAGTTGTAGGATGTGATTTGTGATATGTCTGTGGAAGAACTGCAAGCAGGTTATTTTTGTGGAATAAATGGCGATGACCTCTTTAAAATAAAGCATATCCATATGTAGCAAATTAAGCCTTATTATCTGATGTTAGTATATTACTGTGGATGTTAAGATCAAAATGCTCACTGCTCTCATGCTGCATCATATGTAACCAAGTCATGGCCATTCCCTGGATTTTCCTCTTTACAGTATATACTAATACCTTATGAATAAAATCATGAATGTTAACTTTTGGGTTTCCTATAAATTAAAAAGCAAAGTTACAAGTTAGGATAGTTTTTTCATTGCTGTGGATGTAGACATCAAAAGGATATGGGTATCATAATTTTTTTTTTAATTTGTGGGTGCCAACTCTTTTCAAGCTCACCAAAGCTCTTTTCCTTTGGTCTGACATTATCGTTAAAATACAACATGGACAGTAATCATCATTATTAGAACTTCATGTTCACTATAGCCCCACTTATGATACTACATCACGGGGACTGCAATAAGTCATGATTGCAAAGTGTAATTGAATATGATCATATTCATCTTGATCACATTAGACTTTGCCCAGGGAAGGAGGAAATGTGGAGCCCATCTTTCAATGTCAAAGTGAAATGTCTCAAAAAGAGGGGTTCCAAATTTACCTTGCTGACATTTCAAACACAGGACCCTCAGTGGAAATCCTGGGCCTGAATTGTGATGTTTGAAAAAGGGCATCACACTACATAATTTTGTAACTCCAAAATTGGCAGATGAAATTAATAAGGAATAACAATTATTATCACTGTATTATAAAAAAAGGTCAAAACACTCAAAGCAGTAGCCACGGTTTGACTGGGTCTCTCCTTAGATTATATAATGTAAGTCTGAGGTCAATTCCTTTAACAGGTTATAAAATGCAGCCCCGTTGTCTTGCCTTTGAATTCATGGTTTGACTTTTGCAGTTTGTCCTTATCTTGGTGCTATTCACTGCTAACTTTATGAGAAATACAGAAAAGTAAAGTAAGTTAAGAAAGGCCTTAAATACAGTCATTAATTTTAATAATAAAAAATTATTACACAAGGCATTAAACTATGGGTTCTTAATCCCAGAAAAATAGGGGGACAGACTAAGCATACACATAACTAAATTTTAGTTAACCTAATATGCAACAGATTCATAAGATTTTAAAGCATTCTAAAGCCCCATTAAATTTATAAACAGCATGTCCTGCCAAATCAGACAGATGCTTGAAATCGTAAGAAAAAAAGAATATTGTTAATAGACAGACTGTGCTGATCTATAGTATATGTTACTGGCTAAATCACATGTAGGTTCAGCTGGTTTTATGGATGCTACGAAAGATAGAGATAGAAGGAGATAGAAGATAATTAAACACGCTAGAGCTGAGTTCCTTTGGTTTAAAGTGTAATAAAACCATCTTTCTGACTCACAGTGGGAGAGGGAAGGGCAGTAGAAATGAACTTCTGAGAGCCTAAAAGTATCCCTGGTCAGGGAAGAATAAAGAAATCAGGTTAAACACTTAACAGCTGTAAGGGTATGTAAATTTGAGGTAATCAGCATGAGATAAAGTGGATTATCAACTTAATAGTATGCCCCTGTCAGATTATAAAAATATCACCGTAAGCAAGGTTATTTCAGAATCCATGAGGCTTTCATCCAAATTGAGCTCCCATCATTTCTGTACAAGACAAAAACTGATCATTTTGTGAGAGCCTTGCTCCTTTGTTCTAACAGGGAACATCTCAAAACCATCTCAAATGAATAAGTCCAATTAAGTCCAATTGATGCTCATGAAGTTATGTCTTGTAGCCTCAGAAAATTTTGCCAATGTCACCCATTATGGTGGTAAAACTGAAAACAAAAAAGTTTGAAAAGCACATGCTTAAATCTAGAAGAATGAGATTTTGAAGAGAACTTTGCATGAATCATTAGAGGGAGGGGAGCATAGTAACATTTTTTTTTATTGAAAGTCCAAATCATTATCAGAAAGCTCAGGATGGTCAACAAGATTATTCATCTCTGGTTTTGCTGCCTGCCAGAGACCTTGAAATGAATGATTTTCTCCCTTTTCCACCACCTGCCGTATATTGTCCATGTACATGCGGAGCTCTTCCAGTAGGTTTTTGTAGTTTGAACTTTGGCTGCCCCCCCCCAACAAAGGCAAAGTGATCCTCTGTGATGTTGAAGACCTTAAAAAAACATACAATTTTATTCAGAGGCTAGGACCAACTCTTTGAAACCTGCTAAAATGCTTCTGCAGTCAATGTCAGTTTATTGGCTGGACTGCAACAGGGAGGCCAGCCCAATAAATATGATGTTTCTTGCTGCCTGACTGACGGAGTGATGACACACCATTGTGTGTTGGAGTTTCCCCATTGACCATTGCTTTTTCAAAATGAATCGGTGCAAAGTGTGTCTGATAAGTCATCAGGGGCGTTTAGGCAGTTCTGACACCAGTGTTCTCCACAAAGGCCCCTAGCGTCAAATCTAGAATTTTTAAACATCTTTCTAACTTTCTTTGTGAGTGATATTTTTTTTTTTTTTTTACAGGAAAATATAGCTGAAATTACAGCACTGTCCTTGTCTTTAACTTATGTGTATGTTGATTTTGTCGGATGACAACATAGTTATTAAATCAGGCTTTTAGCAGTGCAGAGCAGCAGTTTGGAGATATCTTGAAGGTGCTGCTACAGTCACTATTTCATACTAGTTCTATTAACTAACAAGATGCTAAAATACATATAATATTGGTACCGCTCTCCTACTTTACATTAAGACGCTATTCACCAGCTGGCCTATTATAACATGCAGAAAATAACCAAGAAGCATTCACTGGTCTACTTGATCCTAATGATTTTAAGAGCAAAAGTGATCAGCAAAATTAGGAAAGAAGAAGAAGAAGAAGAATTGGGAAAAACTGCTGAGTTGACTTACAGGCAATGAAGACTTTAAAAAAATTCAAAAAAATAAAATGCATTTACATGACACTGTAGAGTGCTTGGGAAATAAAAACAAAACAAACAAAAAAAAAACAACAACAACAACAACAAAAAGATTCCCTTTTTTGGAACGCTTAAATCATGTATCCAAATTTAACAACAAGCGAAGTGCTTTGAACATACAGCGCTTCGATCAGACTATTGAAGGAGTGCTCAAAGCCCCAGGTTTCAAACAATAGGGAATAAAACAACCTCATTAAGAGAACAGTTACTCTTGCAGGCAGCGCATAGAGATACACACATTATATAGTATTACATATTGAAGCACTGGAAGGGATTCAAACAGGTCAGATACTTTTAACCCTAATTTAAAATCTCCCCTTCAAGTATTAAAAAGAAAAGTGTAAACATGAGTCTTTGTTAACAAAATGAAGCCGCAAATATGAACATAAAACTACATACATATGCATGCACTAATATACTGTACTTCCTATACACACTCACAATACACACTCACAACATCTATGTACTGTACTAAAAGACGAAGAGCAAAAAAAGCTAATGCTCTCTCAAAAAGATGAACATACACTGTTACTTTACTAGTAATTTGTAGTCCATACTCCATACGTCCTTACAGACATGCACAAACATTCACTTAAAAAAACATAAGAGGTATTCCTATAGACTCCCTAGTTATGTAACAGTGGTTTCATGCATGCTTTTTATATCGCGAGGAAGGAGACAGTTCTCCGAAATGAAGTGACTCACTTAAAAGCATAGTTTTCATCCTAGAATTTATTTGCTTCAAAGTCTTTTACATGTGTTTGATACAAATAAGCTTAAATTGTATGACAAAGCAATTGTTTCATTTATAATTAACAACTAAATTAACCTGTTAATGTCTGGTTAGGGATTTCACACATTTGAATACGACTCTTCTATACAGTGCTTTTTTTTGGAAATTTCACTTGTGGTGTGCCAAAAGGCTCAATTTTAGGTCCATTACTCTTTGCTACTTGTTCTTTTACTATATGCCAACTCTATGACTTACTGTTTGAAATTTATTCATTATCATGCAGACGATATGCACCTGTATGTACCACTAACACTTGGAGACATTACCAAATTTAGTTCCTCTCAAAAATTGTCTGCACATTACTTATGCATCTAAATTTTTATTATAGTTTATTGATCTTACTAGTTCTTCACTCCAGCAAACAATTTGGTAAAACTACAAGAGAACTTTGAAAAGTAATTAAAAAAAAAAAAACATTTACTATCATACAGCTGAAGCTGATGTATTGGTGCTGCATGTATATTTAAAAATCAAAGAATACTGGACCAAAATCACAGTCAACTGAAGGACAGGTGGTTTCACATGTAAAAACATGTAAAAAGTACTGGTAAAAACTCATATATTTTGTATAATTCTTTTGAGAATAAAACCTCAAGTCACATTATTCTATGAAAGAATTTCATTTTAGGAAAAAAGATTTCATCAAGAACAAAACAGATCTCTACAGCATATCGACTTGAAAAATATACATTAATTCCTCTCCTCAACTCGAAAAGCCAGCCAGTGTGTCACAGCTACAGCAAGGACAGATAAGGTTAGAGAGAGGACTGCAATGCAAGATGATCACCTCCTTCTTAATCTCCAGGGATGAGGGTTTGAAATCGAAAGAGAAATGATATCCCTGAGAAGGATGCTAAATACCTGCCTCACTAGGATGGAGAGTGACACAGAAAGGATTGATAACCATAAGCTCTATAGTTGCAAACTAAATGGTCCTGGCGGCCACATCTGTTCAATGGAGGTTGAGAGGTGGAGCAGAGAAGGCAGAGGAGTCGGACTGTTTCTGTCACGACTGATAATTTAAAGATTTTTTTAAGTTAAAATCATATTAAAATATATGTTCCATTACCTATATTAGCTTTACCATCAGCGTACATTTTTGATTGTATTGTAAAGCGGTTGAAGTCCCCTATCTCCCAGATGTAAAGCATGCAATTCTGCCTCCTTGTTGCACGTTTTTTTGTTTGTTTTTATTTTTGGTTTAAACATTGTTGGGGGGGGGGTTACCTCTTTAGAAAGTGTAAGTGGAGAGATGACAAGAATTTGTAACCTTAGGAATTTGTAACATAACTAATAAAAAGGGGTCTATAAGGTGATGAAAGTAGCTACTGATTTGCTCCAAGCAGGTAGGATCGGACTGTATGAGTATCTTAGAAATTCTGTTGCATGTATGCTTTCTGTCAACAGCTTATTCAACAAAAATGAAGCTTATCATGGCTGATTCAGTTCCTGTGTGTACATCCGATTCGCATCAACCCCAGCTGCTCTGCACCTCCTTGATTGCTTCCCAGATGTTGCTCGTTGCTCCAGAGTATTTAAAGCAGTTAATTCAGCCATCCCCCTTTTCAGTTTTTACAATATGTCTTTTTGAGTAGAGGGATAGCTTTAAATTTTAACAGAGGTGTAAGATATCCTTGCTTCTTTTCTCTTTGTGGCTCACCTCATTTTCACTTCCCTTGGTCATGTGAAGATCCTGCTGTAGTCTACAAGTCTCTAGACTGCTTTCCTCAGTCACCCGCCAGTCTTCTTCTTTGGCTTACCCCCCTGCTGATGTTCAGTAGACTCCAGCTTGCCCATTCTCAGTCTTCAGCCTGTTCTCCCCGCTGCCTGCTGATCTTCTCCTGCTTAGCTCCACTTACTTATTTCCTAGAAAGTGACCCTGTGCCTGCAACTGAGTCCAGTACTTGAGAAGCCCTTTTAGATGTAATGTAAAAACAGGCTACCCTCAGTCATCTAAAAGGCAAATACCAAATACTGAATGCGTCAGGTTAATGGAATACATTAGTTCAGCACTAACACGAGCTACAGCCTCCAAAATAACCATAAAGTTGAATCACCACTTCTCCAAATTGTTTTGACTAAAATTAATAAACACCATAAAATCATATCTGTTATGAAGGTAGGATTTATTGCAAAGCTGCCATATATGAGAAAGTATTATTTTTAGCTAGATGTACATAATAATACCAACAATAAGAACAAGAACAATAATCTTGGCAGCTGAGTATATATTAATCATAACTGCAGTCAGAATGGTCTATTGTAATAAATAAAATATGAGATCAAGGTCAAATGCTGGTGAGTCCTTAATGAATGTTAATTTGCTTCGATTACCTGAAGACCTCTCCCTGAGTGAAGGGTTTGAACATGGACACAGTTCATTCTGTTTAAAAAAAAGCTTCAAAAATGGCTTGAGAACAAAATTCATATCAAACCTGCAACCCAAAAAATCCTTCTTCGTTCCATCAGATTATCGCCATTTTTTGAAGCAGTGAAATAAAAAAGACCAGTCAGAAGTAAACTTTGTTGTAAACATTAAGAAGCAGCTAATCATGCACAACTGAGTTGGAGTGTGTTGGTATTTTTTTTTCCCTCTTTTTTTTCATTTGTCTGCTCTCAGCTTTCAATGTAGAGAAAAATAAGTTTATATTACAAAATGAATTGATGTCTTTTTAGTTGATCATTTGTGATTTGTTCAATGCTTGCTGTTCAGAGTGCTGTTACAAACCAGTTTATCAACGAGGGGAATATACCATCACCGTAGTTTTACCTTTGCAACTGTCACATAATAGTGTAATCTGTCCAGAGGTGGAGAACGTAATATGGCCACATATCTCAGGAGGTTTCAAAATACTGTTCCTCTGAAATCCCAGAATTGGACTGATTTCATGGTGCGTCACCCCAGATATGCCAATGGAGCGTGAAATTGAGTCATTCAATGTGAAAAACGAAGAAGGAGAAAAAAAATCTTTTCTCTTCCCATTTCTCTGCAGAGAAGAGCAGAGACTTTTTGCCAGTATGCTGGCACTGCTTTGGTCTGTCATTTCCAAAGCAACCAAGTGAAACAAACCTGTATATTCTAGACAAAAATGGCCATTTCACACATAAGAAAGTGGATGACATTTTGCAGCTAATCAGCGAGTACATGCGAGTGAGAAATGTTGTTATTCCATGAAGCATGAGGAGAAAAAGTCACGGTTGATGGATGAATTTGATAATGGAGGTAAGATTGCAACAGGTGTGATCACAACTGCATTTTTACTGAATAACATATTCTAATGAATGACATGTCATAGTTTTCCTGTAAAAGTACCATAGCCACGTGCAGAAGAGCATATGTATTTGGGGTCACTTGCTCCAGTAACAGTTATAGAAAACAATCAAGTGACTAACCTAATTAGAGTATGCAGTGAAATTGATAAAAAGTCATATTGTTAAGAATGAAAAGTTATGTTTCCTATTACATTTGTAGTATTTTGATATGTAGAATAGATTTGGAACTTAGTTTAATCTCCAACAACTTCACTTCCCTACTTTTTAGGGATCTCTGCTCCTCATGCACACTGTTGTTTACACGTGTTTGTCTCCAACCACCTATCAAGACCTCTGCCAACCAGCAACACTTCTTTTACCTTCATCTATCAAACTACAGGTGCTTATTGAATTTATCATGACACTGAGGCATGACGAAATAAAATTGTAATTTAATCTGTCCTATTAAAAACCACCATCATGCTTCAACTAATTTTTCTGTTGCCCACAGTGGCTCTAATGTGCAAGGTAAATGGTAATAAAATGGTATTTTGTATTATGAGCTGGGTTAATTACAGGCAAGGTGATAAAAATTTCTTTTATGAAATAAGTGAAGTAATTAAAAGTTATTTTTTAATCTAATTTAGAACAAAGCGCAGCAGAGTTGTTGAGATGATAGAAAACAGTTAAGACTATGGAGGAGGAAAAAAGATGGCTCTAAGGACTCTCATTTTACCATCCATTGTCCCCTCGCCTCAGAGGAAACAGATGGTGTTGGTACTTTTGAAGCTGATGAAAAGCTGGCAAAAAAGCAGAAGGACAAATACATTAGCGAACATATAAAGCAGATGAGCACTAGTAATTGTTTGTGAGCTCTTTTTTTGGTAAACTTTTTAAAAAGATGTGACAAAGTCTGATCTTTTAAATTTTCCGGGCATGAGGCGTTGACTTAATTAACAAAATAATCAAGGGTGTAAGTACAGATCAGACAGTAAATGGCTCAGCAAAGGGGCAAATGGAAAATAAGGAAGGCTTTCTCTGGTGCAATGGTAGTTTGAGGAGCGCAATGTCCTAGGTTTAACCCTGGCCCTGAATTGAAAGATTAATTTTTTTTTTTTTTTGCACAGGAAACTTTGCATCTAAAACGGGTGCTATGTTGTAATAAAAACAACCCTTTGCCAGGCAAAATGTTAATTTTGGATGGTTATGCAAAAGCTTGGATTACTTTAAATGATAATATTTTAGAAGTTCAGTACCACGTTTTATTAATATCTGTATATGGCAACCACAAGGTTACGTTTAGGGTAACATTGTGTTATGGAAAATAAACTAGGGTAAAAGTTAAATGACTAAAATACTTTAGTTAAGTCAATGATCCTTTTTATAATTTTGAATATTCACTTTTGCTCTGAACAGGGACACACTCAGACAAACTAAATGTCCATCTAACAGAGGGTAAGTCCCATGTGCACAAACCTTTTGTGGGGTTTACCTTGCCTACACTCCCTTTTAGAAGTGTTGCATTTTGGTACCTCTCTGCCCCCAGAAACAACTGTTTGTGTACAGTTATTAAAAAATGTAAACTTTAAAGACCCCCTCCGTTAAAAATCACATTTTTAACTGTGTTAACTTATGGTGTTTTTTTTAAGATACAAGACATATCACGAGCAAAATAAAAAGTCAATGACACAGCTAAGTATTTCCACCTTGGAACTGCAAGATGAGAATGACAGGCTCAAAAAACACATTCAGACAGCCTGGCTTTTTAAACGTCACATACCTAAGGAAATAATCCCATCAACTTGCAGGGTGGGGTAGAAGAAACAAGAAACCTCCAGTACAGAGCGGACTTGTCAGTACAGAGAGTCAGACTTTTTATTAGGACAACCATTACCGTTATGTCAGCCACTGCCAGTTACAAGCTGAAGACCTAACAAATAACATTAGTAAAAGAAAGGTGCTTACTACACTTTTCAATATGATATGTCTGCTAGTTGCCAACTTTGGTGAGTCTGGGTCTGACAGAGGCTCAAACATGTGTGGCTGTGTCTTGGCGATGTTCCCTCTAACGTGAGCCATTTTGATGCACACTGATCTTTCACTGATCTTTCACTGGTCATTGTAGCGCAAGCAGCCATGGTGGGCCTGTGATATTTGCAGATTTGAATATTCATAGATCCAGAATTTTCTCTGAGAAAGTAAGTCTAGATGTGCTTCCACCCCCTTCAGTATTTTTATTTATTTTAACCTTTTTATGTGGGAAAATCATGTTAAACAAGATATCAATTATAGCAGAGTACTTTTACATTTTTTATGTGTCTGGTTGGGAACTTTAACATTTAAGGGAGAGTGGCGTTAAGTGTAAACCATATTGCGATTACGTGCAATCCTGGATAGTCCCACAGATATCAACAGTTTCTCAATTTATCATCCAGACTGCCATGAACAATTATGTCCAGAGCTGCACTTAATGCAGGTCAATCAGCAATGATGCAGAGCACAAGAATTAATCTGCATTCATTAGGCCCAGTCATTTCTACTCAGTCACAGAAAATAACAGCAATTTTTGAAAAAAATCTGATGTGTTTTTAAATATTCTAAGAATAGCTTAAGACTAGGTTGTCATCATTAAATGGACAGATTTATACTTGCTGGAGGGAAAGCTATTCAGTATGGTAATCCAAGGACAACAGTCCACTGCCTCAACAACCACTTTTGTCTGAGTAACTAAATATCCTCTACAGACCAGGGGAAAGTCTAATAGCAAAGAGTAGAACACATAACAATAACAGAGGGTCTAATCTTAAATCTGACACTTTCTACAATAAAGGTAAAACCCTTGCAAGAACACCTGTAGGGACCGTTTGCATGGTGATCAGGAGTACTAGTAAACCTGGGATTGCACTGTTTAGCTGTAATACAATATGGTCTAAGTTCATCGCATATTTAGTTTACTGTGGTTTCAAATCAATATCTTTAATTTAAAAGCAGTCCACAAAATATTTATTGAAATTTCCTAGTTTTATAATAATATCCCAAATAATTAGAGTTCCTTACTGTTGTGTTGACATACATAAATACTGACAAGCCTTTTATAGTATTAAAAACAATAGCTTACAGTATATTTAGTTGTTCAACCAATCAAGTTGGGAGGGTTTGCAAGTTTTATGTCCTTTGTATCAATTTCTGATGGTGTTTCTGCTCATTTATCAAATTTTGATCAGATTGTGACTTGAAGGCTCCTTGTGTAGAGTCTCTATGGCAACAGCAAAAACTCAAGTCTTGATGATGAGAATGTCAGAACAGTTAAACCACATGCCACTGTTCTGGAGGACTATAATTGTCATTTGGCTCCTTTTGAGTGGCTTCGAGTTATCTTCGTAATCCGGAAGTACCCCTGGAAGTACTGTATATTTATCCCTGCAGCCATCACTCACCTGAGACATACAGTCTGCACAGTAAAATTTGTGTGCAATCCCAGCACTCTGGTTTTTTTTTTGGCACATAGAGAAGAGCCAGTCCAGATTTTGATGACCAATCTGGGCAATCTTGGGCAGAGCAGACAGCAGTTGATCAGTGTGCCATCAGATAATGGATCCATGACCTTCATTTTACCAGCTCAAGAAGGGTGTATGAGGAGCACCGTTGCTGCTGCCTGTTAATACTGACAGCCATCATCAAGTTGAATATGCTCATTCCTTGTTAACTGAGCAAAAACAAGCACATTTAGTCTGTAGAGACACTGACATAATGTAGAGTTCACAGAAAAATAACTTCTTGTTAAGGCTAGGCAAATAGATCAGCATTGTTAAGGTATAGTGGCACTATATGATACATTATGATACTCGTGACCCACAGAATTTGATGTCAGACTCTACCATGAACTAGTAATCCAGTGTCTGGGTGTAGATTTGACATATATTGGTCACTGCATTGTAACTACCTTTCACACAGCCTAAACTTTATTTTCCATCTGTTTCCATGGTAAAAGGAGGTTGGCATCTAGTCAACGCTGACATAAAAAAATTGGGTGATAGTTTGAAAAGTTAAAAGGATAATACACTGATGGTCTAGTACAAGTTTGAAAAGAGGGTAAATTCATGGTCTGTAATAAGATTAAAATTCTGTGGTAAGGTAAAGATCATTAGGTCATGAAAAACAATTTGTAAGATGTGTTTTAAGAATTGTTTAAAAACAGTGAAAATTCCTTATGTTAAAGGGTTAAGTCTTGCACAAGTCTTTTAATGTTAAGCATTTAGCTATGATAGTATTATCAGTGACTGATCTAAATCTGCTAACCTGAGACTGATTACGTTTGTCTCCACCCACATGGACAAATCACGGTATTTCCCTCATTTGAGTAGAAACTGTCACTGAGGAAACGTCGTCCTGCGACTCAAATCAAAATGCTATTATCACAAATGACTTGTGCCGCCTCCCCATCCTTCTCATTGTCTGTGAGCAGCAAAGCTCCTCAAAATCGGAGGAGTGTGGTAAAACCACATCATGTCTGCCACTGAAACCTTTCTGCAAAACATCCTAACTCTCTGATCGCCTCGGTGACCCTTGGAAAAGGCGCACACAGATTGCCGTGCTGACAACTTGGCTTTCTCTGACTGAGAAGGAAAAAATAAAAATAAAAATAAAAACCTGAACATTTCATTACCGTGTCATTTGGCAAACGTATCATGATGATTAAAAAGATTAATGTCCCTGTGACTGTTTTATGGGTATGGATAGTTTCAGGCATGTAGATTATTTGCAAAACAATATACACATTTCTTAATTAGCATCTGCTTGGCTTAAACCTTTCCCTATGACTCATTGAACAATGGCAAGCATGGTTCATTGATGAATGTAACACTTTAATAACTTAATGTATTTAGTTTACTTGATTTTATGGTGACAAATTGCTACCCATAAGTCTGTTGGTTTCAATGATTAATGCTGCCACTGTGTGTTTTGATGAGAGACAATCCAAATTGTTCTGAAAAATGCTCCTACATAGCAAAGAAAATGTCATTACAATGCTGTCAAGAATAAATATTGCATTTACAACAAATGAATACATGCTTGTGCACCTCAGCAATATTCAAAGTTGGCATAATAATAAGCTTACGCAAGTGGAGAGCTGAAAATCACTTGACCATGAACCTTCATCTTTTGCCAGTTCATTAATTTGACTTTAAACATCATACACATTTTGTCACTGTTTCGAAATAACTATACTGTATAGAAGTTGAGATCCAGTGACAGGGCCGAACACAATGAGATTCGGCGTCTGGATTTATAATAGCTGACATGAGTTCCTTCTCTGAGTGGACACAGTTTGGTGACCTCCAGTTATAAATCCACTTTAAATCATTTCAGACCTCAAAGTACTACCACAGTACTGTTTTGCTTTGTTCTCAGACATTCACAAATAATTGGGCAGCAAAAAAAAAAAAAACCCAAACAAAAAAAAAAACTGACATGAAACATCTTCTGTACATAGAAAATGATGGATTTTTGTCTGGACTTCTTTTCCATCTGTTCTGACTCTTCTTAACATGGCACCTTGATGAATAGTTGGAGCATGTTTTGGTTGACACTGCTTTTAACCCTTGTGGGAACATATTCATTATGCTTTAATTACAGGAATTTTTGGTAAGGAGACATTTTTTCTGCATTCCTTTTAGAGGAGTGTATTGATTTTTATTAAAATGAATGAAATCCCTGTGTAAGTTACGATGACATCCCTTCTTGTATGATGTGTTCATTGATTTATGTGGCTTGCAATTGTGTACTTATTCAAATGACATGTGTTTCTCAGGAAAATGGAGGACTGAATCAAGGCAACAGAAAATATAGTCCTCCATCATTATTGCTTCATGGCTTGCAATGAAGTTAGGTTGAAATTAAACCTTGTTGACATGTTATCAATGGTACTACATCATTTCTACTGGCTGGAAGCGAGACTCAGGCATTTAATGAGGTAAACAACTGATTCATATTACTGTTTCTAAATTTGTTGTATGATTGAATGTTAAAACAGGCCTGACAGTAATGGTATATTCATATACTTCCTTGCCCCCTTGTGGAGTTATGATGATGCCACGAGTCTGGACATGGTCAACAAGTGGTGTTATCGTATATAATTTTTCAAATATTAATGAATGAATTGTCCTAATCATGACTTGATCATTATTTTACTCCAAATAATAAAAGGGCCCTTTAACCTTAATAAGAAACTGGTTCTATGAGGATGTGAAGCACCAAAATGTGCAGCTACCCCAGATTCAACGGTGGTGCCGGGGTGTTTACACTGCTTAACTTTTTTTTTTTAATTTTTCAAATGAAAATTGACCTTTCAACGCAGGGTTCAAAAACTGTGACATGTATTTGATAGATAAACGAATTATAGAAATCTATCTAATTCTTATTAACTTGATTTTTATTTTTGCTATTAATTATTCAGAACGAAACAGTGCGTCTTTACTTTTGTGCCGTCGGTATGTGTAATGTAGAATTTAGTCCAGATAACATCATACTGTTTTTGTGTGTTTGCTAGTATTGGGATGAGGGGATGAGCAGATTTATAAAATGCCAGAATGGCACTCTTTTTAAAAAACAAAATCTTGCCTACTCCTATTTTATTCTTCAGTTAAAGCTTTAAAGTTTTCCTGTTGGGGGGAAAAAAAATCAAGGCATACGCAATACAAAAACGAATAAGCAAACCAATGCATGGCAACCCCATACTATCTCCAGTGTATCTAAGAATTCATTGTGAGTGGCTTTAATCAGTGATTAGCTTTTAGGTAAAAACCCTGATTTTTTTGGAGAGCCTTATCAGATGAGGAGAGCTCTTATCTGTGACTCTATTGATCGCTCTCTGCTCTAACAGAGGTGTATATGGAATGGCACTCAGGAGCAGGAAGGAGGTGCTTGTATCTACAGTACCCATACCAATGTGTCATCTGTGAAGCACTGATGGTTATCTCGTACTTTTTGTTATACATTACATTTCCTCTCTTTGTGCAGCTTACAGGTAGGGAGACAGGCCTACCGGACTTAAAAAAATTTACCTTGAATATGTCAAAAGAGACAAAGAGTCAGGTAAGAAATTCAGCATTGTAAGTCTGTGTATTTGAGCAACGCTTTGCAGAATGACTCAACTTTTGTGACTTATATCGTCATGCCTAATAAAGTAAACGTCCATCTCTTTCTGAATTACAGATGACACATTCATTCTGTGAGTCTTAATCTTATAAGCGTATTACAGAGTATATGCCCAAAGCAATTATGTGTGATGAGAAAAGGATGTCTGTGTTGTCTGGTTACATTACAAAGCTAATTCTTCACACAAATCATTTACATGTAACCTTACTGCGACCTATGTATCTTTTAGGTGTCGCTACCCAGCGTTTACTGCCACCTCATGCCAGGACATGTTGCTAAACTTATTATGCCTCCACTTTACAAACAAGTTTAGAAAACTTTAATCTGTAGGTGTCAGAGAAGGCTCGTGTTTGCTGGGAGAAAAAGAAAAGACCATTCTAAGTAAAGCGTTGGGGAAACAGTTTGTTAATGATAACTTTGCTGCAGGAGGAATATACAGACAAAAAAAGCTTGAAATATAATAGCAGCTCTTGGGACTGACGTTTCTGGCAATCACTCTTTATTCTGGAAACACAGTACATCACTTAGTACACCATGCATTGCCAGGGGATCAGGGTTTTTTGGAGCAGTGGGGGCTAACATGCTCAAAAAAAAAAGTGGTTCATGTAGGGGAACAGTAAATAACACTTTTAAATTTCTTTTGTTACAATGTGATAAGTCATTTTCATGTGTGCAATAGTGTTGAACCTTGAATACCTTTCATCCAGTTAATGTGAGAACTAGTTTTAATGACGTGTCACATCAGCTATGGCAACTATTTAAATCAATATGAACTCATTCTTATTCAGATCCGTGAATTATTTCTAATGCGATTCTTAAAATGAGCCCACTTCGCAAGAACTGTTCAGATGTTTCTGCTTGATAACGCCTGGTGTGAATTCCTTTCACATCGTTCCCTCAGTCAATGAAGAGGTACATTTATTACACTTGAAGAGAGCAAGATCCTAGTATTTACAAAGACTTATGCCCCTCTTCCTTGCGTAAATTTTGACAAGATGCCTGGTATTGGTCAAGTGTTACCTTTCAGCTCCAACAATCCAGCAGAGGTTAACTCAACTTCGAGGAATTTAGTGTCAATCAGCCCTTGCCGCAGTTTTATAAAATACACCAGGATTAGGGAAGTAAAATAACGAGCAGAAAAAAGAAAGCAGATGGGGGTGGGAAAGAAACTTTTCTGCTGAATTTTAAGCAAATCTTTTGTGGGAAAACTTTAAGAGGACAATTATACCTTGACGTTACTGAACTGTTTATCAGAACGATTTGAGATTGTGAACGCAGCGGAGCAAATCAAAACAATTATTTCCTCAGTAACGCCACACTTGACGTGACAATGCAGAAAGCCATAATCTTTTCAGTCCTTAGCTGCCATAATTAATAATAGTCTTTTATAAAACACATGGTTAGGAGTACTCTGTCCGACAGGTGACAGGCATATGTAATTATTCTTCTAAATTAGTGGTCTGAAAGTGTATATGTTTAAGTTGTAAGATGGGTCTTTGACTAATTCAGCTTGGGCTGCAGACTGCAGCAGTTTGAGTTTATCGGGCCATTGACTGAACATAACAATTCCTGCTATGCACAAAAGGAACTAAAACTGAGGCCATTATGGCTTACCTGTGAGATACAAACTAGATGATTAGACTGAGGGCTGTGTTTGTGACACCACAGTTGGTCAGATAAATTTCATTTTACTGTTTCACAGATACAGCGTCCGGTATCTGTTTAATGAGTGTTACCGCTCTGAGCTTGATTCAGACCTCCACGGCCACCTACAGTGACACAATATGTTTCGGTTTGATTATTTGATTATCCTTTAATTGATCCTGACCTTTTGATTTGAATTATGCCAAGTAACCCAGGGGGTACTTAATGAGTTTGAATATTTAGTATTGATTAGTTTCATGGAGATCCCAAATATAACTTACAACAGATGGAAATAAAAAAAAAAAATTCACTACATTGTTCCTGACCAATTGTAAACCATTGTAAAGACGGTGGATGAATGACAGGCAGTAAAGGACTAGTGCTCCCTTGCTGCCATTTGGTCATGGGTATGGTGGATTTTTCTTCGTGTTTAAACCAGACTGTCAGTACCCTTGAGTTCTCCAAATTGCGCAATAAAATACATTGTTTGTAACTTCCCTTTAGAATGACAAATAGAAACATTTTCTAATATTCTCCAGACAAAATTTTTCTGTACATCTAAAACCTTTAAAAAAATAACCCTAAAAAGTCTGTTTTATGATGTGACAACACTACGATTACGGTTTGCCAAGTATTAGACACAAACACGACAGGTCAGATTTAAAGATAGATCATGGTTTAAAATAAGAAATCAATTAAGGTTCCCCTTAGGGTTAGGGGTTAGTTAAAGGTTAGGAAATGGTCAAGGTCATGGTTTTAAATACACAAATGTTTCCTCACAGTTGGACTTGGGAAACGAACGTTTGTCTCACATGTTTGAGTCTGGTGTTTTGCTGACGTGCCCATCAACACTGATGTCCTCCTGAAGTGGACTTTTTTTACTCTACAGTTAAATCACCAAACTTTTCTCCTTTGCCCCTGTCATAATTACCAAATCTGCTGGGGTGTGATGTCAATTTAGTGTGAACATACTCTAAGGTGTTTTGGAACATCTGCTGCAGTGACTGATTCTTTTTCCTTTTTTTTTACTTGTTCTTCTCTGCATCCAAAACAAAATATTTTGGTTTTATACAGGAAAAAAAAAATTCAAAAGTGGAGAAATGTTTATAAAGTTACATGCCCCCCCCCAATGCATTCCCTCCGAAATGTATCATTATCATTGGGCTTCTTCCCATTATCGCATATATTTACTGGACATTTTCCACTGGGCCTTTATACTAATCGTGAGAAACATGAAAACTAGCCATTAATTTTTTTTGACAAAAGCTTTTTGCCAAAACAGCTCACCCTATCAGAACTGTTCAATTGTCCACTTTCCTGTCCGTCCAACATTCATAGGCAGGGTGGCTTCATGAAACAGCAGGGCCAAGGACACAGACAGGCAAGAAACGGATACTGCTGGTGTTGGGGAGTACAGGGTCAAGCATTAACAAACTGCAATGACTGTCACAACATGTCAGGTAGGGTTTTTAATACAAAAAGTGGTGGGGAGGAAGGTCTACCCCGCAGAGAATCATAATCAGAGCACTGGGATAAGTAGGTGGACTCAGGTGGGCCCATCTACATTACAAAGCCATGTATGCAAAAGACAGATGCACAGGTTTTCCTCTAATCTCTTCGCCATGTTCATTATCAGCGCATTATTCCTAATGCAAACCACAGTCATTATGGTATCATGCACACATGAAAGTGCTTAATGCCTACACAGCCAGCTCCCACAGTAGGCCACAAATTGAAATATACAGCCCCATAAATAAACTGGAGAGGAGTCGATGTTAAATCATGTTAAATACTGGGTCAGTGTTTTACAGTAGTTTAGGAGACCAGCTGTCGAATGTGAGACAAAAGTGATATCAGGTGAAAAGCTAAACAGAATGCTGCAGAGACAAATCTAGATCGATAACAACAGTTCCTCCCAGCTAGTCCCTGACATCTATAGTATTGGTGCAGTGCCCATTCAAAATGTCCTTGTTATCTCGTTAATGGTTCGATATTTCTATTCAATCGTCTAATCATCAACGAATTTCCACATCACTGGTGTATTATGATATTATTAATAATAGATCCTGTGATAGATTGTCTGATGCCTGATCAGAAAATACTGCACCACAAATTCAAAAGGATTGCTGTGACACATACCCTCACTTGCCAATTTATTAAGTACACTTAGATAAAATCATTGCAGTACAATGCAACTGGCCTGCAATAAATCCTCCCTTCATGAAGATTATAATGTTAAGTTTTTATTGAAACTGTTTTAAGGAGGTGTTAATTTATGTTGATAGTCCTTTTGGAGGCTGCAACTGGTTTTGCTGATGAATTGTTCTGGGTTATACTGAGAGGTTGATTCTAATATTTTGTCCATGCCATCTATGTGAATTAAGATTGATAGCACCACAAATGACAGCATCCAAAATGACTATTAAAAAATATCAACATCCTCTTAAACTGGTTCACTAAAGACTGAACAGTATAATCCTCACAAAGGGAGGATTTATTGTCAGCCTGTTGTAATACAATGCACTGAGTTTGTCTAGGTGTATTTAATAAATGGCAATCAGTTCAAGTTATG
The DNA here is from genome assembly GCA_016859345.1 of Istiophorus platypterus. Lineage (NCBI taxonomy): Eukaryota > Metazoa > Chordata > Actinopteri > Istiophoriformes > Istiophoridae > Istiophorus > Istiophorus platypterus. Next base: position 11,131,698 of record CM029118.1, on the reverse strand, counting down.
CAAAGTTAAGTTAAGTTATTCACTGTGTTAGAGTTACCCTTACACTGGACTGAAGAATCAATATTTTTACTGAAGAACTTGACTCAAAACCTAAAATGGCGATGACATGGATTTATTCAATCTCCAGGGTAATATTCAGTGAAACAATTGAGACTGTAACAACAGTCTGGAAATATTGGTTTAAGCCATTTTCACTCATATATGGCTGTTAGAGGAAACAGAAAACATACGACTGCCGAATAACAATGTTAGATGACACATGGTGTAATGCTACGTTACCATAAAGGCAGCAGTGCATAAATGACTTGTTCCGCCTGTTACTCTTTCTAATATAGGCTATCATGCTTGGGTGCGGATAAAAGGAAATAGAACGGTGCTGTCTTGCTGTTGCTGCATCTTAAACAAAGCGCTCTGGGATGCTTTCACTTCAAGTGACCGTGCATAGTAGTTGTACTGTTTTGATAAGCCATTTGAAATTTGCAGGGCTTTGGTCTCTGTGTAGAATAGTCCCACCCTTTAGATGATCTCTCTCTCTTTCGAGCAGATATGATAGTTTAAGTGTCTCACACTTGACATGATATCAGTATCCTCCTATTCCTTATGGTCAGCAGTGTTCATTTGATGAGATCCTCAGGTGATCAGTGTAAATCTCTGACTTCTCTTATCAGTCTCACATTTCCTCAAGCATTGTTAATCTTCACTTACATAATCAGCAGTAACAGACAATGCATAGTATGCACATTATTTTGACGCTGTTCAAACCTAGAGGCTTTTTTATTTACCTCTGTGAATCTGTGACCAGTGGAGTGTTGGGGCCTCTATTAAAAATGAATAAACAAAAATGTAGAGACAACAAGGAGAGGCTTTTTCATGAAAGGTGTTATCAACAGAGGCAGGGTTCATGAGAGTACTTGACTGTAATGGAGATAGACTGCAGATAGCTTCAGGGAGCTTTGATTTTATTGAAGCCATTGTGACACTTCAATATCAGCTCCTCTTAGATATGAATTATTGCACCTTTTGAGAGAAACTGGATAGGAAACATTCAAAATATACTGGATGAGAGCTTCAGTAACTACAGCTAGTTGTTTATATCCGTATGATGTCCCAGGAGTGTTTGGCTTTATTTCAATTCTCTAATTTTTGTGCTTCTCTACCCCTAGCAAACTGCTGGAACATGTGCCAGTGTCTTTAGGTGTGTGTTGGATCTTTTCCCTATCATTGTAAATTAATTAGCTGGTTGGCCAAGGGCCAGTCACGCTCATTTGCCCTGTGATCTTCCAGACGGACACCATTTAGAGCCAAACGCCCTTATACCCTTTACTCATTTATGCGCTGAAATTCAGCCATACCTCAGCTGCTCTACAAGGTCGCAGAGGACAAAGGTTATGGACTCAATGAAAGGTTAAGCTCGCCATCTTTCAGTGAAGCATGTTCAGACAGGCCAGGGAAAAAAAAAAAAAAAAGGCTGTGAAGTGACTGTTGGAATAGACCACGTGACAATGTGGAAAGCATCATAAAGTTGAGTGCTGCTGCCTTCACTGTCCTTGTCAACAGCTCTTATTAAAAAAAAAAACAAACAAAAAAAAAAAAAACGACGATGTTTTTCACACTGTCATGTTTGTTTATATTGATCATATTTCTTTTTGCCAAGCTGCACAGTGATTAATATGTAATTTAGTATTTATCATGACTGTTGACAAGTGATTGACATACGACTGACACTTGTATCTATCAAGCAATGACCAGTACCATTAAAACTGAGGTCAACAAACAGGTATAACTGATAAGCAGCCCACATTCCTCCAGCAGCTGTTTGACCCCTTTTAAGCTGGAGTCTCCAGATTTCTTATATATTTGAATAAACTCCTAATTTGCGTACTGAGATATAAACTACACAAATACTGCAAAAAAATACAATGGTGCATTTTGCAGATGAAGGAAATATCAAATCTATCTTCACCATCTGGAGTAATGGTGAGCTTTGGCTGGTGGGGTTCAAAGGCTTTGAAGATGTTGTTCTGAAGGCAATTATCAAGATATTGGACTATACTGCGTTTCTGTTGGTTACTTTGAATTTACACCAAAGCAATGTCAATTAACCTCAACTCCTCGTCTTAGGGGTAAAACGTGTTACACAAGACAGAATTTTTTTTCTGTGTATGAATATTGCAGACTGAGAACTGCATTTCAACTCTCTCACTATAAAGTGTGGAGTAGAAAAAGAATCAAAAATCACAGAGTGTCAATGAAGTTATTATTATTATTATTTTTTTTTAATAACCACAGGGATTATATTATGCAAAGCAACTTATGCTAATATATTGAAAATCAATCTCATTCAATATTGCATCTTTAGACAGTAATCTAAATGTTCTCCAGAAACTAAGTTAGATTCTACTCTGTATTAGTGCTCATATTTTGTGGAGAAACCACACTGAAATTAAATCAATTTTATAATTTTCTATAAATTTTATGGCCGATTCATTGAACTTGTCTAAAGCAAATCTTTCTTTTTCCCCTTTTTATGTCACCACTTTGTATTTAAATTTACTCTGTGATGTGACCACCACGAAATATGTAACATTCTTTACATCAGAGTGTAGAGACTTGACCTCCATATTGTACATTTCCAATTTACAGTAATGGGTCAGGAGGATTGCTTGCCATTTCCATAAATGAAATGAAAGAGCGCTGGGATTTTATTATTCTAGCTTTCAAGGTTTATTGTTTGTAATGCTCGCTCAGTCTGACCTTGGCTTTTCCCTTGCCTCTTCATGGCCAACCTGGAGAGAGGAAATACAAGGAATGAAGCACAGAGTCACACTTTTTATCTTTCACTCATCTGTCACTGACTGTTTCTCCTCTACCTCACTGGCAAGGCAAAACAGGGCCTGTGGTTCTCCATTCCCTCGACAGGGGCCCTCGCTGACCCCCCAGCAGTAATTTTAGACTTCATGTCGGCTGTGCCAGACAGCGAGCCCCAGCTAATTCAAGGTCATTGTAGTCTTTATCATTTTATTTTGGAAAACAGAAGCCAACCTTTTCTCAGGCACTGTGCCATGTTAGAGACAGCTGAACCATTGCATTATATTTCTGTAATCATTTTTTTCAGTGTCTGTAGGAGTCTTTTAACCATATGTCCACTTCTCTGTTTAATAGAATATTTGAATGTTAATTTTGCAATGTGTACTTATTTTCAGAAAATAATTAATTATGCCAAGAGTCCCCCATTGTATTTAAAATGTGTCTGAATAAAATTCTGTAATGAGCAGAAAGCAGCAGGACTAAAGCTCCTCGTGGCAAAGGTTGCCTCAGATAGAGATGAGACAGACATGCATTAACCATGAGAAATACAGCAGGTGAACCCTACTTACCCTCATGCTGATGAGCGAAATACTGGTCGGTGCAGCTGGTGTGAGCCAACCCAACGTTGCTTCTACTGTCCCCCAGCTACCAGGCGGCTGCGCGACTCTCCATAACCACCAAACCGTTCGTGTTTCAAACAGATACTCCCCATTCAATAACATAACGACCAAGAAACCAACTCCGGTTATTAGCAGCCCTGTTTAGAGAAAGCTGAAGTTAGTGACACCAGGGACCATAGTCAGATGTATTCACAAAAATGAACGCTGAGGCGTGGTGTACATATGTAAATACAATGTCGGGCACAGTTTTCTCTGGACCCTTGCCTACTCTGACCAGCAATGATATGTACAGCCACATGTCATCATTATACCACTGGTTATCGATGTGGTGTCCAGCAAATGTCATGGACTTTGTAGATAATTGGAGGACTTTTTGGGGAAGACCAGGTCTGATTAGAAGAGACTGCATACATCCCATCTCATCACGAGGAATTGGAGAGTGTTGGGGTTAATTAGTAGGCCAGAACCATGACAACCTAGAGTTGAGGCCAGGAGGCAGAGTTGCAGTCTTACATTTTCAACTCAAGCCTACTATCCAACCCTAAACCTAAACTCAATTATAATTCTGCCTGGTTCTTAGTCTTGCACGTCCAGCCTGGAACACTTTAAAGTTTGTTGTATTTGTTATAGTGTACTGCTCTCCTAGACCATACTCTGAATCTCTACCTGAATTCTCAGAGTTTTTAATCAAGTTTAATCCTTAAAGTCATTATAGTAAGTGATTTCTACATTGATGATAGCCTTGGGACTGCATATATATAATTATTGGACTCAACTGGCTTCTCTATGATTGCAAATAATGTTACTTATCCATATTATTATTATATTTTATATTTTATATTTATTGATATAATAGTTTGCTCCCGCTTCTCTGTCAAAGCAGACGGCCGCCCACTATGAGATGGGTTCTATTCAAGGTTTCTACCTACTAAAAGGCAGTTTTAGCTCAAGGGCGTGCCTCTAAATAATAATTATAAAGAGCACAGTCTAGAACCGTTCTACGTGGAAAAAAAACTGTATTGAAATGAACTGTATTGGAATAAATAATAAATTAAAAGTAGGTCTGAATACCGGCAAGGGGTTTGGCTTGTAACTGCAGTGCCAGTTATCAGTCATGTACTTGTGCATGGTCATGTTCGACATTTAAAATTCATGTTGAAGAGATGTCAGTTGCCTCTCATTGTCATGTTATGCCAGAAAAAGTTGAAGTGTGACTGTTAAATGTGTTTGGACAGCTTTGGTGTTACCAACCATTCCAGGGGACATCAACCCTCTACAGACAGAGCGGTCAGAGGGGTCCTTTGTAAGGAATGGCATCTACACAGAGCGACATAGCTTTGGAGCGACAGGTCACTTTTTTACACTAACACTTGCCAATGGCCACTGCAAAGCTCCTGGTCTTGATCCAACGAAACAAATTGAACATCATTTTAAAAACAAGGTTCTGTAACATGGAATGAAAACCTTAAACTCTCACAGTCCTACTCTTATTACATTAGGTTTTGTAACTATTAAATTAATCTTGGTATCGTGTACATTTTTATGTGATGTTTATATAAGAGAAATACGGTTTGACAGTTTATGAAGTTTATTTTTTCCTAACACTGTCAGCGGAACAACATTTTTATCATGTTATTCTCTAGTGAGGTCTGTGGACTGTTTTTATTTATTTAAAATAAAAATGTTTCTGAATGACTGATTTGGACTCCTAGCTCCTGTAAAGGCACAAACTTCACTCACAACTTTTCAATATCGATTTTCCTCCTCCTCGCTTCCACAGGATCACGTCATTAGATTTGCCTGGTTAGGTGACACCTACGTGTCTGATGGGTGATGGATGTTTTATATACAGAGACCAAATGAAAAACCCCTCCGCCCCTCCCCCACCTCCAAACATCTCCCTGTCATACACACACACACACACACACACACACACACAGTTCTGATGTTCATCCTATCATCTTCTATCAGAGAGGCTAGATAACCCCAGAGCCAATGACAAACTTTGACAAATGGCTTGTCTCCAAGCACCTGCAAGAAGATGGAACTGACAGACTCCTTCACCTTTCCTCTTCCTCCAAGCCTTGGGCTATGCCAAGCAGGCATAAGTGATATACTGTAGGACATGGCTGGGTGTAAGTCATGCTCCTTCCGTTTCCCCCAGATTGTGAGGGTCTCCATCTGTCATTGTCAGTCACCTCTCTCTCTTTGCCTCTGTCCATCACACATATTCTGTCTGTGAGCCTTGTCTCTCTACTCACTCACCCAAAGGTCACTCTTCCATTCTTCCGTCCCCAATGTTTCCTCCCTCCGCCACTGGAGCAATCTGCAGATATCTGTAGCACTGTACAGATGGCTGGTAATCTGGCCTGGGGTCATTATGAATCCTGGCCAGGGCCCTGACCGACGGTTACTCTGCCCTTCTGTCAGTCCATCTCCATAAACGTGGCCCAAAATGAGCCATTCATCTAAATTTCCAGACATTTGGCTTTTCTTGGCAAATATAGCTCGGCTATTTTGACTGGGAGAATCTGATTCCATACGCTTTATTTAAGCAGACAAAGATGGATTTGCGCTTGAATTGTGGATAAACTGCATACACCCTTGCACACACACACACCTGCGTGCGCGCACACACAAACACACACACACCAACACGAACACACACACACACCATCACGAACACACACACACCAACACAAACACACACATACAAACACCGAACACACACACACACACACCATTTCCTCACCCAGTACCATTATTTTAGCTAATTTATCATAAGGCGGTAATTGAGCATTGCAGTACTGAAACACTACACATTAAAGATTTTACATGCCACCTGGCAAAACGGTTATGTAGTTTCTGTCTTTTTAATATTATTCCTGATATATGGAGTAATGAGAAATACCATCAGGCCAAAAGTAACATTAAGAGTCATATGAATAATTTAATTTAATTTTAAAAATGTCAGATGGGAATCATATAATTCCAAGCTCATGATGTTCCATGAGCCCTCACCCCTCCTCCCTACCCCCTCGTCTATCTTTACAGTGTATCTGGTTTTCATAATCTCAGCCCCCTCCATGCATCATTCATGCTGCTGCCTCCTGTTTTCCCACTTTCGCTCATTATCCTGCCATGTGCCGTGTCTCTCCACCAACCTCGGTCCCTGTTTAACATAGTCACCTGACAGCTTTCTGTAGTCTCCGCCCTCCTTCCTCTTGGTGTTCATCACCAAGCGACATTACTGACCTTCACTGGACATCGTTGCCATTAGTTTGACAAATCAGTTGTATCAAAGCAGCTGTGTTGACTTGCAGGTCCAGAATCCCCACTGAATGGATTCCTCAAAATGAAAATGTCAGAGGAAGTGATGGTATTTGTTAGAGGTTGGCAATAAGGTTCGGTTGGGGCCCACTGTTCAGGGCCACTGTTCATCACTATTCAGAGGGACCAACACGATTTTACAGATATTGAGAATATATTCGTCTGTCGACTGCTTTTATCAACACCAAACATATGTGGATTGTCAATGCTTCCTCTTCCAAATTATGCTCATATCAAACTCATTTGGAATGGAAAAAAACATTTCTGTAGCAAACACAAGTACCTCAATTGCTGCATAAGGGATGGCAATTTATGCCCATCTGTAGTGAGATGCTAAAAGCAGAAAAAAAAATCGCAAAAATCAAAATTATAAATATCTAACCAAAACCACAATGTTTCTCCAATCTTAACCAAATACTCTGAGTTACTTCAACATAACCATGGAACCCACAAATAACCATAAAAACAGAAAACACAAAATATAATCATTGTGTGTTTCCAAAGAACATCTTGCCGAAATTGAAACATAAACTAGATGGGTTACGTGCTTAAATGCAATAAATTTGTTGCATATGAATGTGTCTGTGTGTATGCATACAGAGAGATGCATTGGTGGCAGCAGTGGCTGAGTGAAGTATGTATAACTGCCCAAGGAAATTGTATAGCCCCGTGAACAGATGACCCAGTGATAAGACACTTTAATTTGTATCTCTCTGGGTGTATTTGTGTGTGTGTGCAGCTGCACAATCTAATGGAACTATGAGATTGAATTTTATTTAGTGTCTCATGGCTTGCTGCGGTTGCAAAATCACACCTTTAATCCTCCTTTGGCTCTGGGTATTTTTCTATTCTATTCTATCTTTCAGATGCCCAGAAATCTAATTAAGATGCTATTAACAACTCTAGTGCAGAGCTATGCAGAGGACAAGGTAAAATAAATATGGTGTGCCAAATGCTCCACATTGAGATTCATTTTTACAGCAGTAACTTAGCTAAGGTAAAGAAGGCTCTGGGAAGTCAAAAAATGTTGTATGTGTTTTGTTTGGGTGTGTGTCAGAGAGAGTGTGAAAGAGTGAGTGAAACGGATTTCAACATTTTTTTTTCTTAAGTCTTCAGGGCATTGCGTTTTTAAGGTTCATATCTCCCAAGTGTCTCCCAATATGTCCTTCTTTTTTAAATCAGTGAAGAAGCCTTTATCATCAGTCTACAAACCGCAAAGGGCAAGGTTGTGACTTCTGTATCCCATTCCCTATCCTTCCTCCAAGCATGCACTTGATCTTAACGCAGAAAGACAGTGCAAACAGCTTCCCTCAGATGTGAGCCGGAATGTGCAAACAGGCCTGCCCTTCCTGTGCTGTTACCGACCATGGAGCTTGATATTTTTTATTTTACTTATTTATTTTTTTTTGTGAAGTGCGTACCCAGACCATAGCCTCCACAACACATCGCAAATCTACTCTTGGGCTTCTTGAAGGACAAGGCACATTTGCTCTTTCGCAATAGATATGCTTCTCAAAACAGCAGTCAGCGGAACAACAGTGAAGTGTGCCCTTTCCATGACAGAACCCTCATTCATCACAAGGACAAGCATCCCAAGTTTATTTCCACTCCAGTTCTTAGATTTAAGTGAGAGGATTACACCCTGACGTGAGTTTATACCATATTATAAACCTTTACAAAATCCATGGAGTTTTTATTATTTCAAACCTACAGCCTCTAGCTATCAGCCAGTGATAAATTTCATTCAAACTGTACAGCCTTATTGACAGATTTAACCTTAACAATGAAAACTATGTTTAATTTTTGACAGATATGCTTACCTGACTTGTTGTTCATATAGTGTAAACTTGAAGTGACTTCACTTCAAATGAATATTTTTTTATTTTAACCCCTCATTAATGATAATCATAAAGACCATGCTGCTTTGAACTATGCTATAACCATGACTTTCATATCAAGACAAGACAAGACAGCTACATATAACACATCATTAATACAGTTTTTCACAATTGTTTACACACATTTTTTTGAATCCTTGGCTCATTTTCTCAAAACTCTAGACACAAAAGTACAAAATGCAGAACTCTAAAAATCTCTGGAAAAATCAAACACTGCAATCACAACTGTTTTCTCTCTCCTAAATACAAACACACACACACACACTCTCACACACACACACACACACACACTATAATATAAATAGTTCTTTCTACCAACCAACAAAAAAAACTACATGCACTATATAAACACTATATAGATAAATACATACACCAATGCAAGGCAGTAACAAAAACATTGTTATTTTCCTCCCAAAATGCAGTATTTTGGACCACTTGTGTTTGTGTTTGTAACACTTTCCATACCCAACTTGAGAAAAATGAGAAACACATTTAGAAAGATAAAGGGTTTTTTTGGTAAAGAAATAATAAAAGAAATGAATAAAAGTGGCTGATTTTTTAAAACTTTAAAGACAAAAAGAAAAACACTATGGCAAAATAGAAGAAAAAGAAATTAGGCTACATCGTGCTCCCTATTTTGTTCTAGCCTCAGCAGCTCATTTACATCACAAGCAATGTTCTCCTCGGCTAAAAAGCGGATAAAGAATCCTCCTGGAGTGATCGATCCAGCCAGTGAAAGTCCTCACATCAACTTCACCACATGCATCCTCTTGTGCCTGGAGAAGAGTCATCTGTGGGAGGGGAAGGCAGTTATATACCAAAATACACACAAAAAAAAAATGCCCCAGTAGGGTTTAGGAATGGGGAATATGGTGGGAGGTATAGAAGAATCAATTAGAGGTGGTTGTAGAACCAGGTGCCGATCAGAGCCTAACATACCTGGGCTGCTCCGGTAGAATGAGGACTCCGTGTTGTGTGTCCAGGAATGTGATGAGAAGGGCGTTGTTGTAGGGACCAAGGTTGGCTAACGATGGAAGACACCTTGCTGGCCAATGGCTGGACACATGGCGATGTTCCCTCCAAGCTGCCAAGCGATATTCAAAGGGCACAGTGGGCAATAATATTACATCCCTGTCCCTTTGTTTTGGCTATATTAAAGCCAGTCTGATCAATGAAAATACAAATGCGCTAGGTTGCAGCTGTGTCCGGCTCCAAGCGCCTCTGAAACAGACAGCAAGACAATATGAGATTATGGACCTAGAGCAGTCAATATGGGAAATCACGATACATTGAATTACAGTACATTGATATCTTTACAGTGCCTATATAATAGTAAATTCACAGTACGGTACTTACTTGCACATCTTCATTGCGTTGTTTTTGAAACTTTTTTTAATTTTATTGAAATGGCAGCTACTGGACTGTTTCATCGGGTTTTGGTTGCACTGTAATATCAATACTGTTTCAATGTTAATATTGTGTTATCATTGTGTTATATACCGATTAAGTTGTTCTGGATTTCTCGTAGTCAGATGATATTTTTGCCACCACCGTGTTCACAATAGCAGTCCCCTGTTCTGGAGCGAACAGCCGGTGAACAGCCAAGATTCAAAAATATGATGTGATCGGTTAATATGAAATTACATTACTGTGACACTGGCCAACAATCACCGAGTAACATAGGTCTGCAGTGAAGTCGGACTGCATAATACTACAGTATACATACATAAAGAGCAGTACCATAGTGTAGATAGTAGTTACTTACAGGTTCTCTTTTCTGACTGTCTAGATGATCGATAAAACTGTGGAGCGGCTTAAGTACGGCTGAACTCAGCCTCCCTCATACATGGTTGAGCACATTTGCAACCAGTGTGGCCCTGATCTCATCTGAGACTACTGTCCTTCCTTTTCCCTCATCCTTGTCTTCTGTCCCTGTGGTCTCACTACTTGACCTTTTAGCTCTTGCGTCACCATTGACCCCCTTTTTACTCCTAAACAGAAGAGTTCATCCTTGATCTTTTTGTAACGCTAAATCTCTGAGTTCTACGTCAACAGTTAATGGAACTAGTTTTCGCACCTGTGAGAGGTGGGTGACGCCAGTTGGCATTGTGATTGGTGTGGCTTTCCAAAGGAGCATGAAACTTTATTTTTGTGTGTAATGTTCTACAAAAAGTGTGATTTTAGAATTGAAAACTGAATGTAAAGAAGAAATTGTGCAGACATGGTTTAGGGATTTGGTACAGGAGTTTCAAGTTTATGTGACTGTGTTTCAAGATCCAGTGTTAGAGTGTAAACAATTGTGAGAAACTGTAAATATAAAACACAATTGCCATGAACTGTTTTAGACCATTTAGTGGAGATTCAGATAATTTTGTAGCTTAAATCAATGACTGGCTTGTTTCAAAAGAACAAAACTTTCAATACATCCTTTCATTAATGGTTCAATATAATTTTGTTTCATTCTTCAGTTCAACACAGAATTGATTGTGTCATTGTAAGTGAGTCTGGGTGCATATGACCATATACTCCACTGAACTGCCCATGATAGCAGTAAAATACGGAATGATGTTATTTTACAAAGGTGCGATCTTCAGGCTGAATCAGTGAAATTGCGAGGCATCCATAATTGTGCATACACACACCCACACGCGCACCACTATCATCAACATCACACCTGATTTTTGTATGCTTTATAGCCTTGCAGAGCCTATGTTTACCTATTCAGAGTGTGTGTTGCTGATAGATGACAACAGCTAAGCTGAGAATGGTGATGAGGTTTTGTTCATGGCATAATGCAGAGCCAGGTATCAGCAAATACAACGGACTTGTCATTATCTAAAACACCACATTTCCCCTGAGGTACTCTGAAAGATACAGCACACCTGCAGACATGGTTTCTCTCTTTCTCCTTCTCACTGTCTGTCTCCCTCTCTCACTCAAATGCACCTGCATTACATACAATGATGCATTTTGCAGGAACAGTGATGCATTGTTTAAGTTATGCTGTATTCTGAACTGAATGAACAGTGTATTTCACATCTCCAGGGACTTTGCTTGTTATCTGCATCCACTGTTAGAGCTACGCACTTGTAAGGCTATTATAAACTCAAAGGTTGTGTGTGTGTGTGTGTGTGTGTGTGTGTGTGTGTGTGTTTGTTTGTGTGTGTGTGTGTTTGTGAGTGTGTATTCCTGTGTGCATGCTTATGTGTGCATTCTCATGTGTATCCAGATATACATGCCTGCTTTAAGGGACATTTTTCACCCAGTCTTTTCAGTCATCTCATCTGTAAAGTAAGCATGCCCCTCAATAATGATTTACTATGCGGAGTTTTGGCTATAATATGGACTCTGGTCTTGACGTGACATCCGAAAAATAGCTCCCACTGGGAATGTTTAAAAACAAAATCTGACATGTCACATTAGGGGGATTGTTAAAGGTTCACAGACCAGCTATTTTCTGTGCTGCCTGTAATGTGGGTCTATTTAGGATGCTGTTTTTCTTTCCACCCCGCATCCCCTTCCCTTCTCTCCCTCTGTGATCCATATCATTGTTCCCCGGAGAGGGAAGAAAGGTGACAAACAAACCTATTCATCATCAGTAGGTTCTCCTGGCTAAACTGTTATCCGAGCTGAACTCTCTAAACTTTTCCCAGTGGCCTATTGTTTACGGCTGCATCCGCTAAATTTACACCCACCGTTTGTTTTATGAAGTGTCCATGGAGGGTAAGAAAGGTAGATAGAGGCCTGATGTCAGCATATTTCCCTGTCCTGCATCTATACTGTGATGTATGGTTGAACAGAGCCTCTGTTAGGGCCCCCCTTCTCCATTTCTTTACATGGTGCTATTGTTTTATACCACCTAGTTTTAGAAATACAGCATCATCATATTACTAAGCACTCTGAGGAGAGCTTATTGTAAATGATTGGAGGTTATTCACAGGACCAAGAGGGAGGGAGAGGAGTTGGATGATTTGGAGGACGGAGCTTTGGGGAGAGAAGAAATCCTGGAGCCTTACACTGTACTGCCTTCAGAGATAAACAGCAGCATTATATGAACTCTGCCTATTGTCAAACTTCTGCATTCAACATAATGAACTCAAGCTGCTGGGTAACAGCTTTGATTAAGAGTGAGTTAATTAGCTGTAATTGTCCCTTTTTTATTTGTTGATCTGTTGTTTCTTAGACACACTAAAGAAAACGCTGATCATTTCGAATAGTATGCATTCCTCTAACGTTCAACTCACAGCTCATCTTCAGCATTAGCATCCCATAGTTGTTTACTGAGGACACATGCGGGGCTATTGCAGAGTCTAAATTTTAGTCAATAAACCCAGGCACACTAAAAACCAAGCAGACCTATCTCTTTTTAACTTACACTCAAACAATACATGCGCACAAAAGCCATTGTCTGTGAGTCCTTTTTAATCAAAGTCCGAATTGTCACTGTGATAAATTGAATTAATTCCAATTTTACTCCCTCTGAGTGACAAGATTCTATTATGCTCACGGGCAGGCTGTCTTCAAATTGTATTATGACCTGATGTCTTCATGTGTATCTCCAAAGCCCCCTTTGAAACATAGGCAATGGTATAACTGAATGATTCATTGCAGGGGAGGAAACAATGTGCTGTATGGTTAATATTATCTCCACCATTCCAAAAAGCTCTTAAGTATAGAGTTTATTGATTTCCATGTGGCATATCATTATGTAATGTAACATGTATAGAAGAATTACAAAATATATTTGTGTGGTCTGCTAATATCAAGTAACTTTGCTTGAAAATTAGAAAACAGAATGAAAAATGAGAGAGACAAAGTCTTTTTTGTTTTAAAAGTGAGAATATCACACCAGATATAAAACATCAATCAACTCTTGATATGACCTTTGTGTGTGATGTTGGATGAAGGTTAGTGGAAATGTATCATAGATCTATATATTTTTGACAATGATTTTGTATCAACTTTTAAGTCCTTATACTTTTCTTCTCACTTTTACCCAGGTGTCTTTTTAATAAACGTAGTGCTGGATCAATGAATGACCTTATCCAGCAGAAAATCACTGGACAGAGATATTTAAAGACTGTTGAAGAATTAAAGAGTTCTCTCTTGTGTCTTTTTTTTCTTTCCATCTGCTTTTCGTTCATTATTTCTTTCCTTCAAACCACTGCTGCACTTCATACCTCTGGAGTATCCAGCCTAGGGAACTCAACTATCTAAAATGATCCATTTTTGTAAATCTGCCAGTTGTTGTTACATAAAGTGCGTTTGGTACCTGTTTCTGATGTCTCTACAGTTGTTTTTCAGAAAATCTTCAACATCTTAGTTACAACAAATTGAATAATTATTTCTTAAGTATGTACCTTGCAATTTATTCAAATCATGAAACAAAGATGGCATCAAATTAAAATCTAGCCCTAAATCTCTATAACTACTATTGTTATTTGCACTCTACTTTTAAAACCCTAAAGGATGTTTGTATCAGTAACATGTTGGGTTTCACCCCTTCTTTTCATTTACTGCTCAGAGGCTAATTACTGTAGTGATACAGTGCCTGTCTTTGAAAAGGCTATTCTGCATACACAACTGCTTTGCTGGACATATACCTCGTGGCAGCCTTTCTGCTGATGTAGTGGTATTGCAGATAGATGCAGGGGTTACTCTACTCAAACAGGGTCAACATCTCCCCTGCGGTTCTTTAGTGTCCGGCTACCAACTGGGAACAGAGAGGGAGAAAAAGAATACAAGTGTGTGTGTGTGTGTATGTGTGTGTGTTTGTCTGTGTGTGTGTGTGTGTGTGTGTGTGTGTGTGTGTGTGCAACAAATTGAGGGAACACATTGTAAGGCAGCCTTGTCTTCATGATTCCTGTTGCAATTAACGTTCAAAACATGGGTTTACTGCACAGATATTAAGTTTACATATATGTAAAAGCACAATATTTTACATACAGTAGGAAATGGCTGAAAAATATGAACATGTCCCTCGTGTGTGGGTGCCAGTTGCTGTTGTAGGACCCTGACCTTTTGCTGACAGGGTAGGGGGAAAAACATGTGTAGTCCCCAGCTGCTACAATACAGTGATGTCCAAAAGGCCTACATGAGGGCTATTCAGCCTGTGGGAATCGGCAGGGGGCAGGGCAAGGAGATCCAGATGTGTGAACACCCCAGAGCAATGCATCAACCATGGCCTTAGATGATATGACCTACCCACGGGGCAGGACAACGGTTTGGTATTGTATACTGCTGTGCAGGGAGTGCACTGGTGGCTGTGGATGTGTGTGGTTCTCTATGTGGCTAAGCAGTTACATATGAGACAAGTCACATACACTGCACTGCTGAAGCCAACAACACAAAGGATTTCTCGGATCCAGCTCTCACCTGCAGAACCTTGTTCTCGCACGTGGATGTGTGTGGATGAGACAGAACTCTTGTTTTGAGACAAAAGTAAGTTCATCATCATAAATTACTATGAGGTGAGTGAGTTCCCATTTGACTATTTTGAGTCCACTGTACCTTATGAAGAACAGCACACAGGATGCCATTAGAGAAGGAGATTGCTTTTTAAGTGCTATCAGTACAGAGTACACTGTTTAATCTGAGGAGATTTATGGAAGGCAATCACCCAAGTAAAAATTGTAGATGCCATTTATCAGGCAGAATGGAAATTACAGCCATAATTTTCACAACCGGACACAGATGAGACCTTATAACCACATGAACCCCCTCGAGGTCCCTGGGCTCGTTTTTAATGTTCCTTCTCTGTGTTAGTGTGAGCTGGAGGACAGACTGGCTGACTAGCCTTCCACATGCCCCCCTAGGTCTGCTCATTACCTGACCCTTCCTTCAAAGTGTCACAGTGTGAAAAGGGACTAGTTTATGAACAGGAAGAAAGGGTGTCTGGGTTGCTGTGATTTAATCAGAAGAGAGATGACATGAATGATTATTTTTCTTCTCCTTTTTTTTTTAAACCATTGAAAAATGCTTTTTGAGTTTTTGTTGTTTGTCTATCCAATAATGCCTCCCTGCTGAGCCATCAGCAGGTTAAGAATGGTGAGTGGAAGTTTACCTCCTCTGGAGCCATGTACAGTATTTTGTTTTAAGTCCTAAGTGTCTGCATATTTTAAGTGTTTTCAGGAGGATAAGATAAGAATAACAGAGAATGAGGAAGATGGATTCGGGTTGAGTTGGAGACAAGTACCTTTCTCCCCATGTTCCTTAAAGCCTCGGCGCCTTGGAGCCTCCTCTCTGATGAATAACCATGTCACACAAAAATGGATGTTTCAAGTAAAAACAGCCTGAAAATACAGTTTAGAACAGCACAACAGATGAAATAGGCTGTAAAATGGACCATCCATCATATTGTCTAAAAAAAATGACACATGGGGAAGGGGGTTAAGGCACTTTTCATTAGGCTTCTGCAGCACTGGCTATCCAGATCACACGACTAAATAATAACCTCTGCACCAAAAGTGTTCTCCAACAAATAGGAGACAGAAGACATACTGTACTCCATTCTCTCTCTATCATGCTCTCTCTCTCTCTCTCTCTCTCTCTGTCATACACACACACACACACAAACACACACACACACACACACACACACACTCTCTCTCTCTCTCTCTCTCTCTCTCTCTCTCTCTCTCTCTCTCCCTGCAGGAAATAAAATGCCATCTATTTTCTCTCTGCCTGTCTGCCTGTTCTTTATATAAATCCCTGCTCTCTGGCCGAAGACAGTGAATGATATAGATTGTTCTTGGAAATGTACAGCAGCAAGCCCTGGAAGAGAATTTCTACAATAAGTGTCCTTGACTTGAAATCTATTGAGACTGGTTGGTTCAAAAGATAAAATTATTTTAGGGGCCTGGCAAAGTTCCTCTGAAAGGAATGCATTTGATACATCCTTCAGTAAACTGCAGGCATCTGAGCTGATGAATGCATTGATTTGCATGTGTGATGCTGATATATAATTATGATGAAGTGACAGAGAATCAACCACCATATGCAGAATCTTTTAAACAAGCTTGATGTGAGTGAATTGCAGTTTTTGGTTTACTGAATAGCCTCACCACCTGTCTTGTTTACAGGTAAGATGTTAAGTGACTAATTAAGCATAACCTTTTAACTTACTTACATGAATTATACAAAAAGTCATAATTAGTTTGAAATACCTGATTTGAATTTCCCCATGCTCTACCTTTGTATTTGAAGTTCATTCATTCTGATACTTCCTTTCAAATTAAAAGGCTGCAACTTTTGAAATATAGCCAGATCTGTGGATCTGTAGATCTCAGGAAGCCCCTTTTGTCTGGCCTTTTGTAAAAGCTCTCGAGATGTAGATTGAACATGTGCTGTAATGTAGAGTCTGTTGATGCTTTGTCTTATTAAAATATATATTTTAAACGTCTTGCTGTTGGTTTAATGCTTTGAAGTCTTGATATCAAAACGTACTCTATTTGTCTCAAATCTATTGTTTATTACAGCAAATGATGTTTAACACAGTGAAACCAGATAAATATCAAGCAAAGTAGAAAAAAAAACAATGAAGTCATATAATTTCTTAAAAAAAAAATCCTCATAATTGGAAAAGAGAGGTTTTCATGGGAGTTAGTGACTAAGATGTCAGCATGGCAGCCTTTGTCTGCCGTAGTTAAAAGACTTTCAGATACTTCCAATACTTTAAAAGTATCATAGAGTACAGACAGCAAAACTATTATTATTGAACTGAATAACACACACACACACACACACACACACACACACACACACTCTCTCTCTCTCTCTCTCTCTCTCTCTCTCTCTCTCCTGCAGGAAATAAAATGCCATCTATTTTCTCTCTGCCTGTCTGCCTGTTCTTTATATAAATCCCTGCTCTCTGGCCGAAGACAGTGAATGATATAGATTGTTCTTGGAAATGTACAGCAGCAAGCCCTGGAAGAGAATTTCTACAATAAGTGTCCTTGACTTGAAATCTATTGAGACTGGTTGGTTCAAAAGATAAAATTATTTTAGGGCCTGGCAAAGTTCCTCTGAAAGGAATGCATTTGATACATCCTTCAGTAAACTGCAGGCATCTGAGCTGATGAATGCATTGATTTGCATGTGTGATGCTGATATATAATTATGATGAAGTGACAGAGAATCAACCACCATATGCAGAATCTTTTAAACAAGCTTGATGTGAGTGAATTGCAGTTTTTGGTTTACTGAATAGCCTCACCACCTGTCTTGTTTACAGGTAAGATGTTAAGTGACTAATTAAGCATAACCTTTTAACTTACTTACATGAATTATACAAAAAGTCATAATTAGTTTGAAATACCTGATTTGAATTTCCCCATGCTCTACCTTTGTATTTGAAGTTCATTCATTCTGATACTTCCTTTCAAATTAAAAGGCTGCAACTTTTGAAATATAGCCAGATCTGTGGATCTGTAGATCTCAGGAAGCCCCTTTTGTCTGGCCTTTTGTAAAAGCTCTCGAGATGTAGGTTGAACATGTGCTGTAATGTAGAGTCTGTTGATGCTTTGTCTTATTAAAATATATATTTTAAACGTCTTGCTGTTGGTTTAATGCTTTGAAGTCTTGATATCAAAACGTACTCTATTTGTCTCAAATCTATTGTTTATTACAGCAAATGATGTTTAACACAGTGGAAACCAGATAAATATCAAGCAAAGTAGAAAAAAAAACAATGAAGTCATATAATTTCTTAAAAAAAAAAAATCCTCATAATTGGAAAAGAGAGGTTTTCATGGGAGTTAGTGACTAAGATGTCAGCATGGCAGCCTTTGTCTGCCGTAGTTAAAAGACTTTCAGATACTTCCAATACTTTAAAAGTATCATAGAGTACAGACAGCAAAACTATTATTATTGAACTGAATATTTATTCTGATGTTTAACCCTGGTAACATTCAGAAATATAACATTTATTTTTCTTTCTCTCTGTAAAGTCATAAAACTTTCATTTTAGTGAAAAAGGAACTAGTGGTTGTTGAAGATTCTCTAGTCACTGATTTATGAAATAGAATAGACTAATTACATACTGGATAAATGAACCATGGAAGAGGCGGAACATTTGCATTTAGCTATGAAAAGAGAGAAAAGAGACAGTGTGTGTGTGTGTGTGTGTGTGTGCATGTGTCGGGGGGGGGGGGTATTTGAGCGATGGAATCTACATGCTACTTCTTGCATCCTCTTTGTCTTACCCTGATCCATTTCAGGTCCATTGTATTGTCAGTTTGATTTATGTGGCGCCACACTTGCATCTCCCTACAATGTCAACCCTATGAAAAATATATGCAGCTGTTCATATAATGTGTGATGATATCAACGGTCTGATGAATGTCTTCAGTTCGATCTCCCTAAATAAGATGATTCCCATCCAACCCATAGTGCCAGCCATTAGAAAGACACTCACCATGCCTGGAATGTTAATAGGATTAGCATTAGCATTTCATTCAGGTCTCCTACCTGTCTAGCATTAATGCTTTGATCTGCTCACACAGAGAATAGATACTAGGCCTGTAACAAGGTCTAACACATGTCTTTGCTCCTTTTGGTACTAAGTATAACAAAAAAGGAGGACAGGTAGAAATGTGTACAGTTAGGATTAATTTATTTGTATTAGAATATAATCGTGATGTGGAATAAGGACTGAATAAAAGGTTCTGTGGTGGTTGACTGAAGTACAGTTTTCTTCTCTGGATGCCTGCATAGAACCACACGCACACACACGCACACACACACACACATGCGCACACAAACACACACACACGCACGCACGCACACACACACACACACACGCGTGCACACGCACACAAACGACTACATTAGCACTTTCCCTTCAAAGCAGTTAGCAGCTTAACATGGCAATGAGAAGTTGGCTTTGAAGTTAGGTGAAAATTCACATGCCCTCTTTGGTAAAGCACAGTCACACAGACGAACATCAGCCACCGGAAAACACAACATTCATTTCATGTTCAAAAATATTTAAAGTATATATAAAGCAGAGTATAGGACATTTGAACAGGTCTGAAGCTTTTCAGTTTGAATAACAGATGACCACTTTCATCTGTCTGTGCATCATTGATGTTACTCTGACCAGTGGCTGAGAAGATACATCAGTCATGAGATTAACTGCAGCCCTCCGCCATTCTACTTAGCTGAAGAGAGCTTGAATCTATCGAAGTGGCTCCCAGGGCTTGTTAAGACAAACAACTCAGGGCTGTTGAAACTTGTGCACAGTGCCTCTTGTCAGGCATTTTGCAAGCGTCAGGTGGCCTCCCTGGCACTTGTCTAAACAGGGCGATGTGAGCAGTTCCAAGGTGAGTTTTTAGGTCACTTGTCAGTTGGAATGACAGTGGAGAAGGAGATGAGGCGACACCAGAGGAGCCTAGTTGACTGTGTGTACAGAGGGCAACTTATGTTAAATGACAGCTAGTCACCCTCGCAGTCTTAACGGTTTGCCTCAGCTGATGAGTGAAGAAGAGGAAGAAGAAGAAGAAGAAAGACTTGAAGAATTTGGTAGATAACAGACAAGATGAATTAAGCTAATAAAAAGTAATGGTCTAGAAACTATACAAATTAATGCTAGGGTGGGATGTAATTGCATTAGACCTAAATTGGACTAGAATAATTTGTGCAAAATCCAAAATGAGTAGAAGAGCTATTTCAAAGGTCCCATTTAAGTCTGGTCATATTCTCTATTCTATTCTATTCTATTCTATTCTATTCTATTCTATTCTATTCTATTCTATTCTATTCTATTCTATTCTATTCTCTTCTAGGCTCTGAAATCAACAATGAATTTATGCCACTAACATTAATTGCCTATGGATCCAAAGTCTGATATTGCTCATTCCTATGTGCCATACACCTTCATTATTGTCCAAAAATTATTATCAAGACATTAAGGGCCACACTTATATCGTCTGACATTTCCCTTTATTACGATAAATGTGTATTTATTTAGAATCAGTTCTACATACGCCCTCCTGCTGCCATAACTCACTGGAGCAACATAGCCATGACAAAAAATAGTCCCCAACAAATCTTATTCCTGTTCGACTTGTTTGTTTAAAAATAACAGTGCTCAGTTGTTCAAGAAAGATATTTAGCCTTTTAAAAAATGTAAGGATATATTTGTGACTTTAAACCATTCATGTCAAAAAATATTAAGAGACAGACTGATTTACAGCTAGTTTTGGTCTTCTCATGGGATTTTCTAACAACAAAAAAATATTGAATATCATCTGCTGTATTCTTTAAACAGGTAACTGAAATGACTGTGGTAAAAATGGATAAAAAAAATAAAAAGAAAAAACTTTTGCATCTGGCTAGAGTCTGGTTCATTTTGTCCAGTAAATGTCAGATATAATTTAGTTCTCTAAAATTATATGCTGAATGAAAAAAAAATCTCCACGAAAAAGGAAAGGTTAAGTTGTGTTAAAACCACCATCGTTCTTGCTCTTGCCTTTCTCCCCTTTTGCTTGTGCCATGCACTTAAATGCATACTGTACATCTATTCACACCCACACTCCATATATTACATCGCACACATTCACTCTCACTCTCTCTTTTGTCGCTCCATCCCCCACACGGAGAACATACCTCTTATTCTCTCTCCCTCATCTCATGCCTGCTGATGAGGGTAAGAGAGGACTGTGGAGGGGTAGGGGAGAGGGGATGATTTGACCTGCAGGTGTTTCCCCGTGAGCACAAAGACCTCTCTGCAGGTCGATAATGCACACACTAATGGCTGTGAAGTGACTGGCCAGGAATGAGAAATAGCCCTCATCAGTTAGGGTAATGGTGTCCCTGGGCCCTCTCAGCCCATTCAAGGGGAATACTGTCAGATCTGTGGGTTTTCTATGTGTACCTGCTCATGTTAATTACAGACGGTGGCAGACAATCTTGTGTTTCATCAGGCCAATTCCTTGGTTGTATATCATCCTTACGAAGTAGCAGCAGAGGGTGAGAATTAATAAAATAAGAAGAAACTCCAGAAAGTAAAGTGTGTAGAGAAACGCAATCACTGTCTGTGTGACTTGTTTATTCACTGAGCCTTTGTAACATAGCATGAACAATCTTTCATGTGTCTGGTAAACTTTGAAAAAAGAGCAGTGAGTTGTCTTTTTGATTTAAGCCGGACGCATGATGGTTGAGATGCATAAAATAGAAATTAATTGCCAATTAGGAGCATTTTGTATCTTCAAATATTTGGTCTTTATAGTCAGTCAATGCATTTAAGTTAACATCCACATGCTGTAGTGTTGTAATTCATCAGCAGCAAACAGTTTGTCCGTGAAGATTAAAAGAACAATAAGTAACAACTGAAGGCCACTGAGAAAGCTGCTATCAAATTCATCCAGCAATGCTGACTTTGGCAACAGAGCTATAAGTCAGGTCTTGTACACTGTGCTGAGACAGAGTAGAAGCCATACTACCATCCTATATTCTTTAATGTATTACTCTGGTCATCATATCAATAATGGCTAAAGAGTAAAAGCTTTAGAAAATTCCTACATCAGCTTGATGCACTCGCACTAGGACTTGACATTGGTTTAATTTCAAGACATTTTTAACATCTTTAACTCCCTATGGTCGTGACCGCACTTAGTAAATGGAATAGCCATGATAATGATTTCAACAAAACGGTTCACCTCCCTAACCTCCAGTTTGACACTAAGAGTTGCCAACAGGCCGGACAGCTTGATATTACTCCGAAAATGGCATCACAGGTTGCATGTCCTTATGTCTCTGCACATGCAAGTCTTTGTATTTAAATGCGCATGCATGTGTGTCAGCAGGGAGCGCTGGGCATGTGAACCATCATATTGCTCTATTTTTGGCGTCAGAGACAGATGCCTTGTTTACGCAAATCATCATCGCACAGAAAGAGGAGGGAGGAGGGATCTGACTGTATATCTGTATATAAAGTGTAGATATATATAGTGAGATATAGAAATAAGCACATACACATACTGGTATAGTATATAGTTTGTATAGAGACTGGCCCACATGCGACCCTTAGCACAGCTGCAGTTTGAGTCGCTTGGCGTCTCAGATAATTAAATGAATCGGCCATGACGAGGCAAACACATGAGATGAGGAATTAGAAGAATCTTTGCATAAAAGGAGAGATAGGAAATAGACAAAAAAAACACATGATGTTATTAATGTAAAAAATACGTTAGAAGAAACACCGTTTTGCTGTTGTGTCTATTCTTCCTGACTGTGAAGTGAAGCCTCAGGGCTATGTATGAAAGTTCTTCATGCTCACCACAAGATTCTCTGTGATTAAAACCATTAAATACAACAGACAGCAGTTGCTGATGCTATAAAACCACTGGTAAACACTCTGTGTCACTCATCAGAAGAACTGTTATTAGTTTATGAAAGTTAATAGATTATAATGTTAAAAGGTTAAGGGGCTCTAAGGCCCAGAGCAGACAGAATGTTATGCTCATATACTGATAGCCTTAAAACAAATGAGGATTCAGATCAATACATGAAATTCTTAGGTTTAATTACACTTCTTTAACTTGCATGACTTTAGTCCTTTAATTATGCCTACCCCTAAACATTCAATATGGAGTTGAATTTCATTAGTGAGGAACAGCTAATTTCGTAACTACACATCCGCTTTACTACCAAAATTACATATTCAGATCAGATGCCCTTTGGGATTTAAGAACAATTAGACAGTTGGTCTTTCTCCCCGGTTGGCAAAATGCTGACAAACACAATGACATGAATAAAAGAATAACCATGTCACGATGCTGCTGGTTCTTAAACAGCATTTCTTAAAACACATTCTTGTCCATTCATCCTGCATGTGTCCTCCACAACTTCCCCTATTTTTATCAGTGATTTGGATGTGCATGCAGGAGCAGTGGAGCCACAGGGACCTTATGCTTCTTTTCCAAAAAGGCACAACAAAGTGGAGAGAAATTCAAAACCACATGATGGAAATGCTTCAGTTCTTAGCCTATTTACCTGTATCAATATACATAATGAGGGAGAGAGGTCAAAATCAAATCAAACAAATAAAATATTAACCAAGAACATCCAAGAGTAAGAAACTGCTTTTGGCACTGTCTTTGATGCCCACTGAGTCAAAGCTGCTGAGAGAGTTTTTAAACTTGATAACCCAGTTTGAGAAGACAAAGTCAAGGAAGGAGAACTCGTCAATGTAAGGACCAATGTGTGTATGTCTTCTTTCCCAGTATTGTTTGATGTGATACTGTATGTGTTGATTTCAAAAGATCAGTGTTGTCTATGTTCTGTCCTCAGTAGAATCCCTTAATGCAACAGAAACCTGCTGTCTCACTTGATGGATTTGGCAGTTATGATTCTCACTATCAGAGCCCTGGCTACGTTGTTAGATCACCAGATGGTACTGTCATGTGGTGCATTGTGTATACATGTATCACGACATTGCTGTAGATTTCTTGTACCCAAATAGTCATTTACCAAATAAATTTACATGAAGGTCATTGCATCAATGGCTTTGATGAGTCAGTTCATCATTTACCAATTACCTAGTGAACAAGTGGATTAGAATTTAAACACAGATTGCGTATATTTATTTGTTGGGGATGTATAGAGAGCCCTTAGGCTTAAATATATAAAATGCAAAATTTCAAAATACATATTGAAAAGGAAGAACTTTTAAGATAGCGAACTGCTAAGATAAAGTAAATTTGCCAACCAGAAAACATCAAGAATGCATTAGATGGCAACTTAAGGAAAATAAACCCCAATGTTTTATTACAAAAACAATGCAACACATCCACACTAGTTGGCAGAAACATGTAAAATATAGTATAGCATAAAGTACATATAGTAAATAGTACAATCCACAGAGTGGTAGACAATGCAGTCTTTACTGTACTAGGCTATCTCTCAGGCTACACAGCCAGCTGAAAAGGAAGAGAGACAATTTCAATTCTAAAGATGATTTTCATGTTTTTGAAATCTTTTTTTATATAATATTCAAACCAGTGAATGAAGTTCATGGACTTAATGATCATTTTAGTATTGTCCTCTACCTTCAAAGAAACACTTGAGCCTACAGAACCTTGATTTGTCGTATTGCCACTTTCTGTTGTTGGAGTGCAGACTTTGATGGAAAAAAAAAGGTTTCCAGGCTTTACCTGAAAAAACTCCATTGTCATAGCAGTTTGATTGATTAAGATGATAATATGGAACCATTACAAGAAGTGATTGAAGATTTGATGACCTGACATAATGGTTAATGTAGTCTCCTCTACTTGTAAAATGGATAACTGTGAACAGTGTGACTTTGAGCGCAGCGTGAGTCATTTCCCTGTAGAACTTAATGCTCAAATATTTCCTAAAAAAAAGGAGAAAAAAAAGGCTTACATTATCAGAAGGACAACATGATGTTGTAAGTTATACCAATTGTCCTAGGAAATACTTCTCAAAGTCAGTTTCTCTGTTTACATTCCGTCTCTATGAGTGATTACACTTTCATTATTTCATACAAAAACCAACACAATATGAGCCATTCTGGTGTGTCTAATCCACATTTGAGTTTATTAGAAATACAGTCGTTTTCCTTCAGCTCAAAAGCAGTCCAATAATAGAGAATGATCAGCCAGACATGCCCCAGCATTTTTAGAGTGATACATCCATGAAATTGGATCCGCTTCTCACACTTTCATCCCCATTCGTTATTAATATTCTATATCATTCACACACTTCCTGTGCTGCATCCCATACTGTTTAGTGGCCTTGGAGGAAACATTTGGCTTTTGATTAACCATGCAATTAAAGTGTGCTTTACACTACAGTAATAAGAATGTTCTAAAAAAGGACTGTTTCAAAGACAGGACTTAAAGGCAGGAATTGCCCCTGTGAAAGCGTAAATGTATCCATATAATTCAATCGTTACATATGACCCATTGGTATTCATGTATGTCAGTGTCTGTCTCTGTGGACCAATGCATTCTGCTTGTATTCTTTGCTGCTATTGCTATATTTGTTATTTATTCATTTATTTATTTATATATTTTACATTAAGTATGTGTCCAAGTCCCAGCCATTTGGCAGTGGGAATACTGTATGAAACTGGCAACCCAGAGAAACCTATAAGCTGTTACTGAAGCGTTATATATGAGCAAAAACCATCGCATACACTATGACAACCTTATTTTAGGTAGTTAATTCAATATGTCACTTTCACACTCACAACCTGTGCTGAGCCATGTCTTGAAAAGAGGACAAGTACTTAAAATTTTTGTTAAATTACAGCGCATAAGTAAAAGTCATCCTCTGTCCTGGCCATAAACAATGCGGGCAAAATCATTTTTAAAACATGAAGTGCGGGATTTTGCTCAGGATAAAAGAGGGCTACAAACTAATGAAGAGTTAAAAACAGGAATTAAATTGTATAAACTGTACATACTATTCTAGCTAGACTAACACTAGAAAACATCCTCTTTAACTTAGCTGTTCTAGCTAATCTTACAAGCTGGTCAACATAAATAACAGCAGGAGATAATGACTCTGCTGGCAGGACATTGTGACCTCTAAACTACCACTTTAAAATTTCCTGTGAATTAATTATATCGTAGTAAATACCCTTCAGACCCTTCACAGAGTAGAACAAGGAATCAAGGACGAAACAACTAGGTAGATGTGGCTTTTTTTTTTTTTTTTTCAAAATATGAACATTTTTATGTGAAAAGATGTTCTAGTAGTGACAGATGACAGAGACAAATGACAAAGAATCATCATTCAAATCTACAGTCAACATTAGCTCTACGGGCATTTTTCAGTGTCTTTCACCTCTTATTGCTTTGGTTTTCATTCGCATATGCTTCACTTTGTACACACTGTAGAACTGTTATTAAATGGTCTCAACGAGAGCAAATCAATTTGAGTGTCATTGAAATTGTGATTGTTAGGTTGTGGCTGGAACCACAGTTGACACTGACTACCATATTCATCTTTCACATATTTCCGTAGTGGTGTTGTTTACAGTTGTGCAAGTAGGTCAAAGATTATTTTCCAGGCTTACAGGGGAAAAAAAATGGATGTCGCTACAGTTCGGTGTCCAACACTAACCCAGTCTCAGAAATTGGTTATAAAAATTACAGAATTAAACTGAATGAAGCTTAATAAAGAGAGTGTCTAAGTTATAAAATGTGTGTTCCCATAATGAATACACATGAAAAGCCATAGTCTTCCATCACCATCCCTATTATTTACTTGGTAAGTGAACAGACCAGGCAGCCAATTACAGAGGCTGCAAAACTGTCAATCATAATGAAGCAATTCATAGAAATCAAACAGTAAACTGTCAGAGCGACATTATCAGGTGCTGAGGAGAGGGGAGAGGATGCTCAAGCACCAATTAAAGGAGCAGGATGTGTTGCTAAGAAAGAATACAATCAATGTTTACTCTGAAAATTGAGGAAGATGGAAAGAAAACTAACAAATGACATTTCCCACACATGCTGGGTCCTTATCTGTTATTCTCCAATTTATTCAGATATCATGCAATAAAGTAGGTTAACATGAAACGTGTCAGCACCTGTTTTACTCTGTACAAGAAGATACCACCTGGTACCAGCCAATAGCAGAGTGCAATTAAAACAGCATTCTTTTAAGCTACCGTGTGTGATTCTCTGTTAGCTCAAATTGGAAACCGTGGTAGAAACCATAACCAATGCTATCCATTGAGGGTGAAACACAAGGATGAGGAAAAGGCAGAGAAGGGCAGAAAACCAGGCAGAAAGCTTTCAAAACCTAGGTACATTAAGACCTTGGTCAAAGTTGATGTCTATGGAGAGACAATGCATGAAAGATACATGTTGAATTATTAACTAGGTTTTTACTCCCTTCACAGCGGGTAGTTTAGAAAGAAGTATAAAAATTTCACTTTAAATCGACTGTTCATCCTCACACCTGCAGCTAATTGACCAAGCAGCTCCTGTTTTTCTGTCTGTTTGTTTGTTTGTTTGTTTGTTTGTTTGTTTTAAACTTTCTGGTCACAGACACTCTTATTTTACTGTCAAATCTACCTGCCCGACCATTGTGCCTCTGATCAATGAGTTTTCTCTCTATATATAACTGGTCTATTTATTCTAATATCAGTTCATGATCCTTTAAATAATCTGCTACTCTTATATCCATCTGTCAGCACTTGGGTTCTTCAGGAACATTACAAATTCATTTAAATGTTGGCAGGTGCGCTTATAATTGCAATCATGGCTGTTTGCTTGCTGTTATTCACACATGTAGAAATCATCTAGATTGTTGTTAGTCCACGTGGCTTGCTGCTCTCATTTACAACTGTCCAGATCATCCATCAAACCAGACTCATCGTCTGAATTTGAGTCTTTCAATTGTACCACTATTGCGTGTGTCTTCAATCACTATTGCTTGTGTGTCTCTGACCTGACAGCTGGGTTGTGTACTTTGAAAAGTAAGGTAGCTAAGGATCAAAGGCTCGGCTCTTTGAAACAGCAGTGCAGCAATGGTAAATCTCTCCCTCTATGTAAAAGACACAATGAGCAAGCAAGAAGGGGAAAAAAACATGCATTACACTGGAACATGTGTTTGCTTGGAGGGGGGGACGCATGTATGTGTGTGATTTCATGTGTGCATTCGAGTAGGGGAGTCTATGTCCTAATACTGCTCTGGCGTCACAGCTTCCTCCAGAGTATGTACCCTGTTTACTTTGTTCTTCTCTCCATCTTCCCCGTGCTGTGTTGGCTGCTTCTCAAC
The DNA here is from genome assembly GCA_016859345.1 of Istiophorus platypterus. NCBI lineage: Eukaryota > Metazoa > Chordata > Actinopteri > Istiophoriformes > Istiophoridae > Istiophorus > Istiophorus platypterus. The sequence goes on along the minus strand of CM029118.1, from coordinate 11,103,287 downwards.
TGGCAGCTGTCCAAAAAGAACAGCTTCCAATATTAGTGTACTTGAATGCACACAGACACAGACACTAACACACACACACACACACACACACACACACACAGATACCATATACACACACATGCTTTGAAAATGATCCTTTGACAATATTACTAAGTCTGGTAAAAGTGAAATTGGCTTGAACACAACAATCTCAAAATTGTGGCTCTGCCAATGAAAGTTTTACTATTCCTTTCCAAACTTTTTTTGACTTAAGTAAAAATATATACAGCACTGTCCTGATTTTGTGAGTATCACAAAATTTACTGCAAGATCATTTATGCAAGGACAAACCTACCAATGTTTGTATACTGTCACTACAACGGTTGTGGTAGGCTGCCCCTGGTCAAAGCACAGAGCATTATTTTAAAATTAGTCCTCCCAGGCCAAGACTTTCCAACCTAATTTCCTGTATAAATATGTTGCCCAAATTAGCCACTACTAAATGGGGTTGCACACGTGGCCCTTGTTTCAGGATTTATGGCAAATGTTAGCCCATCACCTGGATGACAAACATGTGCCATAAAGAGTTATCTTTTATCTGCTGAAGACAGTAATGGATACTGTCCCAGGTGTTCTGCCCACTGAACTCCAAAGTTGTCTTTTGATACAGAGGTTATTTCAGAGCAGAGCTGAAGTTCGGCAGAAATGTCATGGTGGTTGAGGCAACCACACTTCTATTTTCTGGTCTCGCACATTGATTTCCCCAGTGTATTCCCAACATGCAATTCCACATTCACCTGTCACAACTGCATCTAATTAGCCACCATCCCAAGTGTATTTATGCCTTGTTTAAGGCCAGACATGGGAAGTTGGAAGCGTAAATACCAAACTCTGTGTATTCCCGTGACTGGGTGGGAAAGAAAGAGATGCCTGGGGTAGTTTTTACTTGGTTTCTTTTATAGACCAAAAACTTAAGCAGAGATATTGCTTGACCCATTTAAAAGAAAACCCTGCAAATTGAACGAAACACACAGGTGCCTTTCAGGAGTCTGACAACTATGCCTCACAACACTGTTCATTCAGAAGTTTGCTTCAACAGCAATAAAATGTTTCAAGTTGGCTTTTCAGCTGTGTGTTCACACCTTTTCCCTAAACTGGCTTGTAGTGAAGAAGCTCTTTTTGTTGAGTCAATCTGACCTGTGACATTTCAGGTTTATGGATACACAATATGTGAGCATTGATAGAGACATCTGTATCAGAGATCCTGCCTTGCCATTTATATTCATGAGCTTGTGGGGACAGGTTGGTAGGTTCATATAAAAACTAATCACAATAAAACGGTTTATGTATAAACAACCTTATATAACTTACATATAAGTGTATTCTGCATTTTCACAAAACCATTAAACATTAATGAAGGGCTATATTACAATGTGCTTCTATGTCCACATCGTTTATCTTGTGGAAACAATAAGGAAAACTGCCATCACAATGTTAGACAAATGTCCAATCCATTAATGAAGACTATCTTTTCCTCCTGCACAATCCATGCCAAAACCTCCCTCAGTCCCTATGCAATAGCCTCTCCAGTGTGCTCTTTGGGGAAAAATGCAGTTTGCAGACTTCTCATTGTTAAGTCACCACTGATTTAATGAACTGTAAGGCTCATATAAGGCTCTCTTGAAGCAAAATATTCTGCTTTCTTCAGATCCTTTGAAAATTCTTCATCCACATTTGGAACACAGAACACGCAGCACAGCTTTTGAGAAACAACTGCAAGAGGGGATTATATAACATTTGTTAATGGTATTAATCATTTCCTTTAAACCCCCATTGCGTATGGCATTGATGGGAACCCTGTCTTTTGCCAAGTAATAAGTGATGGCCTCTGTGCTCTCCTTGTGCCCCTGGGAGTTTCACAGACACAGGGATACATTAAACAGTGTCTGTTCTGCTGGTTTGGGAAGTAATGAAAGGATGGTTTGAAATAGAAATGAGAAAATAGTCTTCTTAGTTTTTATACACCTAAATGTCTAATTTTGAATGATCAGGTGTATTGGAGTTGTTCTTGAAACTACCATATAAAATGTTCTTTTTTCCTTACTGCAGTGTTAACTTCCTAAACTGTTGCATGTGACTGGTGCCTGCAGCCTGTGGTCATGTGGTACAGCATGATGAATTTATTCATTTACAGGAAATGACTTAAAGTGATGGTTTTACATTGTAACATGAACATGGATGAATCCCCCTCAGCAGGCTCTATAAGAACCTCTACGACCACGGTAATTTTTGCATGTTCTTCCCAAATCAAGAAAAAAACCCACCAATACCCCACATCGTGCTGCTTATATTCACATCTACCTATATTCATGTCTGAACAGTGTCTTCAAATCCAGCAGGTTGGAGTTTAGAGGGATTAGCCCGTTCTCAAAGACCTAGGGTTTCAATATGTAACCATTATCTGGTTTCACACTGTTTCCCTCTAATGGACCCTGCTGTAATTCCCTGTTGTGACACCAGCACAGCCAGAAATGGTCATCAACCTGATGATGCAAAAGCTGGCCAGTCTTCAAGGACCCCGCTATACTGGAGATAAAAAGGGAGATGGGGTGCACTTGACACAGCCTCACTGACTAACCACAGCAAGCGCACATCACTCAACTGTCTTCACAGGAGGAAGGGGGAGGGGTTGCACCAAACATACATAGTAGTCCTTCAGAGCCACTCCAGGATAAATGTGCCCATTTTGTCCTCAGCTTTCAATACCAGTCATTCATGCTGAAGTCAGGATGTGGAGGTAGGATACCTGTCATTCCATTCAGATTCAGCCTTTCCATCATCCAATGTCTATTGCTCCAAACTATGCACCCAGTGTAATCTACCAGTGTGAACACAGGCGGGAGTTAGTGGCAGCCACTTAGTTATTTTAGCCCTCACGCCCTCCTGTCTGGCACACTGGTAACAATCATGCCAGAAGAGACATCTGCCATACCAGACAACCACACAGGGGTTTGGGCAAAATGTAGCACCTTTCAATGTCCAAACAGCTTCTGTGGACTGGTAGAGAGCATAGATCAGTCACTAGCTTCATCAAAGTCAGAGCCAACCATAAGGCTCTCTTCAAAGAGCACAACTTAAGGGAAATCTCTTCAGTAGCTGCAAATGGCTCACAAGAGAGTGTGACCACAGGAAGCTGGAGAGGAAGAGTCAATTCGCTCAGAGCGGACATCGTTTTAGGTGAGGGTGACTGAAAAATGGGCTCCTACCAAACCTGAAATGACTGAATGAAATCGCTGACACGTATGTCTTCAAAATGAAACATGTCCCTATCACGAGACGCTGGATGGAAGTAGAGACGGAAGTGATCAAACAGGACAGTGGCCTCAGCCCCTTTTCCCCAGATGTCTGAATCCAACAATCACCTTGAGATTTACATTAACACTGACGCCATACGGTTATCAATACTACATTTTTGTTTAGTTTTTCATTTGATTTCAAAATTCTTCTTACTTCCATTGATGTTAATAGTTCAACATGTGTATAAACCTAATCGCATCTGATTCTAAAAACCATCTCTTGTGCTTGCAGTCTCTCATACAGTCTCTCATACTATTTTTATATTTTACGTTAGAAATATCATATGATGTATGGTCCTAAGCAGAGGCAGTACAAGTACCAGTTGTAAAGATCTGTTTTATCCACCTGTTTCTGCTCTAAATTGACTGAAAGATAACTTTACATATTTAATCAGCTTTTTTTTTTTTATTTAGCCTACTTGAAATTTACATTCATGAAACAATCCCTGAACTGGATAGACAAATAGACTCATAGATACTTTTTTTTTTATTCTTCAGTTCAAAATAAGGTTTTGCAATAAAGCATCTGGCTCCAATTATATTGGGCATGAAACATTAAGAACCTAAGATATAGGTGGTATACTGCAACTTTATCACTACTTCACCTTAAGCTGAAAGGAATGAGATCCCTTGGCTGTGGCCTGAGGGCCTGAAAAACAATCTAGACCTCAGAGGTGACAGCCCATGCATAAATAATGTAAATACTAAGAGACAACCTTTTATTGAAGTTTTTTGTGTGAGGGGACTGTGAATGACAATAGTGAGCATCCCTGTGCCATGGGATAAAATGCAGTCACTGTGCCGTGCGTGAAGGGCCTCAAGTGACATTTGTCAGTAAGTCTGACTTACATTCTAAATTAAGCGTATAACCTTTATAAAATGGTAATCAATCAAGTCTTTCCAACACAGAACCACTAGACCGCAACACAGTAGTGTCTAAATGAATGTTTTATTTGTAAAAAGTAGAGGCATCGTCATTGTCTGAGTTTACTCCGTCTAGTCTTCCATTAATGCTTCGGAGAGTCGCTCAAAAGCAAATAAATGTTTTTCTGCTCTGCAGAGTCCAGATCCAATTAAACTACCTACTAGCTACCTACTGTCTGGCCCCTGAGGACACATTTCACACCATAATTCCACTAATTCCAATTAGTAAGATAAAGGTGAAAAATTCACTCACTCAGCTGCAGCTGGTGCAACTTTTGTTCAGTGTAAATAAGTGTTTTTCGAAATTAGATAACAGTGATAGATACTGAATATTCCAATTTGAAAAAAAAGATTAACATGGAGTAAAAACTCACAAGATTTATTTTGACTGTATTGATGCAAAAGTAAAAGTTACAAAGTACAAGATTTATAACAGATTACGAGAGATGCTTAATTTCACAGTAAGTTAACATCAGTTACCAACCTCACTTTGTTTGAGGCCTGAGGGTGTGCTTTGACTGCTTGTGTCACACTTTTTTATCAAAAGAGACATTTACGAGAGAATTTCTACACCCAGAGCACAAGTAGCCATTATGGACACCAGGCTTGGCAAGTTGGATGTTACTTAAACTTTTTTCGATGAAGTCAGTAGAATAATAACCTGTTTTGAGTGGTGAAATACAATTTGTTGCAACTATTTAATATGAAAACATAACAAAAGTGCTTTATAACAGGATCTGATGTCAGAGCATGTTGCAATGTGCAAGACACAACATTTCAATCTATGATTAAAATCACATATCATTGGATATGTGATTTGAAATTAGGCTGGGTTTCTTTATGAGCATTTAGAATGTTGGCTTACTAAAAATCCATAGGTGTAAAGGGAAAAGAAACAAACTAGCCTATTCTAATAAGGGCAAAAAATTAATCTCAAATGTAAACAGTGTAGTGTTCATAAAGTGTATAAATACAAATTTACATTAAAATCTATGATTGAGATATAGAAATATCTGCTATGTACGGTAAGAGATACCTCTCATAGTGCTCTAGGTAAAGCTCTCTTCATTCTGGCTTGGCATGATTACTTGATATTTTGTGAGTAGTCCACAGAATGCACTAACCATTAACTGTGGCTTTATTAGAATAAACACTGCTATGCTGATGTATGAACTCGATCTCTAAATTTTGTGAATGACCTTGCTCAGATTGGAGATTTATCAGGCAAAGGTTCAACACACAAATATTTCCCCTTTAGTCCAGGGGGCTGATAAATACAGCATTTACATAAAATTATTTTTACATATGATGCATCTGCATACATTATCAAAACAGGAGCATGTTGATAAATGAGCTCTGTTGAGCCTATAATTCATTTCCATGATTAACTTTATTTATAAGAGAAACTATTACCTGACTTAATACATCATGAACATTCGAAAACTGGCTGAGACACTAACAAGGAACCTGCTTTAATGGTTATATCAAGTCCTTTGATATTTAGTCTCATCATTAGAAGATAGATGAACAATATCATTCACCGTGCTGACTCTAATCAACATCTCTTCTCTCTCCTTTTCTCTAGATCTTCCCCAGCAAAAGCTTCAGAAGGCATGGTTCAAACAAGAAAGGACGTACAATTCCACAGCAGTTTATTACCACCAAAGATCCCATTCATACATCAATTTTGGGAGTCACCTTCAATTTTTCAAAAAAGCCTCCAGTGAAAATTATTCTGTGCACAATTGAAAAGAAATATCGAACACTAAAGATTAACAAATGAAGCATCAATTTTGATCAATTGACTCTCAAGTCAGATCTGCTCCGAGTAATTATTCTAGAACACTTATTATTATACTGACTTGTTAAATAGAAATCGGGCTCATTTGCGGAGATACTACTGATTCAAATGAATTCTGTTAAGAGGCATTCTTTCAATTTTTTTTTAGTCTGACACATTTCTGATGCCAGGTCACATGTGGCCATTATGCTTTTTTAAAAAAATGTATTATCTATTTTTTAAACTGTAATATAATACATTATGAAGCGATGACAATTCAAGTTTATTCAGGTGTACATAGAATGTCAATGTGACTGATTTTGCAGCTTAACACCGGCATGCAGGCTAAATAATTCATACACTCAATTTACAGGCTCCAAATGCTCACAAGGACTAACAACATCAGCTTTACCTATAGTGTAATGAAGCAGATGCTTTTTTTTCCCACTCAAGCCTTTCTTCAGTTGTTTTCTACAGTTTGGATGCAGCAGGTTTTGATGCCTGCTTCAAATGATGCACTTCACTGTGGAGACAAATTCAATTTGCGGACATTCCAAGTTAATTATTTTCAGTCATCAGTGTATAAGCCCCAAACTATTCAACTCAGACTCAAAGCACAGAGACAAAATTAACTATAATCAGAGGGAAGTAAGAAACCTGTTGCAAACGTCTGGCAAATAAATAACTTTGACGTTTGACTATTTGCTAGCTTTTGGCTTTTTAACAAGTGGTTACAAATTAAGCTAGCAATGTATCTAAACTTTTTTATTTAATTTAATGTTATATCTAAAGCATGGAATTTATATATTTACTTCATCATCTTTCATGATTTTCAGGGGACAAATCATGAACATTATAAAATGTGAAAGTATCTCCAGGAAGCACTGTATCAAGGAGACAATGGAAAGTCATTCAGGTGCCACAGCAGGGACAAAATGATTTAGGGTCTTGACCACTGGTTGCCTCCTGGAGCCCCAAGAAAAAGGAAAAGCAAATGCAACTTCTCAGACAGCCTCTTACAGTGAGGGATTTGCTTAGAGTACGCTAGAAGCTAACCTGTATTGTTGGAAATAAACTGCCTATAGCTGGAAACAAAAATACAGTTGACAAATGAGTTTGGGCTAAAGCTAAAAAAATGAGGGTATCAAGTTCAGCCTGTTCTAACTTCTGTTAGAAAATCTCAACTCCTTTCCTTGTCAGACATCAATATTACCTGTTCCTTTATATATACTCAAACTGATGCCTTTCCTTTCCCCTAATACCCTGAACAGGCATATTTTTGTGTAAGGAATGGATGAATCGAAGTGATTAATACATTCTGACAGACAGTATGATAAGTTTTATGCTCTCTACATTCTTTGGTGTTTGTTTAGGTTTTGTAAGTTTTCTTCTTATTCTATACAGTCTAGACTATTAAATTAAGTTGTCAGACACTGTGTTGCCTTGTAATGAGCCCCATGGAACACTCTTTGCACTCTTGTTCTCTGTGCCCTTGTGACACTTAGCATTTGCTTGCGAAAAAGAAACATCATTTCTCATCCCACCCTCACCCTTACAAGAGTATTAAATTACATGGACAAGATCCGATTTTTTAACTAATTAGACCATCTAAGGACTTTAAACTTAATAGTGCTAATGCACTGATAGTTTATGTGAGAGAGATTGTTTTAAGAAGTTGGCTATACAACATGACAATGTGGATGTCATTACTCTTTTCAAGAAGTTTAATTAGGGAGATTTACAGTTTGTTGTTGAGACGACTGTGACAAAAAAACTTTTGTGAGAAAGTTTATATAGATTATGCATGAAAAATACAGTAGTTCCTTAATATACTGTAGATATATTCCCTAGGCAAATGAATAAAATATTGTTCCATCTTGTCAGTAAGCCTTGGGAGAGGCTTCTGTTTTATGTCCACTTAGAGCCATGAACTCTTATGCCTCTAGTGAGACATCAGAGAGGCTTTGAATTGTAGTGGACCATAAACTATGGTTGGTTTGTAGGCACAAGGGAGGCGCTGCCTTCCTTAGAGAGACAAAAATTTTTGATAACAAGCAGCTCTGACTGGAATTGTATTATGTCAATGATTAAAACTCTATTTTTATTGGTAGGTTGCTGGCTTGCAGATATTATAAGGTAAATAAGGTGAAATGATGACAAATAATTCTTATACGATAATAGATACCTGGTGGAAGTGAAGTATTGCCCTACTGACACTGATTATCTACTCACAACGTGAGGTGGGAAATGTCGGGTAACTCATCATCAGGCTAGGTGATGTCTAACTGCAAACAAGGTTGGAGAAGCTGGTACTGTTGCATGGGCTGTTTCTGTTGACAGTCTAATTAGATTTCATATCATGTGTATAGAATTACAATGAAACACAAATAATTACCAAATATCACCTGCCTCTACCCGAATTAAAGTGTGTGTTCTGGAGCTTCTCAAACCTAAAGGGAAAGTTGTTCTCCTGCAGAAGACTTCCTGACAAAGGCTACAGACAAGTACAATGGAGACTAGGGGAACTTCAGAATAATGGATAGGCAGTATAGACTTTGTTCCATAAACTTACATTTTTTCACAATGTGCCTTCTTCAAGACAACACCATATAAATGATTTGTTTTATACCGTAATGAGAGAACTCTGAAGCACCAGAGGCCAAACTGTTTGGATTCAATAGAGGAAAATTTTAAATAGACCTCCTAGGTCAGATTTAAACATTCAAAACTCACCTTTTCATTAAATAAAGCATGATGTATTTTTTAGTACTAAATTCATAGTTGACCAGACATGAGGCTCTGGTCAATTATTTGCCATTATCAGTGTCCTATACCTAAGTTATACTGCATGTGCTTATTTGAATTTCCTAACTACAAACTAATATTCCCCCTCATAAGATTGTCAGAATATTATGTAAAAGGCCCCAGGGTTCAGAATGCTGTGTGAGTTACTTTCTTTGAATAGGAAGTACACTTGGATGGTGCTAATTTTTTTCCCAGGGGTGAAGAGGCCAGCAATCCTTTACCTTCATTATACCGCAAATGCAATGATGAACCTTTTGTCTTGGAGGCAAATCATTTAACCTCCTCTTACCCCAGCCATGCAGTTTGTCACTGTACAGTCATGTCACAGAGCTGCCAGAGGAGAGCTAGAGGGACGAATGTCATATGAAAGTCAATGGAGAGAAAGGAATTAAGATGGCAGTTCAAGACGAATTTTCCACAATGGAGCTTGTGATTAGAAGGCATTATAAAGCACATGGCCACTGGGGATTTAATCGGATGGAAAATACAGAAGAAGATAATGAAGATAAAGTGGCAGAGAGCAGAAAAGAAAAGAACAAGAGAAAATTGCACAGGCAAAGTTCTTAGCTCACAAAGATATTGTTTTTGCATTGCCTTGAACATTATCATTCTTTATCTCTCATAGACCTCAAGTTTGATGGAGGTGGCGTTGAATGGTACGGGCAAACGCAAATGTATGATAATGGCAAAGCTGTCTCTGAAGGGCAATAAGTGGGCATAGTATAAATGGATGGATACAGTAGGCGGGATTTATTAATGTGATTGAAAATATGGAATTGTTCAGCATTTTTGTTACCATGAATTTATATGAAAGTTTATCCATAACAATGGCCTTAGTGGATCAATGCTGCTCTGTAGCAAAGTTTCCATCAAAATTTAATGCACAATTTGACAGAATGTCCAGTAAGTCAGCAAAAAGAAAATGCTAATTAATTCATACATCCATTTACCACCGTTATGTGAATATTAGGAAAGGGCCCAGTGAGATAAACAGTTGATGGAACTGCTTTTCCACTTGGCACCTTTGAACCATTGCAGAAGATTAAAAGAAACACCATTCAAACTTCAAACAATGGAAAACCGTATTTTCATTACGTTTTATATACTTTGTGGAATCATTTTAAGAATGATTACAGTCAAAACTTTGTGGGGATATATCAAATACATTTATGGCATTTCAACACCTTCTTTTTTTTCTTAACGGGGACATTGAAAATCCACATAAACACAGGAAGATGGAAATGCACTTGGTGACATACTATCATTCCACAAAGGTTGCTCCATGTTATTGCTATTGATTATATAGATTTCAGTATTAGTCCTGATGAATCACAATTTTTTCCATCATCATGGTAGAAAATTTTGTTCTGGCATGGTCAATCATAAATAACTCAGTAAGCCATAGTTAATGCACTGAAATAGTTTTGATCCAAAATCCAGAATTGAATTGAATTAAATTACTTCATGTCTGACTGCAAGTATCTGGATGTTTACTACTTGTATTTGTGTTTGTTTTTTGTTTTTTTTCTATTAGGATTTCTATTCTAGGAGGTTGGAAACATTTAATAATTACTAAAGACAGAAGGCAAGGAAAGACAAATATAAGATGCTGTTTTTTTTTCTTTTTTTTTTTTTTTTGCTCAAAGTGTATGATGTATTTTAAAACCTTGTTCTCATTCCATTCTTTTTTTTTCTAAAGACCAAAGGCTCTCTGTCTTTTGGATTTTACATCTAAACATTTTGTGATTTCGAGAAGAGCAGTATCAGCAACAGGCAATTATCAGTGCGCTCAGTCAGTGAGAGCAGATGTGAGAGAATGAACACATTAATCATTGTTATCATGACTGTTACTAGTATCAGTCCAGAAACAGTATGTGGGTTGCATTAATGTGAGTGGGACTGTGCATGCAAGTGTAAAAAGGGCTACAAAATGTTTTAAATGACCAGGTCCGTGAGAGAAGAGAAGAGGAGCACCTTTGTAGGTGTGCATTAGCAGGTTATTCTTTTATCGCCGAAATATGTGTGAGAGAAGGGAAGAAAAAAGAGAGAGAGAGTGCAGGGAGGTCATAGCGAGAAACAAACTGCTGAATTATTTACAATGATAATGATGATGCAAGAGAATGAGTTGGAAAACACTTGCTGAGAACCTCAGCCCACTCAACTCACATCATGAAACATGAGACAACTGGAATGGGATCAGAAGTTGCCCGAAAGAGTTAAGGAGAAGCCTGAGGCTGTACTTTAAAGAGAAACCAATGTGTTGTCAGAAGTCATTCCAAACAGGCAGGGTGCTTTGATATTTAATGCTCTGTGTTTGTTATCATCAATCTTTGGTGAGTATTTTTTTTTTCCAAAAAAAAAATCAGCTCTTGCAAAGAAATATGGTGTTTATTTTATTGTAATTGTTTTTCCTTGGATGACTGGAATGTGGTCACTTATGATAAACTGTGTAAGTAAAACGTGTTATTCATCCCTTTTGATCCAAATGTCACAAGACGTTACAAAATTGATTATTATTAATGTATTCTAAAAACCAGATTGAAACATATATAATTTACAGTAAGATGTCACTCCTCTCATCAATCACATATCCCATTTATATGTATTTAAGTTGACAAAACACTGTGAACACCTTTAAATATAACCCAGTTACGGTTTGCACAACAGCACCACAAATTGAAGCCTCAGAAATGACCGTTGAAATAAACAATAACATATACCTCTTTCAAACAACTTCAAGTGAGGATTTATTGCAGGCCTGTTATACCTGTACCAACTCTGTATATCTTATTTTCAAGAGAAAGCATTCCTACTCACTATAATACACAAAAATGTCATGTTTCAAAGTGGTTGATTCTGCAGCATCTCTTGAAATTTGGTTAGCATATTTTATTACCTCTATTATAAAATAAAAATGATGAGGGGCAGTTCCTCAATTAAAAACAGTGATATTGCCACCGTATGGTGCCTTCTAATTAACTTATTAATGAGAAGACATGAAAAACAAAACTATTAAAATATTTAAAGCAACATTACTTCAAGCAAAATATGCACAGCTATGAGTAACTTACGAACTTAATGATGAAGAGTAGCACAACGTACATTATCTTTATTCATGCACAAAAAACAAAGTGCATTGTTGAAGGAAAAGTGTGTTCCTCCACCTTATTAACTGAAAGAAATTACTGATTACACTGAAGACAATGTCACTCAGTGAAAAGGAGTCTTCTTCAAAATAATATGTATAAATAGTGGTGCAGGAGTAAAAAAAAACAAACACTAATGCTAATATTAGGCTTAAATGATATAACTTTAATGCTCATATCATAGATCCAGTGGTTATTGTAAGAAAAAAAAAACATTTGTAAAAAATTAAATTAAGGATGAATGAATTTCATTTAACTCAATTATTTTTTAGTATTCTGGTTTTGTGCATATTGGGTCACTGTCACACTGTCACATGACTTACATTAATATAATCTGCAGTGAGAACACATTCCCTATTCTTGCATTCCACCGAGAGATAATTGTGGTGAATAAAGTTTAAAGACTCCCTGGACCCACCAACTGGCCCTCTTACCTTCTCCAATAAAGCTTTTTAGACATGCTTGGGATTTTCCAAATGCCCTTCTCTTCTCAGTGAAAGTCTCAGAATAGAAATTAGCCAGATATAGAACCATCTTTCTCCAACCCAAAGAGGTTGATGTTCTGACATGATACAAAATTAACAGCGGGATGTGACCTTTACGACCTTTTGGGAGCGTTTTGGCCCTGATCATACTTGACATTAACTTGCAGTTTGGGTGAGCCGATCACAAGCGCGTAGATCTTAGCATGGTGTGAATACACCAAAAAGGCATTGAGATCCCATCGATTGGACCACGTCCGGAGATGATCTGAATTTTTGTGTGAGTGAAATACGCCCTGGGCCACACTGAAGAATCACCTACTCACCTGATGTCTTCTGCGTAAGTGGATGTATGTACACATTTGAAATGAAATACAAGTCGTACAAATTGTATAACTTGGCTTTGTCCAGAACATCTGAAAAGTTCTAAAATCCCATAGAAATATATTACCAGTGTGTCAAACATCTGGGGTAATGTGGTTTGTCTGAAAAATGCCAAGTCCCGTGTTTTTGTGACACGATATGGCCAAATCATGAAATTCAAAATGTATTGCATTGGTTATCATTTGAACAAACCACAACCCAGTGACTGTGGTTAGGTATGTCTCTGTAACCCTTCTGTCACTTTTATTTTAGAATATATCTCTGTAATCTTAGTAATTTGGAATACATAGTTACTATACTAAACAGTAGGACTGCATTTTATCATATTGTTAATCAATTAGTTGTTTAATTCCTGCTCGTTTAACAGCGGTATGGAAAGTTATCGATAGTTAATCAGTCCTGTATATCACGTAAATAATTCCTTGATGTGCCGCACTGTGATTATCAAGATTTTTTGTAACTCACTTTGATAGTATTTTGGAAGTTTTGTTGTCTGGCAAACAAGATTAGTTTCATAACAATTCAACAACCACAACGGACACAAGAAACCAGCAGAGACTACATCATCCAGCAACTTCTGTCGGCTTACAAAACAGTCCCCATCAGCCTTAAGAATCCTGCTTCGTCAACTGGAACGACGCCGTCAGCGGAGCAGACCCACTATCAGTCCCTCATTGCTTGGTAACCACCGCGCCTCAGAGAGCGACGCCTCAGTGGAGAACTGTGTGAAGTCAGCACCGAATCACTTCAGATCCAGCTGAAAGGGGCCAGTTCTGAGACGACTCTTCAAAAGTAGGCTAAACTTTACATGTGTTATCTGTGATAAGAGTTGGTGTTGAATAGGGTTCTGAATTATCAATTTTAAGTCTTATAGAAGTTGATTGTTCCCGTAATGCCCCTCACTGGTAACCCTTAAGCTTATATTATTATACCGTAGCCAAACTAAGCGATCCTTCATTTTGACATTCAAAGATCAACTTTATTCATTCGTTTGATTATGACCTCTTTGATATGTCTTCATTTTAGATGTTCCATTTATTCAGTTACTTGTAGATATTTAGCTGTATCCTCCATTTATTGCTGCGCTGTGGTCCTGTGTATTCCCTGAAAGCAGAATCAGAGAGACCCGAGGTCAGAGTTTACTACGTCTGATTATAAGGCCTTTTCATCAGTTTTATCTGTTTCCCTTCAACAGACTGTGGTGTCCCAATTTTCATATAGTAAAAATTTAAATCCAGTGTCTAGCTTCTGCTCCAACAGAGCCCCTGTTAATGTTATCACTTGTACTTTTTCTGTTATGGCACATCGAAATGTCTCTTGCAAAAAAGGACATATATAGGCTTCATATAATGTGAACATCAAATGTTTCTCTCCATGAAGAAAAGACTTTAAATTGACGCAAATACATTTTCGTAAACATAAAACCTCCCACACAAATCGCATTGACTGTTTTCGTTTAGGTCAACATTTTAGTATAAAATAGGTTTTTTAAAGCTGTATCACATAATAGTGCCTGTTCAACAGATTTTATACATACAGGTTCCAAGAAAACAAAAAAACAACTGGGGCACCTAAGTCAATCGGATTTGAGGGACAGAGACCATAAAAAGTTATAATGTAGATCAGTACATCAAAATGCAAAGTAGAGCCTACACATTTTTGCAAAAAAACAAGAAACATCAGAACACTTTGATTATACAGATACATAAAGATTACACATACCTTGAGGCTGCAGCTATCATGCCAAATCCATCATCTGGCAGATGTCATTAAGACAAACCAAATCCTGTCAAAGCCATCAGAGGATGGGGGAAAATAAAGATTATGCTGTTTCTACACGCATGCATATGCTGCATTTCCCATAACTCACGGAGGGAACTAAATCTGACATTTATGATAGTAACTGGAAAAAATCGATGCGGACCATTTTAAAACAGCTGATCATCCATATTTTTTTTTTCATTCTCTGACATTGGTTTTGTGAAGGCAACTATCCCGAGGAACCATTTAAGAATAACTGAGCAGTTTTTAACTGTCACAAAGTTTTTACGAATAGAATAAATGAAACAAAATGAATACACGCAATTCAAGCAAAATAAAAATCACATGCAGCACAGAAAAGGGTAAAGGGCAATTCCTAGAATGATTTTTAGTGTTAAAAAAATCTGTCAATGACACATATTTTGTATTAAATAACTCACACATCCTAAGTAGACAGATCTAGACGCTCTGACGGCAAAGCTCACCATTATCTAGAATACTATTTCAACATTTATTCGTTCATTAAAATTTATTTGCTCAGGGGAAGGTCACTCCTTTTTAAAATTCTTCATGAGGAGTCATGAAAATCTCAAACTGAAAGTAGGGTCATTGAAATTCAATCAGTTCTCAATTCATACAGGTATTACAAACATTTTATTAGCAACCTCGTACGGTCAGATGTTTTATACATCACAAGTGGTACGGCAAATAGCTTAAGGAGATGTGTTGAGGTGATGTAACGGATTCAAGCCATATTTACTGTATCTGTTGTAAAGGAAAGACTCCTGATTTCTGTAAGTCATATTATACTTGAGCCCGGAGCAGGGCTGTGCATCTGTAATGAGCCTGTCCTCACCTGAAAAAAAACAAGAGCATGCTTGTTCATCCAAATGCTTTAAATGACAAGCAACCTTTTGCAGTCTTGTAAATAATGTCTCTCAGTAGCAAAGACGGAAGTAGAATGACATTGTTACATTACTAAAGTCCCGGGGAGGAGGTTCGGGTGGATGGTTTGGGGCACAAGGTGTGTGGTTTGACTCTAGAGACTGTGGTTTTGTCTTGTCTAATAATGTAAGGAACAGTCATATTGAATTAATTCACCATAAACATGATTGTTTTCTAACCTTAACCAAGCAGTTTTATTCGACAACTTTTTTTAGTGCTGGCAGGCAGTGCACAGCGGGTTTATCAGAGCTTGTTCACTGAAAACATGTCTACTGCAGCTGAAAATGATGCTGATTAGAGCAGTGAGAATGAACCAACGAAGTAGGTCATAGGACATAAACCAAAACAAAGGGTTGAAAGATTCTAAAACGCTGCAGGCAGCTTAGGAGAACTTTGGACTCTGTTAATTCTCTGTGGGTTTATTGCTATGGGTGAAGACTTTAACATTATACAAAGTCATTTGATTCATTACTGTTATGAAATATTGGTCAGAGCAGCTTTAACCAAATCTTGTCTATAAGCCTACAGGTCGAAAAACAGTCCTATGAGTCATTTTAGCAAAAGTTACTTAACTTGCACTACAACAAAAAAATCAAAATGCTTCCACCCTCATTGTTGTGTACGTATGAGGAGTTGCTATAGCCGAATCCAGGCCACAATGTTAAATAATGACGTTAGTTAATAGTTATAGTTTATACGCATGACAAACCATCATCATCCAAGTTGGTATAATATTACATTTAAATCGTTGTATTTACCTGAATAACCATATAAACACAGTGCAGTATAGACTAATATTTAAATGTCTACACTTGTGTATATAGATACTGAGGCTTGCAATCAGTTACAGAAAATAGCATGTGTCACAATATTGACTTTGGTAGTCAACATAGAAAAAGCTTTAACCAAAAACGTTGTGTTTCTGATCAGAGTAAATAATAACTGTCTGCTTGATATGCACAAGTGAGGCTTGAGCTCAGCTTTGTATATTTTTTCTCAAGTCTAATTGGGTTAATTAATCTCACTGCAGATCCAGAGCATAATAAGATTAGACATTACCAACGGTAGTGGACTTTTCCAGCCCATCAGATTTACACTACAGTCCCGGGGGATCTGTTTATTTTCAATTAGGTCTGAAAATGAGGAATGTTCTGGCAGAGTGCGGGGGAGGAACAGCACCTCTCTGAAAGTCTGCCATGGCCTGCTGCTCATGTTCACACTCATCTTCTGTGGCAACTCCTACTTCCTAAGCCTTACTCCCGAATACAAGCTCATACGCCGGTCAACTACAACATCAAAACCAGTAACTGACAAGAGGAGGAGGGGTGTGCCTGTATATAAACAACAGCTGGTACCTAGACACTGCCGTTATTGAGAGATATTGTTGTCCAGACCAGACACTTACGTCAGCACGCTGTTTGTCCACTTCAGCTCAGCCTTTAATTTCATCGGCCCAAATAAACTTGAATACAAGCTGCAGACTTTACAGCTTAGAACACTTCCATGTTAGAACAACCTCTGTCTGTGGATCAAGGATTTCCTGACGAACTGACCTCAGCATGTGAGGCTGGGCAACGACACCTCCTCCACCATCATCCTAGACACTGGCGTACCCTAGGGCTGCGTCCTCAGTCCACTCCTCTACTCCCTGTACACTTATGACTGCCCCCCCACCGATCTAGCAGCATCATCGAATTCGCAGACAACATGACCACAGCGGGTCTTATTTAAAACAATAATGAAGAACCTTACAGGGCAAAGTCCAAGCACTGTC
Source organism: Istiophorus platypterus (assembly GCA_016859345.1). Classification (NCBI taxonomy): domain Eukaryota; kingdom Metazoa; phylum Chordata; class Actinopteri; order Istiophoriformes; family Istiophoridae; genus Istiophorus; species Istiophorus platypterus. The sequence goes on along the minus strand of CM029118.1, from coordinate 11,085,951 downwards.
ATCATGGTGCACTGACAACAGCCTGAACCTCAAAAGAAAAAAAAAAGAATTAATCATTGACTCCAGGAAAAAAAAGACAACACAATACATTGGACTGAGTATTAATAGGGAGGAAGCGGTGCAGGTTGACAACATCGAATTCCTGAGTGTCTACATATCGGAGGACCTGAGCCGGAGCGTGAACACAACCCACTTTATCAAGAAAGCCCAGCAGCGCCTCTTTCTCCTGAGAACCCTGAGGAGCAACAAACTCCCTCAAGATCCATTGAAAAACTTCTACACACAATAGAGAGTGTCCTGACATATGCCTATACTGTCTGCTCCTCTAGATGCACAGAAGTGGTGAGGAAAGAACTGCAGTGGGTCGTCAAAATGGCTCAGCGGACTGCTGGCTCCCAGCTCCAGAGCCTGAGGGACATTCACATGAGCCGTCTCCAAGGTCCCCATGAGCCGCCCCCCCAGGACATTCCTTGTTCTCCATCCTCCCCTCAGACAGGCTCAGGGCCATGCACATATTTATTATCATGTACAGAATTGTTATATATCTTTTATATCTTTTATATCTTTTATATATATATATATATTAGAGCTTTAACCTTGAGCTGCTGTATGTAACTGCTGCTAAACAAAGATTCCTTGAGCTGCTGTATGTGACCACTGCTAAGCAAAGATTCCTTGTATTTTATGTGCAATGACAATATACTATCTATCTATCTATCTGATTTCAATTTTGTGGTTGATTAGCGACAAAATCTGTTAGTAAGAGGCTTGCTTGGATAGACTGAAGGGTTCAAAGCACAGGACTTTGATGTCATTAGCAAGAAGTGACCCATCAGCTGTGTCACCTCACAGGACTGTTCCGTTTGTGAGACAATCCGCCTCAGTATATTCGACAATCTGCTTCAGTATGAAAACTGAAGATGATTTAATTCATCTTACCCAAACACTCAAGCCCACACTCTGCTTCTTGCCAATCTTTTGTCTTTTGTGCAGAGGTTTTACTCCCACTTTATCCAGCTGCCATTTAAGGTGTTTTATGTTTATGGTGTGTCAATCTTTATTATTTGCCCCAATTTCTGAGCATGTAGTAGGTCCAAAACAGAAGAAAATGGAACACAACAAACACACACTCTTCAGTTCTAGTCCATACTTAACAGGTTCAATACAAGTGGAAACTCAGTACACCAATCTAAAATGAATTGGTGTATATGACAGGGATGAAAACAAGAGTGCAGAGTAAATGGGGACCTCAGCTGATTTATCACTTCTCTTTTCACAATGAGAGGCCAGGTGTTTGGATGGCAGTAATCCTTGTCCTTCTGTCTCTCTATCAGCCAAAAGCAGAGGAGCTCTGCAGCAAAGATGGCCTCTTAGCCCAACCAGGACTGTTCTGGATTTACTGTTGCTTTTAAAATAGAATTACTGGTGTTATCGTGTCTTGTGCCTGCGTTGGTTAGCAATTAATTTTCTTTTACATGTGGCAACTTTAGTCTTATCCTTTTTCTTGCCAGAAACTCTGAAATAGACTTTCTTCATTGAATTCAGTACCTTTGAGGTGTTTGTTGACACATAAATATTCCATGGCAGTTTGAACAGAATGGAAGGAACACAATACCAGGTTAGACCCCGAGTAGTCGACTATTCGCCAATCTCACGGACAGATTGTTGCAAAAGGGGAATCTAAAGCAAGGATCATTCCATTCTGGCTATATGGGGATGATGAATTTCATATGGTATGGTATAAATATCAGCCTGCTAATAATACTTTTTATAAAAAATTGCGAATAATTCATGTGCTTTTAATCAATCTCTTTAGTGTACATGAATAAATCACCATAGAAGACTAAGCTGCACTAACTAGTTTGGCAGGACCACTGGCGTAATATCTTGGCTGGGTCATAAATCTTTTTAGCTACCTAATACCACACAATGTCTGGGAAAAATAATACAAAAGTGTTGAAGGAATTTGACCAAGTCAAAGATGGTACAAAAAAGTAAATGCAAATTATAGCAACAACTTTGGTCAGTCCGCAAGAAGATTACTGAATGAAAAAAAGACGGCTTGTTGCTCTCTTGTTATTCTTAACATTGTCATATCATATGATGCAGTGGCTTATGGGGTATATTTTTCTTTCTAGATGCACTTGCAGTAGGAGATTGACATCATTTTATCACGTACAGCACTGGCCCCAAGATTGAATATGAGAAAACTTGATGTGTCACCACCCATCTTCGAGAAAAGAAAAAGAGAAATTACAATAGCAGAGTTTGTTGAACCTGACATGAGGCCAGTGTAGGTTTTAAAGAATTCATGCATGTGGTGAATGCAAAATACAAATCCACAAGGGCAGAGACTTAAAACTTGATAGAGAAATGTGAGGCAGTCAGCTTGACCATAGATATTCTGATCTGCTGCAAATGGAGTCATATCTGACAGCTACAGCAAACTTCATTATTAGAGACTAGTGACTGGAAAGCTTTGTGTTAGAAACAAAACAAAACATTCCATGTTTTGAGATACTTTGTGTTGTTCATGAACTTTACACACTATATATATATATATATATATATATATATGACTCGTTACGGTCACATCGCGTGAGGGTCGGCCGCAAGGAAGTCCGTCGAGTGTAACGGCGGCTCGCCAGGTAACATATGACTTCACAAAAGCGAGAACAGCTAAGCGGGAGATTTAAACTTCCCTGCGCTCAGGCGTTCTTGTAAGAGTGTGTATGTTAGTAAAGAAAGAAAAGGGGTAGAAGGTTTCGGCAGCAATGGGGAGAGCGGAGATCAGCTCAACCAGCGAGGGAAATCCGTAGGCCTGAAAATTAATCTCGTACACAGATACTCTTAACTACGACTAGAGCGTTCGCCACGTGGGACGGGTCTAATCTTAGGAGCAGTTATTGTTGCCATTTCTGTCAGCGAGGTGTTCGAATGTCGTAGCGAAGGTCCAAGCCAGAAGCTTTAGTTTCAGGAGTTTCTGCGTTAATATAACTTTGGGTGACGTCACGGTTTGGGACTGACCGTGGCGGATTTCACCCAATGGGAGCCATGGATTTTGGGGGAACGCCGCTGGTCGGCTGACGCTGCGTGTGCTGGGGGTCGCTCATCTGGTCGGTTACTCAGCTGAGACCACGTGTTGGGGTTTACTCAGCTGAGTTCTTTGTGTTCCTCAGGTAGCAACACGTGGCCTTAGCTGAGTTCCAGGTTTGGGTGTGCACGTAGGCCTTCTTTGTCTACAGTCTGTTGGTGAGGCACAACACCAACTCATACTCATCTCTTTGCTTTTAGACTTTAAAATAAACTAGTAAAGGATGCATCCAGTGAGCACTCAAGTCATTACATCGTAGACAGTAATTTAAAAAGGTTTGAAACAATATCATTTATTGCCGTTCTGAAGGAAAACAAGCTTCATGCAAAAATTTGATCAGTATATATGAGTGGTCTTCAGAGGCCTGAGAAAATAGTTTGGTTTTCTACAGCTGCCTTAGACACAGAGGACCTGACTTTGCAAGGGCAAAGTCAGTAATCCTGTCACACACTGATTGGTTTGGATGCATTTGAATGACAGCGCTCACCTCATCAGGTATAAGTTCACGTTTGTGTGCACTCCACTCAAGTCTGAGTTACATTCTAAAGAAAGCTTGATGCTCACATTAGCATCCCCTGTGGAGCCAAGGCAGAGACAGCCTGGTCATTTGCATGCAGCACTCGCACTTGCCTCCCTGTGCTCAAACTGACTGACAAATATAAACAGCAAGTAATTTTCCATTGACTCAACAACGCATACAGATTTACTTCAAATCTCTTCAGTGACTCTATCTTTAGGTAACCCACAGCACTCGGAGCCATTAGCTGGAGCAGTTTAATAAACTATTTTGTGTCCTGCGATTAAAAAAAACAAAACAACAACATTCCACACAGTGATACTTCAATGGTATAAATGCCTAGCAACACAGGAATGCCTACAGCACCATCACTGTCACAAACATTTATACATGTTTCTTGAGAGTAACTGCAAAGAAAAAAAAAAAAAAAAGGCCAAGTACCGACTGAACAAAATAGGCATCAATATTTTGGCTCATAAACATTGGGAGACTAGAGGGAAAAAGAGTGAGACACAAACAGACATGCACCAACAAAATTCACACCCAAGCATACAAACACATAACTGCTCAAGCTGCGAGCTAGCATCCGTACACTCGCCACAATGGTTCTGTTCAGCATTAAAACACGCGGCTGATATTATGCAAAAATTTGAGGTGAAAAATTCACTCACAGCCGGCTGCTCACACCAAGCTCCAATAAGGTTATGCTGTACGAATGTCTCACTCTTAACTGGGGCTCATTAATCAGTTAATTAATTCAGAGTTTACTGCATGAGGGCTTTACTTGTCTTTGGTGTTTTGGTCAGTGTGTTGTAATCGTTATTACTGTTAGCCTTTAACTTTCAACATCTATTATGCTCTGTAGAAAATGATCTTGTGCAATTTCTTTGGATCTTATCATGCAAATCAAATGGAAATGGTTTATTACTGATTTGACCGTATTACTTTATGTCTTGGATATCTTGTCTTTGGTCATAGTTGCTCAGTACTATAATAGGCTAATTGATGATTATGTTTAACTAAGGTTAATGGAGCTTTATACTAAGGAGACAGTGGGCCAAACTGGGCACTGGGTAATGATAAATAGGTTCAATTGTATAAGGATTCAAATTGCACTGTCCCTTGGCCTTGTTAGGTTAATTTACATACTAATTTTCGTATAGACCACACAAATATATTGCATATGTTGCATATTGCCCTCGGTAATAAATTAATTGACTTTAGCATCCTCTTTGACCAAATTATCTGACTAGAGTCACAGATATTGACTCCTGTTGACACAGACCTGCTGCATTTCTAAAGGATTTCAGTCCTTAATATAGCATACATGGGACCAATTTTCCCTCACTATGAAACATAAAATATGCGGTCATTGGGAAAAAAACACAGAAAGTGCTACACCGTTGACACTGTTAATTACTGGTGGATAGTGATGATAATCAACCAGATATCATGCTGATGAACAGAGAAAGGCAGTGGTGATAGACGTAAAAATCCCAAGTGACAGTAACAACAGGAAGGAACATGAGAAGATCAAAAAATATCAAGGCTTGAAAGAAGAGCTGGAAAAGATGTGGGGAGTAAAAGCGACTGTGGTACCAGTGGTGATAGGAGCGCTGGGAGCTGTGACTCACAAATTGGGAAAGTGGCAGATTCGAGGTACAGCATCTGAGATCTCTGTCCAGAAGAGCAGAGTCCTAGGAACAGATAAGATACTGCACAGAATCCTCAAACTAACTCCCCAGCCTCTGGTGGAGGACCTGAGCTTGAGGAAGACATACAACCCCCCCTTTAGATGGTGAGAGGGGAATTCATATATATATATGTATATATAGCATAATTTAAGACATATTTAAACAATAAGGCTATATCTTATTCATCTTTACAGAAAACACCATAGGCAGCATTATGAATATTGTATAAAAAAAAATTATTTCCTATATCTGTAACATAAACTGTAGATCTTGATCAGCTGTTTTTCATCCAGGTACAGAGTGCATCACTTACATCACCAAATGTCTATGTATGTCGTTGGAAACGTATGTTTAAGTAATTTGGCATCTGTCTTCTTGTCTAACTGCTGATAAACCAATTTCCCCAAAAATTTTAAAATGACAGAGAGATGCTGAAAATGACTTGTAAAAATGTGTTTAGAATGTGTCCAGAATGTTAATTTTCACATGAAACATTCGAATTCAAGGAAAGATGTGATTTCATGTAACATCATTAATGGTTCAAGACGACTGCTAATCTCCTAGAATTTCATGCGCAACAGTCTCCAGTTATTACTCAGAAAGGTGCAAAAAAATTGGAAACATCCAATGAGCGGCATTTCTGTGGATGTAGACACCTTGTTGATGAGAAAGGTCACAGGAGAACGGCCAGACTGGTTCAAGCTGAAAGAAAAGCTGCAGTAAATCAGATGACCACTTTTGACAAATGCGGTGAGCAGAAAAGCATCCTGGAATGCACAACATATCCAGTTTTGAGACAGATGGGTTACAGACGCAGACAACCACATCAGGCTCCACTCCCCTAAGCCAAGAACAGAAATCTGAGGCTGCAGTGGGCACAGGCTCATCAAAACTCGACAGTCGTAGACTGGAAAAAGATAGCCTTGTCTGATGAATCTCTATTTCTGCTGAGGAAGCAGATGGTAGGTTAAGAATTTGGTGTCAGCAGCATGAATCCATAGTGAACAGCTCAGGCTGTTGGTAGTGGTGGTACAATGGTATGGGGAGTGTTTTCTTGGCACAGTTTAGGCCCCTTGATACCAATCAAATGATCAATGTTTGAATGCTAGAATCTGAGTACAGTTGCTCACCATTTACATCTGTTTATGGCCACAATTCACCATTTTCTAATTGCTACTTCCAACATAATAATGCACCATTTCACAGGGCAAAAGTCATCTCAGACTAGTTTTATGAACGTGATGATGAGCTCATGGAACTTCAGAGGCCTCCCCAGTCACCAGATCTGAATCTGGTAGAACACCTTTGGGATGTGGTAGAATAGCATGAATGTGCAGCTGAGAAATCTGCTTAATGCAACCATATCAACAGGGACATGCATTTAGTCAAAAAATGTTTCATTGGTAGAATTCATATTCAAAACTTGGGGAAATAACTAAATTTGTCCGTATGATAATTTATTTAAAAGGTGCCTGTGTTTAATAAGTACACCATGTTGTACAGATTGTCTTGCAAGCCTGTGGGAGATGGCTTTCTAGTCTACTCTAATAGATGAATAAAAATAACTACTGACATTTTCACCTCTTTACCTTATGGCTTATGTAACAATGTTAGTGTATGTTAACTGATACACAGAGGATGTCATTAGCATTTTTATAGATGCTACCAACACTTTAGATTGCAAACACATTCACCACAAGAGAAGGGCACTTGAAATTAATCAAAATGTTCTTTGTTACTGCTCAGATGAAAAACTGAATGCATTATCCTCTGCACCAGAAGGCTCCCAAGATAAACAAGAGTAAGGTAGCTGAGTGGCTCTCTCAAACTCACTTCTTTACCTACATACAGTGTATAATATAGAAACAATCACCAGTTAATATGACAAGATCACAATTGCACATGTATTCTGCCTCATTCAACCTGTGTAATTATACTGTATGTAACTCCTTGTAATTTAATTTGACTTATATTTCTAGTGGATTTGTAATATTTATAAGTAGTAGTAGTCCATTCAGTGTCCAGTTCCCATAATATTAATAGATTACTAACATAATATTAAAAGCAGTATGTGGTTATTCATATTGAATAATATTTCAGTTCAAATTAGTTAAGCTTAAACTTATGTCCATTTAAGATATTTTGGCATAGTCTTGCTTAAGTGACTACATTTCCAGTTTATCATTGTGTATATAACACATAACATAACATTTATTTTCAGAAGTATGAAGAAAGTAATTGTAAAACAAGAGCAGGAATACTTGGGATGAATATACCAAAACTGTGCATAAAACTGATGAAACTATGAATTATGAATGTGATAAAAAAGGATATGTTGTGTGGTTATTGATGTTGTGTTGTTAAATGTGTATGGGCAGGTAGACACTTTGATTTAATTGAATATGCTGTGATTTAATACAACAGATGATGATGCAGCTGTAAATTAATGGTAGTCAGTGAGTAAATTACAAAATTGCCAAAAAAACATTATTATTTATTCGAGAGGTTTCCGAACCCTCTTCAAAATACAGGTAGTGGAATGGATTTTTCGCTCTTGGAACATTTTGCAGGGTTTTTGGAAAGAGCTGGTATTATTAATTGGAAAATGGGTTGAGGTGGATGGTACAACAAAAAGCAACACCACCAAGGTCTATGGAGGTATTAAAGCTTATCACTGGCATGATTTTGCTTTTGGCTCATTGCCATTGTCAGCTAACAACAACTGAGAAGCCCTGGTAGCTCTCACAGACACACCTGCATTCAACACCTTCTGCATGTGTTGCTCCTTGCTGAGACACTGTTGTTGTATGAGGCATATTCCATTACAGCAAAAAAGAGGCAAATTGGTTCCTTTATTATACTGAAACAAACACTTTTTACAGGCATCGCTGGAAGCAGCGCTCTCCATTCATTTTGAGTTTTAGATGACCAGCAAAATTGATGCACATGTTTATGTGTAACTGTTTTAACTTAGAAGAACATATACAGACATCACTACCAGCTCCTCCACTATCAACAGCCCCCTCGAATTAATCCACTGAGCTTGTGCATGACCTGAATCACAACATTGTACAAGGTGCCTTTATTAAACAGCTTGTTACTCAGTCAAAACAATTAGGACTGTGCATTACAGAAGTGGTATCCAGGCAACTGGGTATGGCAATGCAGAAATAGAAAGAGACAGAGCGAGAGAGAGGCCCGTACATGCTGCCATAACTGATCTGTTAAATTTGACTTCATGACTGCTGATCTACTTATTTATTTTGTATTGATGTTGTTTGCAATAAGGTAAGCATGTAGTAAGGCTGTGGTGTGACTGAGACTGATGATATCTCCAAATTGCAAAGCAAAGCCACAACTGTGAATCCAACCCACAGGCTCTTGATAGAGCCAAGCTGTGCTACAGGGACTTGCTACTGAAGATAATTTTGACAGTGGCTGGAGGGCTTTTCACTACTGTTATTTAGTATTCCCACCACATAAACACGCGTGCATGTGCATGTACACTCACTACTTTTTTCTATTGCCGCCCCCAAACACACACACACACACACACACACACACACATCCTATTATACTATATACTTTAATAGATTAATCTGCATCATAGCTAATTCTAAAAAACTTTATTCTAACCCTAACCTAAACCCTACAAGCAAGTCTTAACCCTCAAACAGCCCTTTAAACTTGTGGGGTCCAGCATTTTGGTCCCTGCTGCTATAACCTTAATCATAACTACTATTTCCACTACTCTAACAATAACCTTAATCTCAACTGAACCAAATACTTAACTTAAATTCACCTTAAATTTGATGATTTGATGATTTATTTAATGTGGGACTTGCTTTTTGTCCCCCTAAGGAACACAAGTCCCCATAAAGTGACTGTGTATATAATATGAAGACCACACACATAGACAGACACACAGACACACACACACACACACGCACGCATGCACTCACATACATACAGACATACGTGCATTTATTAAAATAAAACACAGATTCACAGTGACACACCCACTATCATCTCAGTGCTTTACACAAGAGATTGGTTTCTTTTTTGATGTGGAGTGTGCCCCTGACAGTGAAGTGCAATTAGGTTGCACACTTTACACTGCTATTTAGATTTTGCTTTGTAGCTAGAGGTTTAGGAAACGCATGTGCTTGCAGATTACAATAGACATAGACATATAAGTAAACAATCTTAGATAATTTGGTAACTGACAAGGGGAAACAATACATCTAGTTCAAGACACAGGAGATGTAGAACAACTAAATCAATCTTTTGATTGCTTACTGTTACACTGTTACTTCACAATCAAATAACTTCTAAAAATCTTAACACTTCATAAAACATACACAGTACTTTCTCCTTTGGGCTAAAGAACACTGTTCGTTAACCCTGACCTCATAATCTAATATGATACATAAATGGATGGCATGTTCATGAAATGGAAGAAGAAATGCATGCTAAACAACATTATTTGGCCATTATTTAGATTATTCTTGTGTTCTGACCTTTACCAAAGGGTTAAAATAGATTAAATTTATATTAGTAGGTTAATGGACAATGTCTTTATTGCTAAACTAAATGAAAACACATTAAAAAAAACGACACCCACAAATGTAATGGTGCACAGGCACTCAACACACGCAGACACATACATATAAACTCACACGAACACACACACACACACGCTGCTTTTAGACACACGTCATTAGCCACAGCAGGTTTTAAAGTGGCAGTTTTGGATGACTTGTCACTCACTCTACTGCCTCCACCTTGCTACACTCAAGGCTGGAGGGCCAGTAACAACAGTAACAACAGTAGCGGCGGAGCCCGGCACACTATGCCAACAGCTAAGCAGAACATAAGGTGACATTGACACAGTCATTGCACGAGCACTGGTTCTACTCATGACGTCAGTGTCCTTTGACAGGGAGCACGCAGGATGTGGGCTCGCTGAATCATGTGATTAGCCATCCCTATCTCTATTTGTCAGAATCAGCTGTAGCACTGCTACCTGTATACTGAGAGGTGGGCGGCTTGATGCATGAGAGCTGCGTATGACAAGTACTGTCCAGAGAGAGAGAATGAGACACAGACAACCAGACAGTAAGAGAGACAGACAGACAGACAGACAGACAGACAGATGGACAGACAGACAGACAGACAGCAGTAGAGAGCTGTCGTCTGGTTGGAGCACCTGAAATAGAATACTGGGGCTTTATGCCATCAGTCATGAAGCATCCATAAAGCATGCAGAGATAAGGTTAAACAGCATTTAAAGCACATGGTTATAAATGGTTGACCATGACCTTAAAGTCTCAAGGGAAGAGAGGATAAAAACAAAAAGAGGGAAGCAGTGAGAGAGGAATGAGAAGGACAGAGCTAAAGTAATGAATATTAAAAGAGATAAAGGACAAGAAAAGGACAGAAATGAGAGCATGTAAGAGTGTGATATAAAAGGATGTTAAAGACATACTGTCCAGAGTTAGGCTCAGTGATAAACAGAGAGTGTCAAATTGATGATACCACATAAATATATATATAAATAGTATATATAGAGAGGTTAATAAAGAGTAGGAGCAGGGATAGGAAAAGGCAAATGAAAAGGCAGAGGACTATGTATTTGTGCTTTGTCATTGGTTCACTTGTGTTTTATTTCCTCTACAAATGAGTATTTTAGGATTTTATCAAATGAATATCAAAAGAATGTGAACCTTTGGCCTTAAACTTCTCATCTATGGAACAAAAACATGTACTTCATTGTAATAATCATAGTAAAAATAATGGATATCATATAAATACTTTGCACAAAAGACTAGGGAATATCCTTTAAAAAAAAACTTAGATCCTCAGGAACTTCCTCTGCTCCCTCTTGTCTCTGTTAAGATTATAAGCGAGAGGACTCATATATAATATACATATACAATTAAATTTTATTTGTGTCTAATTATGTTAACATTCCTTTAACACCCCAGTTATGATTCATTTTTCATAAATGAATCGATCAGCACTTCAGCATAATTCTGCTCCCCACTTTTACCTGTATGTGTTGTCACAGAGTCAAATACAATGTCAGATCTAATTGAGTTGCAAAGCTGTTTTCACAAACAGTTACAACTGGGGGCGAAGGCTGAGCTGCTACCATGCTTGTCAATAAAACCCCATTAAAATGAACACATCATAATTACTGCCTCTATTATCCTTCAAGATCTAGGACAGAGGCGCCTGCTTGTAATTGGCTGACTAACTACCCCATATGTGCATGGCCAATAGAAATAATTGTCCTTGTGTGTAGCAATGACATGTTAACAGAGTCATATCAGAGTTTGTGACTAAAACAATCAATTCCAAGGTGCTCCCAACCAACATATTCCTATTGGCATATTAATGGTTGAGTAAACAGACTTGTGCAAACATTAAAAAACTGCTGCATAGTAGAATCACCCCAGCTCTTTTTTTATAGATTTACTCAAGCTAAGGTGGCTCTCATTTTCCTTAATTTTCTTTGAGTGTTGAAAACAAAAGGAGTAGCACCTGTTGTTTGCCTTGTGTGTAAGAAGGTTTATTATTACACTAACAGTCTAGCAATCAGTAAACAATGACAGTTGTTTGGGTTGTTCAAAACAAATTATGTACAATATCTATAAACCCAGATCCTTGATGGGACACACATTTGATAGAAAAGCAAAGTGGACTCTTTCAGATATGGCATTTGCAGCAATCTTTCCACATCTATAAGCTGCTTGAGCGGATTTGATTTATTCACCATCTTAACTTGCGAGCGGTTGTGGCTTAGTTGCACCACTCCTCTTGCTACACAAAAAAAAAGAAGAGATTAAGAGACTAATGCTTTTAGAACAAAGTGGAGCTGCCAGTCTGTTGTGAGCTTTGACACTATGCTGTTTTAAATCTGCAGAAATGAAGAGCTTACAGAGGTAAGGATGTAGTAATGCTCTCATCTCCTAAAGGAATTAACAGTCCTCATGTTGAAGGGGAAAATGAATCTTTGATTAATAGTTAGGATAGGGGTATGCACAGATGTAGATAGCATCTTTCTAATCTCTACTTATGATGTGTTACCACACACAAACACATGAACACACGCACACACACACACACACACACACAAACACAAACATATTTTTTCTTCTTGTGTGTACAGAAGAGCATGAAGAGGCAAGATGGATTGTGTAGTGTTTGAGGATAGATTGTTTTGGAAGCCAGATGTGAAACTGGGATGATGTCCTGCATAAGTTACATACTAAGATCAGACCCCAAAGCTTGCCAAAGAAACGTGGTCCAATCCAAATTCCTCTTTTGCTTCCAAAAAGATCAGATTAGGATTTCTTGATATTGAGTGCTCTTTCTTTGCTTTAACAAAATCTAACTTTAATGTTTTATCTTCAGGCAATGACCTTTCAACCAACAGATTCTTCTTGTTACATTGCTGTTATTCATTATCCCTCACATTGACCCAGACTGTGTCATAAGAGCGTTTTCAGACGTTACTGTGACATAAATGTTAAATCTTTGTTGAATAGTCGTTGCACTTATGCATGCTTTGGATAATCTTTTGATAGAATCAAATAAAAAGGAAACTGACATTTCAGGAAAAAAAAACCTAATTTCATTTTCAAACAGACTTTCGAATGCACAGAAGTATTTGCATGAATTTCTCATCGTGCTGAGGAATTACTATAATTGTGTCACACTGGTGCCAGCCGAAGGAGGTTCCAGTTGTCTGCTTTAAACTTTAATTTTGTTCAGTTATGAAGCTCTACTTTCCTGAAAATGTAACACAGCAAGGAGTGAAAATATTTTCTTACTTCTTGCTGCAATTTTAATTATTGATTAGGCTTAGTTTGATTAAACCTGGTTTAAAGGGGGCGGTGTGTAAACAGATTGACTCATCTTTCTTAACTCTCTTAGGCCATATGGTTGATGCATTTCATGCTTCCTACAATTCTTTCTATTATTCACTATGCTCTCTCCCTCTCTATTTTTCCCTTTTCTCTCTCACCCTCTAGGCACCATTCAGTACACACATATTATGCTGTGCAGACTGTAGATATTATACTCTAAAGGCGCCTGTAAGTCACGTTTTGGGGAATGATCAAATTAATTAGTGAACACAATCTTAATGGCTAAAACTTAAACATCACAATCATTTCCTAATCCAGATAAAAATGTGAAAAGCCCCATATTTCTGCTCCATGCGGTTGTCAGCTTGTTCCTGGTGAAGGTCATTCCCTTGCAGGTACCTTTTCTGTAATTTACTATTGATCATCCGGACACCTGCTTAAACCGAACGTTTTCAACATTGTGTGAGCTGTTTATAATTAGTGTTCAAAGAGAAGGCAGATTACGGCTGTGTATGTGTGTGTCTGTGTTTGTGTAAGTATGTACATACTGCAGTTCGGCAAATGGGTGGCCGGGTGATGGAAGCTCATCAACTGAGTGATAATCTAATTACCGCCACAGACTAAGATAGATGGAGCCACGTAGCAAAACACACATCTTTGTGAGATTTAATTTGTGCTGTAAAAGCTACACAAATAATTTAGGGCCTTACGAGAGATATGAATTTTGATGCATGTATATTAGTTATCACAGCTCTCAAATGGGGTCTGTTACATAATTCACAGCATGCCAGCTTGTCGAGACAAACTGAGAGTCGGACGAAACAAACTGAGAGACAAATTGAATGCCGTTACTGCAGGATCTGATTAAAAGCAAAGGGGAGCAACATTTTGAGAGTTATTGATGAACAGTGACAGATGTGATGGCTGCCAGTAACAGATACCGCTCCCCCACCTCTGTTTTTGTGGTCGGCTTAAGTTAATTTGTTATCCAGGCTCTTTCTATTTAAAAAGGCTGGAACATTAGATAGAGATTTCGCTATGACTAAGGGAGATGGAGGTAATATTGTATTCATATGGCAGCTACTGCAAGTGCATACTGTATGAGCAAATCAATGTTGATTTTGGAGGTGCATACAAATGATGATGGTTTCCTTCCAGAGCTGACAGTACTTTCATAACATCTGACCCCCGGAAAGAGATGGCTGTGGTTCCCCTCTCCCACATATGCATTGCCAAATCGCAATCTGTCAGCTGAAGGCCTCAATTGTTTAATAATTGTTTTTTTTTTTTAATAAATTGTAACCCAGTGAGGTCATTTTAATCAATCCTTGTAATTACAAATTACAAATCGTTTTGTGCCAAGGGAGCTTTGTGACATGGCCACTGTAAAATGGTTCCATGGCACTAGATCAGCTTGGTTACTTTCTCACCATGGTGGAAAAGGAATGCTTAAGAACAGTTTTGAGTCTTGAAATTTATGGAGTTCACTTTGTTTATATAAATTCTTTCTTTCTTTATTCCTTCTTTACAGGTCCTTTGCTCTGATTAATTAAATTAAATGAGGCTTAAATGAGCTTGTTAATATATTGTAATATTCAGACAGCATAGTTTTCTGGTCTTAAAGAAGAAGGAACTACAATATAAATTTAATGATCAATAGGCCTGATTAAAAAGCCAATACGTATATGAAGCCTTTGATGTAGCAAAGTCTTTCTACGCTTTATTTCATTGTTAGACACTATTATTTAAGTATTGTTCTTTTTTGTTGTTTTTTTTTACCTCCACACTCACTTCTTTTTTAAATAAACACGTTCTCAAACGTTTATTACTAGACAATTTGTTTGAAATAAGTCATAATCTCTATGATATATTACTTTATTATATCAAAAGTCTAAGCTTAGGAAAGTTATGAAAACATTGTACAATGGTATGTCACTTTAGTATAGAGATGTGATCTGTTTTGATGAATTACTAAGAAAATGAAAATCGTCAACTTTATCTTTAAATTGTAGATGTAGTACATGGTAATTCATCTAAAAACCAAATCCACCTTCAAAACAGTTTTCCAGATAACTATGGGGAATTGTAATGTAGTATTAATAATACAATTCTGCAGGTATGAAGTTACATATTAACTCATTCATGAATAGTAAATTATGTATCTGGATACATAAAATGTTACATAATAGTCCAGTGTAAACAAACACCAGTAGTGTTCCTCAAGAGCAATGACTTAATACACATACAAATAAGGCAAATAAAAGAGCAGAAAAAAAAAATAAAGTTGTATTTATATCCATACAGACTGGAAGATAGATAGCTGCTTTTCAGTGTAAACACCTTTTGTATTTTTCAAATGATTTCTGCAGTGCAAAAGGTAAAGGTTTAAGAGAGGTCTTGTACACATCCAAGTTTTAGTGAGCGATTCATAGATCCAGAATTCTGTAGACTGAACAGAAGCATGAAATTCTGCACTCTGTTGATCAGTCATAGGCCTGTTGCTTTCAGTTAGTAGTGCGCTGGATAAAAGGAGGCAATAGCTGTATGTTGAGCTTTTACAATTTGCCTAGACCTAGACTGCAGTATCTCTGTGTTAAAAAAATACTTGTAAAAACATGTTTTGTTGACAGCAAGCAGGTTGCAGGCTATTGTTGTTTGTTTGTGTTGTAGACTATGAGTAGGAATAGATAGATAGATAGATAGATAGATAGATAGATAGATAGATAGATAGATAGATAGATAGATAGATAGATCTATTGATTCTGTCTGAAAGCTCTGCAAAAATTCTAAATTACTACCACAAGCATAACAGGTAAGTAAAATGGTGAGATATGCAGAGGTCAGGTGATTCTGGGAGTGCCAGCAGAGCCCAAGGCCAACAGAAATTCATCTTCCAGCTGATTTTCACTGTGTCACATGCCCTGTCTCAGTCTGCAACAGCAGCTGTTATTTCTCTTCTAACAGCTCTTTTCTCCCAATTTTCTCTTTACCCTGTTTCTCAATTGTCCACCTCCCTGCCATTTTAATTCCGCCATAGGAATCAACTGTATTCTCTAAGTATCTTGTTGACAGGCTCAGAGAATATGAATCTGATTCGGAGACAACTGGCAATCTGCTGTCCTTCACATATCCATGCCTCATCTCCCTCTCCCCCTTCTCTTGCTGATCCATCTCCTTCATTCCTGTGTTGACGGAAGCCCATTTTAGATGGAGTATCCTTTAGAGTCACGTACCATTCTCATCAGCGAGAACGAGTTTTTTCACATATCCTACAAGGCCCTCTCAACCTCAGATTTATTGTCAGTATGGAGGCTGAAGTTGACTGCTTCCTCTCTGTGATGTATTTTCATTGATGCCCTGACATTCTGGAGTGTAGAGATGAGCTTTTACCATCGATAAAACACACTTTTGTTGGTGTGGACGTAGAGGGTCATGAGTGTGTGACAAAAGATGTTGTTTTGTTTTTTTCATGTTTTATGTTTTGATGTTCATTATTCCTTCCCCTCTCATGCATTAGAAGTGAACCTCTGCTTTACTCCATCAAGTGCTGTCTATCTTTCAGTTCAAACTAAATGTCTTTCCATATATGTCTTCTTTTAATGTTTAATACTTTTCTTTTAAATCCATTCACTGTCAATCTCCTACAGATCCTCCCCTCCCTCCCCTTAGGCTCCACCCCATCTCTTCCTCCCGGCTTCCTCGTATCCATTTGATGGCTTTGTCCTTCACCTTGCCCTCTTCTAGGTAGCAAATCAATAGAAAGTGAACAAGGCCAAACGTCACGCTTTCCATGATTTCCTTCTCCTCTTGTTTTGGTTGGACGTGTATTCATGCACACTGATATATAATATTTGTCTAGCAACGCTATATGAGCTAATTCAGGTTTATTCGAAATCACAATGATAAAATTATCCAATGTTTAATAACAATGACATTCATTATGTCTCATACATTATCAGTGTTTTCTTTTCTTTCTTTCTATTTTCCATCTAGCCCACAATGCTGACATGAGGTCAGACATGCTGTTTCAAAAAGTGTAATGTGTTCTACCAGATGCTAATCTCTAATCAATTTTACCTAGTGGCAGTCCAGCCCAGCTCTTCTGACACAATTCTTCCTGAGTGAACACAATTTATATAGTTATTTTGGACCTCTCGGATGAGAGACCGAAATAAATTCATAAGGCTGCTAATTTACTGTGATACACTGTGTAGCCTTGTAAAGCCCAAAAAAATTTCAGAAGATTTAGGTCTGGAAATCAATCACTGAGAAGTGTTCAAGTACAGTCAGAAACACACTGGACCCATCAGTAAATTATGGTAACTTCTGAACCTTAGGATCTATTATTACACCATCCTTGGTGTGATCGATATTATAAAACGGAGCTCAACTCAGCCACTGCGTGGCCTGTGTCTCAAATACATGCACCAACCGATTTTGGTGGCTAATTTATATCCAGTTCAATCAGAGGTAAGTTGAATGAGTGGTGCAACTGTGTAATTGTAAATGTAAGGTTTATGATACAACAATGTTGTATGGTTGTTGTTTTTTTTACATCTTTCTCTAATTCAGAGTAATCACAAATTTGATCACAACCCTAAAATAGCCCAGGTGTTAGAACAGTTTAACTTTAATGTGTAGTGCCAAACATCACCAAGCTGATACTGAAGCTGATTAATATCGTTTATATAAATTATTGCTTTTTTGCTAATGCTGAGCAATGCAGTGTTCAACCAATAGTTATGTGTTCATCTTTGTTCAAGTTGTGAATTTTCATGATAACATTAACCTCTCAGCTGTATTGCTACAGTATGAAACTCAGTCGAAGTTTGCATTTCTTGTTTCTGTGTGTTTTGTAGACTTATTTCAGCTTCAATTACATTTAATTTACAAATGTGATCATGGATCTACAGGGCATACAGTATATACTGCACATTACTAAATGGTGTCAACACATCTTACAAAACTGTCACATGGTAGCCCTGTTTTCAAGAAAAATAACTCTGTGTGTGTGTGTGTGCGTGTGTGTGTGTTTTTTTTGTGTGTGTGTATGAGTTTCAGCCACAAAAATAAACCAGTTACCAGTTTTAACATCGCTGCTGATTGGTCTACATGCTTTTTCACCTGACTTCCACCCTCCCTCCCGTCATCATTACATCATCATCATCATCATTACAGCTGCAAGAGGTCAAAATAACCAGCCTGCACAGACAGCTAAGGTTTTCGTTTTTTGTTTTTTTACAGGAGGACAGTCTCTCCTGTTTTATTATTGCCTTGGGACCCCTCAGATTTATCATCTCATGACCCTTTGGGGTCTGGTCCTCTATATCTTGGAGGCCTAAGATCTAGATCCAGAAATGTGCAAAACTAGGTAGCATGGTGGTCATGTAACATCATTTCAATCAGTTTTACTTAATAAATGTAAGTTTTATTAAACTTAATAAATTGTAAGTGTATTCACTAATTTAAACAAATAACATGTATATAGAGTTACATATGTAGCAAACTGTGAATTATCACTTCTTTTAGATCAGCTTTAGAACATAGCTGAAATATTTTGGTTTGGCTTAGTCAGTAGGGAAACTTTTGTGTATGTAGTTTGCAGAATATGATCATAATAATTTCTTTGGCACTAACCTGAAGGTTTCCTGTGATTGTTTTTGAGACCATCTGTGCAGAGTATTTCTGGGTTTGTGCTCAAAAGCATCTGCACTATCTCTGGTTCAAGTAGCAGGAAACTTTCAAGCAAAAAGGCACCTTAGATACATCTTTTTAAACCAGATCTCCACCTGAATCAGTACTGGAGTTTAATCAATAGACAAACGCTTTCACACTTATTACCTGGGCTCAACCCAACTTTTCTTCTCTATGGAGGTGCTGTTTTTAAAATAAAACCACATTTTCTGACATGTGTAGTCCTGCTAGTTGTTTTCAGGAATTTTAATCTGAATAAATGAGAGGAAAAGAGAAGGCATAATGAATACAGTGTGGGACTGATGAGCAATAACCTCACACTAGTAGCCAGAGACTCTGAAGGACTGACTCACTCTAATGGGAAGTGCCCTTTAATGAGAACTGGTAGTGATTGTAGGTGGTAGTATTAAGACAGGCAAAGGAGGATTGAAAAGTCAAGGGTCACACCGGCTCACCTCCTTGGGCTTTGTTCGCCATTACCATGGTGGTATACACTAGTCATGGTGCTGCTTGCATTATGCCGCAACATCAAAGAGGAGACTCATTTTCTGCCTCTTTAGCGGAAGACCTGCGGAAACAGAGATGCTTGGGTGGGAGTAGGAGGGAATTGTGCTGTTGAGGGATAATGTGTGAATGTGTGTGTTTTTGGTTGCTAAGGAACTGTCTGGCAAACCATCAGACGCAGGCAGAGAGAAAGATCAAATTTTTTTATGATAACAAAACAAAAAATTTTAGGACTTTTGCATAATAAACAGGGATTTTTAAAACTCTTTACAAGAGTCTGGTTGAGCAAGAGAGAAGGGAGTGAGAATGTATTCGCTTAATTTAGCATTTGTTGTTGTTTGAGTTTAATTTTGAGCAAAATGGATATTCTGAGCATCACTAAAAAAATATAAACCTTTTCTAAATAGATCTAAACATTTTAATTTGATTTGAATGTAATGACTGTAATGACTATTATTGTTATTATTATTGTTATTATTATTTTTATTATTATTATTACTTATAATAATAATAAATAATAATAAATAATAACTTATTAAAAGTTTTAGTAGCAGCAGTATTATTAGTATTAGTAATAATTGCCCAAATATATGAATATCTTTGCACATAAAATTCTTTTTTCCAGAGACTGTGTTGACTGTTGATTATCAGGACCATATTTCTCATAAATCTATCATCTGTTGTAAAGCGGATGCTACTGTTTTTTTACTTTCCTTATTTGAGTATTCGAACCATAATCAAACCACACACAAAGTTGAAAATATACCATTAAGGGATATTTAGAATCTGGACTAGAGGATCTGGACTAAAAGGCTTAACAATTTCTGTTTTTTTCTCTCCCTTGAAGCAGTCTTGCTTTGTGCTGTAAAATTACTACTCTGCTATGATAACATGTTATAACTATTCAAGGGCTTCAGATCCACAGTGGACCTACAAAAATCAAACTAGAATTGTTTTCATAACAATGGTGACTCAGAATAATAGTCTTTTAGAAATCAAAGCTACCGTATACTGTTGCTATAGTATGTTATAGTGTAGTGAGAGTACTTGTGTGAGGGCTTTGTTATGAGTTCATTGTTGATAATGAGGGGTTAAACCTTCAGGATTTGGTTTTACTCTTCAATTTAGGTCTTATAGCACCAAGCAGTACAGAAACCTCCGGTCCTCATAGTATCTTTTTTCTCCCCTCAATTTCCATTCTTCCTCAGTTCAGCTGGTACAATATAAATTAACAGCTTACCTTATTAATGTCATCTTATCATCAGTATTAATTATGATTCAAAGCTATATTGAACAGCCAGGGAACAGAAACTGAAATGCACCCCCCCCCCATGATGGTTTACTGAAAATTAAATTAATATCTATAAAAAGGATTTTTGACCAATTATCTACCCTATTATCTTGCCAAAATATAAGAAAGCTACCTAACAACTCTAAATTGGCCTTGGGAATCAGTGAGTCTCTGGCAGAAGCAGGTATGAGAGGTGAACTCAAGACTTAGGAACCAGAAAACACTTACAGTAGTATATCTCTCTCAGAGAGTGCTGCATTGTCTTAATATGATGTCTCTGTAAACTAACTGTTAAGCTCAAAAACAGACAGAGAGGATGGCATAATATTGGGATATTAAATAAAATCTAACAAACAGAAAAATAACCATGGTGAATCATACTGTTTGGTTTATGAAATGAAGGTACCACTCTAGGCTAGCGTCGAGTAGAAAATCAGGAATCTTTCCTCAGTCAGGTGAATTCACCTTATCCACCAAGTCCACCAAGTCTCTCCAGATTCAAGTGAAAGTTTAGCGACCAGTGATTTGCCTCACTGTAATGTGTGAGTAAGATGGCTAACACTGACCTTATTTAAATCCAATTTGAGCTTGTGATTTATTCCCACTGCTTCACGTTGTAGTAAATAAATAAATAAATAGATAAATAAATGATCAAGGCGAAAGCTACAGCAAAATTGATTTATATTGATATGCAACCACAACATTGAAAGCAGTTACTGCTTTCAATGTTGTGGCTCAGCGGTGTGCATGTTCTTTGTATTTCTCTATCTCTTTGTTGCCTTATGTTTCAGTGTGGGTCCATAATAAGACCCCAGAAAATATCACACTGTGATTTGATGCCTCCCTCTTCCTTGTGTCCTAGCAGAAGACTAGAATTACATTCAGTCCCCATAAATTACTATGTTTACTTATGCTACTTTCATGACCTTCACCACAGGTCTTAAGAGCACTGGGGATGGAAATAAAGGTAGACTAAAAAAATGTCTTATACACATTTTATTCATTATCATATTACTGTTATTCTATCAAATTGTTCGAAGAAATGCAAATTCAGTAGCATAAACTTTGACCTAATTTCCTATGAATTACATAGTTATTTATATTCAACCATTCTGTATTAGCTTTAAGATTTTGGGGGGACATTATAGATTCAGCAGTAAGGGGTTTTGGTTGGAAGGTCATTGGCACCTGCCATGGCAGCAACCTGAGAACCCGCTGGTGGACAGTGGTGATGAGGGAGATGTCAGGCTGAGGAGGGAGGTCTTTCAGGCCTGACTGGCTCAGAGGTCTTCTGAAGCTGCAGAAAGGCACCAGGAAGCCAGAAGGGCTGCAGCTGCATCAGTGGAAGGAGCACTTTAAGGAATTCTTGAACCTGACCAACATGGCCTCTCAGGGAGAGGCAGAGTTTTAAGACTCGGGGGAAGCCTCGCACAAACCTCTGGTAGAGGTCTCCAAGGTAATTAAGAGGCTTGCCTGTGCCGAGGCACCAGGAGTGGAAGAGATTTGCCCTGAGTTGCTGAAGGCTCTGGATATTATAAGGCTGTCTTGGCTGATAGGCCACTCCAGTGTCATATAGAGGTCAGGGATGGTATCTGTGGACTGGCAGGCCGGGGTGGTGGTTTCCATTTTTCATTAGGGGGATCGGAGGGTGCGCTATCACACTGCTCAGCCTCCCAAAAAAAGCTTAGTCCAGGGATTCAGGAGGAGCAATGCAGATTCCATCCTGGCCGTGGAAGAGTGACCCAGCTATGTCTCCTTGCAAGGCTACTTGAAGGGTCATTGGAGGTTGCCCATTCTGGTTGCATTAGCTTTGTGGATTTGGAGAAGGCCTATGACCAGTTCCCTTGGTGGATCTTGTTGGGAGTACTGAGGGAACATAGGGTTCTGGGGCCATTGCCACAAGCTATTCTGTCCCTATATAACTTGTGGAAGAGTTGCGTCCTTATTCTCAGCAGGAAGTCAACACGTTTTCAGTGGGTGTTGGTGAAGGTTGTCCCTCATCACGATCCTGTTTTTGATCTTCATGGACAGAATTTCAAATTGCAGCTGGGGGAAGGAGAATGTCCAGTTTGCAGAACTCAGAATTCCCTCTTTGCTTTTTGCAGAAGATTTGGTTCTGATGGCTTCGTTAAACCATAACTTTCAGCATGCACTGGAGCGGTTTGCACCTGAGTGTTAGGCTGGGATGAGAGTCAGCAATTCCAGATCTGAGGCCATGGTTCTCTGCAAGAAAATGGTGGATTTCTCCACTTATGTTGGAACAAAGTTTCTGCCCCAAGTTAGGGAGTTTAAGTATCTCAAGATCTTGCTCACAGGTGAGGTTAGGATGGAGGTAGAGATTGACAGGTGGATTGGTGCAGCATCAGCAGTAAAACAGGTGTTGTACCAGACTTTTGTAGTTAAGAGGGAGTTGAGCCAAAAGTCAAAGCTTTTGGTTTACTAGTAGATCTACGTTCCACCCTCACCTATGGTCATGAGCTTTGGGTAATGACCAAAAGGACGAGATTGCAGATACAAGCAGCTGAAATGAGTTTCCCAAGTGGAGTGGCTGGGCTAAGCCTTAGAGAAAGGATGAGGATCTCTGACATCTTTGGGGAGCTTGGAGTAGAGGCGCTGCTCCTTTGTGTCAAAAGGAGCAAGTTGGGGTGGTGATTAGGATGCCTCCTGGGCGCTCTCCATTGGAGGTCTTCCAGGCATGTCCAGCTGGTAGGAGACCCCGGGGTAGACCCAGAACACACAGGAGAGAAATATATCTCATCTGGCCTGGGAATGCCTCGGGATCCCCAGGAAGAGCTGGAAAAGGCTGCTGGAGAGAGGAAAGTCTGAGCTGTCTTGCTTAACCTGACTGGATTTTGGATAGGCGACAGAAAATGGATGGATGGATGGATTTTGTAGCTGAAGTATATTTATACTGAACAAATCTGCAAAATAGTGCACTTGAGTTCACTTTCAGTAGAACGAAATGTGATCATCATCTGCAGTCTAGAGTCTTTTACTGAGTTAGATTTCACAATGTCTCTGCAACAACATTATTGATAGCTTCTTAGATATGTACAATAAAAATATGTTTATGTTCATTATGTATTATATATTAAGTGAAGAAAGAGAGGAGAAATGCAACTATATCGTATGAAAGGTAAATGAAACATGATGACAAAAGATTTAAAGATGTGATGAAAAATTGGCATTAAAGTCATGCAGAGAAAAAGGGCAAAGAAAGATTTCTGATGCAGACAGCAGCTGAGACTTGTAGAGAGATCATGAACTGATTTCATTAATACAGTCACTGAAAGTCAGTGTAGTAGACCACTAAAGCAGCCCCCTACTTCTCCTTCCTAAAATAACCATTATCTCAGAGACCTTGGACTTGTGAATTAACTCAGTTACATAGCACAGGTTTTCTGAAATTATCAGCATCAAAAAAATACCCAGCAACAACAACGCCATCTCCACAAGTCTATCATAAAAAAAAGAAATTTGTGTAGTAGATTATTTAACCTTTAACCTGACAAAATTTGAAGTTTCCGCAGGATAATCTTTAGGCTGCTGTAACACCATGTCAGCTCCACCAAAGTATTTAGAGAAACAAAAGTGTTTTGCTGAAAACGATTTAGTGTAACCGTTACAATTGGATTTTCAGCCACAACTTAACAGGTGCTGTCTTGATTAAAACTAGTATGTTACAAAAAAATCTCTCAACAGAATTAAACCAAACTTGAAACTGGTGTCAATACTGTTATCTATCTGTCAAAGAAAGTTTTTCCTTTGGCTGATTGCTCTTTCTTCAGTCAGAATACCTGTATGCACTATGGGTAAAAAGGGTAAATGAAATACGAACTTTGACCAAGCTTTTTGAAAAAAGTTGCATCAGTTGTATCTTTATGCGTTCAACATATGTAAATCAAAAAAAATAAAAATACATAAAATAAAATCAGACATCTCAGAGGGAGTGAGACAGTGGTTCAACATTAGCCCAGACCCATTCAATATTTACAAAATATCTACAAACTACAGGGTGAGAATACACTAGTATGTGCGTAGAAAGGCTGGTTATGCGCATTGATGTATTTGATTTCGATGGTTTGAAGATGGGTTCATGACTTTCATGAGCCAGGCTCATTAGTGGTCTCTAAATACTCCAGCAAATGGACTGAGCTATTATTATAATATGAAGCACTGGTACTTTCAAACAGGTAAAGTTGGATCTTATCCATCCACAAATGACAGATAGATAGATAGATAGATAGATAGATAGATAGATAGATAGATAGATAGATAGATAGATAGATAGATAGATCATGTAAAAATCATGTAAAATATAATGGCATGTAAATTCATGTGTTCAGGTACATAATAACTGCAGTTATTAGCCCACACATGTAAAAAGAAAAAAATATATATACATGAGACATGATGTAAAGGGACAGGAAGGTTCGTCTAAACTTACCACTAGATGGTGCTAATGTGTTTCCCACCCTGTTTCTAACAGCAGATGGGTGCCCTGTTTGTAATGCTTGAACCATTTAAGGTTAAACACATCAATAGAAATATTCATTTTAAAAATCCTAGAAATATGAATTTCCCACTATACTAAAAAATGAAAAGGATATTTAACAGGTTCAGCTTAGTATAAGCTGTGTTCATCTTCTGCAAGGACTGGATAGAAAATAAGAGTGTGTTGTTGCCATGGACAACCAGATCATTAAAATAAGTCATGAAGTATAGATAATAATTTTTTTTTTTAATACAATTGATGCAGACTGTGATTACATAGAAAACACAACGAATGGTTACGGAAAAAGTGTAAATTGAATACATATACATACATACACTGTAAAGAAGCTATTACACTTCAGGCCATACATCTCAGAATGTATAAGCAGCTATGGCTCCGGCAAAATAATGCACCTTAAACAGCTCTGAAGTTTGTGGGAAATAATGTGCTTATAATGTGAATATGAGCAACTCGGTCAGCCTTATTTTGCATGTTAAAATTCATTGTGTGTAACACCTGTAGGCACTTCACAGAGTCAGAAGGTTGTCTCTTGCTTTTGTGTACATGTACTGATGATGAACGCAACCCATATGCATACTTCAAGGCCTTGAGAGTCTACAAAGACTTGCAGCAGGTGCTGACTCTTACTTCTGCATGATACACATCCAAGCACAGGCGCTGCGCAGCTCTATAGGGATGAGTTGGAGTCTTTGTTTTGCATTCAACCCCTTTGATATCACCTGGTGGGGAGGGTGGGGAGGGTGGGGGTGGTGGGGGGGAGCAAAAGAGACAAGGTGGAGGGAGGGAGATTGATGGGAAGTAAAAAATGTACCTCCTGCTTCCCTGTATTGTCTCTGCTGTCCAGGATCAGAGAACGGAGCCACTCTGGATTAGTCAGTACACGTGTAAGCTTTGTTATTTATATACTGTTATGTGAATAAGCAGCAGTGGAGGGTGGCGTTTTGAATGAAAAGGAAACACAGTTTTACATCTCCTTGTTAATGTAAATATAGGACATTTAAATACTCCAATGGAAAAAATTATGAATCTTGAGATCTTGCAATAGGATATTGTGACAGGTAATCCTGATGCCTGTATTACAATAGTTATCTGTCTATTAGTCTTTTTCTTTTTTTTTTGCTTCAAATTGTGGTGCCTATTTTTACAATAGTTATATTGTCATGAGGTTGTAAATATATCATATGCCATGGACTATGCTGTATGGCTTTTAAGCTGCTGTAACCAAATTTATTTTTTTTTATAGTAACGATAGATCAAATTACTATGTGTAATGTGAAAGGGGTCACTTGTAGTGGTGATCCCACAAAAAAATGATCACCCTTAACTTCACACCCTCATCACAATCACCAGCCTTGTTTTAAATGCAGCTAGCAGGTGGCCGTTCTTAGGCAAAAAGGCTCTTAAAACCCATTGTGTGCTACCACCAAATGGTAGACTAGCATGTAAACACAGTGAAGTATTTAGCACCTAAATATCCAGATATTTCCCCGAAGAGTTGGTGGAGACCAGTTTTGGCCACAAAACACAGCTCTAATGCCAATGTTGCTGCATATTTACCTTGTTTATAAATAAGCAATCGTTCGCTGACGTGTTTGCCTCATGATTTCAGTCAATGCAGGTTTAGTTTAAAAAATCTAAATGTTTCCCGCCTAATTTGATAAGCGGAAAGAAATTCTGCTTTTAATAATAATTCATTCTTATCCAACTACTGAGCTTTATTGTTTAGATTTGTTGTTTAGGACATTTTCCACTTTAAAGCTTTACCCATTACCCATACCTGCCATGTAACGGTGAATACCTTCCGAGAGTGAACGGTGCACACGGTCCTTTAGCTGTACATGTAATGGATTCTTCTGGAGAGCACAGTAGCTTGATGTGTTGAAGGAACCAAACTGAGTCACTCTGCATTAATCTCCATACAAGTTCACTGAGGAAAAAAACAGAAAAAAAAAGAAGAGGAAATGTTCCCCAGATCTGGAAAGCTGGTCACCGTGGTACCACACTGCAGTGTCACTCCCATCACCTTTGATGGGTGGGGGAAGGTTACTCTGTGTGGGCGTTTGTTGGTGTGTCTACACATTGACATACAAGCTGACCGAAGTGACTGTGGACCAGATGGACCTTGATGTGGATGGCTTGATCAAGTGGAGCGTTATCAGACCACCCACTCTGGCTGACATAAGCTGTGAGGGCTAAGCGTATTAGGAAGCAGGGGGTCCGAGGGGACTATGGAGACACTTCAGAGTAATAAACTCATCAGGAGTGAGACAGATACACCTGTTCTCTACAGGGTGACTGAGACAGAGGGCACAGAGAGGGAAGGAGACCAGGAAAATAGGATGAGGAGTGGATGGTATAGTGCACAGACAGAAGGAAGAGGATGACCATGTGCCTGAGCTGGGGGTCTGAGGGGGTGTGGATAAAGGGGAAGAGACAGAGATGCTCGGCTAGAGAGGATGAGACTGTAACCATCCCTAGAGTCAAAACAGCCGTAGACAAGACAAACTGAGCTGCCCTAGTTGAGTCCACATTATGCCAAACACTGAAGAGGAAATCTCAAATCCTGTTTCTGAATCTGCAGTCTTTTGAAATGAATAGGACAATGCTACTCAGAAGTGTTGTATGGTAAAATTGAACAATTAAAAGGTTCATTTTGGGATTCACTGAGATTACTTGTTTGATATCAGACCTGACTGAAGGTCATTATACCAGTAAACAAGACTCTGAGATATTATGTCAAAATATGAGGAAAGTGAAGGGCTTTCAAAATGCAAATTTACATTTTTTTTGTAGCAGTCCAGCCTTGATAGACATGGGTAATCTAACACACACAGGCAGCCATGTAGAGGGAGAGCAAAGACTATAAAGTCCTGATAAAGTGAGATGAGATGTGAAATAGAGTGAGAGAGATACAAATCCACTCCCTCCACATACAGTAAGCCCAATGAAAGACAAATATAGACACTCTAGTAGGTCACCTCTTTATAACTGGTCGATAATTTTCAACAATTCTACGACACTTGTTCTTGCTGATTTTCCAGAAATAATGCAGTGACCCATATGATTCTATCTCCTTTGTAGAAAATCACTTTGACCCATTTTGATTTTAAGTAGTCCATGTTCTTATTTTTGTCTTTTATCATATAAGCGAATGAATCAAATGGATCAGAAGAGCATGTTTGGATATATGCTTACATAGATATTATTCACAGTCAATCCAAAAAAGACTATACTCATCTCACTGCAAGCAAGAGTCTGGTGGACCAATATTATTCTAAAGCATTATTATTCTTATTATGTATTAATTTCGACTTGGTGGTCAGATGGTGCTTTAAACACAAGATAACCTTGTGTTGCATCTTCATATGTGAAGAGACAGTCTCCTACTCTTTTATCCCTGTTCTTCAGCCCTGGCAGTTTTATTAAAGTGTTAAATCATTCAGTCTTTGTCTCAGTACAAATTGTCAGTCAAGTTATACAAATAAAAAAAGCTGGATTGTTTATGGTTTTTGTTGCAGATCATCTGCTTATTACGTGATACTGAAAACAGTTGTGCATCACTATTATCCTCTGGGGGCAGACACGATTGTTGGAGGTAAGGATAAAATTGTTCTACAGTAGATCACTGGCACTTGTAGATGCCCCCCCCCCCGTACTTGCCTGAGAAGATGGTACATTCCAGATTGAGAAAATATAATGCCAGTCACTGGTCTGTAGTAAGGGATAAAATCCGTCAGGCTGTGGCTTTCAATAGTGGAGTTTGCATCAGCTCAAAGATGTCCTTGTTTAACCACTCACAATGTTTTGATGACCTCCTTTCATGATGAAAGACCACCTACACCTGTTGCATTTTTCATTGTCCTATTCAAAGGTATTCAGTGCCGAGCAATGTGCTTTGCCCTTTGTTTGGGATTTCAGCATGAGATACAAACATAAATAAATATGTCTTTTATTTTAAGGAATTTTGGAAACAAGTAAGACACCGTACAAAAATAAAGCGAGGACATGGTCAAATATATGCTCACACCTTTACAGTATGCACTCAGAACTAAAAATTGGTTTCATTGGTTCCATCAATTTTTAATTTGTGCCATGTTTTTATTCAGTGGATCATGAGTGCAAACATTTGAATCAGGTGCTTTAATATCACTATTAGTATCTTCGTTGTCCTGCTCACAATATTGTGTAAAGTAATAACTTGGTGTGCATAACTCAAATTGCACAATGAACATGGGACAATTAACTGATTAGACTGAGCAGTTTTACATTTCCAGGCTAAGAGGGAAAAAAAGACATAATATCCTGCCAATAAGCATTGATGAAAAGCTTTTGTCTGTGTATTGTTTCTGGTGGGGGGGGGTTCTTCTTTCACTTTCGTGAGCCCTTTGTGCTGCCTAATAAATACTTCTGCTTGTTGCGTAAATGAATCTCTCTAATATCAATAAACAATGCAAAGGCATAGCAGGGGAAGGCGTGGGGGGGGTGATGCTATGCCAGCGGCTGCCCATTTTGAGTTCTTCAACAGGTTTTAAAACTGTATGAAAAAATAGAGTGTTTTGGAAACTACTTTTCTTGATGTTGAGCTCAAATTTAAAAGCCCATCTAAACCAAGGGGAGATGTTGGTTTCATCGCATTGTCTCTGCGTGATACTTAGCTCTGCACGTGAGAGGAGAAGTAATTATTTCCACCTCAAGATAAAAAAAAAACAAAAAAACAAAAAAAAACAGTCTTTGAGTATAACCATAGGTATGCCTCTCGTTAGCACACATATTTCCTGTGTCCAGTCTCAGATGGCCAAACAAGATTTGGTTCTATATGAGCACTAGGTGATGCTAAGAAGCTATAGGAGGTGATTGCAATATATCTCTAGCTCGTGTTCTGTCAGAAGAGAGGAGTGTTATTCCAATAAGTGCATGCTGAGAGCACTAATGTAGGCTTCCAACTCAATGACTCCATTTAGGGCGTCTAGAAGTACAGGCTGTCCGTGCACTATGCTTATGGAAAAACCATGCCATATAAAAATTAATCTTATTTTCACTGTAGTGTACAAACACATCCACTTATGAATACCTCACAAATATAAAGCCTTATCCGCTGAGGTTATCCATGATCATGTCCTCCACCTGCAGAAGCTCATTTTGGCTGACAATCCAACAGCGAAGACTGAGATGAGGCAGAATCAGTTACACATTGAGCACTGATCAGGAAGTATTTCTTGGAATGCACAAATGGCGAACAACACGGGAAAACAAACAGAAACAGGCGTGCAAACAGATGCAGGTTGTGCTTGACTGTTAAACACATTCATCCTGTCCAATAAACTGTAAAAGAAGCATTCATTACCTGCAGCCCATGTGAGGATGAATTATAAATCAAATAGAGGCACGTTTAAAAAGACACGTAGACTTATAGCTGGAAGAAAAAAAAAGAGAGGGGCAGACTTTTTGCTACACTTTATACAAACTACTTCATTAGAGGCTTATTTAAACCTTAAACTTATATTTGCCACCATAAGAGGGTAAAAATTGGCATTAAGAGAGAGACAGAAAGAGAAGAGAGCATGTGAAGGAAGCTAGTCTGTGAAAGAGAAACTGAAATAAAACTGTAAGTTAACTTAATTTCTGTCGAATTCTATGTACTGTCTTTCTTTGCAATTTAATTTATTTCTATGGTTTAGAATTAAATTGTTTCTTTTAGATGCTCAATAATCAACCCATAAAATATATAGTATATGAGGTCAAATGTGGGTCTAACTAACTTTCAATAAAGTGTGTTATATGCAGTTCAACTGTAGGAAAGAGATTAATATTTACAGTTTAGTGCAGTGAAAGTGAATCACATATAGGTGCTGCAACTAATGTACAGTACAGAGGAATGTGGGTCTTTCATGAATGAAAGATCATGGGAAAAGACAAATAGTTATTCAAACTATGTCAGGAGCCAGCTTTTCTCTGAACCAAAGGAAAGTGAAGTAGTGAATAAGATGCTGCAACTTCTCTTCCTCTAACATAGTTAAGAGCTGAATATTGTGAAGAAGAGGAGAAGCAGAGATTCAGACAGAAACACGGAAAAATTTATGAAAGGACAAACAACAGGCATAGCAAAATGTAGCATTGAAAGAGGTGACAGTTTGCCGCTGGAAAAGCTCTCCATGTGTAAAAGTCATCTCTAATATTTTTCCCAGCAGACGTTGTAGAGAAAAAGCTCACTTTCAGACTCCACACGGTCCACCTTCATGGCTTGAATTTCTTTATGGTGGAACATCTTTTATTGCTCGAGGGAAGAAGAGGTGAAATCAAAGAGGGTAAGAGAAGGAGGAAAAGAGAATTCAAAAATGGGATAAATAGTGTAGGCAGGAAGAGGCCTTCTCTCTCTTATTACCACCTGAAGAAAGGCCATTGCCATTAGATTGAAATTTAATTTACGGAATAGTGTTTTAATGCAGCTGTTCACCAGGAGCCCATTCCAAATACGCTTCCTGTCAGTGCATTTCCTGAGGGCCGTTTAATTGGGCTAATGAAGAAAGCTGCTAATGATGGGGTTTATCTCTGGCAGCACTGGTGACATTTCATCAAGGCAGGTGATGTTCCAAGCATTGTTTAAGCTCAGTATGTAGCATTTCATAGTTGGAGAGGGAAAAAAGCAAACATGTTATTTGGGCAAACGATAAAAACCTTTGGCAGGAACTATGCGGTCTTGAGGAAAGTGGATATCTCAACTTCACCAAAGGGCAGATCTAATTATTTTTAATTATTTTCAACACATCCTGCTGATCATATTTGGAAAATCCCCTTTAAAAAACAAAAAAAACCAAAAGAGAGAAAAAAAAAACGCAAAACATATGGCCTGTGTGGCCCATTGCCACTCAGAAATTGGTCTTTGGCTACACAACACTGTAGACTTCAGAGGAATCAGAGGAAGGCGTACAAAATGAAAAAAATATGCATCACATTTTATCAGACACCCATAGACACACACACACCATGCAGATATAGACAGTGATGTGACATTTACCTTCATCACTTATCAACATCTTGACATTAGTACATCAAACCTGCTGTTTTGTAATGAGCTCCAGTCACCATCTCACTAATGAATGACTCTGACACTGTTGTCATTCCCTCCTGTCAGAGAAAGGTCAGTGGCAAAGTCAAAGAGGGTGAGACCCATGTTTATACATGGATGGACTACAAGATTAAACTGAACAAAGCTGACATGTTGAAATGGCAATGAAGGGCACATAATCTCTAACAAAACTGCAGCTCTATGACAAAGTACCAGTCATGCCAAAATATGGGGCATTGATCTGATATTTCTATGTAAATGGAATCAGTCATATTTTTAAATGCGAAATAATACAAGTATGGATGACATGGTATCTCAGTGATTAGCAATACTGTTACAGCAAGATGGTAAGAAGGCTTTTTTGCTAATCTTTTGCATGTTTTCTTTATTCCTCCGTTGACCCTGATCCCTGTAGATCTGTCCAGTGTAGTTATAGGCTGCAATTAAAATTGTTTTCACCACTGAATAATCAGTTGATCCTCTTCTCTGTTGATTGTGTTGTCTATAAAACACCAGGAAATGCTTAAACACTCATCAGAATTTCATAAAGTCTAAGATTATGAATCCAAATTCTTTGTTTTTTGTTTAACAAACAGTTCGAAACATAGAGGTATCAGATTCTCCATCGGATTTGACAAAGAAAAGAAGCAAACCCTCACATCTGAGAAACTGGAAATGGAAAATGTTTCCTTTTTGTGCTGGAGAAATGAATCAAACACTGAGTAGATTAACAGAACAGTTGCCAAATAATCCGCTGTCCATTTACTAATTGTTTAGGCTCCACTTCCATTTCTTGGGAACAAACTTTTATAATGGACAGTTCTTTTTGGTGCTTCTCTTTTAGAACAGGGACTATAATAGACAGACGAGATGAAAGGAAGTGTTCAAACTTGAGTCGTGATAAGACTGAAAAAGATGAGGAGGTGGGATCTCAGTGTCACTTCAAGTACCTGCTGCAAACAACGGCTCCAAATCTCTCATAATTTCACATCATATCATTTCCCTGAGACACTTTTAATTACATTCAAAACATGTTTAACGCGATTACTGCAGCTTCTCGCAAGGCATAACAGACCTCAGACTAATAATGCAGGGTAGTTATACAGATCCTTTACCGAGGCAATGGTACAGGGAATTTTTCTTATTGAGTGAGTAATAATGAGGAATAAAACCGTGAAAAAAAGTGACGTGTGGTACGTTATATATATATATAAAAACGTGCATAGTTATAATCCTAACATTTCAGTTCAAAAGTGACTACAATTATATGCGTGAGAGTAATTCTTACAGTTTTTTTTCCCCCTCTTTTACACTGGACACAATTTGTCCCAGCTCTGACTTTCAGAATAAAAAGGTGGACAGATTAAGTTAATTAAAGGGGGAGAAAATTCATCCGCGCTGGATTTAAATCTTTTCTCCTTTTTCTTTGGATAAACGGCTCAACTGAAATTTTCAAACCACTTCAACCCGGGCTCCTACGCGTCTCCTGGCAAAAGCTCGTTATTCAACGCACCGTTTTCCTCTCCTCTCCTTTTTTTTTTTTATTCTCCCCCATGTAAACAACAATGAAGTGTGATATTCGAAAAAAAACAGATGCGCCACCGGTGAACCTCGAGCCACCAATCGCTCGCCGCCCGTATCCGAGAGGCGGCTTTTGAATCCCTCCTTCTCCTCCCGCCTCTTCAAACTCATTGGCTGCCGGAGGAGCGGCGACATTGTTTAACGCACCATGCGGTGTCCGGAGTTCAGTCAGCGGGAGGAAACGCTCGACGCGCTCAGGTTTTACGCCCGGTGCGCGAAGCGGCGGGCGGCGGGACGCGCGTATACGGCGACGGGGAAAAGCCGCTGACGGACGCGGGGAGACTTGTGCCAGAGCGATGCGGCGCAGCTGCTGTTGACCACGTCCTCGGCCGCCGTCTCTCTCTCTCTCTCTCTCTCTCCTCAGTGTCTGTATCTGTGTGTGTGTGAGTGTGTGTGTTTGGACTTAGACGTGTGGAGGACGGAGGACAAGGACAATATATATATATATATATATATATATATAAAATAATAATAAAAAAAGATGCCACAACGGGAGACGGTCAGCCGGCGATGTTTCTTCGGACGCAGACAAACCCCGATCGCCTTCTTCTGAAACATCCACTTCGGATCTACCTCGTTGTGCATCTGGATTTTCTTTCCTTTTTCCTTTTCTTTTCTTTTCTTTTTTTTTTTTTTTATTCCCACAGAGTAGCCTGTTTTCTCCGAACAGTTTTGCCTTCCTGAAGAACGGTGACTCACTGCGGGCAGAAGGCGAGCCGCCGCATCCTAATCAGGCGGCGGAGAGGACTCCGGCTCATTGACATTACAGTCATACTTTTCTGAAGCACTTTTTTTTTTTTTTTTTTTATTTCCACTGCGCTGCACTGTACCCTGCGTGTGCATCGGAAGCTTGTGGACCCCCCCCCTCTCTCTCTCTCTCTCTCCTCTCTCTCTCTCTCTTCTCCCTGCACACAAAAAGGGAAGGAGGGATACGGGTGGTACCTACTGAAGTGCTTAGGGGGATGAAACTCTCTCTAAACCCTGCTGGAACCGACTGTTTTGATTTTTTTTTACAGTTATATATATATATATATATATATATATATATATACACACACACACGCATATATATTGTGGACTACTGCAGTTTCTTTTTGGTAAGTTTACGTCTTCTCCTTTTTTTTTTTCCTTCTTTTTTTCTTTGGGGTTTCTTTTGCGTGAGTGTGTAAGTGTTAAATTTTTCCACACTGTCTGGAACTCGTTTCCAAACCATTTCTCATCTCACAACCATCCCCGTGCTTGCGGATGCAACAGATTCTTTCAAGGACCGCTGAATGTTGCATAGAGAAGGGGAGACAAGGGGGGAGACAAGGGGGGAGAGACTGGGGAGGGGAGAGAGAGAGGGGGAGTTGCATCGGTGGAGAGAATTACGCGGCTGTGCCGAGATGTTGGCAAATCGTTTTCTGAATTTTTATAAGTCTCATTTAAAATATCCGGATTATGCGGATTTGTTAATGCTTGTAAGAGGCTCATTTTATACACATTTATTCACATAGCTTCCACAATGGTCCATCTTCAGTTGTACGCCTGCAGTGTTGCCGTATTATGAAAGTTGCCCTATTACAGTTTCAGTCAGGCATTCCCATAATGTGTGAATGGGCGAATTTCATGCCAGGGTCAGGTCGACCATTGCACATGGGAGATAGATTAAAAACTTAATTCTGAATCTTTTGTTTATAATAATACATGTAGTAAATAGGCAACAGGGGGAATAATTATTTCCCTGTGTATCAGGGCTGCGCCTTGTGTCTTCCCAAGGTTAACTAATTGACAAGCTTCCCTCATAATTGTGGAGATGAATTACACATGAGCCCGGTTTCATTTTTGGCTCAGCGGTGGATCTGATTTCTTTCTGGCAGAATAGGTAGAGTAGCTTAGCCTGTTTTTTTTTTGGTGTGTGCGTGTGTGTGTGTGTGGGGGTGACTAATTGACATGTAAACATTATAACATATTTTTCTGTTCTCCTTTTTAGGTGGTATGAGTGAACACTTACAATGACTATTCTGTTTGGAGACTAGATCGCGACTACTGCTCAGATGGGTCTGGGCACTCAGCTGAATATAAATTAGGTGTTCAGCACCACAGATTGCTGTTAGAGGCAGAGGAAGCGAGAGACAGAGCAAAGACAATCCACAAAGACAAATGCCAAGGCCTCGCATGATGAACAGGACTCTTTTTTTTGATCCCGAATAATAGAAATACCAAATTTGAAGAAAATATCAACAGGTCAAAGGAAGCAAAAACGCAGATTATAGCAGCTTTTACAGAGTGGGGATGTATCTTTCTATTTTCTTTTTCCTTCTCTTATGGGCTCAAGCCCTGACATTGAAAAACTTGAATTACTCTGTCCCAGAGGAACAGGGTCCGGGGACAGTGATCGGGAACATAGCCAAAGATGCCAGACTCGGACTCGAACAGATCGGGCAGGGAGGACAGGGTAAGAAGGCAAACTTCAGGGTGCTGGAGAACTCAGCCCCGTTTCTCATTGACGTGGACCCCCAAAGTGGACTGCTGTACACAAAGCAGCGCATCGACAGAGAAACATTGTGTAAGAGAAACCCCAAGTGCCAGCTCTCCATGGAGGTGTTTGCCAATGACAAGGAGATCTGCATGATCAAAATAGATATTCAGGACATTAACGACAACTCACCCACTTTCCCCTCAGATCAGATTGATATTGACATTTCTGAAAATGCTGTGCCGGGGACACGCTTTCCCCTGACCAGTGCTCATGACCCAGATGCAGGAGAAAACGGCCTGAAAACCTATCAAATAACGCGCGACGACTACAATCTCTTTTCCTTGGAAGTAAAATCCCGTGGGGACGGGACGAAATTCCCTGAATTAGTTATTCAACGACCGTTGGACCGAGAAGAACGAAGCCATCACACCCTTATCTTGTCAGCCACCGATGGGGGGGAATATCCTAGGTCAGGGACCATGCAGATAAATGTCAAAGTTATTGATTCTAATGATAACAGCCCTGTGTTTGATCAGCCCTCCTATGTTGTGGAAATTCCAGAAAATTCACCTCCTGGAAAAGTCCTTATCGATTTAAATGCCACTGATCCTGATGAGGGCAACAATGGACAAGTAGTCTATTCTTTTAGTGGCTATGCCCCGGAGAGAATCCGCGAGCTCTTCTCCATAGATTCCAGAACGGGGGTAATAAAGATTCAGGGTGAAATTGACTACGAAGAGAGCCCAGTTATTGAGATTGATGTACAGGCAAAGGATCTGGGTCCCAATCCAATTCCAGGCCATTGTAAAGTCACTGTTAAAGTGCTTGACAGGAATGATAACTGGCCATCTATAGGCTTTGTGTCTGTGAGACAGGGAGCCATCAGCGAGGCTGCACCTCCAGGTACTGTCATTGCTCTGGTCCGTGTCACAGACAAGGACTCAGGCAGGAATGGGCAGCTTCAGTGCAGAGTGCTGGGTAATGTCCCCTTTAAACTCGAGGAGAACTATGATAACTTCTATACAGTGGTGACAGACAGGCCCTTGGACAGAGAAGTGCAGGATGAGTACAATGTCACCATTGTTGCCAAAGACAATGGCCTCCCTCCCTTAAACTCTACAAAATCCTTCACTGTAAAGATTCTGGATGAGAATGACAACGTTCCCCGCTTTACCAAGTCAGTTTACCTTCTTCAGATACCTGAGAACAACATCCCTGGGGAGTACCTAGGTTCAGTTCTGGCACATGACCCAGACCTTGGCCAAAATGGCACAGTTTACTACAGCATAATCAACTCCAATGTGAGTGGGGGTGATGTCAACACCTATGTCAACGTTAATGCCGCTAATGGAGCCATCTATGCTGTGAGATCTTTTAATTATGAGCAAATAAAGTATTTTGACTTTAAGGTCCTTGCTAAAGATGCAGGATCTCCACACCTGGAGAGCAATGCTACAGTGCGCATCAATGTTCTGGATGTTAACGACAACATCCCTGTTATAGTTCTGCCCCTACTCCTAAACGACACTGCTGAAATTCATGTACCGCGTAATGTTGGTGTTGGCTACATCGTCACCACAGTGAGGGCGGTGGATAACGACTATGGCGAGAGTGGGAGGCTCACTTACGAGATCTCAGATGGCAATGAGGAGCACCTCTTTGAGGTCGATCCGGTGACTGGGGAGGTGCGAACGGCCCACCCATTCTGGGACGACGTGAGCCCCGTCGTGGAGCTCATCATCCGAGTATCGGACCACGGCAAGCCGACTCTCACTGCTGCCGCCAGACTCATCATAAAGGCCTCCAACGGACGTCCGCCTGATGGGCTGCCACGCACAAAGGACAGCCAGAAATGGGACATGTCCCTGCCCCTTATTGTAACTCTAAGCATCGTATCCATCATGCTCCTGGCTGCCATGGTGACCATAGCAATCAAGTGCAAGCGGGAAAACAAGGAGATCCGTACCTATAATTGTCGCATTGCAGAGTACTCGCACCCTCAGCTGGGGAAAGGCAAGAAGAAGAAGATTAACAAGAACGACATCATGCTGGTGCAGAGCGAGGTGGAGGAGCGGGATGCCATGAATGTGATGAATGTGGTAAGCAGCCCTTCCTTGGCCACCTCTCCCATGTACTTTGACTACCAGACACGCCTGCCACTCAGCTCACCAAGGTCAGAGGTCATGTACCTCAAGCCCACTGCCAATAACCTCAGCGTGCCCCAAGGCCACGTGGGATGCCACACCAGCTTCACAGGCCCAGTCACCAGCACCACAGACACACCTACTAACCGCATGTCCATCATACAGGTAAGAGAAATTGCACTCTTCTCCTTCACTGTTGTGCCTCCGTTTTCACGTCACCGACCTTCAGAAAGCTCCCATTTCCTATATCAACGTTCGCCCCTTGGTTTGCAAAATGAAAGAAAAAGAAGACAAGGGCAGGCAGAGGCAGAGAAGCCCAGGAGCACAGAGAGAAAAGAATGAAAGAAGGGGAGGGGTGAGCATTAGAAGGATTAAACAGTCATTCTGGTGCTCTCATAGAACACCACCAGTGACATCAACACAAATCAGTTGTGCTGGAAATCTGTCACGACAGGCTTTTTGAAATCAGTTTTCCTGTAGAAATCTTTCATAAATCACTCAATAACTGTCATTAAATTCTCGTGGATGAAGGAGTTTAGCCTTTGGCTGAGTTTTAAGCACTTCCATTTTAAACAATGATCCCACAGAGATCTGCATGTCCTAATCCAATAACTAGATTTTTTTGAAAATACACTCATCTGTATATTATATTAATATACCTGTACGTAGTTATAGTTGCAGCTGTGATGTCATATAATGACAGTAAAGTTATAACATCATATCGGTCACCAAATTCTATAGTGCTTTGTGTTTAATTCTAGCAACTTTAATTCCTACAGATTAGCAGATTGTACTTATTTTCACGGCTACTTTATACGTCTTTGTGTGGAGTACTTGGGTGTATAAGCCTCTAACGTGATAGCTTCTCTGTGTCTTTGGCCTTAAGCCCATTAAAAGTCTGTCGTGTCAGACGAGGATTAAGGCCTGCTTAAGATGGTGGTATGTAACTCTAGGGATAATGGGCATTTGTAGCAAAGTTAACTCTTTTTCTGATCTTTATATATATATAAACAAATAAAAATTACTTTCCTGATACAATTTGATAGTTTTATTATATCTATTAATATTTTCTGTCAATGGCTGTATCGTTTTGGTGCGACTGGAATATTATTTCAGTTACATTCTCATAGACTGTGACTACTGGTCTCTCAATTAGGCTCTCTGCTGTCTCCCCTTTTCCACTATTCACATCGGACGTGGATGTGACGATGACTCTGATCATATGTGACGTGTTCCCACCAGGGAGGAAGGCCACTGTCTGTTGTTCCCACTCTCAGTCTCAGCTCTGCTTCTATTATGAGCCAGCTGCATAGGGCAAGGGTCAGCACAAAGACCGTTAAGGCTTCCTAATCAGAGGGACAGAATAATTGCCGGCCCATTCTGCAGGCTGTTCTCCGCTAATGCAGTGCTGATGAGGCTGTTGCACATCCATTTTCTGCACTTCTTTTCTCTCCCCGTTCAGTCTGTCAAAGGGAAAACAAGCAGAAGCGGCAACAACGCATTCCTTAGTGTCTTGTTTACAGACAGTCCCCCGGACGCATGAGGCGTGCAGGGTGCTCTATTGTATTATTCAACAGAAACCTGTGTAGAGGGAGATGGCCTCAGGCATTAAGTTTCTCCGAAGCTGTAGAGAAGCGTATCACTTCCGTCCCTCCTCCCTCCTCCTGCCTCCTCTCTCAGTTCGTGTGGACACTAAGTAACCTGAGTCAGAAGAGAGTGGCTATGGGAAAAATGTCAGGTAACAAAGACAGAATTCCCCTTCAATCGATCCCAAGGCCTCTCTACCCATCTGTCACTATAGTTGCCATGGAGGGCGAGGTTGAATAGGAAAAATAAATGAAAAGATGGATAAAGCGGGAGAGCATATTGCCTTCTTAGTCACTTTCACAAGGGCACCTTAGTGCTGCTGTCTTCATCTTTACCTAGTAAGGCTACTGTAGCAGCCTGCAACTCCCTGTTTCTTTTCACACCGCTGCTGGCCTCTAATGATGTTTTATAGTGGTGCACTGGCAGATAGACTGGGCTTGGTCTCTAGCTGGGAGAGGGGAGTTATATGAACATATCAGCAGAGCTCTGCTGGCCTTATCATTGTCACCACCGTGCCAGCATCCGGCCCAGTGGAGAGCTTCATTTCATTTGTAAAGAGAATTCCTAGGATAAGGAGATGGATGATACGTAATGATGCCTAATTCCGCTTAAGGCGTCGAAGGGAATTACTTAGTGTGGAATCAAGGTTAAAACCAATCTGCTCAAAATTCCTCAAAGCAGAGGAAGAAGGGATTTCAGTAATTCACTCCAAAGAGTGAGCCTGCGCCCACTCTGTCTTGAATACATTTTAGGATTTTGTCCCACGTTAT
Organism: Istiophorus platypterus; assembly: GCA_016859345.1. Taxonomy (NCBI): domain Eukaryota; kingdom Metazoa; phylum Chordata; class Actinopteri; order Istiophoriformes; family Istiophoridae; genus Istiophorus; species Istiophorus platypterus. The sequence goes on along the minus strand of CM029118.1, from coordinate 11,045,158 downwards.
GTTTCGCTTCAGCAGCTGTGCCAGACTATGGCCCACTGACTGGTACTTAAGCTGCTTTCTTGCTACCTTTCTGAGAAGTTGTCCTCATAGTTGCCAAACATTCAAAGACTCCTGTTTCATTACTTTTAAATGGCCCATAATTTATCATATTGATTTGTTTGTGAGTGTTGTAATTTGATTCACCATGCAACTCTAATTAAACAGATGTCTCGGTGGGACATCATCCATGTCAGGTGCAGGTGGTACAGAGGCGAAGGGGGAGTCTGAAAGGCTATAAAAGTTGCCTTTAGGTGGCGGCATTCTGCCTTGTGAAGGGTGGCGTTGAGATGAGGGTGTCAGGGAGAAAAGGGGCACTAGTCCCTGCTGAATTGACATTGTCACTTATCACTTGATAAGGAGAATCCAACCACTCTAATGAAAAATGTCAGAAATAGATACATAACAAACTCACGGAATATAGCATATGTCTTCAGAATTGCCTGCCTGGTAGATTTTTGTGGCAGTTGTTTTTGAAAGGCAATCAGTGAATTTACCATGCCGGCACTGAATCCATGATATTTCAAATTTTCTCACAGTTGCACTGCATATAAATTAGAAAAAGAAAAAAATCCCGTCACATTTCTCTTTTAAAAATAAGTGACAGCCACAAACCTACTGAGTGAATTTAACAAATGCTGAGAGAAAAGCAGTTAAGAGGTGTGAGTGTGATCATTTAAGCTGTGTGTATACAATATAGGAGATAAAGATTTTCCCTCCTTTGATCTGTTGAGGTTGAGCATATGCATGCCAACAATGTGGCTGGAGCAGATGTTGAAATTGGATGCTTCCAGGAATGGTCTTACTCTGGATAATTTAGGGAGATTGTGTGTGTGTGTGTGTGTGTGTGTGTGTGTGTGTGTGTGTGTGTGTGTGCGGGTTCGGGTTGCGTGTGTGTGTGTGGGCGGGTGTAACGTCATTGTGTATTCTAGGCATGTGATTTAAGCCTTTAGCTGGCAGGCTCCGTGACAGAGCCCCTCTCTTTTATGAGCGTGACAATCTTGCATTTGTCCGAACCTTGAAACACCCTTCCTCCAAGAAACACGCGCTCATGCACACAAACACACAGATGCATATGCAACTGGGCTTGGGCTGTTTTTGAGGATTCTCCCGAAAAAGTCTTATCAAAGCCTCCACTGTTTATTGTATTGAAATTGCTCCCACACTTCAGTGGCCACTGAGGCAATGAATAGAAAAGCACACTTTATTTCATTTCTCTCCCTCTCCCTTCATCTTTAGATAACTTTCCTCTGGAGCTTTCTATGGAATGAGTTTGGTAAACCTGTATATACTGAAGCCTGCTTGCTGACAGGATTGAGCAGCTCAACCGCTAGGAACCACAGTCATTTATCAGAATGAGAGACAGTTCAAGAAGCCATTTGTAATTTGTGTACTTTTGTCCCCCAGTTGAGTTCTCCTGGGCCACTAGGCCAGATTTGTTTTATTTGAGCTTTCCTGTACATAAAAAAAAATAATAATAAAAAAAATGATCAGCTTGCCTTAGGGTGTATCATCATATTTCCTCAAATAAACCTGCTGCTACTGTACATAACACTACATGCTGAAATTCTGAATTATTAATAGGCAGTTTTATTTTTCTTCATCTCCCCGAAGCTCATATGATAGATATAACTGAGAGGAAGTGAAGTCAGACCACAGAATGTTGCTCTAGGGAACAACAGTAAGTTATGTTCTCTCTATATAAGAAAAACATAGAAATTTTGTCACTGAATGTTTCATTTGTTAGTTGCCATTACTACCGTTTTAGCTGTGGTGTTTGCAGAGGTAGTTGTTTCAGTGCCTATGTGTCAGTATGTTTTGAGGCTTCATCAGCAGTGTAAAACAGCACAAAACAGCAGCTATATTTGCATCCACTTTTCATTAATTAATCATAACGTTTAACAAATCAGTGGAAAGCAGAAGATGTCACGATAAACATCAGAGGTCTCTCACTACATATTTGTGAGCACGAGGGAAGAGGAGGGCAGAACGCAGGGCAAGTGGGAAAACAGAAGCTGCTTATTTTCTGATATAAGCAGAAACTGAGCATTCATTTACTTTTCCTGGGTCTGTTTACAGAGTGAGGTGGCATGAGGAAAAGTAGAAATTTACTGCAGTAATCTCTCAAGTAGCCTATTCTTCCCCACTCTCAAACCCTTAGTGAATGAAAAAGTTTTAGAAATAAAGACTGGGGAAATCTGCTCTGCTAGTAACACACCCCGATTTCTTTATATCTTTTTTCTTTGGCTGTTATTTCCATTAAAAGACATTAGACAGTCTCGGACTAAAAACTCTGCATATTCTTTGAATATTTACACAATTAATAGCTCATGTGCTGATACATATTATAAGCAGACAGAAAAGTAGCCCGAGATTGGAGGCAGCTGTGGAAGTCAATGTTTTATTTATTGTGATTTCTCAAAAATCCAAGTCACCCTGCTAAATGTAATCGATTATAAATGTGGGCCTCTGACTATTCCAATGAGTAAACACAGTTTCCACTTGTTATTTCTGACTAATCCAGTAGAATTGAACCATAGGCAGAGGTAGATAGATATACACAGATGGATAATTTGTGTATATATACATATATATATATATATCTTGTCTTCTTGGCCAGCCAATAGAAATTCTTTTAACCAGCTGTTGTGCATTCATATGGACAAAGCACTTAACTATGCTGGATAATTTCATTATTTTAACAGACCTCCCAACTCGGTAGTGTGGGCCAACAAAATAATTTTTGTTTTTTAGCAAGTGTAGAGAAAGAGACAGGATATGAGAACGCAAGTTGACCTCCGTGATGGCCAGATTGGCCGGACGCATTAAACCAATTTGCTTGGTTCAATAGGAAGCAGCCTATTGGAGATGACATGGGCACGATAATAAGACTGGATTGTCAGTGGACATTCACTCTTGACCTATTATGGGATTTTGTGTGCTGGAGTGTGTGTGCGTGAGAGAGGGGGGAAGCAGGACTCCTCTGCATAATTAGCTGACACTGAAGCTTCAAAATATCTTGTCATTTTCTCGTGTTGTCCGGTCAAGTAGCAAGTGCCGTCGTTTAGGTTAGTTTACCTTCCACAGGCAGACTGACATTTTAAGTGGCCTCAGATCAAGTCCTATCAGACTTGGTAATTACTTTTCAATTTTGCTGTTAGAAAGCTACCAGGAGCATGACTGTTGTTGCTTTTGTTGCCAGTCATCCTTGCTTATTGTGGTTGTTTTCATGTGTGTCAGAGTGTCTTGTTGACCCCGCTGATACAGTGAGTTGCCCATTTTTCTGTTGCAACGCAAGTGCATGCCTACACCAGAGAGATCTGAGCGTTCTCTACTTGACAGTCATTTAACTGTAATTTGCGTTTTCTTTAATATCAGCGCTTTCAATGCATGCTATTTTATACAAAAAGAAATAGATTGTGACAAAAAAAAAAGATTTTGAAGCATTTATCTCTGAGCTCCTGGCAATGTAGTCAAACAACTCACAAGGAGCCAACGTAGCATCAACAGAGGCCACAAAAACAAGAGAACAAAACATAACCTTCACAGTGGAGGAGTCTAAGATTCAGCTGATGTGTGTGTGTGTGTGTGTGTGTGTACATGCACAGACACATGCACCTGTGCTACCCCCAGCTGTGCTCTGAAGCACCGGTCTTGCTGGTTCCCTCAGATTGGAATGGGCTTCCCTGAGGGGGCCGTCTGCCCCCTGAGGGCTCTTAGATCCCTCCTGGGGTCTTTAGACTTAACGTTTTGAGCAGCAGGGTGCTGGAGCCGCAGTAATAGATGGGTATAGATAGAAGTGACCCAACAGTAGCGTGCGCTGAGATGCACAGCACACGGAAGCCTACATAGGCGTACATGGCGTGGCGATGTATTCTTTGAACTGCCAGCAGCTGGGTCTCCTTGCTGTAAATCAAACACTTTCAAAGTCAAACAAAGTGGAACTCGCTCTGCTGTGCCTTGGCACCGGTTCAACCTGAAAGAGCTTTTATTTCTGCCACATCTTCCTTCACTGTGCCCCCTAGGCATGTGATGTAGAAACAACACGCAGCTCAAAGAATGAGTTATGTGAATCTGTTCTCACCTTCTATCTCATTAGTATAAGAGAAATGATTTATCCCTCTCTCCCTGGATCTCTCTCTCCTTGTCCTTGCCTTCTACAGTTCAGCACTCCTTTAGCTTCGTCAGTAATTTGATTAATTGATCGGAGGGATATACCATGAATGCCATCTCATTTGCCCTAATTTCACCTAACTACATCTCGAAACAAACTGCTATAAAACGGTCCTCTTGATGTTTTCATGTTTGCGTGTTGGATATGAGAGTGTTTGACCCTCTAATAGGAGAGAACCCACCGTCTCCTCTGTTCCTGCTCATATCTGTAGCGCAGTTTGAAATCTGACTCCTGTGTCTAAAGCCCTGTGTGTGTCTAAAGGGAATTGACAGCCACTGTGTTTTGCAGTGGCTGATATGTGTTTGTGGCAACAGAAGCGAATGAGTCGGCACTCTCAAATGTTATTGCCTAAACAAAAGGCCCACTAAGTGGTGGGCGCACAAGATTTGTCGTCAAACGTTTGACTGCGCCTGCTCTTCAGGGCAGCAGGGGCAATGCCGAGTGCTAATGGCACACTGACAACGGTATATTTGGCTGCTCTCATCTTTTTCCATTGTACCACACAGATGTACTCAATAGGCCCCTCACTGGGTTTATGTCTTAGAGAAAAATCTTTTTGGGATCTCTAGCATTCAGATCAATTGCCGGTTTGCAGTTTCTTATTGATTTTTGCTCTGTTTGGTATTGAAATACTGCATTTCATTTTCTATTGCTCTCTGCGTGTTTTAGTGCCAAAAAAAAAAGCAGGTAGTCCTTGCTCTATCTCTTCCACACTCCCCCTGCTCTTGCTCTGACTCTTTCTTTTTGGATTCCCTCTCTTTCGCTCTGTTCTTGTCATCTCAGATAAGCATTGCAATTGCTCATGTTACTGACGACCCAAGCCAAATTCATAATGATGAGATTATCTTGTCAACAGCACAGAGTGTATATGTCTGCTGTATTGATCTGCACACAGTCTTAATAAATGAAGTACCACGATGGAAGCGTTGGCTCAGTGATAACTCTGAACAGATCTTTGCTATTTATACACTCCCAACACCGCTGCGATGATGAATGGTGCATTCTGCCCTTCTCTTCTCTTTTTCCTCTTCCCGCTGTCTCTCCTCCTCTCCTCCCCTCTACTCTCCTCTCCTCTTTCCAGATTGATGTGGTAAAACAGCCTCTCTCCCCACACAAGCTGCCTGAAATGTGTCCTCTTTGAGGTCATGTTGACATGCTGAGTCAATGTACTCCCAGGTGGAGAGACATGGGTGCTGCTGTGGGAGGAACCAATCAGATAGACTATAGGGGAGGGGCAGCAGGGAGGGAAGAAAAACATCTCCAGCGCCGGTGCCTGGGCCTGTGTCTGTTTTTTCACGGACTGAGGTTTGAGAGAAAGTTCATCTGTGCATTTGAAGAGAAGGTCAGCAGGGTTTAGAGCCTGAGATTATGTTTGATTGTTTCTTCTGTGGGCTAGCTGATTAATGCTAAAGCTGGCCTGACAGATTCTTAATGCACCATAGACACACTTAAAAGAGCCCGAGAGGAACTGGCGTCCGACACTTTGACAACGGAGCATTATCCTAAAGCCTTTCCTGTCAGTTTTTACCTAGGTGTACGGATGGTATCCTTCCTGTCTTCCCTTCCTCCTTTTTCCAGCTGCTCCTCTGCTCAGATAACTCATCAGCACTGACCCGTTACATATACAGTAGATAGGTCACCTTGAAGTAAAACTAGACATAATCTATCTGCCGTGTGTGGTTGTGTGTGTATGTATTTGGGTGTGCATAAAGAGACAGAGAGGCAGGTGTGTGCACTTGTGCATGTATTGATATTAGTCATATGCGTGCGTGCATTCGGTGTGTCCTTGTTTGCGTGTTTATATATCTGCGTCTGGCCTTGGTTCTGGGCTTAGGGGAAATATCGAACATCCTTTGATCTATGGAAAAGCTCTTCCTCCATCAATTCAAATGGAATAATTTTGTTCTTTAATGTTTTTGTTCACTAGCTCTCAGCTTCTGTCTTGTTAACCCACAAACTAGACAATATTTTGCGGATGGTTTGTTTCAGCACTAAATTATAAAATGCTTGTCTCTTTAGTCAAATTTGATACTTGTACTATATAAGAGGATTTGATAATATCATTTTAAAACCATAGTACATGTGTGCTTTTAGCAACCTGGAAAATACTTCACTGAATTTCGTTTCTATATATGAAGTCTGTGAACACTGTGGCTTGGTAAATGATGAACATCCTTGTATAAATATTACTACAAACACTGAAGGATACAGATTTTGTTCTGTTTATTTTATGAATGTGTTTTATTATTTGCAGTTTATTTGACCATACTGATCCATTCTGAGGTTATTTCTATTCATTTGTATAAATCCCATCATCTGAAGAGGGAAAAAAACTGTAGCTCCAACAGAAGAACATCTTTAAACTTAACTTGGTAAATACACTTATATCCTTTCTTGCTGAAAGTTAAGATGAGAAGATTTATAACACTCTCCACCAATCTGTACGGCAAGAGGTTAGCTTAGTTTAGTGTAACAGCTGGAAACAGATAGAAGCGGCTCTGTATAGGTGAAAAAAGAATCCACCTCATAGCACCTTTTAAAGCATTAAAATTGATTGCTTAGCAACAGTATGTAACAAAAAAACAACAAGAAAACAACACATTTTGGTTTTATGGAGGATAAGTGTCCAACTATTTCTTGGCCAAAAGCAGTGAGTCTTTTTGTCACCATGAGATGCAGACATGAGAGTGGTACTGAGCTTCTCTAATAACTCTGCAAGAAAGCCAACAAGCGTAATTACCAAGCTATCAGAGTTATTACTTTAAAGTGTTGTTTGCAGGCTTCCCTCTCAATGAGTGTACTGCATCTGTGCTAGTTGTGTACAGTTGCATGTGTGCCTTTCCTCATGTCTGCTCTGTGTTGGGTCTGTTTTCTCTGTATCAGATTTGGACTTTTGGGCTGAGTTGGCCTTTCGGCTAATGAGGGTGAGTCGAGGTCAGTGCTGACTCAAGACTTCCCGGCAAAGACGTTGTAACTGTTGATGAGCAAGTACTGAACGATTTGTGACATACACACCGAGACCACCCCCCCCCCCATAGATTCAAAGGTACATACATAATTTAACAACAAGTAAAATTCTGTGTTTCCCATTCCACCTTCTACCCCTCCCCAAAAGGTATAACATATTTTCCTTTATCAATAATTAGACTGGTCCCAGCTGTATGTATACCCTGACCAGCAAGTTAAATGATTTCTCACAAAACATCTCAAGTAGAGAGGGAAGAACATCATTGCTATTTTAGGAGGGCTGGCAAACTGCTATGTTAGAGGGGTTTGTGTGTTGGAATAAATATCTGTGCCAGAAGCTACATTTATCATTCACTCCTGGGGCTAAACCACCACAGATGTGGATTGTGTTGATAGGAGTACAAACACGCCGTCTTGTGTCGCCCCTCCTCTTCGGAGCAGAAAAGTTTCCTCTGAGCTGGCTTCGGAGGTGGCAGCTGAGACTGAATTGGCTGCTGAATTGTTGTCGGCATAGCTGAATCTTAAAAAAAGATAGTACTAGTTAGAATTGCAGACCTAAAAAAGTGATACTGCGGAACCAGTTGCAAATATAACCGGATCTGTAATTCTTCACTGAGATTAGAGGGGTTTTTCTTCCCCTTTTCATCTGAGATCAAAAAAGGTTTTTTGCTTTTTGGAAAGTAGAAATCAGGTCTCAACCTTTTAGTGTCAGACTCTTTGACTAATAGAGTCTTTAGAATTATTATTTTTTTTAATTCTTTTTTCATATCCTGTTCCTCTGTGATGATTAGTTGAAGGGGTCTGATGAAGTGTGGACTGCAGACACCTGAACAGACTTCCTCATTATATTGCAACTGCACCTCATAATAAGGGCTCAGGAATAACACATGCGATCTCAGACAACAGTTCATTCATGTATATTTATGTAAATAAATATGCATGTATGCTGTTCTCCGCCAGTAAAATAGTCTGCTGGTAGGAATTTGCCTTTATATTTATATATTTATTTTTTGGAGTGAAGGACATGAAAGGCAGTTCAATCGATTCAAGTGACAAACTAACTTACTAGTTCACAACTTTATGACTTCACTGGGACCCCACCCAAATGTGTGCACGCACGCACACACACGCACACACACGCACACACACGCACACACACACACACACACACACACACACACACACACACACACACACAGATACCTGGTCCCCAGTTTGGTAGTTGAGCATTATCGCAGACTTTTCTCTACGTTTCAAAACACCAGGGCCAGTAATGTGAATTCACTCCATTTGGATTTATTTTGCGGCTTGTTGTAGGAATTTTACCAATGAATTTGTACTATTTGATTATATTATTTAAAAAAATCTAATAATTTAATTTTACATATATTTTCGGTTAAAAATGTGAAGAGACAATTAGAAACAAATTCTACAAAAATCCAAATAAAAATCAGATTATAAAGATTTTAAGCTTAAAAACTCGCCAGTATGCTTGGGAGATACAACACAAATGCACTATTAACTACTGTCACCCCTTCAACAGATATGTGGTACTGGAGAAGTTCATGAGGCTGTGTAAACCACGTCCATATGACTTGTTGCAAATACAAAACTGATGTATACAGGAATATAAAACAGCCTCGAAACAAACATCGAAATACTTGATGACACATACCTAGTGAAATAACATTACTTTTTACTTAGTGCTGGGGATTTTTTTCCTTCGACCGGTAGATCACTTGCATTGTTTTTCCATCTTGGCCAAAACATGGTTAAATCAGCTCCTCTGCTCTTCTAAAAAAAGTCTTGAATCTCGTAAAATGGGTCATAATCAAAATTGGTTGTATTAACTCCCATTTAGTGAAAAAATTGTTTTGACAGTTTGCCGTAGTATAGAGCCCCAGTTATGTGTTTTCAGTGTGTCAGCTTATTTTAATCATTACCCAAGGGGATGTTGGTCAACATCATAACGTTTTATGGGTAATGTGCTTTTTAGTTAGATAAGGATGATTCATTCAATTAACACTTAATCATCCCATTAATAAAATCAATTACATGCATAGAAGTTAAAAAAAAAAAAAAAAAGATGATTTTATATTTTTATGTAATTTCTGGTAAACAGATTATTCTGTATTACTATATGCTTATTTAGACATGCCTTCTGAGCCATATTGTTTATGCAGGATTTAGTTTAGCCCATCATTTGATTTTCATGCATCATAAAATAAGCTAGACTGTAAGATCTCCAGCACCTGTATGTGTGTGTGTGTGTGTGTGTGTGTGTGTGTGTGTGTGTGTGTGTGTGTGTGTGTGTGTGTGTGTGTGTATATGAGTGTGTGGGTGTGTGTATTTGTGTGGTTCAAGCATGTACACAAGTTCAAGGATGTGTACTCGGAGGAGGTCTGCATTTCATCATTCTCTTAGTTGATTCTCAGGATGATAATGACAGGCTTAAGACTAGAGTTTAACAACGCTTTGTTGACCATCTTTCAGACTCACGGTCTGTTTATCCCTAGAGTCTTCTTTTCATGCTCTTTTAAAGTAATTTAGTCTCCAAAATTAAGTGACAAACATTGTTAGAAACAATGAATATGGTCTACAAAAGCTGTTCTTAGAATAATGAAAAAAGAAAATTCAGCTACCCTACTTAAGGACAATACCTTGGAAAAGTGATCATAGTAGTCATTTTTAGGACAGAAGAGAAAATTAAAACTATACCTACTTTGGCTTCTCCTGAAAAACTGATAAAGTGGTAGTTACCAAATAGGTTGAAGCATGACCAGCTCTGCCCAGTGCTGCCCTTTTTTCCCTCTCTCTCCTTTTTGCTTTTCACCAATCCATGATTTTGATGATTGTTGAGGTTGTGGATGATTAAAAAGAAAAAAAAAAACTGTGTTACTGAGATGACTTGATGGTTTGGTCAACCAAAATAATGGGCAATCAATGTGAGTGGTTGCATATTAATTATGAATATTGTGTCTTTTCTGGTGAGCAGTGAATATGCAAGGGAGAGGTCATGCTGTTTATTACTAAATGAACAAAGAATAAAGAGACAATTGAGTTGGATTAGAGCTGCGTGAGTCACCATCTTCATAATAAACAGCAATATTATAAAAAGCCCCATAGTAGTTCTATTAAAAAAAAAAAAAAACACAGTCACAAGACAGTGACAATGCTAACACATGCAGATGTGGGCGACTTTACTCAGTTTGAGTTTTATTCGATTTGCGGCACATTGAAGTTGCATTTAGAACAATTAGAGCTAGGAATGAGAGGAGAGACTGTCAGTAAGAAAGATACTTCAAATAACTGGTCACTAGGGGTGGGATAAGTGATATATTCTCATACAGTCTCTGATATGTTTTTGTTACACTGACCCCAATTTTAAAGCATGCTCTCTTTCCTGCAGACATTTCCTAAGTATTCCTTGGCCGTCCAAAGGAAAAAAAAAAAACTTGAACCTTTTCATAATGCCACTGGTACAATGAAAAGAATGCATGATTGTACATGTCAGGATTGAACAGGGTATACACTGCCTTATATCAAAGAAACCCAGAGCTTTAAATGTAATTCACATGGAGTGTGTAAGCTCACTCATTCATGTGACAGTTACCGTAACTTGCTGTCCAGTGACATTATTGTCATTGTCATTATGAGGAAAAGCAACAGAGATCATGCAGGTGATTCACTGTAGCAAAGCATTCTTTATAAAAACCCAGCTGCAAGTACTCATTTGTCTTCTCTTGTGGTCTGACCGGAAAAGAGTATAGGAAGCCAGTCAAGACTTCCACTGGACTTAATGTCATAGATGGATGCATCCTGTATCTCAACTTATTCAGATAATCAGAGTTGTCACTCTAAACAAAATTCACAATTGAATTCTCAGCATGGTTTTAGGATCAGGGTATAGTTTGTTTTCAGGGCAATTGGAAAAAACAAAAAGAATTTGTCATAATTTATTTTGATAACAGTACGCTGGCTTGCGGGCCATACATCCTGCTGTCAAATTGTTTAAAAAAAAGAGGATAGACTGTGAGATATCCCATGGAAACTAGCAGAACTAAAGGAGTACAGAAGAAGCTGTGTGGTTCAGATGAATAATCCAAAAGACTAGGTGTGAATTCTCCCTCCCTTAAAAAAAAAACAACTTTTTCAGTCTTTTTCTTAACTTTATGCAGAGGTTTGCTGAGCATGCTTGCTCGAATTCAGCCTTGCCTTGGGTCTCATATACAGCTGCACTTATTCACACTTGGGAAATGCCAGTTTAACTACTATATAGTATATTTGTCCACAAACACACTTCCCCGGGGATGTGTTTGAGTGTCGCTGACATGGGGTATAAATGCAGCCAGAAGTAGAATAATACAGAACTAATTTTTCTTCTCAGTTTGTTATTCTTAGGTGGAAATATTTTAAAATAATTTGTTGGAAGAGTTGTTGAACAGGTTGCGGTCTCTTGTTACCTGCTTTACATCTTTCTTTAGCAAATAGTGTACAAAGTATATGGTACCAATATAAATGATGAAAACTAAATTGATATTTATCCTCTGGATATATCACAGGCTAACTCGGACCAATGGCATTTTTCAAATTATTTTTGGAAATGAAAAGAGACTCAGACGTGTCCATGTTCAACACACCATCGATATGACAGGAGGGAATGTTATTTAATGACAGAAACAGCTTCCTCCCAATATAAATATGGAGAAAGTATTCGAAAACACTGCATATGATCAGGCTGCATAATTCACCCACACTACCTAAACTACAATATGTCCAAAAAATGCCATGTCACCATAAAATTCAGTGTAGAATAACTTCTTTAAAAGTCTACTTTATGATTAAGTACTACATTAGCATGGTGTCCATCAGGACTGATGAGACCTCAATGTGGTTGAAATCTGTTGAGTCCTCATTTACCAGCATCAGCGACACTTACACTCCTATATGTCCAAATTTAATTTAGACTGGACCTCTCCAAAGTTATTTGGAAGATAGTGGAAGATATTTAGCGGGAAGTAGACTGTGATGGCTTTAAATTCACTTAAGCCCATTGATTGATTGGTCTGTTATCCCCAGGAAGATGTGTAGGACCAGCTAATTAGATTTGATCACTTGCAATTGCTCCTCAGCCACTAGGTAATCAATGGAGTCTAATTATTGTTTCGTTTCTCCACCCCTTTTTCCTAACTTTCTATATCATCCTCTCACTTTACCATTCTGCTCTCCTTTCTCTGTTTTTCATGTTTAATTCCTGCTTTTGCCGCATCCCCCTTCATCATGGTGTTTTCTTCCCTGTAACCTCAATTTCTCTGTTTTTTCCTTTACCCACTCCTCCCATTTGGCTGTCGCTGAGCTACTTTGACAATTTTCCAAGAGGAGTAAGCTAGAGTTCCCTTGGTGGTAAAGTCACACCCGCATAAACGCATACAACGGATACATAGCTTATTAAATTAAAAACTGCGGTCCAAATCTTTTTTGGCTTACTGACGAGGTTATGGTGGGTTTGAAACTGCTCGCACCTTCTGACACGAAGAAACACATGAACTCATACGCATACACACACAGTGGGTACTATTAGTGTTTTTTTGGAACAGAGTAAAGGACAAATGAATGCATCATACCCAGCAGGGTAGGTAGAGGGACGTGGTGTACTCTCATTCCAGTGAATAAAAGAGCTATCCAATAATATGTGAAAGAGAAGCTGCAATTTGTTCTCGTTCAAAAACCCCTATCTAGGATATCAAACACGCATACGCACACATACATGGTCAGATACACACAAACATAGCCCCATAGAAATGAACAGTGCCCCAAAAGGCACCAACAAGACCTGCGAGTAGAATAGCACTCCAATATGCTCGTCCCATTTGTCTCAATCGGCCCTGCTGTCTGCTCGGTCAGTCTTAGGGCCTCAGTGGGAATACAGAATAGAGTGCAGCTTTTTACACTTATTCAGCCTCACTGTGCTCAGTATCTCTTTGACCTTTTGTGGCCTTGCTGCATGGACCATACAACACATCATTCAGTACAATTCAACAACATGCTCTCGCAATTCTCATCCACATTACCAACCAAACTAACCCCTCCTGAAATCTATACAAAGTAAACTGACTCTGGACCTCTGCATTCATCTCGCATTCAATAGGTTCGGGGCTCTTCTGAACCTTTAAGGTCAAAGACTCGTGCTCTTGGTCAATAAGCAAGTCATATTTTGAAATCCTAAAGGCCAGATATGCAGTTTGGGTCAGTTGAATTTAGTTCTGTTGAGTTCAGTTGAGTTCAGTTGAGTTCAGTTGAGTCCAGTTGATTTCAGGAGGCTCTGGGGGAAATTAGAAGGCAAGAAGTACAAGCATGCAACATGAAATACTCAGTGATACTTTGAATGCTAAATAAATTTACGCACTCTAGAATATAGTGTCTAATAATAATAAAAATAGGACTTCTGGACATCAAGCCAATAATTATCATTCCCCTCTCAAATTATCCTGTATTCATTGTGGGCTCTGACTGGCTAAGTACAAAGCAGTTCATACTGGCTGTTATCGATCCATTAATTGGAAAGTGGCCCATTGTAGTGAAAGGGCTGGGCAGTATAGACAGACAGGAAGAGATGGGGGCTTAAGATCAGCTTGGACTCTAATTGGCAGGAAAGAGGCTTCTATGAAGTGGCGTAATGTTCTTTTTATTGGCTTGTCGGAGGGGTAGATGGTGGATGGATGTCGAGCATATGTTCTTTTAAGTGCGACATGCTTTTTTTTAGTCAGAAAAAGCTACAGAACAAGCTACAGTACATTTTTACGGGATTCAGTGGAATATTTCCATTTAGTTTTTACTCTAAGGCGAAGTAGACCATTGCTATTTTAAGTGTATTTAATCGATGGTAAACACTACAGTGGATGGCAAATAAACTATTTTAGTCTATTGTAATTTAGAGTGAATATTTTCTACACAAGGAAACCATTTTCTGTAAATGTCCTCTTATCCTAGTCAGATTCGGTGCAAACAGAGCTAAGCTGATTGAAAGGCATATCCAAGGAAGAGTCCCTGGTCATAAAAGTACAGAAGAACTACATCAATATAAAGACTTCCACATATACCCTACCTACCCTCTCTTTTTTTTTTTTTTTTTTTTAAAAACTCAGACTGTTATCATTTCAATGCCAAACGATTTCAAACATTCATTCTTCTCTCACTCTGCCGTGGTCAGATTCCAGCCTTTGATATATTCTGTGGGTGTTTTCTTTTAATCTTCGTGAAGGCTGAGGTGGAATAGAATGTTTAGGTAGAGATAAAGGTGTTGGCAAAAGCATGGAAGGTCAAAGTACTGCGGTGGCCTGCGTGACCTTCACACACTCTTTTTCATACCGAGCCATTGCAGAGCACGGGTGACATTGAAATACTCTATCGACCGTGAGTCAAGCTGTGCATGTGAAAAACCCTGGCACAAGGAGACATTACTCACTAAACATGACATTTTACTGCCCTCGATTCAAGACGGAGAGTTGTGCACTACATAGGGTAATTATTTGTGTTACTGTGATGAATACCTCTAACACAGTACGAAAGCTATTTCTCTTGAAGGTATTTGTTTCCATCCCTCCTACCTCTATATAACGGGGACTTTGAGATATTGCTGTAATAATTTTAACTAGATATTAACACACTAGTTTCTTTCTGGTTTTCTTTATGACTTACAATGGAGTTTACACATTTTTAGCTTTTACATTAGTTGTTATTTTTAGTGAGATTGACAGGTATTTCTGTAAATGCCAAAAAGCACACGGGGATCTTATTGACCTTTTATCTCAGTTGACGTGATTAAAAACCCTCATATACCGTACTTTGATATAATTAACAAGAGAGAGGAACAGACTGGTACTTTCCACTGTCAATGTGATTGATCCGGCTGGTAATGCACGGCTGCATACAGTGCTGAGGATTGAGGAGTGTTTGTGCAGTTTATGAAGTATAGTGTTTGTACCAGTATTCCATTATACTACTGTACTTTGTCATACATGTCATACTGTTTCTTAGTGTGCCTGTATATGTAAGACTTTACCGTGTCGGCATGTCTTTGTGTACACATGTGCACGGGCGTGTCTTGCTTTTTCTATCGATCCGCATAACATGAAGCCCCCTGTCTATGATCAGGTAGCTCCTTAGCAAGTAAACGCCACATACACAACACGTATAAGCCCCAGTTAAACACAAGAAATTTCTCTGCGTGTGTGTGTGAAGATGGAAAAAAAAATGTGTTGATCTGTTGCAGTAATATGGTTATTAGATACTGTGTTGACACCTCGACATATTAACTGCAAAATCTTCTATGCTGTGACTATTATCCTAGGAGCCAGATTTGATGTTCAGCACTGCAGTTTACTCTCAGATTGCTAATTAAACTAAGCGATATAGAACATACATTCCCAGTATTCCGTTGGCCCCTACAATGTCCTCTACCTCATTTTCCTGTGCATTATTAATCATATGTCACAAGGACATCTTGTTTCCCAGCAGGACCCGTTTCTGTGGAGCCCACTACATACTTTTTTTCTCTCTCCTCTCCACAGACGGACAATTTCCCCACTGAACCTAATTATATGGGTACCAGACAACAGTTTGTTCAAAGGTAAGAGCTTGGATCTACAGCCATCACTATATCTCAGACCTTTGTTTTCTTTTCTCCAATAGTCCCAACACGACATTATACCAACAGTGACTAAACTGACAATTGTCCCGAGTCATTGCAGGGAGAGAAGGGGCATGTCCATTTAATCAGGCTCAACAGTGGACACTAACAGTATTTTCTATAATAGATAAGATTTAATCACACACAGGATCCTCCCTTTTTTGTTTCATCTTTAGTCTCTTTAGCAGAAAGTACTCCAGGTGAGGTATTTTTAGAAGCATTTCATTACATCTTAAAGCCTATTATTATAATTCTTTCTTGTTTAAAGCACTCAGGGATGCTCACGAATGTTTTGCTCCCTCTCTAACCTTCATCTGAGGGTAAAAATTATTTTTTTTCAAAGGCCCTCTGCAAATTCTCGGCCATGCACTGTTTACTAATACTTCTTTTGTTTGTTTGTTTGTTTAGTAGTTCAACATTCAAAGACCCAGAGCGAGCAAGCCTCAGAGACAGCGGTCACGGTGACAGCGACCAGGCTGACAGCGACCAGGACACCAACAAAGGCTCCTGCTGTGATATGTCTGCAAAAGAAGCCCTCAAGTTAAAGGCCTCAGGCGTGAAACCACCACCTTTGGAGCAAGGTGAGCCCCCACTGGCAAATTTGACTGTATGAGTAATGAAAGATGCCACACAAGCCAAACACACTTCAGCCAAATGACTATCAATCAGTTTTGTACGCTGCAGTTATTTGCATTAACTATTGGGCTCTCGACTTGCCTGAACGCACACAATCTGAACTTATACTTGGCTACTTTATTCTCCCCTACTTTGTTTTTCTGCCCTTTTCTCATTTAATGCGTGTGTGGTCTGTGTGTGTATTTGAGGGTGTGAGTGAGCGTGCATTCTACACACGTCCTCAGTTTATCAAAGCAGACAAGCCCATTATGTTTTTATAAGCCCAACTACTTCAGCCTCTCCATTTAGTCCCCCTTCCCCGAGCACTGTCTCTGAAACTTTGATAATGGAACATGGAAAATGACTTAGTGAGCGGCAGGAGATGTAGCTTCGTAGTGTGGTGATTAAATATGAATAATTATTTTAAGCGCTGTGGGTCGGGCAGATTACACATGACATGTGTAAAACAATAACTCCCCAGATATGAGTTGTTGCAGTCCTCCTTACCCTTGCCACCTTGCATGATTAGAGCAGGGTCAGGGGAGGCAAGAAAGCCAAGATTACACAAAGGAGTAATGGGACAGGAGCTATTGTAAATTTCTCATTCCAGCTTCAACTAGTCATGTACCTTGGTTTTGGCCATTACCTGCTTGGCAAACCAGATATTCCCTCAGACTTACAAATTCACTAAAGTCTCTACACATGAGATGTATGTATCTCACTGGCTGGATCCAGAAGTACAGTGCTGTACACTGGACATGGATTCTTTGTAATGATGCTATTAATCCAGGAAACAGAAGGGCTGTTTTACTCCTTGCAGAAGGACAATGACAATTTGTGCAACACTCTGTGTTGCAATATGCATGTGTGACAAGATAGCATTTTTTTCCTTTTCATTGGTTTTTAGAATGGGAGAAAAAAAACCACACACACACATTGGCAAGAGAAATTGGCCAATTAAAAAGCTCCATATGTTTCTCATTTTGAAAATGTTCCCATTTAATTCTCCATGAGGGACTGAAAGAAACTCATTTATACACACATGACAAAGGGAGCTGAGAGTGGTCAGTAGAAACTGTCCCAGTACAACATTGTTTTTGGACGTTAACTGCTACAGTAGGTGCCAACCACAACCTGCCCATGCACCTTTCTGTGCGTCGTCTTCGATCAGTTTCCCTCTGACTGTCTCAAACAAGAAGACTGTCGCACCCATACACAAACAGACGTGCACACTCACTGGTGCTGGGAACTCAGCGAAAGGCTGTAACCTGCCTTTGCCACTTTCCCACTCATCGCTGCACCTCCCATTTATTCTCACCCCTCCACTGTGTTTTCACCCCCGCTCCGTGACTTTCGTTCCACTCCTCCACCTCTCCTTGTTCGGGGAAATCGATTGATGTGAGATTAGACAGTTAACTGGCTGCAGCTGGCTGTGTTTAGCCAATAACATGTGGGCTGAGCTAAGCTGTGGGGGAGGGCAGGGGCATGAGGCCAAGGCATGGTGCAAGAGCAGTGATGAGGAGTGAGGCGTGGTGAACATCACTCTGGCAGTGTTTCAGTGCATCTTTATTAAGTTGCAAAGATACCAGTTGAATGCTCAAAGGCAGGGAATTATGCCTCACTAATATTTACATAGAATAAAAGTATTTTTGTGTGATCCTCTACCTCTCAAACTACAATGTCATCTGCTCAGAAAAGTCTGCCTTTATGTCCTCCTGCTGTTTAGGATCAATCACAAGATGGTCACCCTGTGCCTCTAAAGCTGAAGAGTAGTTCCATCTGCTGCTTTATTTTTTTAACAGACCAACTCATATGCAGGTAATATGTAATAGTAATTTTATGGTTAATTTAAAAAAAGTGTGTAGACAAAGCCAACGCATTAACTATTAAAAGAAGATATGGTTTGACTTTCTACGTGGCATTCAGACACTAGAATCTGAAGGAGGTATGTCTGTTAACAATTGGAAGAGAGGAGAAGGAAGCTCGTCATCGGTCATTGTCCCAGGGTCATTTCCTGCAGGCTTATTTTCTTCACATCTCAGTACTTACCATCTACTTCATAGACAACCCCCCCACACACATCCCATTTTAAGTACTCTGTTCCTTTCCAAGCATAGCCCTCCCAATTACTCCAGCTCTCTCTGCTCGCCTGCCAGGACACTGCAGCCTCATTCACTGCTTCAGTATAAACAGAACCACAAGTGCAAAAAGCTTGCAATTCAAGTCCCAATCAATTCTCAACCCTGTGTCAGTTCTTATCCTTTATTGTCAAAAGGTTGTAGCCCAGATTGTATTCACAATTGTGTGCCTTTCAACTTTTTGTTTCTTTTTAGTTTTTTTTTCTTATTGCACTTCTTTCCCCTCAGTTTCTCTGTTTATGCTCTCCTCAGGTAATAGGCATTGGTAGAACAAGCATACAACTCCCTATTTCCATGCTTGTAAGTCATCTTCTTCTCTGATGTTCAGTACAGTTTTCTTCCAGACAACATAATCTGGACATCTTTGCACTAGGGACCAGTCACAAATTGATTAATTAGGCCTGCAAAATTGGTAGCAATGTATTAATTAAGCTTAAGTATATCAAATGCATTTTTTTTTTGCCAGTTTTAAATGGCGATTAATTGATGCTCCAACGCGCCTGCAGCAGACGCTGATACCGGCTTGTCTGGCTCCGGCGGAGTGGCTGGCAGCACATTGCTCGCCTCTGCGGAGACGACTGCCATAGTCGCTATCACGAACAGACAGGCAGCAGTGGTGTAGGGAGATGGTACCCACTGATAGGGCTGTCCAAGGAAATGGAGAGAGAGGGATGATGGAAGAGGAGGAGGAAGAGCATGGAAGAACGGATGCTGTTTGACTGTACCAGCTGACCTTTCCTAATTAGCTGTGATTGGAGTGTGATAATCAAACCACCTCCTGCCTTGTTTTAAAAGTGAGGCATGAGTGGGAAAGAGGAGGGTAGAGGGTGGGAGGAGGCTGTGATACTACAAGGACAGCTTGGATACAGTGAGGAGAGATAGCATGAGATGTGCTATTGTAGACAGCACAGTAGAAGAAGATGAAATTGACGTTTCCCTGTTATTTTTGGCAGGATGATAGTCTTGCGGTGACAGGCTGGATGATGTCACATATGGTTATCGAGTTAACTGAGACATGGATGTGAGCAACAACCAAGGTGGCTTGAGAGAACTCCTGTCTGTGGACATAGCTCCACAACTAACAGTTAAATGTCTGGGCTCCAGAAATGTTCCTTTTCCTGTTCACCCAAACTTTCTGGAAGCGTTTGATGGTGGCTATGAGATCCCGAGTATCTCCCTGTATCCATGTCTCTGTGAAGAAGAGACATGTCCATCTTATTAGTAATCTCATGTTGCCCATACGATACGAGGGGCACATACTCTTCTCTATCAGTCACTGTTATTTAGACCAAGCTCTCATTCAACATCACTTCATTCTTCTTCTGCAGCCTCTGTGTGTCCGATTTCTGCAGATATGTCCATTTCTCTGGTCACCATGCCAGCGAACTTCAGCACAAATCAGCTGGTCCCTGGTGTAAACAATGTGACTATGGAGTTGCTGCGCAACCATAGAATAGCTGAATGATGGCATTCAAAATGCTAGCTGATTGAAAAGAAGAAATTCCTCGGTGAAAAAAAAAAGCACTCTCTATCAACTAGCATGCTCAGTGAGTTACAACTAAAAATTTAAACAAGGATGAAAAAGGATCAAAACTAAAAAGTTAGGGGAAAAACAGCAAATAAATAGGAACAGCTGCAACAGGCTGCATGCACATCTGCACATGTGGTTTGAAAAGGCAATTCCATTTAATGGATTTTTGAGACCTCATAGTGGTATTGTGAAACTTCTGAGCAAGAAGAGGGGATGACATAATTTATTCATTTATTCATCTGCAAAACCGTGACAAAATTAACTGATTATATTTAGTTTATTTGAATAATGTTTTTTTTTCCATACTGATCCCTGACAAACTACATATTCAGCCCTTAATTTGTATTACATATTCAACCATCTCTTCTGTTGCGGTTTTAAGATTAAGACCGTAGTATTACTGTACTTTTCCAAAGTCTCACGTCCCCACAATCTCAATCTTTCCCTTTTTTCTTTTCAGTCGCTGCAGTTAATTTTGAATCATGAGTGAACCTTTGATATTAAAAAAAATGCAATTCCAAGATTAATTGACTGGTCAGAAGTCAGATCAGATGCCCTTTTCACACTTGTAGCCATGGCAACCTCTATCCTGCTCACTCTGGCCTTCAATAAACCTTTATCTGACTGTTGGAAAAGGGCATTCGATTCAACACCATTCATATTTCATGGACAGATAAACACAGACACGTTTTTCATGGGGTGGGAAGATATGTATTACATCTATGATTGAAATGCTTGTGATTTGTACTTAAAATGCAGCGCAATCAATCTGTGAAATCATTATTGACATTTATGTCATTTTTGCTACAAACTATGCACTTAGACCAGTTATGATTGCAATTGATAATGTGCGTACAGATATATGTAAATTTGAGATATTTCTATTTATTAATGCCTTAAAAGTCCTCTGCATGATACATCAAGAGCTTTTATAATGGCTGACCAATTGAACCTTTATTAGCAAACATTTGAAGTAATTGCAGATGGAAAGTTTTAATGATAGTTTATCACAGCCTGATGGATGAGTTTGTATCTTCCTTTGCCTTAAAACGGTCATCTTCATGTAAATTCCCTTTTAGAGGTAAATTGTTGTTTATAATGTCAGGTTTTCAGTTTAAAAAAGAAAGAGACAAAGGGAGGAACACAGAGTTCAGATATAGCACAACTAAATCCTGAAACCAATGAACAAAGCGACTCAAAATCTGGATGCTTGAAGACGCGCTTCCTCTGAGACAATGCCAGTGGACAGTGTATCCAAAATGGAGAGTTGACAGAGCTGCAGTGGAGCCAGAACTTCTCTCTTGTGGTCAGAGAAACAGTCTTTTAGACATTTATTCATCAAGGCAAGGCAAGTTTATATATATAGAACATTTCACACACAAAGTAAATCCAAGGTGTTTTACATACTACATTAGAAACATGAACAAGAAAAAATGTATAGAAACATTTAAGTGGAAATTTTAAACAATAGAAATGTTTTTAAAGAAATTAAAGTAGTAAAACAGATAATAGATAAGGAGATACAGGATAAATAGAGACATAAGGGCAAAATGGTTTGTGATGAGTATTTAAAAACATTTAACCCAGATTTAAATGTTGTTAGTGCAAGTCCAATATCTTATGGAAAGTTGTTCCAGCTCTGTGATGCACAGTAAGTAAAGGCTGCTTGTTTGTGTTAAATTTGCAAATTTAGCAGACCAACATCTTATGACCCGAGAGGCCTAAATTGTTCATATGTTAAAAGACAATCATCGATGAATTTTTGTCCCAAGCCACTGATGCAAGCAGCAGGACCTAAACTCTCGATAGAAAAAAACAAACAAAAAAACAAAAAACCTATTTCTATGAGGATCTGAAAGTGCTGTCAAAGTTATATTATGGGAGATAAACTATCCATTTTGCATTAGCATTAAAAGATCCTTCTACCTGTGATATTTATGTAAAGTTTAAGTT
This sequence comes from Istiophorus platypterus, assembly GCA_016859345.1. Lineage (NCBI taxonomy): Eukaryota > Metazoa > Chordata > Actinopteri > Istiophoriformes > Istiophoridae > Istiophorus > Istiophorus platypterus. Next base: position 11,023,055 of record CM029118.1, on the reverse strand, counting down.
TAATATGTAATATTCATGCCTTTCATACCCTTGGGCCATGTAATCAAGAGGCTTTACTTCAGTGGTTAATCCTTTAGTAAATATCTATCTGCAGAGACAACAACAACAACAAAAAGCACATTTCTCTTTCTTCATTTCTCATTGATTTACGGTTGTGTGAAAATGATCAATGAAAAATGGAATCATTGACAGATATACCTTAATTCCTCCATATATCAGCGTAAAAACAACTTAGTTTTTCAAGGCTCAAAGCGTTTATCATTTTTCTGAACATGTCTTATTAGCAAGTTAGCCCAATGAACTTGTTGAGAGCCTCCGTCAGGGTACGCTCTTCAGTGCTTAGAGGGCTGTGCAATTCTTCACAAGATGTTCAAGTAATTGTTCTGCAGGTTAATGGACAAACATCTGCTTAGAGAGAGAAGCCCCATTTGAGAACATTGTAATTACTAAGTTTACAAACGATACTCCAATCAGGTAACATATGGAGGAGTGGTTGCTTCATGTGATGCTATCACATCTGTCTTTTTATACATGATTAATTGAGGCCATAAGGGTGTGTTGAAACCCGTTGTTCTAGTGGAGACATATATTTGTGTCGTTCAATGAACTCTGTTAAGGCAGCACAGGCAGGAGTTGATGTGTCACAGAACACCTCTTAGCTTACGACCTCACAGGCTGCTCTTTTCATCGATAATCATTTAATAATGAATTAGAATCATTTTTTTGTCTCTCTTTATGAAGTTCCTGTCATGTTTTAATCACAGTCCACCTTAAAGAATCTATCTAAAAGTCTGTTGCATGGCCTTGGGGAGACGATTGGAAAAACAAGCAACATCTGAAAGCGGCAGCCAGATGCTCATGTTTCTTCTTACTGTTTGTGTGAGCCTTTGGACAGAGAGGATTTGTCTCTGAGCCTTTCATCTTTTCCTGCTCCTCATCTTCTCAGCTCACCATGGCCTGTCCCTGGCTGGGCTGATAGCCTGATTCATGGCAACATCACCAGCTACTTTCCTGGTGGGGAAAATGAGAACCATCAGCAATCTGGACTTCTCCAGGATGCATCACTCAAAGTCAAATAAGATTTGTGAGTGTGTGAGAGTGTGTGTGTGTGTGTGTATGTGTGTGTGTGTTTATGTGCCACTACACATGTGCCAGATCGTGTGTTCACCCTATTCTTAGAGGATATGGCAGTATTGCACAGCAGTGAGGCGATTTGCAGCTAAGCTAGTGGAATCCTGTGGAAAGCCTAAAATCTTGTGGGGTGAAGGGAGGGGAAATATCACAGTCTTAGGATTTCTTCTCTCTCATTATGGAAGATTTAAAGGGATTAGTCTATTTTCTTTAATACACAAAGTTTTATTAAATTCCATTGTTATGATTGTGGTTCATGAAGGGTAATGTCCATTCTTGTGTCCTTCCTCTCGTGCTGGATGTGTGCGATATTTGGCTGGGCCGGCTGTAGGCTGTGATTTCCACCTCTAAACCTCAGCCCACCTGCATGGCAGCTCACCCCCTGATCCTCCTTCAGCCAGTGAAGCCTATCTCAAGCACTGTGGCACCACAGCGTTGGAGGGGATTGATGAATATCTCCGACTCTTACCACTTGGTCCATAAATCTCTGACATTATCCCTCCACCCTGTTAGCCGCAGTGAATAATTATGGCATGTTTATGGAAGCAATGGGTGAAAATATGTCTTATTTCACTCCGAGCACCATTACAACCTCTCATCATTACATGATTGGACTTCTCTTTTCAGAGAAAAAAAAGAAAAAAGGTCAGATTCCACGACGAGGGCTTTTCTCCTGCACATTCCAGTAAGGGCTGCTGCCCCTAAATGCTTGTAACTGCCCAGCCTCCTCTCCTCATACCACTCTGTAATGAGAACATTACAGGGTACTAATCCAAGTGTGTGCTCACTCATAGTAGACATTGAAAAACACACAAAGCCATTAAATGCTGTGGGAATGTTATTCAAGGCCCATTAAAAAATGTAGGCACACTGAGTATGAGGATTAGTCCAGAGTCATGGAGATTTAAAGTTAATCGCTCTTCAGCGGTATTGTTAAAGTTTCATCCACTGTCAAGTCTAGTTAAACCTCAATGATTTTATTATTTTTTATAAATCTTGGTTTGATCAACAATGCATGTTTGGTTCTCTGAGATAGTAAACATTAAACGCACCTTTTTAAAACTCAACCTAGACTAGAGCTAGAACTGTAACTCCAGCTCCAGATGCTTTTATCTTTGTTTTCTCGTCAGAACATTCACCTGGAGATGAATTTTATCATTCGTTTTAATGTCTCCTTTGTGTGTAATAGCGGTTTGATTAGTCTGCATATTTCATGTTTATACTATATACATGCACACAGACTTGCTTGCTGTAAACACACTAGTAACCTACGTTATCATCAAGAGTGTGTGTTTTTACATTTGTGAGAGTTAAAAAAAAAAAAGCCCCCCTTGCCAGACTTGTTTTACTAGACACAAGAGATTCATTCCCTCAAAGCAGCAGCAAGAGAGAAAATCCAGTGTATTTATCAGCTCCATCATCACAACAGACATGTCTCCGCTCCCAGTTGTTCTCTTTGTAATCACATGACAACAACAACCTTGTAGATGTGGCATCTGCGCTATAAATGACATTAATTAACATTGTGTGACTGAGCCCGATGGCAGGCCAGCCTACTCTTTTTTTTTTTCTCCCTAGGCATTAACCTCTCATTGAAAAGCTTAGTTATAGTTGTGATTACAGTACACACAATTAGGTTGTTATCGTATCTTTTGATGCAGATAGATAGAAGATAGAAGCTCTGGGGCTGGTTGGTACCGAGTGAGCTTTTTCTGAAAACAGCAAATGAATGATGAATCAGAATCAGTGCATCAGCCTTGAAATCAGTCTTGCAATCCAAGACTGACTTGTAAAAAGTTGAGTGAATAAGTTTTAGAACATGCGGCTGCCTTCCATTTGCATTGTCCTTGTGTACATTTTTTGCTGCTTTTAGACAATAATTGTCAAATTTTAAGTTGCAAGCTGTGAAACGACTACCCCCCACCCAGTTTTAACAGGGTTAAAAATAGAAAATAGGAGCACTCATAGTACAAGTTGGTTTGTTGTTACAGTGCCTCTCTGAGAGTATGTGTGACAGAGCAGCAGCAGAGGAGCTGTTCCAGTATCAGCTCTCAGTGGGTGAAACATGTTGTCCAGCACAGCAGTAGGGAGGATACTAGGGAGCAGATTATAATGATACAGAACATCGTCACTTCCTGGACCAGAGCCACTCCATGGCCATCTGTCCTCTGTCCATGGAAAGCTGGGCATTCGTGCATGCGTATGTGTGCGCGTTTTTCAGATGTTACTCTGAAAATTAACCACACTCTTTTTACATATGCTTTAATAGCCTCTTTTACTTCCTCCCTAGCACTGATTTATGTGTCTTGAAAACTTAATTGGTTTCAAATTCGATGATTGTTTAAGCAATCTATCAAGCAAAACATTTACTGCTTACAAGCTGCAAAATCTGAAACAAAATGCAAGGGCTACCATGAGTTGTTTCTGTCTCTTGAGTTGGGAGATGGGGTCTGATAGATAGCCGCTTCCATTTGATTTGAGATCCCATTCCAAGTTGGTAAAATACCTGGATTTGTTCTAGCTGACTGAACATGCTGAGCCACCTTGGCCTAAAGGTTTCAAAGTGGGATACACTTCACCAAAGTGAATGAAACAACTGCAAAATGCAATGTTAGCGACAGAGTTGGGGATGACAATTCCCTTGCTTAAATGTGTACTCATCATGTTAAAGTAAGAACTTGTGGTATTTTTGTTAACTTCCGAAGGACGAGTGCTCCGTTACTCTCTGTCCCCAAACACTTGGTTAAAGTGGCCTCATTGCTACCAAAAATGTGCAACTCTAAAACCTAAACCCAGTGGAAAAGAGAATGACAAGTGCTCCACCTCAGCCACCACCGGTGTAACCACTGGTGTTACACTGTATTCCGTGACCCATCGTATTCGCTGACCTGAAGCTGTGCAGTGCAGTTTTGACCGAAACGGACATACAGAAAAATCTTCGATTTTTTTGGTTGATATTTGGTGAATGATACAGTAGAATTAGTATGATCTCCTCTGTGTAGTTTTTACTTTGGCTTCTGCAGCTACTGCAGCCCTCCACTGAAAAGCAAAAACTTTTCCCCTGTAGTCATAGGAAAAAAAAGTGGGACAGGGTTAATGAATGCCCTACACCTCTTCAGCTCAGTAAATTCTCTTTGGATTTGGTATAATACTGAGTGAAAGCAGTTTGTATTTTCTTAGCTAAAATATCCTAATTTCCCATGAAACTGCCCAAAATTATTCAACAAGGGATTTCAAGGGTTCGGATTCAAAAGTGAATTCAAATTTAATGAAATATGATCAAACCCCATCCCTGCTTGAAATGGATCTTTTTCAGACCACATCATAAAATTAATGAAACATCATAAAGACTAAAGATAATGACACGAAACTGTTAAGGGTTGGGTTTTTATGTTTTGGGGTTGACATAAAGATTAAGGCTCTCTGAATTGTACTGATATACTGTACTATTACATGTTGTTGTTTGCAGTAGAAGGCAGTAGAGTGGAACTGCTGGTTTTTCATGGAGTGTCCCAACAAGTATTCTCCATGCCTTCACAGGCTGGGTACATTTTGTATTTTTAATGGCCTAAAGGATTGATTACTTCTCTACTGTAGCTTAACTTTATATCTAAAAATATGATGTCAAATCAAGCCTTTACAACATTAGACTTTATCTTATAGAAACAGATGGAAGGGTGAGACTTTCACATATCTTTCAACAATCACTTATTAGAAATGAAAACTCAAACCTGTAGCCTGTTCTCACAATTAGAGGAGTAGAATTCTCTCATCAACTGGCAACACTATTGTAGGAGGTGAAGTCAATGGTGGCACAGATCTTTTTAATATGACATTGTCTCTGATCTCACAATATGCATTTCACTTGCTACTCCACTGCTCAGTTAATGAATTCTTGTCTTGTGTGTATGATATCTCTACATTTTACTGCGATTTTTTTCAATACCAGAACAGTTCCTTTGAGGTAGCGGACTGGTTGGCACACTTTTCATATGTTGTGTAACTCGGTAAGCCGTGAACCAATATCTATCTGCAAACACTTGGTAGAAGTGGCATCATTTGCTACTGACAGAATGCAAACTAGGAGGAGATGGAAAATATTATCTCTAAGTGCGCAGTTTTATTAATGTGTTTTTGTATGGATTTTGTCTGACAGCCAAAATCATCTTACTAGTTCATATTTTGCTGAGATTTGAATCACACGATGATGTGGTCTGACCTATATTGTGCTCAGTTATGCTATATTGAAGGCATCTACATTATTAATTACAAAAACACCAAGTGACAGATTGTTTGATCAATCTTGTGCAGGCTGCTATGAACTGGGGACATTGTTCAGCTTTGATTATGTAAAAAAGAAATGCCTGGTAAAAAATTTCCCTGGACAGTGGATTTATTACAACTTCCACTGAATCAGTTTGATATAAATGAAGGGCTCTTTTGTCTAGGCTGTTTCCGTGGTTGATGTGAATGAATATTTGTGGTGCCCTGGGGCATTGTTTCCCTATGTTACACTGCATCAGGAACCAGAGAGATAAATAGGCCTGGCCTGTCCATGGCATCAGGATGTCTTTCTTGCTCCGCCACAACTAGTAATGTCCTCTCACCCACTGCCTGTAGTGTTACAGATAATGGAGTATTTGAAAAAGAGGAAACAGTAAAACAAAAGAGAGGGGATGTGGTTTATGCAATGATAGTTGATAGGATGATCAGAAATGGCTGAAAAAAAGAAAAACAGGATATATGAGTTGGTATATAGAGCAATGGCAGTAGGGCTTAAATGTATGCAATACTTACAAATTCACATAGGTGGATTGAAGAAAAAATCTACAGGCCACTGTGAAGAAAGGAAGACACATAGCAACCAGTTGAGAAGTTATTAGATGATAAGAAGAAAAAGCTCATGTGTGGGTAGGTCGATGGACGGATGAATAGACGGATGGATGGATGAAGGGGGCGGGACAGCAGGTGGGCTCCATGGGAGATTGGCTTAAGTAGCATTGTGCACAGCTCCCTGCAGTCACCGACCCACCAGTTCAAATTCAAAAGCAAAACCTGTCAACATAAACACACACCCTGCTAAGACAGCCCTGGACCCAGTCACATGTACGCACACAAAGAGACATACATGCACGCACTGTGACAGCATAAAAAGACAGTCATTAATCTGACCTCTGCAGCTGTAATAAATATGCATTAAAGCTTTTGCACCATAAATAGTGCTTTGTGGTATCTGTGCGGATGGCGGTACAAGCGAGCTGCATGAATTTCATCAAATATGACTGTTACACTTGTGTCACTGTACCATAGCTTTCTCGTGCTGATGGAGATTGAGAGGGAGTATGTGTGTCTTGGTGAGTATGCGTGGATGGTTACTGGGAGTGTTTTTCTCCAATAACCTCCGTTTGTTACTTTTTGATCCTGCTAAATTAAGATAAGGGGCTTGGTTAATTAAACTGTCACATGGCAATACCTTGAGGAATTGCGAGGCCAACACAGCTTTAATTGGGTGGCTGCTATTGTCCCTGGCTGCCTCCTCTCTCCTAGCAGCCCCACAAAGGGGAAAAAACACCCTCATGGCTACTGGCAAAGAATGGAAGAGTTGAAGATATGATGAGCTTGAACATTCAAATGAAGGAGGCTAGGGCAAAAACAGAGTGATCTCATTTAAAATGTGTTGGAAACTATGTGGTCCGCTCAAAATAAATCTAATTTTGCCCACTAAAGGCATTATACACCTAACATGGGATATATACTGTGATACTGACGGGTTAATGAACAGGTTAGACTTAAGATGAGAAGTTTTAATTTCTGCTTCATTATGCATGAATGTACATTTTCTGTACATTGCAGTAATCTCTGTGGTGCATTAATTGCAAGGCAGGTCTCCAAAGTCTAACAGACAGTGTCAGCAAACTTAAGATGCATCTGTAATTACCAGCAGCCAATTAACAGCTGACCCCACTGTTCCACCTTAAACCCGGTAAAGATCTCTTATGGAGATTTAGAAGGCTTGCATTGTAAACAGCTAACTGTGACGGATGTTCATACGAACCATATGGGTGCTTACACCTCATCTCTTGGTTTACACACATCGTTGAAATTCAGACCACATTGTGGTAGATGGTTTGATGTTTTCCCAAATGTGTTGGTTTCTCTGTAACAAGTTTTTAAATGAGACCGTCTCTCATCTGATAAACCTATACATGTCACTCCCGCTATTTAGCAGTGCACGTACCTATTTCTGAGGCAATGCAAGGTGTATCATATTAAGTGAAATGTCTGCAGCTGTGTCTGATATAGTTTTAGAAAATACACATTACTGAGGTTATTGTGGGATCTGAAAAACATTGTGGTTTGTCACTTAAGGAAGTACCCTCAATAGCATAATACCCATTCTCTGGTGATGTTTTGAATACAGTCGTCCATCTGTCCCCGAAGGTGATCAAAATCTGCCTTGATTAACAAGTGGGAAATCTGGGTGACGGTCCCCTGTGCTGTCGCTCATCCCCTCCCAAGTGGGGATCAAAGAGGATGAAGTTTTGAGCCTAGGGATAATCTAGTTCCCTAGATTGTGATAATGCTGCTCAGGGTGATCATGTGGATGAGAGAGGGTTTGGGTTTGCTCACGACCGTGGGTTTGCACTTGCATGTACTTGTGTGCCTGCTTGTTTGTGCTTAGAAGAGAAGAGGCAGACAATAGCAGACCAGTGAATTAGTACACGTAGACTGATGGAAAATACACCCTTGCTGTTGCTGTATCCAGGCAACCACATCAGAATTCAAGACATATTGAACAACAGGTTATTGCCACCATCTTCCTTTTTCAGCTTTGAGCAACAAAATTTTGACCACTTGTACTCAAATGTAACTTAATATTAAACAACTTCATGTGGCAGTAAAATTAGAAAAATACCACTGTATACAGATTCTTATTTCATACAGAACACTTTGTTTACTAGAAATCATATTTGCAGTATGAAATATAATCAGAACATTTAAATGCAGAGAATTTCTTGCAAAGAAACTGTGACTTGGCTTTGTGATCTTTGTGAATTTCTTTTCTTTGTGACTCACAAACAATTTGTGAAATGACAGTGAGCTTAAGCTCTACTGAATCTCATTTTAGTTTTAAGTTCCCTGTTGTTGCGCATCGTCTCTTCCCACCCTGATCTGTGTCTGGTGTAGGTGTCCAGCTGTTCCATCAGCACGACAAGTGGTTCAGGAAACTCCCTCATTGTTCACTGACCAATCGTAAACCCACCAGAATGCTGTCAACGAGCATTTTCCACCCAGTGGTTTGCATTTGCCTGCACCTGTGGTTTAAGCCCAGAGGGCAGGGGATGCAGGGGGTGGCAGAATGGGGAGAGTCTGGGCATTGGGGTGGAAAGACAGTCAAAGTTGGGATTAGGCTGTCTTTTTTTGTCTGTCGAGATTAAACCAAATAGAATCATTGTGAGTTTCCCCCCATTTTGTTGTGTTTTCCTCCAAATGCACCACAGGATAGCTGAGCCTTACCACCCAAATTTGCATTTTTGTAATTTGCATGAACTCATTGGAGCTTGGAGGCAACTTAAGTTGTGTATGCACATCTGCATGGTTGTGTGTGTGTGTGTGTGTTTGTGTGTGTGTGTGTGTGTGTGTGTGTGTGCGTGTGTGTGTGTGCATGTGCGTGTGTGCGTGTGCGTGTGTGTGTGTCAGGGCATGTGTTGGGGATTCGACGAGCAAAATAAAGAACTTGTCCAAACAATCTAATAGACATGACTGGAAAGAACCTGTACTGCATTCATGGAAATCCTACATCGATACTACTGGACAAGTTGAAGCATTTGTTGTCATAATTGTACTGGAATATTAAGAAATTACACTAACTGCCTACACTGATTTAAAACATACCACAAAGCAGTATCATACGGCAGTAGAGTGTCTACTGTGGCGAGTTACTAGAATAGATACACTCTGCACTGCAGTGCTTTGCTAGCCCGGGTTGTGAATCTTATCAGGCGGAATTGTGGTGTGGATTTTTGTGTGTGTGTCTAAGTGTTTGTGAGTGCGAGTGTGCTTGCATGTGTGTGTCCAGGCCCCTCTGGAGTCCATTAATCCCAAATCTAACAGACTTACTGCAGAGGCAGCCTTTGATGTGTGCTGAATCCCTCTCTGGAATATTGGATGCTGTTTCCATAATATTCACTTCCCTTTCTATCATCAGGAACGCATTGTTTTGTTTTCTCCCCCATGATGCCGGGATTGTCCGGCAGGACAGGTGGCTGCTGAGTTATGAGTTTGTTTATGATTCAGGTGTGTTTTCACCAGTTCTCTGATCTGTAATTTTACATCTCTGAGCTCTTTTAATCCCATTCTTATCTTGTGTAAGCCTTCTAATCTTTGACCCTAATCTTAAACCACCACGTAGCATGGGGCAGCGTGGATGAGGGGAGTTGTTTTTCTCACCTTCAAATTCAATGCATACATTTTTCAGAGAGAGCCGGGGTCCTCTAGCCTTTGGGTTTTCTTTCTCGAGAGCCAAGTCTGAGAGGTATTTATTGCTGTATGTTTCTATTTATTTGTGTTTCATAGCAGTGGCCTAGACTTGAACCCAGCCTATTTTAAAGCCTGGTGCTCATAACCCGCCAGTCTCAGGAGTGAAACAGATGGAGAGGCAAAGAAAGTATAAATTAGATAGTGAGATGGAAAACACATTTCTATTTGAAATGATTATCCCCCCTGTCGGGTAGCCTAATAGACTGTTATTGCATTTCCGTCAGTTTCTTTTAATCTAATCATACTTATAAACAGACGAGTGAGAGTGTTAGTGTGTGCCTATGTTTATCCATACAGAGACACAAGCAACCGGTGTCTAGACTGCAAACACCAATTTGGCTGGGACACAGAGGAACATCAATGCTAAAGCAATGTTGCTGTAACACAAGGCATGTTCCTGAGTCTTGCATGGAGGGGAGATTGTAGTGACAGACAGACGATGATAGGAGGAGGAGGAGGAAGAGGAGGAGGAGGTGCAGCAGAAATGGAGGAGAGGTTGGCAGAGCTCACTGTGGCTAATACATCCAAAGTGTGTCAGTTAGCTCTCTAAATGTGTTAGGCCCCGGGGCTAAGAAAGCCAACACCATCGACTCAACCTACCTCTCTGCACCTTTCCACTTAGCCTCTGTTCAACACCCGCCAATATCCTTAGGGGAGCTACACTGCTGTTCATTGGCACATTGATCAAATGCCTAAATGCTAAAGTGTACAGTTTCTTTTTTCTCATGAGTACATGTGCTGGAGGATGACTTTAGAGTGGTGTGCTGCTATGTGGCACGGCAGGTACACTTACAGCTGGTGCGTGTTCGCATTTCTTACCCTCTTTCGGCAGATGTATCACATTGTTTAGTAAACAGTCAGGCTGAGGGCAATGCTGTTTTATAACCATGGGTAATGAGAATATTTCATCTGATAATTTGATATTACAAACAGTATCTGTTTCATGTACAGTACAAAGAAAAAGAACAGTCATTAGAACTTTACTACTTATATTTTCAGTAATTTTAGGAATTTCCCCTTTATTGGTTAAATTACATGTAAGTAGGGCATATTTCCATGTGATTTAGTGAAAACAAAGGAGCCATAATAACATACAAATTATAATATACAAAGTTGAAACGCCCGACTCTATGTGGTCAAGGGAGTGAAGCAGAAAAAGAATGAGAATATCTGCACGTATTAGTAAACAGTCTTGGTCTGTCAGATCAGGCTGAAATCACCTGACTAGTCTAATATCAGGTAAATGTGCTTAAGCTGAACTTTCAGCCACAGTCAATCTAGGTTTCTAGCACTAACTGGATTGAAGAATTTTGAATAAGTGTTTTTGTTTTTCTGCATTATACATTCATTATGTGTATTTTTTTAAATTTCTTTTGAAAACAGGCAATTTTGGCATTTTCTCTAACAATTTTTTGATGTCTAAAACATTTCTCATAACCTGAGTCACCACCAGCCATGATCAATCCATTCTTCTAGGTTTTCACATACCTCTTTTCTGAGTTGGATGTCTTTTAACCACAAAGAGGAAGGTGTTGCTAGTGGCAGCAAGCTGACTAGAAAGCATAAGGCTGACTCACACCTCCTCTTTTTTTTTTTTTTTTTTTTTTGGTTTAAATTAATTAATTTTTTAATTTATTTTGATGAGTTTGGTTGCTTCACTGAATTTCTTCTCACAACGTAGTTTCATTCTCACCTCATACAAGAGCTCAAAGCCAAATTGAATCAAGGTCATTTGATACCACACAACCCTGACGCAATACTAAGGACAATGATGTGCTACTGTAAAGTTTATGTAAGTGGTTGAATTGGTGTGATGAGTCTGAAGAGAATCGAATCCGAAGCACTTTTCCCAAATCTTGCTAAAGCGGTACGCATGGGAATGATTGCTTGCACAAAGCCATGACACCCCGAGTTGTTCAAATCCCTTTGTTCAAAAGAGAGCGACTAACATAGAGGCAGACAGAGAGAGGGAGACAATAAAAGAAAGTGATTTAATTCAGGAAATGTGACAGGATTGTATGATGTCTATTGGATTTAGTTATTGTATGGATTGTATGAATGAAGGCTCAACAATGCCTAATGTTTATTCTTGTTGTGTTGTTGTGGCCATTTTTGGACTAAATCCAATCAGTTTAAGAAGTGATCCCTCAAATCTAGAGTGTTGAAAATAGCATCATTAAAGTAGCATGGTTAAAATGTAAAAATATGGTGGAGTGAAGCACTTCAAAAGACGACCCTCTGTGAATTAGCAACAAAAGGTTTCACTTCATTCTTTCTTTAATAGGGTGTTTTAAACCTGTTTTCTCCTTGGATAGAAACCGGATTTCTGTAATGAGCTGGTGACTCATAGATTCTCTCGGCTTAATTTTTTTAAATTCCCTTCCCCCTCCATTTTCTCTCTCGGTCTCTCTCTTTCTCTTTCTCTCTCCCTTTCTCACTTTATTTCATGCCCTCACCATCTCTCTAAATAGGCCAAGCCAAGTTTCCTTGTCGACTACTGGGGGAAGGAAGTAGATTAAGGCTATTAACAGGCAGAAGGATGCTGATCAGCCTTTCTGGTCTCTGGTCTCTTGTCTGGTCTCTACAGTTATAGGCACCCTTCGAACACGGTGTGTTTGTTTGTTTGGCGTGTGTGTGTGTGTGTGTGTGTGTGTGTGTGTGTGTGTGTAGGAAATGAAATGTTGTTTGACTGAAACAGCCCATTTGATTCCCACAAATATATCCAAGTACAAACTAAGGGTGTCACGCAGCGACCAAAGAAGCACAATAAGAGTAGATTCACTCACATCTAAAAACAGTAAGTAGTAGTGAGTGAAAATACAACATGGTGCAGGCATGCTGTGTCTGTTTATGTTGCTTATGAGTGAACATGCTGCGATACACACCCGGTAAAGAAAAGACACACAAAAGCACGACTATATTTAGATTACAAACTGCCATAAACCCGGGCTAAAGAGGAAAGAAATAAACAAAAGAGAAGAAAAAAAAGCAAGGCGGTCCAGAAGCATCCCCTGTCACGGTGCAATCCCCCATGTCCTAATTACACAGGCTTAGAGGAAACGGAGGATTAGCCACTGATTCACCACGCTTCTCGCCTCATCTTCTAATAACTCCCCTTCTTGTCTCATTGCCACCCTTTGTGCAACTCTCCATGTCTCTCTCAAGGTAAAGGTAGCAAGATACTATTGACCTGTGGCTTTTGTCTCTTATTGTTGCTTGTGGCTAATGTGTCTGCCTCAGACAACACCCCTCAGTCCCACTGTAAAGGGTGGGCTGTGTGGTGGACCTGCTTTGTTAGCTGTCATTCTGTGTTCAGTATTCAGCCATAGGACAATGTTTACGTCAGTAATACAAATGATCACATTCTTACGTGTACATGATTTGTTTTGTAAGTATGGCTTTGTATGTGTTTGTCTGCTTTTGCCTCTTTATTATTGGGTAAATATTATTTTCTCGTTTTAATTTTTACTGGTCAGCTTTAGCCAAAAATACCCTCTTGAGTCTGTCTATTCATTGGTGTACAGTACACTGAGCAAGTCTTATTTATGGCAAAATAACTTTATTTACATATATTGTAGAGACAAACTGAATTGGCAAACATACTTTCAGCATAGAAGGCAAAAAAACAACTTGACATAAAGTCACTTCACATGTGAATAGACTATATTATAGTTAGTATATATATATTGTATCTCTTCCAGTTTGCTGTGTTATTATTGTATATTTTTCCAATATATTATATAATGGTATTTTGAGTGGTCATCTTTAACAAACAATCTGGATTTAATGTGCAGATTTACTTCAGCTTTCATATCTTTATAGCAAAATACAATAAATAGATATGGCATGGGTTTATTGTTGTGAATTCATGTACATACCTTCACAGAGATGTTGTGCATAGATAACAGTATCTCAATATTTATATTTATTTTCTTCCAGGTTATAGCTTTTAAATGTTAATTGTTTGATAAGTATAAATAGCTTGAGGACAGCAAGAGTGATGTGAGGGTTGTTCCTCTCAGACATCTATGTCTAACCGCTTGCCTGTGGCTGCTCTGCCGCAATTGCTCCACCATTAGAACACTTAGGAAGTGAGAGTAAGGGAAGTTGAGGGGAGTTGAAGAGCGAGCTATAGCTGGAGGAAATGTGAATTATACAAGGTCTTATGTCACAGGTTGGAAAAAAAGGCTCAAGCTTTTCTGATTGGCTGAAGCAAGGATCTTCCTTGACTGACCTTGCAATATTTATTGAGTGCCTCTGACTGCTGTGAACAGTGAATGCTCTAAGCTGCTGCAGCCCTCCCCTACCCCATCAAAAAAAAAAAAAAAGAAAAAGAACAAACAGTTTATTCTCAATATTACTTTCCCCCTCTCAGTTGTTCCTTCTTCAGCAATGAAAGCACCTCAATGTAGAGCACTTCAAACTTGGTTGAAGAAGTTGCTCAAACACAACGGTGGGAATTGTCTGGAGAGTGTTGTCACATGTCACAGATGAATATCAGTTTATCTGTTCTCAGCGCCTCCTGCCTTGAAAAGGTTCCCATGGCCGTTCATTACTGTTGAACCTGTTGGTTGAGGTTGTTGGGTATTTTCTTCCAGTGTGACATCTGATTGTCAGCAGCCCCCCCCCCCCCCCCAAAAATTTATTTTCAAATTTTTCTCAAGGCCAACCTTCACTAACAATTAAAGCTGACAGAAACCTTGATAAGTGAGATCATAGCACATAGTTAAGATAAGTCTAAAGCATGAATTGAAAACATAAAACATGCAGGGGAAAGCTATTCATATTTTAATTAAGCATCCCTAAATGAGGTCCATTAAAGAAAAAAATCAATATGCCCTAACATTGCAGACACAGTGACACTGGCAGTGTTTAAGTGTTCCATTCTACTCTGTTCAGACAAAAACAGGCTAATGCACACACACAAAGCCTGTACTCACACACAGCAGCTTTTATATAGCCAGGTAGGTCACTTGCAAACCAATTTGTATTTATAAAGACCACATTTTGCATTTTAGGGCCCTCATTGCCTCTTTGTGTTAAAGGGAAAGTTCTGTTTTAGAACATCAACCTGGCTGTCAAGATGCCCCTTGTCTCTGCAACCCACAGACCTTTCCCACCACCCACAGCACACAGTCCTGCTTGCTCATCACTGATTAGGCTTTGTGCATTTGTTTTTGTTTGGATATCAGATTATGCTCCTCTTCCTCCTCTTCTTGGGTTTTTATCCCTCTCTCTCCTATGCATAATTACTCTCTCCTCAGGGGTTTCTTTGAACAACTTAGCCAGGCATTAGCTGTCGGAGGGGTGTGCAGTTTGTGAGGGAACGTCTGAAGCGAGGATGTGTTTGATCCCGAGATACTGTATATATGTCCTTGATCCGGTGTCGGCATCGCCAGGCACCGGGCACCCCCATCGCTGCTGCCAAGCATTTCCTGCTATGCATCGGTATTCTCTTGCCTCCCACTGTGATAAAAGCTATTACACTGGGGAGAAGTATCCTACCTCTTGTGCTAAGGCACAAACTGCACAAACTAAAGCGGATCTATTCTATCAACACGCAACCATACATTAGAACTTTTAAAGTGTACAATTATTAATTCAATCAGTGAATCAGGTATATAGATATATATCATACTAATAGTGGAGGCTAATGAAATGAGAGTCGTAGTCTTAAATAATGAAGGCTTTATGAGAAAAAAGGGGATAAATGTGTTTAAAACTGCAGTTTATTCTGAATAACCATTTTGAATAGCACCATGGAGACCATTTTACTGCTTTTGAAAGGCTTCAAGCAGAGCCAAGCAGGGCCAGTATGAAATGCAGGTCCCACAGCAAACTGTGACGACTGCACCAAAACAATAGTCATGGAAATAGTATTGCACTGCAGCCTCTTGAAGTAATGTTGGCAAAACAGAGTAGCGAACTATAACAAGCAACCTGTTTCGCGAAAATCACTGTTTTTTAGAATCATAACAATAGCAGATGCAGTAATACACTTAAGCAATGCTCTCGTTTTTACCATAAGAATAAGAAGAGAGGAATATAAAATTATTCAATCTACATCTGAAGTGATAAGAATGTAAAATTATGATCTCTGTGGCTCTGTAACATGATAAAAACCAAATTCACAGCAGAATAGATAACAGAGGGAGTTTCAAAAGAAAACAGCTGTGCTTTTATAAAAATTTGTCTCATTTACACAAATTCGAAAAGGAATACTTCAACAATGCTGTATTAATTGTTTTTTATTTTTTTATTTTTATTTTTTCATATAACCCCTCCAGTTTGCCTTGCAAACTGATTTCTTTGAAAAAAAAAAAATCTGTTCACCAACCCAAAGTTTGAAATACTGCCTTTACGTATTGCTGTTTGGTAGATTGGCGACCTGAAAAGTCATAAGATATTTACTAAACATTAGGCTCAGTCAGAGTGGAGACTCTCATCTGTGCAGTTCAAATATTTAGTCACCCGGATTGGATGAGAATTGGGGAGGGGGGCATGGATCAGCTGGGCTAGATAGCAGTAGGCGAGGAGATTAAAAACACACACACATGCGCACATAAACACACACTGTGAGCTCCCTCAGGTGAACAGGTGCAGCAATGGTCTGTCACAGATGCTCTGCACAATTTGTCAGCTGCCATTCCTCCTGTCCACCTTGGGTGGGTTGGAAAATATTCACCCCGACACAACCTCAACATGCAAACACACATGCAAATTATCTCAAATCATTCTCTTATCTCATAGGCTGATTTAGTAGCTCGTGGAGCTGCCTAATGACCAACCAGGTGTGCATGATGGTAAAATGATTCACCAGCACTGTGATGGATGCTAAATTGTTATGTGTTTGTAGGTTCTTATCTTTCTTGCATCTTATTTTTGAACTGCTGCTGTTTCTTTGTGAGCTGTAATATGTGTGTACGGCTCTCTGTTGGTTCCTCCCTCCCTCTCCGGGAACCACAGTGTCTGACAGAGGGACATTAATCACAAGGCTAGGTAATAAAGCGAGGAGGGATGGGCATGTAGGGCCAGGGGGGCAGGCGTCTGGAGGGACAGAGAGGGTGTTTAGGGAAATCACACCATGCTTTATGACACACACTGATACACAGGCACACTTTTTACACTCATAGGTTTGGGTGCACATCCTTCATGCACCATACTGAAAGCTCCAACCCTGAAAGTTTGAGAATTAAATTGAGAACAAGAGCTAAAACAACTCAGGACTCAAGGAACAATAATCATTTACTTTCTATTAGTTGGTGCTGAGGGAGAGCCCTGTGCCGTCGTGCCCACCTATGTGTGATTTTAAGCGGCCCATGGCCTTAATTAATTAAGTGTTAATTTGGTAAAAGGCTTTTTCTGGAACAAAAACAGAGGGTGCATTTTTGTATAATTTGGAAAGAGATGAGAGGCATTTTATGGCTCAGTTGTAGAAGCACCTTTACTGTCGCTGTGACGCTGAGATGGCTGCGGGAGGGTGTCAGGGGCATGCAACTAATAGAAAGCAGAGAGCACAACATCGTAAATCAAACTTTTTTTTTCCTCTTGATATGAGATGGTGATAAAACATTTATGTTTGTATATGGTTACTTGCTAAATGACAGCAGAACACACAATTCAGTAGTCCACTGGGATTAACTGTATTAAGTTTTTTTTTTTTTTTCCCTTGAACATTTATTTCTGACCTCTTTGGGTTATTGGGGTTTTGTAATATCAACTTCATTCCATCTTGACATTTTACGGTAGACACTGAGTTGTGAATCATATCAAGCAAAGTTGTAATAGTGGATATTGTGTGTGTATGTGTGCGTGTGGTTGTATATGTCCATATGAGTATGTACCCCCACACTTAGATCTTTGTTTTGTATTTTCTGTTGCATCTTCACTTGCATGGTGCTCCTCAAGGACTGTTAGAAAAGGGTAGGTTGAAAAATGAGATACCAATGATAGTTTTCTGTTCTTATAAATTCACCATAACCACACAACAAAGGCTTGGTGCTCTACATCCTGAAGATTAGGGCAAGCAACTAAGAGAAAGGTGAGGACAGCATTGTAAATCAGATTGTTTTTTAAAGAAAAGAAAAGCATTACTCTTATTAATTATTAATAACAGTAGAAAATAGTTCAGTGTCCTCATTGTATTACAAAGGAATTTGCAGTCTGTCACTATTAGATTTGTTTCTTTGGTTTGGTCTCTGTTTATTAGTGAGAATATTTAAGTTAGGGGTATAAATCAAATTATACATGCACATCAACAGTCAGGTATACAGAACCACATGGATAGTTATACATATGCAATTTTTTTGCACAATAGATCTAGTTATCTGTTGTTATGTCCATGCTTTATCCTGTTTTTAGTACATCAGGCAGTCATTACACACTATGTTTTAGATGTTCTACTCTGCTCTTACATAGAACTCACACTTGAAAGAATTCATTCAAATTATTTATAATTTATTCTGCAAGAACTCCTAAAAATGCCAGTCCGTTTAAAGAGATAAGGACTAATTTCTATATTTTAGATGCAGCACCTCATTGGCTCAGAAAGTAATTAACAAACCCCTCATTCATCTATTTTCTCAATTCACTGGCCTATATCACCCTGGGTGCTGTTAGGAGGCACGGCAGTATATGATGTTGACAAATAACACAGTGAACCAGGACCACTTACATCTTCTCCTTTGCAATGTTGCTTAATTAAGGGCCTTTCTGAATTGCTTAATGTTTCTTTGACACTCTGTGTCCTTTTGCTTTTGCTCAAAGGATTTCTTGGAGCAGCTTTGCTATGTCTATCTGTTTCATGTGCTCTCAGCAGTAAAGATAACTGGCAGCTACATAGCTGTCCTATCAAGCTCATTGTTACACAGGCTTGCTATCAGGCTATTCTGCCCTAAAGCTAGGCAATTAACCCTGCCAGAGGTAGTAAGATAGCACTGGCTGCTCACTGTTAAAGAAGCACCAACCAGTACAAAAGAGTGCGTGGAGTTAATTAAACTTTTTGTTGACAATAGATGTGTATTAAACATTTGATTTCATTCGAGGATTCAAGTCAAGTGCCTACAACAGGGCTGCAAAGATACAAACATCAGCTGTGCCTGAAATCGAGACTGGGCAATTTGATCCAAGTTTCAGTGACGCTTGTAACCGAAGCCAAATCTAGTCTCTTCTTTTCACTCTAATGTCTGAGATGTTGTGTTTGTGCTTTATACTGAGTAATCTAAAATTCTTGCTGCATATCATTGCCTCGTCCCCTGTCTTCTCAATTTGTACCCATTTGGTTCAGGGCCATTGTGGTTATACGATATACTGCCTTTTTCAGGGCTCTTAAATAAAATGAGATTTAAGGACACATTTTCTTCAGCTGCACAATATCAGTGCCCGAGATTTGCAAACTTGATAAGCAAGTGAACACTGAAAGATAAAAATGCTGAATTCCCTGTTGTAAACACGTATTGTTATCTGGAGGTTCAAGCTATCTTATGGTTTTGATTTTATAAGAAGTACTTTGAATTTCAGCCTGAACCTAAAAGCAATGATGTTGCAAAAAAAAAAAAAAAAAAAAAAATCCCATGATAGATTGGGGACATTTACTTAGAAAGATATCAACATTAAACATAAAAGTGATTTGACAGCACGTATTTAATACAGTAATTTGGTTACATGATTCTTTTTTCAAAGCATTTACTACATATTCACAAATAATGAATAATGTAGATTATTAGTATGTTTCATCATTGTACCATATCAAGTCATTGACTGAGAGATGAATCAAAATGTGACAAACGATTGCCTTTTTCAGGCAACCATTGATAGTTCATCCATCAGTGTAATTTATCTTGGACCATACGCACCACTAAGAGAGGAACTGGAGAGGAATCGACTGAGCGCATCCTGGGAGTCAAATCATAGCGGGCAAATGTGTCCTTGGTGGAGGCTTCTATTGCCAATCCTAGAGAGCTGGCAAAGCCATGGTGAGAGAGGGAGAGAGAGAGAGAGAGATGAATGTCACCCTTGCTCTCATATGTCATATTGTTAGCCATAGATATGAGGAGAACGCCTCAAGGTTGAACGTGCAGCTGAGACATGAATAATCCATCATAGGTTTCCTCCAACTAAATAGAGGGAAATACGTCTGCATGGATTATTTATGATTTAATATGCACACAGTGAATGGACAATCACCTCTGAGAGCATGAAGACATTGTAGGGGCCAAGTTAATTGTGTGTGTCTGGAATGCATGCAAAATGGCTGTGCGAAATGCAGCGGTTGTCTAGCTGTTAAGCTTGCTTACATGTAGAGCTTATATTTTGTGGCTTGGTGATGGATTATATTAATAATGTCTTCTGGTTGGAAAGTGTATTCAGGGTTTGTATTATTTATGTACGAGCTTTCGACCAAAAAATCAGTCTTAGTGCCCTGACATGTTGTATAGTCGTTTCGTGTCAAAAGCATTCGCTCGCTCCCACACCATTTAAATGTAGTACATCTCAAAATGGACCGGCTTCTGCTTTCCGGCTCATCCTATTTCCTCCTCTGATGACTGCCTCAAATGGGAATTGTCAGACTCTCTTTTCCAGCGCTGTTTGGGATCTTCAGACATTTTAAGCTCATTTCTACAACTTAGGTGGACAGTCTCTTAGGATTATAGGCTGCTGACCCACAACACAGCAAAAAAAAAAAAACAACAAAAAAAAACAGCCTAGCCAAGTGCACTCAAGCACATCCAGTCTCCTTCCTTATTCACATCAACAAAATATTGTATTAGTCCCAAGTTTGTGGTCTTTAAAGCAGCACTCGTCATGCCGTAAATGTCCATGCCTCACATAATGGAACTGTTGGGGTGGCTTTACAGCTTCTAACAGTAATGTTATTGTCCTCTCAAATTGGGTTGAGAATGATGGCGGATGTGCTGTGCAGCCCTGAGTAGCCTTGTTCTAACTCCTCTAAATGTTGCCTGTAGAACAAAGCCTAAGAGAACATTTTCAATCCCTGTGTTAACATATCTCTCAAAATATCCCTCGACTATGATTTCGGTCTTGAAACCACAGCAGGCTTGTTACAGGAAGATAAATTGCACTGATTTAAAATGTTTTTCCGTCTCATACTCAGTATTTGAGGATGAAGCTTAATTGTGAGGAATCAAGGTTTAAACCATTGACATTCACAAAATGGGATGGAAGGTGACAACAAGCTGTGTTCTTTTAATTATAAAAGCATGGATTTGAGTGATTAATTCAAATATTGCTGTGTGCTATTTGTGCTCCTGACATTTTCATTGGGCCATACAAATTAAGCTCATACGAACGGACTTTCCTAATTCCATTTAACAAAGAAAGCGCCCTCAGTTCTGTTGCAGTTTGTTGTGTTGCATTTTAGCAAACAAGCACGTTTTGAATTGCTATAGAAATCAGGGGAAATTAGAAGTGTCGTGTTTGTCTGCTTCATTTGGCTCCACAGACAGGCTGAGATGCATAACACATCTCAAAAGACAATATGCATATTAGCCTCAGGCGCTGCATTTGTTTAGAAACCTGCGCAGGCAACCTTTGGATCTTACTTTGGAGCAGTGTTAAATGCTGGTGATATAACATTCCTGGGTTTGTCTAACGTGTACCTGGTGAAGTTAACACTTTTTTAACTGGTGGAATGATTGATGAAGGATTGTGAAGGCATTGTAAAGAGATGTGACATAAAGCCTTTGTGAATTGAGACATAATCAGTGTTTTTAAGTCCAGTCATTAGGTTTTTTTTGTTTTGTTTTTTTTTTTATGACCATTTACAGTATATTGAACAGTCAAATGTGAAGATGAGAAGCGAGGAACTAGTTGTACCAACTTAATTTGTGTAGTCTTACTAATAGGATTCTGTTTGTCTTCTCTTGGTTTCATCCAACCCAGTCGATGGAAAATTGCCATTTGTGGGACAACAGACGGTCTGGGTTGTTTTTTTTTTTGTTGTTTTTTTTTTCACTTCATGACTAAAAGAAGGAAAAAAATGGGCTCCTCCTTTTATCATATTACTATATTTTTAAAACCAAGTTTTGGATGCATTTGACACAGGCATGAACACTCCCATAATCAGCCAGAGTGTGCATCCTTCTGAATAGAGATGAAAGAAGGGAACACACACTCACACTTATACACACATGCATGCACACACAACAACAAGGAGCCCACAAATAAACAGGCGCAAACACACAGGGAAGAAGCACAAGCCATTTGGCACAGCCCCTCTGTCTAGGGAGGGCTTCAAAGCCCACTGACATGAATTTATGATAACGGCACTATGCCTTTGCCAAACCTCAACTGTTGTTGTTTTTCTCTCACTCCTCTCCATCCCTTCTGTATGCTCTGCCATCCCCTTGATCAGAGCTTTGGAAAATGCTAGCAGGTGTCCCCCAGTCCCTTGGAATGGTGTGCACGTGTATTTGTGTGTGTGTTTGGGTGTGCATGCACATGTGCATGCATTTACATGTGCGCTTGGAATGGGACATCCTTAGCTGGCTCTTCCGCTTTTACATTATTTCTGTTGGCTCTACCTCCCAAACTTTGTACAGTTCAGTTTCTTAATAGTACTATGATTCTGTCACCCGGTCACTGTATGTTTTTACTCTATTCTATGCACACTACTGACATAAATATCACTTTCTTCTCCATCTGTCCCCTCCCTTTCTTCCTTTCTGCAGATGAGGATTGTGTGAATTGTACGGAGGAGTGCCGAGTACTGGGTCATTCTGACCGCTGCTGGATGCCCCAGTTCCCTGCTGGAGGAAACCAGGCAGAGGGCATTGACTACCGCAACAATATGTTTGTGCCAGCAGGGATGGAGACTGTGCCAGAGACAGAGACCTATGAGACTGTCAACCCCAATGGCAAGAAGACATTCTGTACATTTGGAAAAGAGAGACGTGACCACACCATTCTGATCGCCAATGTCAAGCCCTACTTAAAGGCGAAACGTGCCCTCAGCCCACTGCTCCAAGAGGTGCCCTCGGCCTCTGGCAGTCCTACCAAGGGCTGCTCCACCACAC
The DNA here is from genome assembly GCA_016859345.1 of Istiophorus platypterus. NCBI lineage: Eukaryota > Metazoa > Chordata > Actinopteri > Istiophoriformes > Istiophoridae > Istiophorus > Istiophorus platypterus. The sequence continues at coordinate 11,000,349 of CM029118.1, read as the reverse complement.
CTCCATGCTCCTCAATCAAAAGCCCAGCTGATGGGGCTGAAGGCAAACCTCCTCCTGCTACCTGCTCTGGCCACTACGGGCCTCCTGATGGTCAGTACCTGTCACCAACCAAACAAACCAGAGACCAGGGGGTCTACCCATCTTTGCCTCCGTCAGACCCAGTGGCCAAGGTGCTCGCCGAGGCACGCTCCAGGATCAGCCAAGAGGCGGCGAGTGAAATGGAGTGTGTCCTGGAGCAGGTGGAGCCGGACGCAAGTCGTGACAGAATGGATGCTGACCAGGTGGTGAGAGACATCGACAAACTATTGCAGGACTGCAGAGGAAGTGAGGCCACTGGCACACTCAGGAAGTGACACAAAAGGACTGCAATAGAAAGAAGTAGGGAGGTAGAGAGAGGAATAGGATGCTATTCCAAAAACTCTCATACCATAACTGTCACCAAAACAAATCAAAAAGTTGAATTGCTCTTGTGATAGGAGTTCTTTTCACTGTATCTGTTGTTGAAAAGTACCGACACAGGACAGACGATGAGAACATTTCTCATGTCTGTCATTGGCACCAGTTTTGGTGCTAAGATCCCTACCAACAAAAAAGAACTGGGTAACAAACATCTGAATTCTGCTGAATTTATAAACTCTTCTTGTTTTGGATTCCTAAGCAAATTGCAGAGGCTTATGCCTCTGGCACCTCACAAGCTATTATCTAAGTGCCCACCAGCTCATAAGTGTGTTGTTCATGGTCTCTTGTGAAATCCTACATATCTGGGTGTGTAGATGGATTTCTGTTATGTGTGATGGCCATAGAAACTGAAGGAAAAAGGACTATTTATGGTCAGACATGACAATCGATACGGAAACGGAGAAACAAATTCTAATCTGTTCGGGACAGTGAAAGACCAAAATACACAAAATAACTTTATCGTTTCTGACTTTAATATAAATGTTTAATGTGTGATGGATCCTGTATCTGAGCATGAAGAGATTGGTTAATCAGGGGTATGTTCACAGGGGTTGGTTATGGACTTTGGGTCGGAGGAGCATAAATGCTCTGCTGAAGGAGAATTATTAAACATTGTAACCATGTTTCACCTGTCATTTGTAGCCACATGTGTAAGTTGTGTCTCTCCCACGCCTCTATTTAAACGTTCATGTTGCTGGCTGGTGTAGTTGCACACACCGGTTTTAGTCATGTGCACTACACTTTTACGCATACACATGCTAACACACTCACATGCACTGATGCCCCTACACATGCAAACACACACACACTAATGCTTACACACAACTGGCCATCTGTGTAATTGTCTTATACATGTACATCATCAGCTTTCAGTCCCTTGTGTACAGTGAAATATCATGTGTGTGACTATGCCTGAAGGCAATCACGAGTTGTATAAAAAGGGACATTTTTTCCTCAACTGTGAAAAGATGATATCTATATGATTATATAGATGACTATATGTATGAATCCATGTATAGTGTCCAAATATTAACAAAAATATTTATACATTTTATAAGAAAAAAGAAATGAGGAATCTCAGCAAAAAGTGTCCTAGAGTTAAGGTGAAGAGCGGGCTATGAACTCGATGAACTGCGAAGGACACTGCCATTGTTTCGAAGACAAAATGGAAATATCCAAAAATATAAATGAACAAGAAAATGTCCCTTCACATTATCACTATACATAATATCATTATATGTGTAAATGTATCCAATTTAGATGTGTTTACATCAAAAAATTGACATATTTTTATTGATTTTACTGCAATTTCTGTGCATTTGAGCCAAATTGTTATGTGTACAAAAGCTATATTGTGTATTTTATTAAATTAATATATAGTTGTGTTGCAATATACATGGGCTTATATTGTATTTGGCAAAAGTTGCCTTAGTAGCTGTCGAACTCTGTGAGTTTGCTTTAGTTTGGGTTTTTGTTGGGCTTTTCTTTCCTCTCTAATCTGCATCTTTGCAGGCTGGCTTCAGTGCTTTTGAGATGTCGCCTCTTTTTACCCTGAGATCCAACCGGATCAAATACAATAACTGTTGAAAGCTTAATGAGCCAGCTGATCAAGAATACAATTCAAACCAACAACAAAAAGCAACAACCACACGATAACAGTTTGAATATTTTTACTGAGCAGTTTTTTACAGGGCAGCTATTTTCTTTAACAATAACTAGTATGCGTATTTTGTGTTCATTATGTTTTTACTTTATTTCCAAAAAAGAAAACCTGCCATATGGAAAGTGGAGTGGTTTCCTTGGTGATCATAAAACTGCCTTACTGTCTCTGCGGAGAGCTTGTTGTATCTGTGGAGCTTGTGACTGCTTATAAAGCCCTGGTCCACCAGAATGTGCATTTTCTATAAAGGACCAAAAGAGGTTCTTTTCCAGCAGTCTGTGTTGTTTATGTATGTACTCCTTCTCGATACATGTTAGAATTCTCATACTTTGCAGAGAAACTTGACATCTGAAATTCTATCTGAAGTTACTTTGGATTTGATGTGTTAGGTGTTTAGGTAGACGGTTTATATAACCAAGTGTCCTCACATTCAGGCTTTCTTAAAAAAAAAAAAAAAAAAAGATGATACAGACATTTATTTTTGAAAATTTTGGCACATTTCGGCCACTCTCTGAAATAATGATGGGAGGTGCTTTTTCTAATATTCTCTGACGGTAAAATACTCAGAACAGTAGGCTATTAGACTAGATGTGTTTTGGAAAATGTGACCACAATCACCAAATCTGTATGGTGCCATGAGAGGGAACAGTGACTTATATTCAGATGGCTCCTGGTGTGTTTACTGTATAGAGTGGATCTGAGCTGAGCTGGAATCCTGACAGCTGATATAGGTTTTTGTATTCTTGCGCCTTTTTCTTAATTGAGCCACATGCTTGGACATTCTCCTATCATTCTGCTGTATCTTTGATTGAATTTACATTTTACTTTATATTATCCTTTTTTTATATATCACTACTCATTTGCTTACTTTTTTTTTGCTCTTCTGCTATTTGCTTCCTCGCCTCTGAGGAGCAAAGCAACTGTTGCCTTTTCTCTGCTCTTTCGTCTGTTAAGATTTGGTTTCACTTTACCCATTGCTCTTTTCCTGGGAGATGGCAGAGGCTGTTTTTAGAGAGGGCTTGGAGGATTTTCATGGAGGAGGAAAATATTTATTATTATTTTGTGATGAGATTTTTTGCTTTTGTTTTCTCCGTCAAATATCTGGATAAATCAAGGAAGCCTGACATTAACATCATATAAAGACTACAAACAGTTAAAATGTGCAGTTTCAAGTGTGAGCTGCAACTGTGATCCTAACAAATTGCTCATATGACTGTGCACATGCACACACAGAGACACACTCACACACAGCCAGGCACTTCAGCAACACACTGCCTTTTATTTAAATGCAGAGCCTTTTAAAGGCAAAGCAAAGGCTGAAATAGAGGGCAAAACACTACCCAGATAAATGTGACACTTCCACACTTGTCTTCATGGTTTATTTTCTTTTTATCTCATTGTGCTTAGTCTTCATGCTGGATCAAGCATTCTCTACACTATTCGTGTGTGTGCATGTGCTTGATTTACTTTCATGCCCTCATTGTTTGACAAAACAATTCCTTTCTTATCTAATTTCTGTTACCTGTGTACTACAGATTTAATTCCAAGTCAAATTAAAAGCTCTGTTGCTGTGGTCTCTTTACTTAGTCATTCATTACAACAAAGTGCAGAGGTCAACACGGGATTCTGTCTTTTCCTCGGATTCTGGCTGCCACATATAGTCACTGTCACAGCTCGGGCACATTTTAAGTGCTGTCCCCTCTGATGGTGTTCCACTGGCCCGGCCACTGCCAGCACACTCAAACCGTGGGAAGGGAATGAGCTGGGTCCAGTGGATGGAAGGTGTTCTTTAAAGCCATGGCCCCCCTCTCAGGCTATTTGCTGTTTAATAGAGCAGAGGCTGCTGCTGAGGTCAACACATAGTTGGTGATTGAGCATAATGTAAGGCCTCTCATTATTGTCTAATTAAACACTGTTGGCATCATACACTCTTGGCAGTGCATTACTCGAATCTAGAGTGGATTATTTTTGCCCACTTGAGACTGTTGGTTTTACCAAGTGATTAGGACAGGGCCTTGTTGAATGTGGCTAACCGCCTCTGGTCTCTGACTCACACTGATGCAGGTGCGTACAGACTCAGACTGCCACTGCTTCACACACACGTAGAGACAACATGTCATTTTGGTTAGTTAAAACAAGCACCCAATGTTTGTCAGTGTTGTCCCCTCACCCACAAGCCCACACTGATATCATAGGGCTCCACGCTACAATGGGCAACTGGTGAAAAGACCAGGGACATTCATTTGTATGGATTATTTCAACTGCTATTGTCTAAAGGCTGTGTTCATTGTGATCTATCTGAAAAAAAAAAATATGAAAAGATCGAATAAAAAAGCAATTACTAATAATGTTTGCTCTTCTCCTTGTGTGAGTTGGTTGAGGAATAGCTAGACATGGATTTGATTTAATTTCTCATTTCCCTAGAGATAACCTCGCACACCCGATATTTTTGTTTCTCAAGCATCTGTGCGGCCAATTCTGCCTCATCAAATAGGATTTCATTGTTTACTTTCACAGTGCCAGCTTACTTTGGAAAAGATAAAAATGGACTTTTGCAATTGCCTTCTTTGGTGTTAAATGCACATATGTAAGTACCCCATACTCAAGCATACACACACATACACACCCGCAGACAAATTTTGCTTTGGGCAAAGGATTGTTCATTCATCAAATTAGTTCATATTTTCGCCACACAAAAGATTACTGCTCATGCTGTGTTTTTTTTTCTAATTGCTCAGAGGCAAATAAATTGGCGCTTGAAATTATGTGTACTAATTTTTCTCAGATAAGATGTTGCACTCCACCCTTCAGCTAGATTCGCATTCAGAGGCCAATTTGAAGTCTCTTCAACACTGGCCTGTGGTTAGAGAGATATACTGTACGCTTCCCATTTGCTCAGTCAGATCTGCTTAGTTTAATTTGTAATTTATGGCTATTAGGTGGAAGATGTTCAGAGTGGATCAAGAACTGACAGTGGCAGATGTAACCTTCCTCATATTTTTTGGTTCTCCAAGAAGAATAGTAAACAAACCTTTAAGAGCTGACTGGGGGTTAAAGTATTAGTGCTTTGGAATTGCTTTTTAATGTCCTTTTACAGTGTTTTCCAATACAAAATGACAGACCATGGAAATTAATGAGACACAATTACATTTATCTCAAGAAACTATTCCATTATCGCTGTTTAGCTGTAGAAGTGCATATGGCCGTATGCTTCTGTGACTCTACACAACAATCTGCATCAGTTTTTTTTTTGTCCTAGTCACAATCTTTTCCCAGTCTTTGTAAATGTTAACTTGGGACTAGCCAATTGCAAAGAGAGTCGTCCCATAACCTGCCAGTGGATATTTTCTTGGTGCTGAAGAGATTAAATACTAAGAAACTTTTTGAATATTAAAAAATGAATTGAAATTATCATATGGATAACAACTGTAGTTGTCTCAGGATCCATCTTAATACACCTGGGCTTTTTTAAAAATTACTGGGAGGGCGACATCAGTGCTTTGTGTGTACAAAAATTCAGTGCCAGAAAGAACTCATTCAAATACATCAAGATAGATTATTCGTGGAATTATTCATTATTTGAAGAGGAATAGATCAAATTAATTTTCATTTTGACCACAGTGGGAGTGTTTTACCCCATGCTGGAATAGCAGACCATTGGTATGCACCAAGGCTTTTTTCTGTTTGTATCTATCCAGTCGCCTCAAGGCAGATATTAATTAAAAAGATAGCAGAGGTACTCTCTTAAAAACACAATTTCTAGGACTGCAGCGGCTACATGCAGTGCTGTCTCATTTGGCCCAGTGGTAAGAATTTCCTTTAAACCTACAGCATACCTTCGAGCAAATAACAGCCTGTCGTCTTTTACATGTCAATCACCTTCAATCATAGTCTCTCAGACCTCAAGTGTGTGAAATATTAATGGTATGGGAGATTGTGTGGTAAGGAGCAGCAACAAATACATAATGCAAACAAACCAGAACTAAAACACAACCTGAGCACAATAACAACGTGACATTACATATATTACATTTGACGACATGTGTTCTACAGCAACAGATGCATACTCGAGAGTCAAATGTATAAATCGTGACAGCTTAATATATGTATGTTAGTTTATTACACGGAGCAAGAAAAAGAAAGAAAGCAAGCAAACCGAGGGAGAGATTTCAGAGAAACACTAGATAGGAAAATCATATTTCTGCATTTTAATCAAGGTCCTTGATCCAAATAACTGCTAATGGGATTTAATCAAGTACTGTTCTTTACTGAGCTGGCTAAAAAGGCAAATGGAGAGGAGATCTTTTCAACATGAAGAAGGGAAGGTATTCATCATATTCTATTGTTAAAGGACAAGGGTCCTCCTTTCATTTGTGGTACTGTTCGAGAAAGAACGGCAAATTGAAATTCGTGTGTGTGTGTGAGAGAGAGAGACTGTGTGCGTGTGTGTGTGTGTGTGTGTGGGGGGGGGGTGCATGGTTGTATAAAAGAGACGTGACAGACACTGAGGGTGGAAATTTGAATGTACGTCTCACACCGGAAACACTCATGCAAGACGACTTTGATTTGATGCCTCTGGAAAAAAAAAACAAAAACAAAAAAACCCTAAAACACAGAGGGTATCTATGACCGTGGTACCCGAGTGCGTTTTTCAAGAGAATCGCTTTTCATCTAAAAGAAGAGGAAATGATGGCATGTGCGATCATGGCAAACAGCGTCACATGCCTCAGTAACAATTTATGGAAATATGAATGTGATAAGAGTTTTTCTTTTTTTTTTTTTTTTTTTGCATTCCACACTCAATTAAAATAATTCCTTGTCTGGAAGAGAGCCGTCCTTTAGCCTGTATATTGTATGCTTTGGAGGACAAATGTCGCACAAAGTCAGCTGCAGATGCAATATGTACGGTATGTGATTTAAACAGCTTTTGACGATTACTTGCTATAAGACCAAACTAATGCTGAGATCGTCTACCCTGATGGGAGTCTCTTCCCATCATCTGGGACACTGTTTAATTGAAAATTGGTATACATTATTCTGGCCCCCAGGTCAATACTGAACGAGATAACTGTAGGAAATGATGATTTTTATACCAAAAATAGATGAAGCACAAATAAAGAATGAAAAAAATATTAATATATATATATCATTCAGTCATCCAAGAAATTCCAAACTCCTCTTTCACATTCAAGCACTTTGTCAAAGTCACGGCCAAGAGAAGCAGTGTGTTAGGTGTTCAAGTGTTTCTCACCTGAAGCATAGTAGAAAGCAGCGAAATAATGGCTCCAGACAGCCTCTGTGGAAGGGCCAGCTCACATCAGTGAGGGAAAATGCTAGATGAAAAGGTCAATAAGCAACACAGGAAACTTAATATGAAGTAGACATATGAATTCCATCAAATGGATTAGTGCCCCTGGCAAAGTGCAGGACTGACTGACACTGTTGAATCAATTCATAAATATCCAATGTCTGGTGTATAAGACACTCAAGAGCTGAGAGGACCTTTCATTAAATGTCATTGGGACTTTTAAACCAATTTTATTCACTTTTTTTTTTTTCCTCTTGCTAGTAAATTTTTCACTTTTGGTTTTTCTAGCGAAATTGGATACGATATATGCATTTCTTCGAAATGCAGCAGTTAATTGAAGTTATTTCCTTTGGTGTTTCAGGGTAACGGTCGCATTTTTGAAATTTTATTTACACATCAATTAGCTGGTTAATTACTGAATGGAAAGGTTCCTCAAATACAAATGCTTGACCGTTTCACTTTTTCCAATATTGGTTCACATAAACCAGAAAAAGCAAATGTTGATTAAATATTAAACCAAGTCACCAAAGACCATGTTGAACATCTACATTATTGCCTTTAATTTTTTTGTATCTCTATAGGTTAAAGGAAAATCTAAATTAATTTAACCAACAAGTTTAGCATGCTTGTAAACTGTTACTGTGATAGTCAGTACTCAAGTGATTTTATTGTTACACTTAGCTAACTTGCCACAGAGGCCACCACACAGAGGATGTATTAGGGGAAAGAGAAGAGAGATACCTAAGTGACTGTATGATAACAACAGGATGTGATTTGGACAGAATGTCATGGGGGAACAGGAAGGTCAATATTTCAGTAAGTGAATATGACCTTGGGGACAAACGTCTTGCTACAGAAACGGTTGTACTATGGCAGAGCTGCACCATTGATCCTTTGCTCTAATATCAGTTAGCTATTGTATCATTAACTGCACTTTTACCACAATGTAATTTTGACAGTGTTCTTTAGGATATATACTGAGATAGCAATTTGTCTACTATATATTTGAACATTCTCTGAAATGGGAAGCATGTAGAAGAGTAAAATCAGGGCTATAAGTAGAGTTAAAATCTTTGCATGACATAATCTCTTAAAACTCTTCAGGAGGAAGACTCATTATCCAGTCTGAGGTCAGTGCAACCCAATAAACAGAATATTTACAGTATTGAGTTAAATTTCACTCATATGAGTGTGCATGCAGAAATGTGAAAACACACACACATACACAAACATGCACGCTCACACTCTCCAATTACTTTTGCTGCATGATAAATCTCATGATAGCAAAAATAAATTAGTGGGGCAGATAATTAAATTTACCTTAACAGCTTGTGCTCTTTATCTACCATATTGACTCTCTTTGTTAAAATAAGAACATAAATGACATTTCCAAGCAATTATGTGTTTCAGAGCCAGGAGTTCTGTCTGCTTGGTATTTCTTATCGTCAGCACTGTCTTCCTCAGACAGGTTTTGCCCTATGTAGAAGAGAAATACATATCACAACATCAGCAGAGATCCATAGATTATCTAAAAAAAAAGAGAGCTTCAGCAAGCATATGCTGTTTAATCTCAATAAACTATGATATTGATGTCAATGTCAAGAGAAAACAATATACTTTCAAATTTGATGTATTCAAAATTATTCAGAAAAACCATGCCATTAGTTATTCCCTGTATTCTCTTACATCTTATGCTACATGGACCTTTCGAAACCCAATGGATTAGCAAAAAATGTCAGCAAAGAAAAGTGTTTTTCTTAGGCTTTAGATATTGAAAACGAGGTTTCAACAAGGCAGAGATATTGTGTCTAGGGTGAAAGTTGACATGTTCTGCTGTTGTTTTTATCAGCTGTAGTGATGCTATGCAGGCTCCCCAGTGTGTACTTGTATGGAGATACTTCCACCAGGATAATACTTCACTCTGATGGTTGAGGACTTTGACCTTGGGAGTCAATTGGCCACAGTGAAAATCTGTGAGACATTTGTCTGCTGGCACCTTCTCAAAGACTCAGCCTTGGCCAAACTACAGGCTTTTGTATGGTATACTATGTACAATAACAGAGAACTGGCAACTTTTAGTCGGATCAAAGCCCTGTGCCTCTGCCTTCCTCCCTTTGTTTTCAAAGTTTATATATTTCCAGTATGAACACAGCTGTGGGTATCATGCCGGGACGTCAGCCCCTTCATTGAACTCAGAGACATGGCAACAAAAGGCAATTAAAGCCTCTGACAGCAAGCCTGCATATGATTAGACCATCTTTTAGAGCTTTAAACCCCCACCCCTAACAATTCCCCAAACTTAGGCTATACACTGAAACACTAGCGAAAAATGAATACCCAGTCTGCATCAATGAAGAGTGAGGAACGGAACGATCAAATAGGAATTAGCAAGGGAAAAACAAACAAAGAGTTGCTAAATAAGCTGGGCGACAGACAGAGCCCTTTTCCTTGGCTAATGGCTAGTGCAAATAGAATGGGCCTTGAGGGATTTAAAGGGCTGCGGCTGACAGTTAAAGCAGTCTAAAGCTGATCCACAACAAAGTGAGAATGTAATGCATCCACACAGCACCAACCTAGACAGGATGAGAGGGTGTAAATAACAGGCACTCCCCAGAGATGTGTGCCACATAACACAAAGACTCCCTGGCTTGGGTGTTTGATTTGTTTGAATGCTATCTGACATTTACTTAACCAGCTGCAAGGAAATTATCTTTAAGGATTATCAGCTGGCTCAACAATGGCGCTAGCTTCTGTCTGTCTGTCTTTCTCCATTAGAGGGGCCACTGCACAGATCTGCACTACATATATTAAATAAGAATGTACTGCCTGATATATTTTGCTTGTGTTGTGTATGGGACAGTAATGCAACTTTATATGAAAAGACAGCATAACACTGATGCACTGCTACAAGATGAGCATTTGGATTCACAGTGAAATCATGCTAGCCTGAGGTTATCCAGGAAAAAAAAGCGTTCTATTTCCATTTATGTCTCTTTCTGTTCTTATCTGGTCCAACATCCCTGCCATCACATCTCTGTTACCTTAATGGAAAACATAAGAGATGCCCTTCTAATGTTTCCCCCTTCAGATATACTGCTCTTTTTCTGCCGCCCTTTGTCTCTCTCTTCCTCTGGACCACCCAGACTATCAAAGCGAGTGATGTGCGTGTGTGTGAGTGAGTGTGTAACTATGTGTGTGTTGTGCACTTGGGCTACTGTTAGCCTACAGCTCAGATCACAGCCCAGTGAACATCTGAACACCCTGTTTTCAAGTGTCAGTTGAGTGGCATACGGACAGTGACAGTGCTGCCTCAGATTCGCTGTCCGTGTGACGCCACGTGCCTGAGAGGGCCAGTTTACAGTATGGTGTCACACTATTCAGCAAACCACATGAACTTGGGTAAATTAGTCAGTTCCAGTAACATATCTTGGCTCTGAAAATAATGTATGGGTATTAAATGATTGATTTATCAATTCATCGATCGACTGACAGCTCAACAGATTAAGCTATGGATAAAATAATTCATTCACTTTGCACCAACTTCATGCACACAAGGTGCCAGGTCTACATTGGTTAATCAGACACATCTGTATTTGATGTCAATACTTGTAAAGAAGCATATTCCCAAAGTGCATCAGTATGTAGACCCATTCAGAAGGAGAGTAGAAAAACAGCAGCATTGATCATTTGCTTACATGCTCAAAAAAGCTTTTTTTCTGAATGAAGGACCTTTCTCTGTAACAAAACAGATGAAGGAGAGAAGCATGGCATTGTGAGTCTGCCATAGACATCTTAGGGGGAAGGACTGGTTGGATGGTTACGCTGGTGTGAGTGTGTGTGTGTGTGTGTGTTTCGCCCACAATCTCCTAGAAATAGTAAGTGGTGTTTTCTCTCTATTATGAACATGATCCTACCTTACTCAGTAGATTGACATGTAGAAAATACTCATTTGAGTCATTTTAATAACAATCACATGGGTTGATTTTGAAGGCACTAACAAAACAACTGTAATTTGAATGTTTTTTTTTTCTCTTTTTTATCAAAAAGGAGTCATCATACAACTTACATATTCACATGCTATTCATGTGACAGATATTCACAGTGCTTTACAGAAAGATATTTGCCTCCAAATATTCAAATATTAGCAATACCCTCACCAAACAGTTGGCACACAAAATGGACAAAATGAGAGAGAGGTGTTACAGAATTAAAGTTAAATAGATATAAATTAAAGCAAACTAAACTGCAATAGAATAAAATGAAGTTAAATTAAATAAAATTGGTCAAAATGAATAAGAAATACAACAAACCAACAAATAAAGATCAAACAGAACACCCCTGTTGTTTTGAATTGCAATTCCCAAATCATTGTTTTCTATTATTTTCACCATCCTTGCTCTATTTACAAATATTCAATGTTTAGGTGGGATCATTTTCAGTATCATGCTTTGGGTTCTTAGAAAGATATAAAAGAAACACATTTTGTAAAAATCCATGAACAAGACGAGGCTGGTGGAACAACAGATAGCCTAAAAGGAGACAGATTAGTTCTAGAAAATGACCTTATAGCCTATGGTAAACAGGCAACAGGACAATGTGATACACAACTGAATGCTCATAGACAAGTTTTATGGTGTAACAAAACACTGGTCAAATGTGATAAATTAAAAGTGAAAAAAAATGCATAATGCATGTTTTGCACTTATCAGGTTGTCCATTTCATCACCTCCAAAGGCATTTTTACATGCAAAAACTCTTTGCAGGGCCAGATGGTTCAGCCCTGATGTACATGAACCGTTAAATTTCAAAAGGTTGAGATGGTGCCACGGGTGGCAAAGCTGCATCTGGCATTGTACTGTGAGGCCTGTGTGGTATCTAGACCACATCCATTCCTGATGGCATCGTCCAGGATCACTGGGGCACAAACTTATGCCCGGTGATGACTGTCAGGGTCTTATAACTGCCCAATGCCTACAAAATGTCAAATAGGGAATATAGTTATTCTTTATTCATATATGCAAAATATGCCAAGGAATTTAATGAATATATTTTCGCTCAATTTTATGTTTACACACTATTTGAGCAAGCAAAATATGTGTTTATGTCACATGTGTTTGTAATGTTTGAAATATTCTGTTTCGACTGATTGCTCTAATATTACTTAAACGTCAAATGCACACAGTCCCTCCACTGGATAACTCCACTGTGTGTCATTGCAAAATGATACAAAAATCTTCATAAAATACACAGGAAAAAGGAGGCAAAAGGAGCAATTTTTAAGGGTGGGTGGAAAAAAAAGGTCGAATTGAAATATTTTGTCTCTCTAGTATTCAACCTACCCAAATGTGTTGACCTAAATTTAGTCTGAAGTGTCTGTTGGAAAGGAAGGCCTGTGATGCCATTACTTCTTCTATTATAACCCAGTGGATCACAATCACATAGCAGTTGGTCATAAGGTAAGATAATTAATTTTTTAGGCTAGAAATATGACAACCACATACATTTAATTTTTAACAAAATACATTTAGTGGTATTTTGTCAAGGACAGAATAATCCAAAAGACTTTTAACATGACATTATTGTTGGTAAAACACGCACTCTCCCAGTATGATCCTTGAGAATATGACAAAGCAAGGAAAAACTACATTTGGAAACTCTAAAGAAATGTCAGACACAATCCCTGCTACTTAGAATAATCCACACTGCCTGGAAAGGGATCCGGTTGTTTAATTTTTATAATGTAACTCTAAGAGCTTTGAGCACAATACAATTCAATTCACTCCCATTGTATTGGGATTGCAGCATAATTCTCGCCAGCAGAGATCTCAAAAACCTTGGGAAATACAGCCAAAACTATCTGCAAGGTTAGCACTTGGAGATGCTGAGAAAATATGCTTATTTGTGATTCGGGTGAACCGACATGAGTTGCAGCTTTCACTGTGCACCTGAGTTACAATGAATCAGTTGTTTGGCACATTAAAATGAGTGCAACGTTCTGCCGATGTGTGAGGAAAACAAGACTTTCCCTTGGAGAGCAGAGAGCACTCAACACATGACTGCTTGTTGTCACACATAGGTTATGTAGGCCAGGATATGTAGACTGGCGAGTACAAAGGAGAGCACTCAGCACCACCCCTCTAAAAAATTGTTCATAAATACTGCAGGGTGACGCTTTGTCTTTCTGCTGCACTGAACCTACCGTCGCTTACAAGACAGCTGTGCATTGGCAATGTGCTTCCCAGCTGTACACAGCACACACCCTGACAGGCCCCATATATTCTGATGTATTGCTGTTAATGTTTAAATGCTTTTACTGCCATGCCAGTAAAAAAAAAAAACACAAAAAAAAAACAGTAATGTACTTCCCCACAAGCAGGAGCTGGGGAAATGGAAGAATAGACTGTGTGAAGCTTATTTTGAGACGTAATTTGGAATATGTTTGACCAGACTGCACAGACTTTCAAATCTGACATCTTTACTTTTGCAACTGCAGCATTTACAAACATTATTTATCCAGTTTGCACAGCTGACAGCGTAAAGCTTTGCATCTACGGTAAGGCTCTACTGTGGAAGTGATGAAGTTGCGCTAAGCTCTTTAAGGTCACAGTAGTTTCAAATAGCAGAGCAGGTGAATCATACACCAGACATGCCTGATTAAAAACTTAAACCTCCCTGCAGGAGATGTTGCTTCGTTAGAAAAGGTGTAATTTGGGGGAAAAAAGTCTGCTCTTGACAGATGAATGTTGGGGAGGTTTGCATTTCAGCATGAAACCTGACACTTGTTTACATAGTAAGTTCAAAGCTGTCCAGCTTACAACCTGATATAGCTGCTTATTTGGATGAAGCGTAAGACCCTGTAAAAACCTTTATTTGCATAAAACCTTTGATTTAACACAGATGAATGCACAGGAGAAAGCAACGGCCACTTTGTTGAGATTAGAAGAGTTTATTTGTCACATTAGTCAGATTTACCTGTGTCGGTGTCGGCTGTGCGGAATAGGAACAGAGAGGGAGGCATGGGGAGAGAGAAGGTAAAAGAGAAGCACAGCGAGGGAGAAACACTGTAGGGCAGGTTCAAGAAGAAAGAAGAAAGAGATGCATTCATTCGCTACCTATTGCCTCATAAGGTGCTCCCTCACCTCCTCCTACCGATAATAACTAGCTTTGCACACTGTGAGCCACAGGAGAGAGGAAAAGATCCCTTTGCTCCTGCTTCTTACATCCTAGGAGGGCTTGATATGTTGGAGAGGAACTGAACAACTCTGTTGGACTGAACCTCTTCTACCCTCAGTGTGGTGGCTGGAAGGATGTCTGCTATGACAGCTGGAGGTCTGTTGTGATGAAGGAGAGCTGTGGAGTTAGATAAACTGCCAACTGATGTCTGCTTTCGAGGGGACTGGGATCTGTAATACAGGCAAAAAAGACAGAGCTAGTCTGAGAGGCAAATAAAGAGATGAAAGGAGAGAAATGTATGGCAGGATTATGATGACCATATGCCCTCTGGCGTAACCTCTGCTTGTCTCTTTTGATTAGCAGGCTTATCTCTCACTTTACTAACATCAGAGGTCACATCATCATAAATCCGCCATGTAAACAAAACAGAGGGGGAGGTAGACAAAGAGGGCAGATAATCAACCAGGCTTCCGCACTGGCATTTTGTTTATGAACAGACACTAGAACAGATGAATAACATGACATTGAGAAAGCCAAACTATGTTGGCCCCTCTCTAAACAACTGGGATGACTCGACCAATATGGCCAACTACCAATTTAGCGATTATCATGTAGATGTTGTCTGTAGACCGCAGCTGCAGACTGAATGTTGTGGGGTTTTGTTTTTTTTTTGTTTTTTTACTTGGGTTGCTTTGTTTTATTTCGTTTTGTTTTGTTTTTGTCTGTAAGAAGAATAAAAAAAAACACGGATGAACTTTCTGGATGTGTACCTGGATCAAATCAAGCTCCCCTTTGTGCTTCTAAAGTCCAATTTTCTCTGCCTGGTACTCACTGCTATGCCAGTCATCACTTCTTGGTTCTTACAGACAAAACCTTTTCCTGCACCTGGTTTTGTTTGCCCCTTCTTTTCATCAGGGTCAATTGGGTAGCCAAGCTCCACTGGGACACCAAGAGTTTCATGAGCATTCTCTGCTTCTGTTTTTTGCTGGACATGTTTTTGTTTGCCTCCGTCTAGACCTCTGCTTGTTGTTGTGTAAAATGAGGCTCGTCCTACACTACTAAGCTAATAAAGCTACAGACCATACTGCTGATGCTACAAAGCTCATATTATATTCCTTCCTCTCAGTTTCCGCTCCCCTTTTCATACATTTTTTTTTCATCTCCCTTGAATTCACATTCTTTTGTGAACTTTTCACTCCTCCCTCATTTCCATTCCATCTCTCAGCCTTTATATCTCTTCTCTTCCCACAACTCCATAACTATGTCTTGAGGTGCTTCAGGGATTGCACTGTTTCCCTAAAATTAGAGTCACATGCTGCCTCTTATCCAAATATAAGTGTGTGGCGGGCCCCCGCGTTTAGTTGTCAGTCAAATCTTCAAGCCTCCACTCATCACAGTGTCATAGGTGTTGATGAGAAAAAGACTGTAACCTCTATTCTCATACGAGCATTCGGGAACAGCTCAGTGGCCCCATCAATCCTGCCTCCATCAGCTTGACAGAGTCGTAATAACACAAATCGCTGTGACTTTCAAATGCAAAATGAAGGTAAATCAGTAGTCAGCTCACATCTTTTGCCATTCTCACAATAATACAAAAATGAAGCAAGGTGATGTTATGAATAATAATATTTACTTTCATGGTTACAATATATTTTCCAAGACAGGTTTTAAAGAAGGGCTTGATGTTGTTTTCTTGTTGACTTTCAAATGTTGACTTAACACGAGGAAGATATTTCTACTTACATCAGCAGCTACAACAGTCAGTTGAGAGCTGGAGACCCTGACACCCACTAACGGTTTTATACTTGCCCAGTACCATTATGGCTCTTTCTCTGTTGACAACTGTGCAGCACCCCTGGACCCACTGATGGTTCACTGCCTTGCCTAACTGCACTTTGATGGTAACGGTTAAGGATAAGAGTGGTATTCACTCAGGTTTTTTTTTTTTTACTCAGTCCAATACTGGCAGACTTTCAGTCAAAATACTACTTCCCTAACCTCCAGGCTGCTACTGGAGCCAAGTGTGTGCGATCGTAGAAAAGTATCAAATCTTGTCTTGTAAATATTTCAGTATGTTTGTAGGTAAAATGCGGAGTGTTGCTAGATTAAGGTTATTCACTACGCTGCTGCTGAGTACCCCTCACAGTACAGACATGATAGTTTGCACTGTCTTGTTGTTTAATTGGAACTAGTTAGATTTTTATTCTCCCTCCTCTTTTGCTTCTATTCCTGTCTCATTTTGGTTCCCACTGCAACATCCCTTCAGATGGTCTTGTTTGTGATGAGCGACTTTATAAATCACTGAACTTGAACAAGTTTTGCCTATAAGTACCTGGTTTAACAGCGTCCTCATATTTCTGGGTACAGAGTATGAACATATGGTAGATAGATCCTGCCCTGGGGCTGTTGTTAGCTTATTTTATCAGTGGTGGTTATCATAAGACCGTGCTGTCACTCCACTGGAAGCAACAACAGGCCCATTGTGGTTTCCAATGTTGCAGCAGCACTTGCCATCACTACTAATGCTGCAGTGTCTCCAAACATTTGTGACCTTGTTAATATTGACTATACATCATATGAAATGCTGATATACTAAATTCTGTAAACACTAACAAAGAACAGACAGAGTGATTTACCAAAGAAATAAGAAAGTATCCTATCTTTTAAACTTAGTTTTTTTTTTCTATTCCTTTGTCACCCCAAAAAAACCCTTTTCTTTCAAAAAATATATACATATTTTTTATGATTCATTTTCAACCCCAGTTTTTTGTTCCCATTCAAGATCTTGTGCTGTTCTTGTCCTGTTACCTGCTGCAAGAGCACCAAAACCTCAGCAGTTTACTGGAAACAGGGTTTTCACAGGCCAAGGACAGCTTACTATGTACTTGCTGTAAGAGACAGAGAAAAGATAACTATTGAGTGATGCAAAATAGCTGCTTTTGTGCTTCAGGTCAAATGCTGAATGATTTATTTTATGAGTTATTTACTAATTTAATTCAAATTCTCCTTTAAAGATTATGAAGATCTTTTAAGATTTAATATTTCCCTGTTTTTTTTCAGAATGCATTCAATAAATCACTGACATTCATAGAATAACATTCCTTTTGCCCTGAGCAAGGCACATAATCTGCACTTTGCTTGTCTATTGTAAAATGCTAATAATAAGTTCATATCATCATTTGATTTTCTATCAATGTATTTACTCATTTGTTTTTGTGGAGGTAATGGGCGGGGATCCCTAAAATTAGCCCATTGTTTCCAAGCTAACAATGGGCTCTCCAAAGTGACTGCATGGGTATGAAGGGTCTAGCGCAATCAATGTCAGGGTGATGGATTCCTTAACTGCAGTATTGAATCCATCTCTCATTTTTATAGCATGATAATGCCATACACCAAAAGGCTACCACTTGTCATGAATGTTCCCACAAACATGAAAACGTCAACAGACTGCTACCTTCCCTGTCAGTGGATCACATTAAATAAGCAGCAGTCTGGTTTAAGCAGGGACACCACCCTTCAACATTAAGGCCTGGTTTCAGGGCTCTGTGACTGAACAAGCACCCAATTTGTTCTAGATGTTTCGGAGCGAGATAGTGCACCGATAGTCACCGATAGTCACCATAAATGAGCATGTCTATTCAAAATTTTCATCATATTTTACCATCTGCAAAGTAGTTAACTAGGACTGTTTCAAGGGCAAAACAAGGTGCAAGTCAGTGTTAAAAAATTATCCTCTATTTTTGTATCTTTTGAATACATTACACATGTTGAATCATAAAACATCTGCCTGTAGTACTAAGATAATCACTGATGCTAAATATAGATAGACCTGTGCTGCCATTATCTAACAGCAGAGAGCTATCAGGGGAAAGAGGTGTTTAAGGGAAGCTTGCCAAATGCGATTTCAGACAGAATATCCCCAAGCCAATGGTATAGATTTTAAGTGCACAAAAGGCTGTTTCAGATGAATCAAGTCGCAACAATTGAATGAACTGTCCTCTGTTTTGCAATGTTTTTCTTCATTTGACATCTTGTGTTTTTAAATCTATTATTGTATATCGTACCTCCTGTGTGCCACAATGCGTCTGTTTGGATAGGGAGTACCTGAATAATAGGATTGTTTCCCTTTCTCCATGCATGCAATGAGGAGAGCGGAACAAACTGGCCTTGGCAACGAAGACAGTTATACTGAAACTTTACCGAAGAGGATACACATTTTGGAGGCTTCTGCACATCAGTCTTATGGCGAAGAAAAAGTGTGGACTTCTTTTCCTACCTTCCGTTATATACCAGTTCAGCGGAGTTATGACCCAGTAACACAAAATGAAGAGCACGGTTCAGAGAGGCTCGGAGCTTACTGCTGGCCAACTTGTAGTCCTAATGGGCTGCGTTTTAGTCACTCTTTCATACTTGTTTTGTTGACAAGAAAACAGTAAAAAATCAATTAAATGAGAACAGATTTTTTAGGGCAACTCCCCTCTATTAAATCAATGTAAAGCCACATACTAGGTTTTGACCTATTGTTGTTCTATTATGGTGGGTTGAATTCACTTGGTTTTTACTATAATTGACCCATCTTGTCTGTAAATCTGTGTTGTTTTTTTTTTCCTTTTTATTGAGGCTTACTCCCAGTGTATGCTCTACTTTTAGAATGAATGCACAAAGTTTTAGTACAAAACAGCCTAACGGTGTGTTTTCAAATAGCAAGAGAACAATGTTGCACGTCACAGTGGGAAAACACTACAAGTGGCATAGTTATATTGAGTAAAACCAAACTGTGCTGAAATACGTACCAACCTTGTTATGATGATCGGAAATAACTTAATCTCTTCCCTCCATACCCTCTTCTTTAGAATGTTATGAAAGGTAGCTGAAACAAGTCTAACAGAGCTTAGTCATTTCACATGTTATCACGTTTGTTTTTCTGTGCCGCGTCATTTCTGTACTTACTACCCCCCCCCAAGCATAACAGTGAATGCAAATCTTATCTTATCTTGGTGCGAAGATTTTGCACATACAATGATAGTCCATCATATTGTGATGGTTGTGGTTCTTCCAGATAAAGAAATCTTACTTTATTCTGTTGGCAAATTAGATAAGCAGCTCATAAAAAGAAATTGGCCAAATTTGTGAAGTCATTACTTGGCTTCACCTTTTACGCCCCTGGCTTCAGACAGTGTGTTAATATTTACAGGGTGCATTTGCCATACGGCTTAGAGCAAGAACAGCTGTAAGCAGTTTCAAAGTAATAGGTTTTTGGCTATAGATGGGTAAAGGGGCATATGGTGCAGGTGATGCACGTTTTAAAGTGAATTCCTCTCATATTTTCAGACAAATGGCACAACAAAACAATGCCAAATTATGGGTTTCAAAATCCCAAACCTGATTTGTACTGTAATTTATGAATTATGGATAATAAACAGCAGAGTGTAAATGAGTATTTACAGTTCATTTTCAGTCTGTAAAAGACTACTGGATACTGCCTTTGGAGATTTGAAACCCATGAATAGCAACAAATTCAATACCCTGTTTTGTTTTCCACTTTTATCCAGTTTATATATGTTTCCCTTCTTCCACACTTTATTTGAGGTATGATAGCTGAAGCAGAGCTAAACTGTTATTGGGAACATAAGCATATCCATGTATATTAGATAACTAGTTTTTCTCGCACAGAGTAATTAAACTCTTTTAAGTCAACTGTATCAGAGACATTTATATTTAAAGTTCTAGAATGGGTCTATGCATATGACCGGTGGCTGCTGGAAGTCCACAATAATGAGGCATGAGACAAATGTAATACGTAGTCTACCCATTGTGTCTGAATAATCATATCCCACCCCAGTGTAAACACAAACACCTTCCTGAACTGAGAGCATCAAGCAGCTGTTCAAAGATCCCTGATGCACATAATTGGCTGGAAAATACCCACCCCGGGCTCTTTTAGCATTAAGGAAAATATAATACAATATAGTGTTTACATAAATTCAATGCCAAGAATAAATGTAATACAAGATAATATTTACATGAAGAACAAACTCTGGAGATAATTTGATAAGATACCCCACCTCCCTTGAGTGCAGAGATTATGTGCATTACTAGTAATGCAAGTGTTTATTTTTACATGTAGTGCTTCTTCCATGCTATGCAATCAATATCCAGTGCATAGTAACATACAGTATATGGATCAATGGCAGGTAAAGGCATATATATATACTATACTAGATATACTAGACCTTTAATTTGGTGATGTATTAAAAAAATGTGAGCAGTGTGAAAATCAAAAGTTTACAACAAGCATTCAGAAAGACACTGCAATGAATCCTCATATTCTAAAAGGGCAACATACCCCCCCCCAGTCTAACCTTAGCCAAACACATTATATTCTTCTTCATCAATCCAATCATCTTAGTCTGGTCCACCTCAGTTATCTAATATATCAGCATATTTTAATAAAGGCAGCAGGCCAATTCCCATGGTCACCTGAGCAGATCATTACTTCAGTATGAATTCTAAGTGTGAAATGTTTAGTAATAACCCTTGCATCTGTTTTCCATAAACAATTTAGGCATTGAAGCCCTTGACTGGCTTCCTCCCACATTAACCTCCCTCTATATGCCAACAGGCTGCACTCGCAGTACAGTGGAGGGGCTTAAAATCAACAGGCCATCTGTGAATAAATGGAAGGAAGGGCCGGGATGGGGCGGCAATAATTCTCCATTCCAGATGTGACCCTATGCCAAGCTTGGCAGGACAAGGGCAGTGATCTGGCGGGAGGGAGGGAGAAGGTTACGGGGTTAGGAGGGTGACTGCGTTTGTATGGAGTCAAGAAGGGCAGATTTGTTATGTGCACATGACAATGAAGAAGAGGGCATGAAACGATAGAGGCTCTGGGGGCAATGCGGCAACACAATAAGGACTCGGAGGCAGCCAATCACCGGTTGGAAAAACAAACTTTGGGGACTGAGGTGGGAAGGCAGATGGGGCAGGAGCCAGGGCCAGGCGAGGACAGCCATATGTGAGAGGCAGCTGATGTGTGAAGTATTATGCCCAGCAGTCACCCTCTCTACACACTGCTGTGTGTGAGGGCACCTTGCCCCCCTCACAGCCACACAGACAAACACTATCCAAGCCTCCTCATTTATAGCTTTTCATTAGTTAGAGTGGGGAAGAGGAGGGGAAGCAGTGTAAGCCTGCCGGTAACCCTGACACTCCCACTGGAATGAATTAAAATGTTTTATCTTGTGTTGTTTTTTAGGGTAATACTGTATTTTAGCGCTTCCTTGACCTCTAGATTTAAGTGGACAGATGCAGAGGTATTCAGACCGACTTTAATGTCCATCGGTGAGCCTTATTGCAACTCATACTGAACTTTATTGAGGAGCATTCAATTTTTGTACTTTTCTAAAATGTCCTTGTGATACCCCTCTTCTAAAAACTTCATCTTTGAGGCCAACTGGGCAGACATTGATTTTGTTGCGCTCCATTTTAATTCTATATTTAATGGCTTCCAAAAGAACACTAAAATAATTATTTATCTCTACTTTGTGGGACCATATGTTAGAAATTGGTACTCACCGTTTAAGGACTGACCGCTTGTGTCAAAAATTATCTTTGCTGTGATCTGTACTAAAAACAAACCATTAGACACATGGCACCAGAGAGATATTAAGAATACTTATGTTGGAACAGATTTTATGGTCTTATGCTTAAGATTTATAAACTCTCACTCCTTGTCTGAAACTCACCATCAAAGAGTGTATAGCCCGCAAGAGTAATAAAATTTGCAAGCTGTTGTTGTTTTGTAACCAGTAATGTTAATCTTATTATAGTAATATATAGAGAGCAATATCCTAGATTCCAGTTAATTGAGTGGTTAACAATTATACAAAGTAAGATTCTTAATTATTTTGTTAGGGTTATCTGTTCCCATTATTATAAGCTTATACTTGAATTATGAATCTAATTCTAGTGTATTTATTGTTTTTTACTATTAAGGCAGTATGAATATCTCATTTTGATTCGACACTTGCCCCCTTTTTAAATTCTGCTTCAGAATACAGATGCATAATTCAGTTTGGAATGTTTCTATAATGCATTTCATTCTCAGTGTGGGATAACCGAAGTCCCAAAATTTAACACAGAAATCATTTTGATTGTTTGGCATCAAGGACATTACTGATATGCTTATAAAGAGACTGAACAAAATAAGAGAATACTAATATCCACAGCAACTCTCCTGATTACGAAGATGTGTGTTGTTTGTGTGCGTGTGCGTGTGTGTGTGTGTGTGTGTGTGTGTTTGTGTGTGTTTGTTGTGTTTTTTTTGCCGTAAATCAGCCCAATCATCTTTAGGATTAGACCAATTATAATCATGAGCAATGCCACAATCATTTTCTCAACATGATGCCATTTTTGTGAGGTATCTGAAGGGCCCTCCAGGAAGATGGTGTGCCTTATTTAAATTTATTTGTGATGTGAGGTTTTGCATTATTTTTCTGTTGGCGAGATTGATATAGAGGTCATGAAACTAACCCTGATCTCAATGGCTTTGTTTTTTCCTGTGACTATCATCTCTCACCCAAACGTCAGACTTATCTGACGGTTTAATATGTAAGGTTTACTCTTAAAACCTTTGTTATCTGAAAAGTGAAATCTTCATGAAGTTTTGGACATGGATCACCTTTAACATATGTGTGGTGCACCTGTGGGAGTTTTTGTAGTGCCTTGCCGTGAACACAACTGTGGTTTTGCCCCATGTAGTGCCAACTCTCATTCACTTTCACTTGTTCAGTGGGCTGGTGTTGATAATTAGGTCCACTTTAATGCAGTAAACTGTTTTCTAGCCTTCACCTTGGACCATAAAAGCAAATAAATCAAATGTCCCCTGCCTGCATTTCGTTGAGAAAAATGTCTGTAATGAAGCCACTTTGCTGAATGCACTGCTTTTAAATGGGGATGAAAACAGGTGAATTAATAGGTCAAGACTGATGTCACCTCCTACCACGCCCACTGATTATGTATTCCTCCTAATCCCACACAATGTCAAACTGTGCCTATGGGTGTGGAGCTAGCACAAACACAGTGTGTGTTTTCCTGCCTGCACAATTTATTCAGATCAACAGAGCCCTGAGATGTTGGATTCACAGGAAAGGTGCACATTCAAATCAGCCTCTCTCTTATTTGAATTTTTTTAACCTCGTCTGAGTAGACTTCTGAAATATCTCAGGTCCTCAGGAGGATGTACTATTTCAAAGCACGTGCAACTGTACGGAAATTAATGAAACTATGCCTATTACCTCATTACTGTTATTGGCTATGACCATGGGTGTGTGGGTGATAATGTCTTTCTGTGATGATGGCTTTTTGTCCTGGGAGTTCAGCCTTTCAGGCCTGAATTTATTTTAAAATGAGAAGCTCCCCTCTCTCTCTGCAAATAAAGGAGCAGTTGGCAGGGAGAAAAGATTTTTTCTGTAATTTCATGTTCAGTCCGTGGGCTGAACAGTTGGGCAACGGCACAGTAAAAGGAGTTGGATTAAGAGACATAAATTGTCTCTAGGTGTGGTAGGGACTGCCATCAGTCAAGACCACTTAAATCAGCTCCTCTCCCTCCCTTCAAAAGCAGGACACTCACCACTACTGTGCTTCATCACTTTTGTTATGAAGAGGAGAGTTCAGACTGCCTTCTCCTTGGGAGAAATTCTGAAAGAAACTAAATGTATAAAGTTTAGAACCAAGAGCTGCAATAATGTAGAAACTCCAATTCACTGGAAAAGATGAATTCATGTCTCATTTTGGACTGAATTAATATGTTCGTAGTCATACTGAAATCTTGATCACTGTGTTTTCATGTAGAATAATGTGCACTTTGGAAGATGATGATTCTCCTACAAAATTGCATGCGCAGTTACAGATAACCATGAAGAGCCACTGATATTTCCAAAATTTAAGAATGGAATTACTCCAAGAAAGGACAAGGCACATTTTCTGTCTCAAGATTGCAGTTTCCTTACCAGGTGTGTTAGCTGATTACCCAGGTGCATCAGTTAGATGATGCTACTATAGGCCTAAAATGTTTGTAAGATAGAAAGAACATCAGTACACCTTAACATTCAGTGCTCTCAACATTTTGGAAAATATAAAATCTCCAAGACTTTGAAAGCAAGATGAGTCGTAGTCCCTAAAATATGTTGTTGTTTTTTTTTTATCCATCTTCACAGGTGACAACATATACAAATTCAAAATATGGTGTAACACCAAAGCATTTAGTGACCATTAAGTTATTACAATCATTTTTGCCTTTGTTAGATAGCTGACAATAACTTGATCTAAATTGCAAACAAGTGCTGTTTGTACCTTTAAAAATTATTTTGCCTCATGTATCTACGGTTTAATCACTGATTTCTGATGAGCGGTATATGAATAAACTTCATTGTTATCTATTATAGCATATTACTGGAAGGCATTAACATGACCCACAGGAGAGGAATGGCACGCAACAATCCCTGATACACAAGTCCCTGACCACATTTGCACCCAGGAAGTTATGATTACATTATATTTGGCTTCGTCCACCTACCGAAATGATACTCAACCTGAAATGCTTCCTGTTGTGGTTTTATGCTACAAATTCTTCTATACACAAATGCAAGAAAAGGCCTGATAGAAATTTTATTAGATCATAATATAGTTTTTCTCCAGGTACAATTATTTTTTTAGAATTGAAATTAAATGAAGACTCTTAAGTAGTCAATCAATTCAGTCGTGTCATTTAGAATTAAAAAAAAAATGTGAAATGCAATACAAATGTGACATGGATTCATATATTATGTGTAAGTTTCTTATAATATACCTCAGATATATACAAGGAATTGTCTCCCATCATCCCCAGCATTACCACTGCTGCTAACCTGTACAGCAGTACATTGGATATGGTCTTAATGTCGTTCCCTGCCACACTTTCCTATTCATCATTTTTCAGTGTGCTGCTCATTCATGCAGCTTATGTACAAATTGCTGTCAACTCTGAATGAAACATCTGATTGGTTCAACTTTATAATTCCACTTTTATCAATTGATTATGTGTCAGATGCACAAGACTTAAACAGCTCTGTGGGAGGTCAAGTCATTGATTAGCTTGAGACTCGTGCTGTGTGCTGTTACCACTATGACTGGCTATTGGCAGAAAAACCATGTAATTAAATGTGTGCTGTATGAAAATGGACTTTGTCATATCCATTAAACTGCAAGCATTTAAATGCTAAACAATAAAACAGCATCTATGATACTTGTGGCAGGACAAGTTATTCCCGTTATTCTAGCCTGACGCATCTAATGCTGAAGCGATCTACATACTTATCCCATGACACATGCGGACAATATGCCCATAAATGAAAAATAATAACTGCAGTACATTAAATGCCAGATATTCTGTTAAATATTACCAAAGGATTTTGAAGAGTATCATGGGAAATGCTACATGTTAAAATTATGGTCGCCTACCACATGCTACTATGTGAGTGGGTGTGTTGGTGTTTCCATGCTTGCACATAAAAATTCTCCATAGACCTAAAGCTTCTTTTGATGTGATGCCGTTTGAACACACTTGCTCACACAAACACACGTACATGATTGTACTTCTACACTAGTTAGGACACCCACTGACATGCATTACCTAACTCCTAACCTTAATACAAAGCCATGCGATTCTAATTTTATGCTAAAAACTAAGTGTGCTGTCACACGTTTGGTTCAATCCAAATGACCTCTGGTGGATTTACTCAGTTGGCTCAGTTCATTTAGGCTACTGTGAAAACTGTCAGTTGAACTCTCCAAACTATACAACCGACCTGTAGGCCTTTGTCAGATTGTGAATGAACTCTGCTGCAGATCATTTCTGGTGTGAAAGCAAAGCAGACCAACCACAGGATTTCATTTCTTCGTGAGGTTTTCGTGGCACCAAAGAACATTAATAAATAATGACATTAGGTTCTGTAAGTGCTGCATGACTTGCTTTCTGGAATTAGATCTCATCACATGGGTCAATGTATCACTGATGATGCAGAATGACAGCCAGCAAATCTGTCCAATGAACTGTCCATGTGACTTCATATTTACATCACAAATGACAGAACAACGTACCAGAATGAAAAAAGGTAACATGTCTTTTACCTTCCTTGCTTCAGTTGGGATGAAACTACGTGCACACTTATGCATACACATGTATATATTAATATACAGATTACAATTATAGAGTCTTTTCTTATTGAACTGTACCCATGTATTGTCCTTGTTGCAACCGTGTTCCCAGGACTATGCTGCTGATTATGCCAGACAGTTGGGTTTAGATGAACGTGCAGATGCATTTTAAGCAGAGCCAATAAATCTACATCAGCTGCTATCTGGGGCTCTCAAGTGTGTCTTAAAAACATATATGTATCTTCTCTTGTCAGAGCCTCTAGTAATCTGCTTTGGTCCAGTCAGGTAACTGACTGCAACATGTCTTTCATTCCACTGGAAGCGCACTGCTTGTTTTTATTTTTTCCTGCGAATGGACCTGAGAATATTTTTCATTTTTGAAAAAAAAAGGGGGGAAAAAAAAAAAGGAGATACATCTGTTTGTAATTATAAAAATTCCAGTGCCCCTGAAGTCCTATCTTTAGCTCAGCGTAAGAACTACTTTACAGCAGATCAGTCCAATATAAAATGGTATAAATATTTCATGTCTTTTGGATGATACAATGGTAAGTGGACTGAAAGAAGATTTTTAAGAATACATTGGATTGTGCATCTTAAGTATGTCAATCATCTACATCATTTGGGAAAAATAATGCCATGTGTGGTCTGTACCACGGACACAATGTAAGTAATTTTTCTTCTTGACCAATAATGTTGAGATGGCCAGAACACTAGCGATCATCTTATCATTTGAGGTATCTGACCAATTGTCAGTACCATTATGAAATAAGGGCAGACAATCCAGTATTTTAGTTTAGTGTTCACAGTAAGCAAAGTTCTCAAATGCATGCATATTCACAAAATTACATTACCTAATATTCTTTGGCATTTGTCCTGCCACACACAGTGGAGACTGGGCAGCTCTACCTCAATAAAGGTTTTGTGGAGCTCATGAATGTTTCCACCAGTTTGATCATTGCCATTTCTCACCTCCTGTCTTTCAAGCTTTGCTCCTAAATGATTAATCTTAGATCATTCACACCTGCAAATAATCACGGCCAACATCATTAACCTGGTCGACCCCCCCTGTTCCCCGTCCAGCTCATTTTCGACTGCTGAGCCTGTTCTTCTGCCATTCATCACTCCATCCTGACATGATCTCCAAACACCAGGAGAGGAAAAAAGGATGTCTTATTGATCTACTGTCAATGCTTGAAACTCACCAAGAAGAAAGTGATATAATGCTCTCAGTTTGGTATTTTAAGTGTAAGAGAGGGAAAGGGAGACAACTCCCAGTTACCTTTAACTAGAGAAACTATTTAGATTATCTTTGTTGCCCAAAATACTAAGTGGCCCATTTAAATAGCTAAACCTGTATTACATTTTTTTGGAATGCCCCTTAGGCTTCTTTTCCTCACTACCATTTCCTTTTCTAAAATCATCTCGTTCATGTGTTGTTGGTAATGTGACAATGGGGCAGTCAGTATATGAAAGAAAAGGCAGCTATATTTTCTTTGACCATTTGCAGCAGTGTCATTCTGTACTATGTAAACAAATGTAACTGAATACAACATTCTAATTGCAAGACAGGAAAAGAAAAAAAATTGAAACTTTTTTTTATACTTTACTGTAGTTGTTGCATAATTGCACTGACACCTGAGTATTAGACATAGAAATCTAGGTACCAGGGCGTTCTTTTGTGAACATAGGCTGAAAGGGGAACTCATTTGTCCCTGGCAGCATGAGGAGAGTTGTAGCTTTGTTCCTTCTTTGTTTAGATTTCTTTCACAAAAAGCTGGCCTAGACTCTTCCTTCCGTCCATTAGAAAATTGTCTGCTGCTTTTAAAGTGAATAAAAGGAGCTAATGTGATCAGTGATTATTGAAATTCTAACAGTGTTTTCATTCTGGTTTAAGCTTTTTTCCAGTTTACCACTCTGTACCCAGTTGCAGTTGGGCTGCCAAAATTACAAAATCTAACCATAACCACAAGCGCTTGTAAATTACCAACTACTGCATGTAGGGGTGAGTGGGGCCCAACCTAACACATTTTGGGTTTTCCAAAATAAATAAAAAAAAAAAAAAACTAAATTGGAATAATCTTGTTTCTGTACAAGCAACATATACATCCCCACTGCTAACAAACACTTGAACTTTGTTTCTAGCACCTGCCGTTGGTGTACCATACCACCGAACATGGCCTGAAGTGCAATGTTACAAGTGATCACGCGGGTGGGATTAATTATAAAAGACAGAGGGTTAGATGTAACTCTAGAAAAGCCTGATAAATTATTGCCAGAAAAAGATCAATTCAATATGATTCTATGTAATATCAACCAATATATTTCCATACAAACCACGTATAATATCTATCAATATGACAGACAGCTTAATTGGTAATTACCCACACATACTAAATAAATTATATATGAATATTGACATGACATCTCTCTATCCACTCCAGTCTTATACAATGTCTCATTCAGTGAATTAAAAGTATTTCAAAAATATATATTTTTTTTAATTTTATATGAGAGAGGAGTAGCTTCTTGTCATTGTTTACAAAAGTTGGCTTAGTTGTACCAGTGTGTAACAACTAACCCTGCATTGTTAAGGCTGTACTTAAGCCTAGGTAGAACTTCCTGTGAGCTTGTCACGTTTCAGAACTTTGCTATGCTGCAAGCGACAAGATGGTGATTAAAGTCATGTTATATTTTGGGATTCACACACAGTCAAGTTGCTGAAAAACACTTGTGATGGGGAAAAAAAAAATACTTATATGCCCTGTAAACACTCTTTGGCACAGATTTCTTCGCTGACAAATCTTCCTGAATTTGCGTGGGAGTCCGTGGCTAGGAGATGCGGAAATGTGGCTGGAAGCATATGTTGCTTGACCTTGTGTAACAAAAAAAGTCTGTGTTAAATCTTGCCCTGTGTTAGGTTATCCCTTGCGCTTGTTTAAAATAAGTGCTTCCATAAGGTTGGGTGACCTTTTGTTTCAGAGGTTACAATAATAGGTTAAGATTGTGGAAGTGTCATAGACGACACTACTTATTTCACGCAGTGAACAAACAGCAGTCTCCGATGAGAAAGTCGTGTGTTTTGTTAACTCATCCATCCAGCCCAACCTCCTCCTTTCATGGACTCTGCCTCACTTTATAGTTTGCTGCCTGACTTCCTCCTTTTCTCCCAACATCATTACTACAGCCAGCAACACTTAAGACAGACAGAACCTGAGTGGGAGTGATTGTTTAATACTGGGGACTGAAGATCTTGTCATCAAGACATCAGACTGGGTAGCGAGCACTGCTGCCAGACATCAGTATCTTCGGTTTAATCAGAATAGGTCTGGTGGCAGAGGCATTGAGCGGCACTGTTACATCACTTACTGGTTACAGCCATCTACAATCACGGCAACCTTATGTAATCCTCTTCTGAATACTGTATGTCAGTGTGAGTTGCTATGCCACAGTAGGATTTAATCTTAGTTAAAAAAACGAGGAGGATTGCAACGTATTTACAGGAGTACATGAACATTTACATTTATGTTCTTAGAGTTTGTTTGGATGTTTTAGAGATTACCCTTTGTGTGAGATGATAAATGCATAATGCTCTTGCTGTGCCCACCAATTTCTCTCACTCTGTTTCTCGGTCTGTTTGCATTTTGACCTTTCCTGACAACGTTCTGTCTCTTTCATGTGCCAGACATCTGCCAAATAAGTTTGCTGGTATTCGCACACAGATTTACTACATAAAATAAGCACAAACAAATCATGAGCCCATCCCCTGTGTCCAAGTGTTATGTGCATATACGCTTGTCTCTGCTTATGATAAGACATTCTAGCTAGAGTTGCTGAGAAGGATTGAAGTCCTTCTCCTCTCCTGAGTTTGACACTAGGAGGTTGCTTTCATATTCATATGTTAATAGGAGAAAGTTTCTGTGCTCACCTTATATCTGAGTTTAAGATATATACACGTGAGTATGATTTTCTGACATCACAACAAGCCAAGTAATTGCATGATCTAAGTGGTATTTCCTCTGCTCAGCCATTGGTACTGTAGGATTTGTACATGACAAAATGGAAATGTTGCATTTTATGTTTTATGCTGAAAAAGACTAAATAAAAAGCTCAGACAGAAACTGGCATTTAGAGAGAAGCAGAAGGAAAAAAGGTCAGTTATCACTTTTAGTTGAATCAGTTTCATTCCAGTGTCATTTATCCGGCTAAATGAAACTTCACTGGTCCTGACTCCCTTCAAGGGTCCATACTGAGGTCAAAAGCTTTAATCTCCACAAGGTTCCTATATGGATTACTATGAGTCTCTACGGAAACAGCTACAATTACTTTGAGTTTTATTACTAACCTCAGTCATATTATGCCGGCCTGCATCTGTGCACAGTGTCTCCCCTGGCACACTTAAAATAATGACATCAATTGTAGTGATTGAAATGTAACCATCCAACACAGCAGATGTAACTCATCTCACCGCACTAAAGTGAAAGAAGTTGGTGAGGGTCCCTTATACTTAACGGTATCCACCATAATGAATTTAAATGCAGAAATAAATAAAATCCATCTCAAAAGTACCTAGTATTCCCCAACCTTTCACAATTTTACTGGCTGTGAAGGATGGAGCTGTTGGTTCCATTCTGTTAATCAATATACTAACACTCTATAATACTCTGTTTAGGTTCATTGGTAATTTTAACCAGTGTATTACATCCATAAATGCTTGGAGGCTGTAACACTAAAATAAATTAATATGGTTTGAGGGAAACGGGAACACTTTACGCGGGAGACACTCCACATTTTAAAAGCATTTTTCCCTACCAATATGTGGTTTTACTGTAATAAATGACCTGTACTACAGAGGCAATGACTGCAAAAATAATTATTTGTGGATAATTGAATTTCAAACGAAACTGTGAACCGTTGCACATGGAAATCCAGATGGCCATACCTTTATGATCTCCAAGACCTTAATGTCCACTTTAAACTGCACACCAACTGATTCTTTTGTTGCATTGTATATATTGGTGTCTTGTAATTTCTAGTCAACTGTCTTCTTTTACTAGTGGGAGAAGACAGTCTGGACTATTTTTAGCCACAGGAGCAGCATGGTTCGATGGATGATCAATCTGTTGGCCTGTTGGTTTTTCTGCTGCTTTGGTTCAGATTGAAAAATATCAACTACTGGGTGAATTGCATTAACTTTGGTGATCCCTTAACTTTTCACGTGGCAACGTCATCAGGTTTAAGGCCAAATACCATGCACCCCAGCTCTACACTAATCGGCAAACGTTAGCATGCTAACAAACTAAACTAGGATGGTGACAATGGTAAACATTCCAGCATGCTAAAGATCAGCATGTTAACGTTGTCATTGTGAGCACAATATGCTGACATTCGCATTTAGCACAAAGCACCAATATGCCTACGTACAACCTCACAGAGCCACTTAGCACAGTTGCAAACTCTTATACTTGTTATCATACATGTCAAGTAAAAGCTGCCTAATCTGACTAGCTGAGAGGACAGCTGAACAACTGAAGTGCATTTAGATGTGATCTTGTGTTATAAGTCTATGAAATCACATAATTTTACTTAAAGGAATGATTTTGTGGCAGTGTATAGACAGTGTGTTGGGACTTACATTTGCTTGGTCATTGAAAGAGAAGAATTATTCTGATGGGTTTTTCTCTGCTTCTGATGGACTGGGTTGTACTAATAAAACTGGTGAAGGGTCTCATGGCTTTTGTGATTACACTATGAGCATGCTTGGCCTTGTATGTCTTAGAGATCTGAGGGTAGAGGGATTACAGCCTTGAGGGATTGAGTATACCATCAATGTTCAAAAGGTCACCATGTTTAATGAATCAAAGTGCATTCCTCCAAATGGGATTGTGCATGACAATTATAGCTTTGAACATGGGAAATCAATTTTTTGTCAGTGTTTTTAGCTGGAATCACATCTGCATCCGGAGACTAAAGGCAGAAAGAGGGACTTAAGAAGAAGCCCCTGGGTTCATTCTATTTGTTCAGCTCCTTGCATAATGTGCCCATTGTCCTGAGAGCGGCTCAGGTCTGTGACATGCTGGCAGAGGTCACTGTTGGCTGTTACTGGCGTGTCCAAGAGTGACGGAACCACACACAGGGCACATAAACAGGCCTCTATTGTTCACAAATTGTTCATGAGGGCTTAAGGTCAGTGAACTCTACCATTGAACAGGCACGGCTGGTGTCTGCATAGCGGGTGCTTCAGGGAAATGAAATGCTATTATGTTTAGTGTAGTATGTCAGACAATGTTTTCTGGGACTGTGGTGCCTGACTGTACCCTGTATGCAAGTGAGGGAATAACTATTCGGTATGGGTAATTTTTTCACTATCCTACCACGTCCTCTCATACTACTGTAACTGAAATCCCTGATGTAAAGGTGAACACAGCAATTATCAGTATGAATGGAGTTTGTTCCCAATCAAAGCAGAAGCATATGAAGTGTTCATAAATTTGATGATGTAGTAAACAGTCCACTTGTCACACTGCGATCAAGAATTCAAGTATCTGTGTAATTTTAACCTATATACTGTTAGGATTACTTTAGAATTGTCTAATTGTCGTCATAGTTACGAACTGAACCTAAACTGTGGGGATCTGTTCAATCAGGATCAAAAGTCCCCAACAAACAACTCAATGTTTACCAACGCTTGCTGGCAACCACCCACTGTCAAGCAGACAGCATACTGTGCATAATTATCGTGAAAATTCTACACAATAAACTAAACTGTAAGCACAGTTGTACTTCTAATGGGGATGCTAATCTTGACAATTTAAGGTGCACATATCATAAACGACTACATTTTTAAAATACATATAAATATACTAAATGCCACTACTATCAATGTATTATATAAATGTGATCCAGCCCAAACTGCTGAGCTACACCCTCTCTTCTTAATATCTGAGATTTTTTTTTATATCAGACAACACAGAGATACTGAAAAAAATACTGTTTATTGTCACCGATTTGATGTAAACCTGAAAAATGTGATATCATTTCATGTAAATTATACCCTCCAGTGCCACATACTGCAGTAGTTATATCTGCATAATTAATTCTTATAGGACTTGGTTCCGCTGTGCTAGCACTTTTCCATGGGATTTGGGTTTCTTTTTTTTTAAAGTTTGATTTTCTGACAGTTTGATAAATACTAACCTACATTTTCCCCCTAACTACTTCTTGCATCTGGAGATTAAAATAAGTCAAAAATGAGCTGGTGATGGTCCATGATACTGCATAGCATTTAATCTAAGATAGAAGTTATACAGACTGCTGTTTGAGGAAAATATCATCATAACTCTTTTGGCACCAGATTGTCTGCACATTCAGATAAAATTATATTTCTTCCAAAATACTAAGCATTCCATACAAGGGAATGATTCTCATGCTTGTGATGACTCCTGGCCAGTGACAGTTTCTCAATTTCTGCTATGTTTAATCATACTGATTCACTCCTTGGTTTCATGTTGAGTCTGTTTTTATTTTGAGGAAACAGAAAATTTGCATTCTGTAAGAGTAAAACATTTGTCAGGATTAATTTAAAGTTAATAGGAATGAACGTGTGGGTATGCGAATGTCCAATTTCACTACGGTAAAACCTGTATACTAAACACATGCAACTTAATGTTTAGTCATTTAATAAGATGTCAAAATCTATGTCTATGTAGTAATTCTAATTAGGATGTAGGGAAAGCACTTTTAAATCTATTATTGAAACTAGTGATATTGAGTGCACAGGGGTCAGGCCAAAATGATAATTGGATGATAAAATTGATTCCCACTTCTGTTTTATTTGCTTCAGGCCTAGCTTGTCCTATTTCTATTTCTTTTTCTATCCATCCAATTTCCCTCCATCTGTAGTAGAAGCTGGCCACCATCAGAGTGTGGAGGAGGTTATTCAGCAATGGTGCACCCACTCAGACGTGAGGGAATAAGCGGGGCGGAACACAGAGCTATTTTAGTTGAGCTCCTCAGTATCTAGGTCTAAGTGATTAAGACTTTGTCTGAAGCCCATATTCTTCTTAATGAAGATGTATTTATTTAGTTGTTTGGTGTTCTCTCACTGTCTCTTACCAAACTGAGACACATAACAATTTTCGTTCATGAAAAGAATGTTTTCTCTTTAATTTTTCCTGTCCTCATGTTGTCTTTCTATCTCTGGCATCACTTTGTTTAACCCCAAATGAAGCATTTATAAGAGATTTATAAACATTTCATAAATACATCTCAACACATTTTAATGGGTTTCTCCAAGCAGAAATGCTTAGGTGTTAATTAATCTATTTTTCAATATTCTTAACTTCTCCAACAACATATCCATAAGTGGTTTATCAACAGTTAATGAAAAATAGATAACACGGTGTAACATGGTTGTTTTCATATTCAATGACAAGTCATTACACACATGAACCAAGCTCATAAACAAAACCAGTTTTCATCTGTTTATAAATCTATTGAAAACTCCTTAAGACATTTATCTATCTGTATATTTACTAACTATAACACTGTGAAATTATTTGCTCTACGATGTGACTCTTGTTACAGCAGGTACCCAATGCATAGTGCAATTGCCACATTGACTCAAATGTGCCTCTACATCTAACCTAAATCCTTCTTTTAACTTGAAAAATGGCTCACTGTGCTAACCACAAGGGACTGAGAAGAGGAATGCCCCGTCTGCTCACCACTGCTGTATTAGGTTACTTATTGACTGTAACATCTCTCTTCATTCTGCCTTACTTCATTTTCCTTGTCTCAGTCCCTTAGCACTTCCTCCTCAACCCCTTCCATTTCAACCGCCTTATAGTCCCTGAGGCCAGAGTACCATACAGGCTGTCCAGTTTCAGCTCCATGCCCTTCTGCTTTTCCCCGGTCACCACGGTGAAGAGGTTTGTTATATAGGCCCAGTTAAGGCAATGAGCACATGAGCAAAGCCTAGTGGGGCTGGGCTGAATGGATGAGCTGTCAGGGATCCAGTTCTGTGATGAGAGACCCAGACCTCATACGGGCTCAGATGGGGATGATATCGGTACATGTCCACCCCACAATAAAAGAGGCTCCCATGTCAGAACCATTGCAAAGAAGGGTGTGGAAGAAGGAGGGGGAAGAGTCTAGGGAAGCAGTGAGTGGTTGTTTGGGGAATATGGAATTCATCTTTGCTTTATCAAGTCCATCTGTGGAACGTATTTTTAAAAGCGCAGAGATGCACAAAAAGACACACATAAGCATACATACACATATTCCTCATTGGCTACTTCACTGATAGCATTTTAATAAGAGGGATATTGGAGACACATCCCTGTACATAATACTGATACACTTTATTGTTAATGCAGTGTTCTGGATACTACAGTGTCTATATTCCTTTTAACTTTGTCCATATTACATTGCTGTCTCTGGGTTGTTTGTTTCAAGATTTACCATTGGGAGCACAGGAAGTGACAGGCGACTCCTGGGGAAGAAAGAGAATGTAGGATGGGAGGATAGGAGAGGAGGATGTAGAGGGAATAAGGAGACACACAGGATTCCCAAGAGATCTAGTGGGATGTGGAGTGACAACACAGAGAAGAATTAGTAGAAGGACAGAAATGGGGAAGAGGACAGAAGTAGAAAATAAGGAGAGAAACTGTCAGTAAGGACCAAAGATCCCACAATTTCTGTTCCATTCTCTGAAGGTAAAACTCTATGACAGTTTTGTCACTTTACAAGTGATGAATATAATTTAGGGATTCATTAAGTTCTGCTGCTTTTAGCTTCATAATGGCTGTAAGTCCGCTCAAAATATTTTGCTGATTTAAAGCATAATCCATCATTTAAAATCTATTCTATTCTCAAGAGTAAGTATTTTTCTTTATCTTTAATGTCTTAGATGATACAATTCAATCAGTTGAGCCTGGCAATAGCCTGGATTTGGTTGTAAAAACTGTAGTTTTTTTAAAGACACATGAGTTTTGCGTCCTTGCAGAAAAAGGCAGTAGGTGTTTTACATATTCAAGATTAACCTTTCACTGACAGAACCTTCTACACGTTAATGGTTACATTGTTAACAATACAGCAAGTGAGATTTTTAACTAGCTGCATTAGATAACA
This sequence comes from Istiophorus platypterus, assembly GCA_016859345.1. Classification (NCBI taxonomy): domain Eukaryota; kingdom Metazoa; phylum Chordata; class Actinopteri; order Istiophoriformes; family Istiophoridae; genus Istiophorus; species Istiophorus platypterus. The sequence goes on along the minus strand of CM029118.1, from coordinate 10,963,426 downwards.
GACCATGGCTGTGAAGCTTTTTACACAACGGCACATTGATAAACCAAATAAAAGATCTACCGAAGGAAAAAGAGTCCTGCGTAGATGACAAGTTAGGGAGGGTAGTGATAAAGTACAGCAATAAGTACCGTTTAATAAATATATTTTTTAAATATTTGTTTAAAACGAAGATGTGGTGTTACATGAATCGGTATTTGGTAAAAAGAATTAGGTTGGTTTTGTTTTCGTCTGAGTCATGGGAATCGTAATTGAGATCACATAACAAGTTTTCATTCAAAATATAACCCTCTATGTAAATGCATCTACTTGAATTGGAAGTGTTAGTACTAGCTAGGAAAAGAAAGAAATGGAACGCAAAAGGAAATTCTGCTCTAGCTTTTTCACTACAGCAGATCAGAGAGGGACAACTTAAAACCAGATACCTTTATTCTTAGCCCACCTGAAAATGTGTAGTGATTCAGTTTTCCATTTTGACTGAAGTTTTTGATATGATTTGAATCCATATTTAGAGTTTGGTCACAAGAATTGTAAAATAAGTAGTAGCAAGAACAGATATGCACACTCGCATGCACACATGCACGCACAAGGGGAAAACGTCCAAAAAGACTGCAGATAAATTCAACAAGAGGATAGGAAAAAGAAGTACAAAAGTACTAGACATATTGAGAAAGTGACTAGACCATGGTTGAAGACAGGCGGGAAAGAAAACTAGAACTGGCAGAGCTGAGAGGAGCGAGAGCAGGAAAACATCAGTGGAGAACTCATCACAATGCAGCGCAGCAGAGCAGCTCCCAGCCTGCACCACAGGAATCCCATCTTCAGGGCTCAGAGCAGGTAATAGGAATGCTCCAGCCATTAATGCCAGGAGAAGAAGAACAGGAAAAACTCTGTGTCCTCTGTCAAAGCCTTAACCTCTCTCTTGCCCACCTCTGATTCAGTGGCAAATCTAAAAAAATGGATTAAAAGCAAGTCACAACTTGCATTAGAGTCAATGTGCATACATTTCACTGTGAAAGAGAGAAGCAGACACGACTGAGAAAATAGGAGACATTGGGGTTTTTTTTGAAAATTGCATTTTTCCTACAAATACAAGACCAGACATTTACTCACTGTGCTGTGAATATCCATTTGTTTTTAATGCTAATTGTTTAAGCTGGAACTACAGAATGCCTAGATATCTCTGAGTATGATCCAACATACATTCAGGTTGACATCATAAAAGAGTTTTAAGAAAGCAACGAAAAATACCATTACACTCTCTCTGCTTCTCAGCTGTCTTTTCCTCTAAGGCATTGCCACCAAACAACATCATAGAGCTAAATTTCCAGATCATTTACATTTAGGAAGCCCTGGCACCAGAATTGCTTTTCGATGGAAACTAATATATTTACGAGCTTTTTCAGAAAGTCACTCATGGGTGAACTGTAGCAAGTGTGTGTGTGTGTGTGTATGTGTGTGTGTGTGTGTGTGCATTTTATGATGAAAAATATATTTAACAGGGTTTCCAGTTGTCTTAATCTACTGCCAATCTTTAAGGTAAGGGATGAGGAGATAAGGAAAGCTGGTTGTCTGCCTGAAATCATTCTCTGTAGCAGATTTAGTTTCTCTTCTGAGGAAGGTATGCTTACAACAGTGAGTGCAGTACCACAAAAGACTGGTTGACATATAAAAACTGGTCTAACATTAACCAAATTACTTTTCTTTTTCTTTCTTTATTTATTCATTCATGACAAAATTGAGATCTTTCTTACTTGTTGTTGTTTTAATGTTTTCTAGTGTGACAACAGCTCATATAGCCCATTGAAAATGATCTGTTAGAAAAAAAAGCTAATTTCTAACATGTTTTCACCCAAAAAGTAAACCAGTATTTCTCATAATTCACATCAGTGATACTAAGACACCAAACTGCACTGTTCAAGGCAGCCCAGTGGGCTGCTGAATCCTGAAATGGCTATCTTGGATCTCTAAGAACCTATTACCATAGTAAAACCTTTCTAATACCCTCATTTTATTTATTTAAGCCTTCTCGTAATCTATGTTCCTCAAAAATTTTGTTTTGTCAATTGTCAAAATTATGTAAATCATTGCTTTCAAATGTTTTTATCCCAAAATTCAGGTTTGTGTGTGTGTGTGTTTTATTCCTTTATAGTAATAAGGTAATAGCAGGTAATGCATTTTACTGTCTGGCCTCATTTCTGATTCCATGAATTAATATACATATAAGAATGAGGAGGTTTCTTTATGCTGCTTTACTGCACCAGAGCAATATGAAAGTGCAGCACTGGGTTGTCAGGTACAGTGAAAGTCAGGACTTTCTGGGATATAGTTTTGAATGATAATAACTCAAATATATATGTCTTGATCAGCTGATGAAAAGAATTATATTATCATGCTAAGTGATCAGTAAGATAATTTCTAAACAGAACTGTGTTACAATAGAGGGGTATGAATTTGACACCATAACAGCACACACAGCCATGCTGCAATGGCAACAAGACTGTGATTGTGTTTTGGTCATTGAGCGGTTATAGTAGTTTCTGTGTAACATATCCAGTATAAACCTAAAATGTAACAGCACTGATATCATTTCATTATTTTTTAAAGCTGGAGTTCAGGACTTTTATATGTAAAATGAACGTCAGTACATTCAAGCTCTTGCCAGATGAGTTCACACGATGCTGATTAAGCCTATTATCAGGAGATAATCTATGTATTTTTGAAGCCTACCGAAGTTCTAAATCTGGTGTCGGGTGACATTGCAGCACTGTACAGTGGTAGCGATGCATTTTATGTGAACCAGCAAGTTTGCCAGAGCTGAAGAGGGGAGCAACCGTTTGGTGTCAGCTGTCCACTGTTTCTGCATGAATAAATAAATAAATTTACACCGAAAAAGTGCATGAATGAGATTCCATTGCATTTTGAGGTGTCAGAGTAAAACCCCATTATTAGCCAGAGTATGTGCGTAAGTCAAACCACTAAAATAAGCAGCTTATGTCAAGACAATAGTTCCATCTACTTGCATGTCCACCAAATTAGTCCGTCGTTCATTTAGAGGCCAGGGCCTCCTCCTCCAATGCTATCAGTGCCGCTGGTCTGGCCGGTCTTCCCGCTAACATAATCAGGAGCATAATCAGCTCAATCTGTTTCACGGTCCCTTTCTACCATCAGGGTTGAAGCCAGGCTTGCCAGCCTTTTCTTGATGGGGCTCACCATCACATTGTATCCAGATCAATTGGTATTCACCCAGCATCTCTCATTGCCTTCCTGCATTTGTCAGTGGCATGGATTCAGGTTACACATGCCTGTGGTCATTTGGCCTTCATCTAAGTCCAAGATCATTATCAGATTTTTAATATCTGTTTCATTCTTCGTAATTGGCTCAGTGAACAGGTTAATATTTCCTTCTACCTCCAAAACATTTCTGTTCTCTTGTTTTTGTTAACTAAATATGTGCAACCCTGATCCTGACACCATCTGTTTGTCTCCTCTCTCTGCTTTGCCTTCTTCCACTCACAGCCACCCATACTCAACAACCATGTCCCTGCCAATAAAGGACAATTATAGCATGACTAAACAAGATTTCACAAAGGCAATAGTTTTTTGGCCACAACACCGGCTTAAAATTGACAGCAACCACCAGTTTCCCCTCTTAGGCAAATGCTGCAATCTGCTGCACTGTCCATTACTACTAACAACTTTTGGGTCATGGATAGATATTCATCTGGAGCTTCCCAAAGATTAGGAAGCCAAGTGCTTTGCTATGTCTTATGGTAATGAAGGGTTGTTTTTAATAAGCTGCCTGTTCTCTCTCACAGGAATGAGAGACTAATATCTCAGCCTAAGTAGCAGGGTCACTCAGGTCAAATCCAGATGAAATTGCTGCACACTTTAATTCAGAAATCTTTAGTATCTATTGAAACGTGGGGGAAAAAAGATTTGAATATTAAGATCTATTCTATGGTATTACATTGCCAAGATGATGACTATATTACGAAATGCTCTTTCCTAAAATTAAACTTTCATTTTGTTTGAATATTTGCCTTTACAGCTATGTAAAGACTTGCTGGGTTGTTTATGTCATAAAAGCAATTAAGCAGAATACAATGCAAGCATAAAACTGGCAGAGGAAAAATAATGACAGACTGTAGGTTAAATGTCTCTTGAATTATAGCACTACCAGATTAGATGTGGAATCAATCTCCTCTACCTGAGAAAAAGAGCTCTGCAAACACTAGTTTAAATATAGATGTGACAATTAATGTTATGTGACGATTAATGTGATGTGACAAATAGCTATGAGACTATCATAACATAATTGTCAAGGTTTATTAGATAAAAGGGCACCAAATTGAAGGTTATTCCTAAAATGTACACATGATGTCTTGATAAGAAGTTTTATTTCACACACACTTCAGCCTTTAAACTGGTTGCAGGTACAAAAATACCAAGGCAGTTCTAAGTGAACGTAGGCTCACTAGTGGGACTGTGTCAAACTCCGAGGGTCGCTCTGAAGCACTTATACCACTCACATTTTGAGTGTTGTGCTTAGCGTAGAGGAGAGAAGTCACATCTGCCCCAGAGTTTCTCTCCTCACCCTTCAGAGGGCCATCCCCTCCATTTCCAAAATTAAGCAAGTGTGCAAGAGGGACCCCAGATCGATGAACACTCATCAGCCTCACCATCTGGCCCTAGTTTGTTTTCTTAGCAAATGAAGCTGATTATTGAGCAGGGTGGCTCATGGCACTGAAATATACTTGGTTGCTTCTGCCTTACTTGGCCATCTAAATTTTGTAGAGAAATGCATATAATAACAGGTATTGAAATGGCCTTGGATGTAACTTATTCAGTTAATAGATGACAATGTTAGCATGTGTTTTTAATCAGCTTCAATGGCTTTGACATCACTGAATTATGTAGAGGCCAGAAGAGTGGCACGTTTGAAAATTACATCTCTTTACAACTTAACTGCAACACCAAATACGTTTCCTAGGAAATGTAATCGCTGGCTGGATAGGTTGTTGGTCTGGATGGTGGGCAAACATAGCACATGTAGCACATGACTGTCACAACCCAGACCAGGGTTTGCATCCACAATCCTGTCTGTGGTCAGGTTTAGGCAGCAAAATTGGTTTGCTTAAGGTTGGGAAAAGATCAAAGTTTTGGTAAAATATAAATACACATTACATCTAAAGTAACTTGGAATTTTTTCTGTATTAAAACCAGACCACAATTTATCCTTAACCTTAACCAAGTTCTGTAAGTAACCAAACATAACCATACAAAGTTTTAGTAATGCTGAAATCTGTGCAAGTGGATACTGTACAGTAAGATTGGATATTTTGGTGGCGAAGAAATACGTTGTCTGGTAGCATTTTACTGATACATCAGTATCAACGTATTTTCCAAATAAATACATTGAAAACATATTTTTATTATGTTAATAAAAAACGTAATCTGTTTGTAATTGTATATTTGCTGTTGTAGATTAGTTGTATATAAATATAATTTTAGGAGACGCGATTGAAACATCAGCCTACAGAGAGGAGTGCAGCTAGAGTTTTCCGTTCCTATTGATTCAAAATTATCATCACAGATCTTGACATTCCTAACACTACTGTAGGTCCTGGAGCTACAGAAATTTTGTAGTAAAAATGTTATATGGTGATAATAATATATGATGAAACTACTAAATTAAAGAACATCTTTAGGCTACCAGGTGTAAATGCAGGTTTGTATGCACCGATGTTTCAATGCATGTACGCCACTTCCGGGTGGGCCTAGCACTGAAGCGACCAATAAATTCCAGTTGGGCACTTTGCAGCCTGTGCATGCAACCGAAAATTACAGGTCTATGGACACCGTGGCGGGTGTGCACAGACAGCAGAATTAAGCAGCAAAAAAGGGGGAAATTCATAAATGACATAAACTCCACAGCAGGACAAAGACAGACAAAAGGCTACGCTGCTAGGCAACACAGTAGTTGTTGATGCTCTACTCAATTCATTGAGTTACAACAATCATTCATTTGTTGCACTGAGCTGTCTGGACATTCATTTTGGTGGGGCTGAATAAGCTCTGCATTCTCAACAGGGACTATCAGAGACAGCAGAACAGCGGTGAACACCTCACTGATGTTAGAGTTGAACTTAGATGTGACAGCTGAAGGATTCATATGTCAGCATTTTAACATTTAGACCCAGCATGCACCTTTTGGTCAGGCAACATGGCATATGTGTTTAAATCAGGACATTTCCCCAAGTCCTATTTTTGCATTGAATCAGCACCTTCTTCTCTGCTCCTTTCATTTTTTGTGTTCAGTTAATCATGAACTCATCCTGTAACTTTTTTTTTTTTATTACCCTGTAATGATTTTGACTTTAAAGTTCAAATACTTTAGTTAAACATTCTTTAGTGAGAGTGAAATGACAAATTTTTAAAAGTGCTCCAAAAAGTGCAAGTACACAAAAAACAACTAATAAGAGTAAATGTACCCCTGTACTTCCACCCCTGATCGATAGTGATAGTGTTCTGTTCTGTTTCTACAATGTGTCCAGTAGTTTACTGTTTGCTGATTCAAAAGAAAGCCTTTTTGCATTTGTCCAAAGTTATGTGCATGGTTAGCACCTTCCCTACTGTATAAATGTGGCGGAGCATTTTGCATAATGATGAGAAGCCTTTCCAACCAGGGGCCTCACAAGACATGAGATAATTTTTTTTCTTTCTTTTTTGTCTCTGGGCTGGAGCCCATGTAGGCCCATGCATTCAGGAACAACTGCTCCTATCACGGGGAGAATGACATTGACCTGCACTGTAGGCTGCTAAAACCAGAACTGGCCTCTCCCACTGATCCTGGCTCAGTGTATTCCACCCAGAATGGCAAGTTACAACCTCTTCAAAATACAGAATATCAAATTGCTTATATTGATCTATCAGTGTATCAAAAAAATGAAACCCATTGTGTATCAGATGGAATTCGCATAGTGTATGCATCTGCTGTCATTTTTAATTTGTGTTTTTATGGGCTTGGTATGTAATTAAAACCAAACCTAAACTAGCTAATATCCTGTTTATGAGATTGCCAGACATCTTCCATGTCAGTGTGATATAAACGTTAACAATACAAAAAAACTCAAGAGATATATAGTAAATAAGTGTACAATGGGATATTCTTGACCCCCTGTAACCCTGAAGAGAACCCTGAAAGGAAAAGAATGAACTAATGATAATAAATGTTATATGTTGTGATATACAATAGCTATATAGCAAACATCACTTACAATGTAAAAGAAATGCACCAAAATGCACAAATAGATTCAGACTATCGATGTTGATGAAAATGATTTTTCAGCACTCTTTCACCTGAGCTCTAGTTTTTTCATTGGTATCTTTTTCCTTCTTGTTGATATAGTTGAAAATTGGGCCATGGACATTTCTCCTCTTTGTGTTTTTGTTGGAAGACTGGGTTTAGGTACTATACCTATGATTCAGTTGTTCACAAAGGTTTAATAGGCAACATGCCCTTGAGTCATTAGTGGAATGGAAAAAAAAATGTCTTAGGTGAGTTAAGTTATTTCACATTTTGGAATCTCTCATCCACTGTGGGTACATTTAATAGTAATTTTGCCAATGTGTTATAAAATAACAAATGACCCAATAACCTACACAGTGCTGCCAACTGCTTCTTTTCACCTACCAGCAAGAGCCTCCACCTTGAGGACAAACACTCATATGTTCACCCTATTCCAAAAATCTTCTTCTTCTACTATAAGCAATTCAATCTTACATGAATGCAACATTTTCTGCAGACTTTTTAATAGTTTTGGTAATTTGATTAAGCCTGTTCAGATCCATTTGGCCCCTGGATGTTACGTGGTTATGATGTAATGAAAATAACTAACTTGCTAACTTACTTTTATACATCAAGGAAATGTTATAAAAATATAAAACTTCCATGGATTAGAAATTAATGATAGAGTAAAATAAACAGTCTTGTTTGCAGTCAGAGGTGTCCTGTCAACAGTTCCTGCAAGAGGCCACTGGGGCAAATCGGCAGCAAGGCTGATATATGCACAGTGGTGCTCGGTCACTAAAAGATGATGTCACTCTAAAGCACCAATCAGGATTCAGCATTATTTGAATTAAAATGTGATGACAGCTGTTGGGTCTTTTTACTTGTGTTGGCAGTTCATTGAAAATCAAATTGGACCGAACCCAATTCTGAGGACGCATATTAGCTGAGTTTTTGAGTGTTTGACTTTTATAATAAATAATATAGTACCTGACCTGATAATGTTTGTTTTTTTGTTTTTTTTCCAAAATTTTAACTTGATTGTGGCATTTTTAGTCTTGACAAATACTTTTTAAAAAAATTAAGTGTGTGTAAGGTTTTTATTTGTAGGGTTGCTCCTTCCCTCCTTCTCTCAAACCTGCACACACACACACACACACACACACACACACACACACACACACACACACACACACACACACACACACATTTGTACTTCTGTGTTTGTGAGGACACTCCTTACCCTAACCTTAATCTAAATCTTATTCTAACCTAAACCATAAAACCAAGTCTTAACCCTCAAAAAGTTTTTTAAAGCAGAAAATGAGGACTGGCCAACATGCCCTCACTTTTCCAAAATTTGTCCTCACTACAGTGGCTTAAAACTCAAACTGGTCTTCATGTTGTATAGCCACAAACATACATCGGGTCAACCTATAAAGTGAATATATGCAATGTTTGCCCTGTGATTAAACTTCCCAGCAGTAATTTTCCACTGTTACTGCTGAGATAGATACATTTTTGATTCATGACAAACACGACATGTTTATTGTGTTTTCTCCCAAAACAGTGGCAGCCCCCTGATTCCACGGTTCACTTTCTTGTTCCAAAATCTTCTAAACCCACATCTGTCAGTTCCCAGTGAAAACACTTTCCTTTCGACCAACGGAAATAAATGCCATTTCCTTAAATGACATCTCAACAGCCACCTCCCTCCTTTAAAAAGGTCACGTAGCAGACCCCTCAGAAAAGAATAACTTTCAACGGTAGAAACTGCCCATCCCTCAACAAGTCTACTGACACCACCCCCCTGGCCTGTGCCTGTGTGTGTATGAGGCACTCTTACAGATGGCCAACAATAGAATAGAAATAGCAGTCCAGCAGCCCAAGCCCTCTCATTCAGAGAGACTTCCTTAATCAGCTTCCTCAGCACCCAAGCTGTTTTTATTGCTCTTTAACCCAGCTGCCTGCCTATTGAAACCTTCCACACATTTTCAACTCAAGAATTCAAAGTTAACAGCCTTGACCGTTGCAAACACAACAGACAGGAGGTATTTATGACAAAAATTAGATTTTCAAATTCAAACAGGCAGCCTCAGGCAAATTACAAATAACTTTTTAGAGAATTTCCATGCCACACCAATGAATAGAAAAAGCTCAAAAATGATCTTATAAAACTTGAATATCATTTTTACTGAAGCAACATTTTTCGCTCCATATTTTATTTTTTTTTAGCACTCCTGAACTGTGACCACACACGTATGCACAGTGAACTGGGTAAAAGATAAAGTGTAGGCTACCCTGAAATGTTCCACTTACAGCCATTTATCTAAGCAGTTAAGTGTTGACCCATGTGTTGCTTGGCCCAAAATATTGTCAATTATTCAAAACAGACACAAAACTAAAATAAAGTTAACAGCAAAAGATAGACCTTACATAAATTGTCCCTCCTTATTTTGTAGAAGTTTAGCAGCCTCTGCCTTTTGTTAGGGAATTAAGTTTTATAGAATCACTCAAATTACCAGGTATTCCATTATTACACATTTTTTTTAGTGACAGAACAGCCTCTTTATCATCCCACTCCTTATAATGCAACTTAAAGCTTTTGTTCATTTCCGAGCAATTAATGACAGAAAGGGTTATATGTCGGGGAAAAAAAAGAAATAAGATAAAACTTTAATTGATGCTTCACTGTTTGATTGGTTAAAAGAGCTAAACACCACAAAATGTCATGATGTGATTGGTGGAAACACAAGCATCACTTTCCTGTTCCAGTTTGAATGATGCAACTGGCAGACGCCAGGGACGCTGGGGCCTCTCTCACAACAGAAGAATGCCAGGGAAACCTTTTCATCCGTTAAAACACCGCGAGGCCTGTGACTCAAGATTAATAGCTCAGAGACAGGATGTGATGTAGTTTTGCGGTCAGCTGATGTCCACTGTGTGAGTGAACAATAGCAACAATACCGAGGGCACGTGCTCTATTGTTGCAGTGAAACTGAGACATAAGGCCTTTCCCCTGGGGCTTCCTTCCACCCCCCATCTGTCTTTGTTGTCTTTGATTGGTGGAGAGCATGTGGCTCCAACGGTGTCTGAAACAATGTCAACATCACTGACGGTGTTATGGTTTGAAAAACCCAGTCACCAGAAGGTATTTATACATCTAGACCTGTGGCCATCACCACTGACAAGGGTAATAAAATATACAAAATAGTACTGCAGTGGTAGATTAATTTGTGCAGTGGTAGATTAATTTGTCGAGTGAAATTATATGCTTATTTTAGGTCAAGTGAAAATTCTGTATAAGTAGTAACAGCTGTGGATTAGGAAAAGAAAGCTGCATGAACAATGGTGGCTAAAAATATGACTGACATCTGAGCAGTAGGGGGTATCATTACCATTTTGGGATGAATTCAAATTTTTATAAAAATATAATCAAAATGTAAACAGAAGCTATATTTTGTATTGCTATAAAGTTTAATAAGCTGCATTTTAAAATGATTTGTATTCCATATTCATTGATTCATTGTGTCATTTTAAAAATTACTATCTTCTTTTCCCTTTAAATCAAATCTTAAAAAGTAATATTTAGATTGCACCTTTACTATATTACTAATAGTCAGATTTTAATGCATCCATGTGTTGTTTCACAAATGTAAGTTACCAGTGAAGCCAGTCAAGTTTAAATAAACTTTAGGTTTCCATGGAAATGTATCCTGAAAAAATACAGTGGTCCTGGTCAGGCTTAATTTTACACTCACATAAAACAAGTCAGTCAAATGGATTGAAATGTAATAGTACTGTATGCATTAAGTGAATGTATTCTACTGTGAATACTTTAAGTATGTGTGTACCCTGAAAGGTCATTTGTATTCAAGGGGGATTGGAGGTGCTGTTACTGCCAGTCTTTCCTAAGTAAGTCAAATCTATTTTGTATTCTACACCATTACTAGAGTCTGTTCATGATTTTAAGAATACAGTTTTGTGGTAGATACTATGATAAATGGTCAAAAATGAACAGGTAGTACCCATTTCTTAGACTGAGCTAACTTATTTAAAGTGTCACGTATTTATTCTCATAGCAGGAATCGTATCGCTTGTTCAGTCCGATTTGGTGAGTGTCGTAGATGTCTGCAGTAGCTGTCTGCCATTGCTCTATTACAATGAACCAAGATGAAGAAAATATATATTTATATATAAAAAAGTTCAGTAGCATCCAGGTATAATGACACAAGTTAGCTGTATTTACAATTTTTCACTGTAGAGACCTTGATTCTTTCCAGTGAGAAGGCTATTCTGCAAGCCAGTGTATACAGTAGCCGATATACGCTGAAAAGTAAAACAGCAACAATAACTCCAGGTCCAGCTGTATAGTAGTGTAAATCATGGCTCTCGTTTTTTAAATTTTTAATATTATTTTGGTTTGTGTAAAGGAAGGATTTTTTTCTGCAAATGTCTGGGACCTTTCCTGTCCTCCCCCTCTCTGTATAACATCCTATCTTTTAGAACACAACTCTTTTGAAGTACTGTTGTGGCATATAGGCCTAAATGGAGGCCACAGAGGATGGACAACAGCTAGCAGATAACTTGGTCACAACAATCCTTACAGCTGTACGTTTTACTACAGTATGTGCATGTGTGTGTACCTGAATGCTGTTTGTGAATATTTTTTCTCCCAGATTACTGAAATAAATTAAAAGCAATGTTGCCCACATGCATGCTTTTTCTTGTTGTATGCTTTTCTCTTTCATGTGGTTATTTGTTTTCATTTTAGTTTGGTATCCTTTATTTATGTCAGTTCAAGTCCCAACTGGCACAAAGTCCCAAGTAATATCAATCACAGGGCTTTGCGATTCATATTTTTTTCAAGCTAATATTACCTTTCTCATTCCAAAATGCAGAAGCAATAATGAGCAGAAGCATCAATCCTACTTTCTGACACTTTACGCTTGAAGAAGAATTTTCATGTCAGGCAATAACCACTAGCGAGCCTCCGCGGCATGAGCTCTGGGCTTGCGCCTACACCAAAGCCTAATGGGATAGATCAGCTCCTGCATAACTGGGGGCAATCACTCACTCCGTCTCCTCTCTGACAGGAATCAGTTATGGCTTCTGGGTAATATCATTTCTGTTATCTTAAGATATCAAATTTCTGTCTTTATTGGCAAAGACCTTAGCAAATGGAGGATAGTTTGTTCTCCTTGGCAAGACAGAGGATGAAAAATGAAGGCATATTTATCCATCCTGCAAGCCCCGTTTAGGATGGAGATCTCAGGACTTTGGTGACATTTCTAGGGCATCAAAAAATTTCATAAACCCTGATATCATGGAGAATTTGTTAGATTGTATCCTATACTCTATGTAGTGTGTTTGACAATGCAACACACTTTCCTGCTTTTCAGAGTATAGTACAATTCTGGTACTAATTTGCAATATATATATCTTTTTAACTTTCTATCAAAGTATATAATGTATTTATCAAACACATTTATAGATCTGACACTGTCTGCAGTATATTCCATCATGAATAAAACAATCCTATGTGCAATTTCATTTTTAGTCTTTATAAATCAGCCAGCGAATATCTCATTGTGCTTTGTTTCCATTTTGACTAGTTCTCTCTGAGTGCTGCACATATTTAAGAAAACACGTCCATAACTGGGTTTTTCTGTTGGTAAATTGGTTTTTACTTTTAGGTTACATCTGAACAATAACAATGTTCAACACAATGCTTCCTACAGGGAGAGAGAACACTGCAGGTTATATGCCAGTCGTGCTGGCTACATGGACTCTTCATGGACTATTCCTTTTTCTTCACAAAATGAAGTGACACAGACCTAGAGTAAGGATTGGTGCTGATTCTGTGGCATTGTTACACACTGTATGTGTGTCACCGTTTGGAAAAAAATGGTTCTTTATGATCACAAGAGCTTTAGTGATACTGTCTCATCTTTTTCCTCTCAATGATTAGATCAACTTCTGTCATTATTAAGGTGCTTAGACTCTGCTCAAACAATTTTGTCACCTTGTTTTTTTATCTGCAAGGGAATACATACATTATTTATTGATTTATTTTTTTAACCCCCAATCCTTGTAGTATTTGTTTATCTACTTATATTGCCACAAGTTGTGTGACATATTTAGAAAAAAAAGGGACTCAAAAAACCTTGAAAGAAAAGTTACCAAATGAAAATATTAACGCGACTAGCATTTACACTGTGATGAAGCCTAACCCACTGATCAGAGGACTTGTGGCTCAACAAAAAGATTCACTGGTGTCAGATCTACCACTGTGTATGAAATCCGCTCTGCTAACTGTGAAAATACTCTCTCCGCACTTCTGCTGGCAAGAAAGGGTGATGTTACAGTGTGGGGCCGGGAGAACATAACAGAGAGTGACAAAGTGTTGGAGTGGCACAGGAAATTAACCCACCCATCTCATCAAAATAAAATCAGCGGCAATCACTGTCCAGGAAAATCCTGTTTACTGGTAACACTCCAGGATTATTGACAGAGCATAGATGAACTTTGAAAAGGGGTGAGCCCGCCCCCTGAGTCAACAATACACTGAGGGTCTCTCATTAGGAAAAAACCACTGAAAGTGATCCGTGGACTCTGATGAAGGTTAGTCTGTGAAGCTTGCTGGTTGCATAGTAAGAATAACAGGTGGGTGCTATTGTATTTCTCTCTGTATCCCAATCTAATCATTCCCACTAAAAACAAAAAACAACAATGGCAACTGAGCAAACCCAATAACTAAAGGTGTGAAGATGAAGACCCCCCCCTCGAGAGGACTACACGTTCAGTGTGAGGATCTCCTGACTTGATCAGATGACAGAGACTAAGAAAGTGCTGAACTCACTCTCCACATGAGCTGTGGACATAGAAGTGGCCCACAGTCTCACTGATGCCCCTGCTGATAGTTTTTTTTTTTTTTTTTAGCGGTTTAATCCTATAAGGCCAAGGGGACAAGAATGACCCTCGTCCAACACTTAAGTACTTACGCTTGCCTTTGAGCCTTAATGTTTTGTCTGTGCAGAATATGATTAAAGCTGGTACTACACTGTTTAATCCTCAGGTTGACCTTCAGTTAAGTAACACGGGTAATAGAGAATTATTCTTTTTCCATCCACTGAGCTCTTTCCCACTTGTTGCTGCCATTGTGGGAACTAATGAGTCACCTGGCAGAGAATTGGTGGTTTCAATCACCAGGCGTCATTGGCTTCACTCTGGGGTCCAATCTGCTACGGCACCATCCTGCTATCCTGACACCCATGAGGTGTTCTCTCTCAACAATGAGATGACTCATCCCCGTTCTGCTGCCCAACAACACAAACCAAATCTACCAATTGCATTTTGCTTCATTTTCACGAGAAAAAGTTAAATGGCCAGGCGGTCAATTTAGGGAAGGGTCAGAGGAACAGGTTGTCTCCAAAACAATTCGAGTTGATCCTCTGGGGACCATGAATATCCACAACACTTATCAATCTGGAATCTGACCATTAGTTTTTAAGATATTATATCGCACAATTCTGTCCTTTAAAATGTGTCCATCGTATTAGAGGATAGGACATCCTCTAATATAGTGTACATCATAGCTATTTATCCATCAAGATTAATAGCTATGATTTACTGTATATGGAATATTTTCAATACAGATATTCCACTCAGTTGGTTCAGGCTCATTATTCCAATGCTTTTTCTTCTGTAATAGCCATCTGATGTAATGGTAAGTCAAGTAGCCCAGTATTAATCTATGTATCATAAAATTGGAATAAAAGATAGAGATTAATATTTATGCAAGAGGTGAGGCTATATTAGATAACTATAAAGTTATCATTTTTAGGTCCATAGCATCATTGCAATTGTAGTTATGTGGAAAATCTGCATATTCTGTGCTACAAGGCTATGTTACCTCATGCCAGGGCATAAAAAGAACACATTACTCAGACAATAATTTCCCCACCTCCTATGGCTAATTACATGCTGACAAAAACACAGCTTGCAGAAATGTGTAAAGGGACATTAATGCTCTACTATATGAGCCAGGCAACTGCTGTGTAAATAAAAATGGCATAACATGTAAATGAGACTATCTCTTGAAACTGTGATACAAGTGTGAAAGTTTTTTCACTTCCTTTGAGCAAAACTGTGTTTCATAGTATCATACCACCATTGCTTCCTGGCTTTTTTTGCTCTTAAAGTGAGAAACCACAAGTACTGGGATCCTTGGCTGAATCACATATAAATATTTTAACACATATTACATATGTACTCCTGCATGCATATTTCATTATGTATGAATTTTTGATCTCTCAGCATTCTGTATAGCTGAAAGTGATTAGTAGGCATTACCCTCGATATCAATACTTGAAGAAATAACTAATAAAAATAATTTCCAATTTCATAATACAGGATAGAATGTATATATATAGAATAAATGATCCTGCTGTTTAATAGATCTGTTTACCAATCTTGCAGTAATCATGGTATTTAGCAAGGTTGGAGCTCTTTCTGTGGGCTGCCACCCTTTGATGTCTCCCTGGTTGTTATTTAGGCCTAAATACCTTGAACTCCTCCAGGGATAAATTGGTTTTTTCAATCCTCCCCTCTCATGCTGCCACAGAGGATAAATTATATACAGATCTAGTTCTACTTCCTCTCATCATAATAATATGCTTTGCATGGCTTTTCCACTTCATCTAGAATCATGGTAATCCCTGTGCTTCTGTGTAATTATCTCTCCTCTAGGCTGATCTCAGTGCTCCTCACCTGCTCAGCCTAGTCACATTACCCCCTCACTTTTATCTATGACTCTTAAACCTGCTGCCAAGGGTGCTCTTTACTCACCCCACAACTTTTCCCTTTGCAACCCCTCCCCAACACACACCCTTTCTCTCTATCTCGCTCTCCTTTTCGCCTTGTTTCTCGCTCTATCCTTAAAGAGGAATGTGATTAGCAGAGAAAAAAAACAGTGCTTCATGGCAAATTTGTATTGGGGGTATATCCCTCATTAATTTCGCAACCATTCTAATAAGTGGAATGAATAGAAAATAATGGAAATATAATTTGCTAAATTGACAAGTAGTCATTGGGTACCTGGGGGAACAGACGCTGTTCTTCTCTGTTATGCCATTATCATACCATGCTGGCCTATTCTTGTGGGTGACATGAACTATTACTCAAAGAAACAATTTCCTCTATTTTAAAGCTCTCAAATTCATCCTGCTTTCATCTAGTGGCAAAGAAAGATTTTTTAATGTCAAACAAAAATGAAATGATAGACAAACTGAAAATTATGAAACATTTTGTATTAGGAGGAATATTTCTGACAGTACTTTTTGTTTACAAAACCCAGGGTAAATCACTTTTTACCCATATGCATTTTTCAATAGCTGTCACAAATACAAATAGTAGAATAGTGAAGATCCTAAATCGGCCACAAAAAAGGGGTAATGTTATTCAAATCATAATTTCAACAATTTGGAAAATTCATTCGGAAAATAAATATTCAACAACATTTTTAACTGCACTAAGACCATCTAAAATGATCCCTACTAATCTAATTTGTGTAATGTTGTAAAATAAAGTACAGTTAGGTACATAAAGTAACACATTTGGACATTTAGACAGTTTTTGTAATTTTTCCTCTGCATATCACCACATTTCACTGCATTCGAAATGAGGCCATCAAGATGTGTTTGAAAATTGGACTTTCAGCTTTAATTCAAAGGGTTTAAAAAATATATCATATTAACCATTTAGGAATTACTGCCATTTTTGTACATGGTCCCTCATCTTCAGAGGCTCAATGGTAATTGGTCAATCCAACATTATAATAAATATAAGTATTATTCTTAAAACTTGGATGCAAATCCTCTGCAGTCAATGACTGACTAAGGTCTAGAACCCATGGACATCACAAGATGCTGACTTTCCTCCCTTGCTATGCTTGGCCAGATCTTTACAGCAGCCACCTACAGTTGTTTTTGGTTTCAGTCTGGCCCAAGTTTTGTCTTCAGTAGTAAAAATCATGTTCAATTGGGTTGAAGTCAGGTGACGGACTTGTCAGTTAAAGAATGTTCCATTTATTTACCTTGAGAAGCTCTTGGGTGACTTTCGCAGTATGTTTCGGGTCATTATCCATCTGTAGTGTGAAGCACCGTCCTATCAGTTTGGCAGCATTTGGCTAAGTGAGCAGATAGTATAGCCCTATGCATTCAGTAGAGCGCATACCTCCACCAAGGGAGATTTCATCTAACATACATGAAACTTCGAAGAAAATAATCTAAGTGATAGTAAATGATCAGGATCTGTCCCCAAAATTTAATGGGTTCCCCCCTGGCCCATGCCTCACAGGTTCAGTGCTTTCTGTGTGACCCTTCTGACAAACAAACCAACAAACAGAGACAAGTCAAAACAAAACCTCCATGGCTGAAGTAATAACTGCCAGTTACCATGTTGCACCTTGCAGTAAATCCTTTGTATTTATATCATTAAGGTATCTCTTGATTGTAGACTTTGAAAACAATACACCTCAAGAGTTTTCTTGATCTGGTTAGATGTTGTGAAATTTTTTTTTCTCCACCAAGGAAAGAATTAAGCGATCATCCGCTCTAACTGTCTTCTGTGATCTTCTAGGCCTTTTGGTGTTGCTGAGCTCACCAGTTCATTCCTGCTTTTAAGAATGTACCGAATTTTTGTTTTCAGCCGCCCCTAAAGTTTTTGCCATCTGGTAGGTTTGTTTGTTCAGCTTAATGAAGCCCTCCTTCATTTGCATCAAGACCTCTTTGAAAGGCACATTGAGAGTTCCCATGAATAGCTACCAAATTCAAAGTCAACACTTGGAATCCAACTCCAGATTTCTAATCTGCTTCATTTGTCATGAAATAATGAAGGAATAGGCCAAACCTGGCCATGAAACTGACTGTCAGTAAACGGGTCCAATTACTTTTGAACCTCTGGAAATGGAGGGACTATTTATAAAAATAGCCATATTTCCAAAACAGTTCGTGCCATATTTTTGTTGAACTGCCTTGAATTAAAGCTGAAAGTGTATGATTCCATCACATCTTGATTCATTCATTTCAGATCGATTGTGATGGTGTACAGTGCCAAACTAAGAGTGCTGTGTCACTGTTTAAATACTTTTGTACCTGACTCTATAAGCAGCATTTATTCTAAACATCCAAGTGTGGTGACTGATTGGGAAGTAACTTTGTTAAAGGGGAATTGTGCTTGTGACTTTTCAATTATCCAACATTCTGTTCAAATAGCTTTTATGCCATCAAACAATCAAGCTTAATTTAATGGTCTTGACAGTGACTTTAGTTTCTTAGTCATTTTATACAATGTCATACCAAGAGGTGACTAACAGGGCCTGGGGAATGGAGCAACAATGACTGGCTGGAATGGAGGCAGAAAGTCTCCAGACACAGATGGAGTCTGAACTTGGGCCCCTGTACATCATACATTTCGAGTAGAAAGTATACATCAAATTTTGGTCAAATTTAGATGAATTGTTAGGTAATTAAAAAATACTGATTTCTGTTGTATCTGCTGTAATAACAGACAGGGACATATAGGAAAAAAAAACCTGATGGATGGATGGCAAATATATTTGTTATTGTCAATAAAACAACTAAAATAAGACCAAACACAAAAAAATTAATACAACAACATAAATCAACCAATTAGGAAAGTCTTACACCCTCAGAGGGCTTCCCAGCCCCTATATTGTTGAAACTAGAATATGATTTTAAATTGACAAAGCACCTTTTTTTTCCTGGGTTCTCCAGATGTGTCTCAGTTCCAAAACAATCTGCATGTTATTTACGAGCAACTGACCTGTAAGACTCGAGTGTCTCGGCTGACTTTAGCATGTCTGTGGTTGAACATTTGCAACAAACATGTGTCTGTGCATTTGTTTATTACATTGGTGTAAAAGTTTTAGCAGACTAATACACCACTGTGGTGAGGAAGGTCCCTCCTCAGGGACAACACAAAGGGCAGAGGTGTTAATTATTCTACGGATCAGCGACGTCAGCAGAACTCTCTCATTGCTTCTAATTGTCCCTTTGGGGGCACTCAGGTCCTCATTATGGGAACACTTTGTGAGTCAATGTTGATGTTATTTTGCTGAAGCATTTTAGAAAATTTCAAATGTTTTAATATCTGTTTCATTTATTGGGGATTGTCGTTTAACTTATTCTGTTTGACGGTGTTTAGATTGTGTGTTAATATACACTTAAGTAAAGAAATTGCAAGAAAAAAAGAACAATGATTTCCAACAAAAAACAATATCCTGCTTGCGTAATGATTCCACTGGAGACTGTAGTGAATTATTCTTTAAAATAATTATTTGAATCATGGAAAGTAGATGTTCAATTGTTCTTCTCTGTTTCCCCTTACCATGGGTCAAAAAGCAAAGAGAGGGAAGCTCAGCATTGTGCCTTGAGACTGATACACACGCTTCATACATCTTTGCTCTTTTATACACTGGAGTCAAATCTTACTAACACAAACAATATGCTCTACTTCCCCTAATCACCAAACAATGAACTTCATTATTCCACACTTAAAAACAATTCTTTAACTCAAATTTCTAATGAAACACTTTGCTTCATTAGAACTCTGTGCCTTTGTATTTCTCTTCTGGTACAAATGTCTGTTGTGCTGATTTGCCATATGTTCACACTACAGTTTTAGGGAAAACTTCAATAACTGGTAATTCTGCCAAAATTTGGAAAATAAACAAAAAACAAACACTCCTGGTCATCAACTGGACTGGTTGCACCATAGATAGAAAAGTAGTCCCTGCTACATCATGAGCTGTTGAAATTGTGAAAAACTGATTTAGAGAGTAAACTCAGGGTATGACTCTGATTGTAGTTATAGTCTGTGAGTGACAATACAGTAGTCTTGACTTTCTAGTAGTTCCACAGCATAGTACATTGCTCTTGCTTAACAGCATGGCAGTTACATTTATATTATCAGCTATTCCTATTTAAAACGGGGACATCTTGTTTTATCAAAATGTCATGTGTGCAGATCTCTAAATTTGACAAGGAAGTATGGAATATATTGTAAATGACAGATTGTATCAATTCAGATGTCAATTTTTGTGTTAAAAATGTTCTATTCATGTAAAAGGAAATGGTAATACACAAAAGTGGCTGACAGAAACAGGATTTTGTTATTGCAATTTGTCAACAGCCCAACACTCTATCAATCGACTTGTCAAAAATAATTATTCTCCTGCCATCGTTTTCGGATTCTAAATAACTGTTCACATTCTAAATTACTGACAGGATATTTTTCCTGTTTCAGCAACACTGGGTTAGGCTGCTTGTTTAGTCATATTTTCCCTTGATGCATATCTACAGTTTCAAAGGCATTGTTCTCAAACCACGCATTTGACGGAATCGTTTATTAAAATGTATGATTGCTTGGTTTGTCCTGCATTGAAATTACACTCATTGCTCATCCGGATAGTAAAAATCATGATAATGTGAAAAGTAAACGTCAATAATCTTTTGTCTATTAAAGCAAAAGATAACTGTATTCTACAATAAGTTTAAATACATGCATATGGATGCATACTGAGGGTTATTTTTCCTCGGTAATGTCAATAGGCTAACAGCATCCTTTGAGCCAGTGAGACCCTGATTAGATCACGGAATCCACAAACATGAAAGCAACATGTTTGAATATACAGCAAGGCCTAATTTAAACTGAGTATATAATTAAATATCTTTCCTCTGGGGGTTGATCAGTCGTATCACTCAGATTGCCTATTGATTTTAGGTGCAATCCACTGGTGGCTACAATTCTTCCTTGAATCCACATGACGAGTTAAGATGAAACATGAACAAGAGAAAACATTTTCATGTAAACTACAATTGATTTAGCCTCATACCAAACAGTAACTGATTCAGCAACAGTGACTGAGAAATTATATTAAGATTACCATTTACTGTAGGGTAATCAAAATGATGCCATAGGAAAATTACACTGTGAGTTATAAACCTGAAACAATTAACTATTCGTTATATTAATATTGAAATTAGAAGTCTATGGTAAACATGGAACAAGTATTTTTATACAGGCCACATATTGTATCCTTCAATTTAAATACTGATATTCAGTTTAACCTTCTATTCCATTGTATATAGTTGTTAATTTTAACCCATAAATCATGTGTATTCTTGACTCCTCATAGAGTAGTGTTCTTAACTGTATCCTAAGGTAATAAGAGGATGTGACAAAAAAGAGTGTTAAGTATTTATAGCTACTATCTGCCAGTGTGTTATTTTTACCCTTATGGATAGCGACGCTTTGTGTCTGCAGGCCACGAAGGACCCACTTGTGTATACATCTTTTCCGAATTACTTTACTATAAACATAATCAAGCAATCCATTTCTTCTCCGCTCACAGCTAGCTTTGTGATACGGTGCTCCAAAGCAGACTCAATGATACTGTACAAGTTATGCTCTTGTTGGACACAGGCTAGCATGTGGAGTAGATGTATAGATTAGATAATGTATAGATGGATAAACCCTTGACCACTTCACTTTCACTTTCACTTTTATACAGATATCCTGGCTCCAATACCAGACCGACTTCAAAAACTCTTCCTGATCACCTTTAAAGCTCTGCCATGACATTCAGCCGCAACATCCCAAAGATCTGACACTCCTCATTTTTTCAAACACCATAAGAACATTAAAATTATGCCTCAGAGCACACAGGTTTAAGATGGTCTATATTCACTATAATTACTTTTTTCTGTCTTGTCTCTCTCCCGTGATTATTCTGTGCAGTTATTCACCCTTTACTGTGGTAGACACCCTGTTGTCTTTAACATTTATATATTGTGCTTTTTAACAGTTTGTCAGATTGCTTGGTGCTTTTAGTCACTGTTATGTGGTGACCCTTGAGTGTTTTGAAGGACAGCCAACAAATGAATAAATCCATTATCCGTGAGGAACAGATATAACGTTAAGTTTGCTGAGAAAGGGCATTAGACATGGGTTTATTTATCAAGGTCTAATGTAGTTACGTATAATCCTAAATTTCTTTTGTACACGACTTTAAACATAATCAGATTTGCAAAATATATGCGAAGATCCATATTTTTTATGTGCAAATGAGGAATGCAAAGCAGTCCTCTTCTTTAGGTCGATTCTGTACGAGGCTAAAGGAAATTTGAATCAGATCTTTAGTCTAAAAGAAGATGGTGGGGAACTGGAGAGGATGCTGTGGGCTTGTAGCCAATCTGTTATGTCCCTTTTTGCAGTCCCATTCCCCAAATTTTGTGTGACTTCTTTCAAAACACTCTCTCATCTAAAATGTCATTTCAATCAGAAAACCTCTTTCCATTACCTAACACATTATCTCCATCCATCTCAGTCCTTTGCAAAAAGGCTTCTCCCGTCGTCATCGCATCTGGCAAACAGAAGGGAAAAAAAAAAAGAAAACCACAGTCAGGCACTCTCTTCCTGACACACCCATTGAAACATCCCTCATCTGACTGCCCAGAAAATGAGCTGTCAGGATGGAGAAAGCCACTTGTCTAAGGATCATATTTATGTAAGAGTTGTGTCTGCTTCCAATTTCACATAGGCGCAACATCTTTCACCTTCACACTCCACTCCAGGAAATTCATGTATTTTCTCCATGTGATGGCAAATTTCTCCTGCACTCCATGTCCCTCCCTCTTATTTTTGCTGCTGGTGATGGATCAGGTCTGCATTTTCCATATGGATCAATGGTCAGTGTATGCGTTGCTGATCACAGATGACTATGAATATTTGATGCTTCAATGTTGTTTTGTCTAGACCATATAAACCCTGAGTAATTTACACTCAACATTTGCACCTCAGCGCTTTTATTTACAAAGTTTGTCTTGTGTTCACAAGACGGCTTTAGGAAGAGTTTTGGACGATAGGTTATTGCAAATTATATCACTAGGTTCCTTGCTTAATTAAATAACCTGGGTTTTGACTCTCGCAGTTTATTGAAGGAAGACTTGTCCAGTGTGATGGGACAGTGCTGAGAGGCATTGTTGAACTGTCCTGATTCATATTAAACCTAATTCTTTGCAATGCCCCTGCTGTGGTATTCTCAACATTCCTAATATTTGGTAAAAATGAGAACGCAGCAGGAATTGCAATACTGGATTCAAAATTTGAAATTAGTCTGATTTTTATATTGGTTGGGAAAAAATTTATCCAGTCCAGAGTGCAGACTTGTTTTTGAGGATCGCTTATGAATTTTATCAGTTTGACAAGCTCTTACATGCACAGCCTTAGTTATGTTCTACCTG
This sequence comes from Istiophorus platypterus, assembly GCA_016859345.1. Taxonomy (NCBI): domain Eukaryota; kingdom Metazoa; phylum Chordata; class Actinopteri; order Istiophoriformes; family Istiophoridae; genus Istiophorus; species Istiophorus platypterus. Next base: position 10,939,810 of record CM029118.1, on the reverse strand, counting down.
CCATATTGTTGAGTTTAGCTCCATTACGACAGGTGTGTGTTGCAGAGGGCTTGTACAGGATGCTTCTCGGTTTGTCACCTTCATGCCCAATTAGTTCCTGTTATCATGGCTGGAACATCTGACAAGTGGAGACTGCTAGAGAGAGCCAGACAGGTGGTGCATCCCTGGAGGGAAGCATTTGCAGAGGGATACAAATGTACACTGCTTATGCTGGCCTTTAAATTAAAGATAATTAGTCCTTATGTTGTGTTAGCAAGACATTTCATATCAGTATTCTAACCATTCACATATTTACAAATCAATTGTGTTTTTGTTACAATTCAATTGAAATGTGCTGGCAAACAAAATGTATTTGTTATTATTCAATACAATGATAATTATAATCCCTCCTATCGGGCAACGTAGTGGCTTTTCAAACAGAGACAGACCTCCTTGGGGAAAAACTCCATGTGCTTTAAAAACCTGATACATAAACACCCAGTGTCTCATCAGTATTGGCTGCAAAAGTGTTCAAACAATCCTCGTTGCAGGGCATTGAATAAAAACGAACTAATCATTCTTTTATCTTTGTTGAACTAAAGGAGAGTTCAAATTTTATTAGCTACAATCTAGCAGATGCTACCTATTTAGCTTATAATATGTATTGAAAGCTGAAAAAGGTATAGGTTTCAGTTTTTCTGAAGTAGCCCACTAATAGAAATTACACTGAGCAGTGAAAAAATAAAGGAGCACAGTTGCACCAGAAGTAGATTGGTGGGGTTACCAAGTTTATGTTTATAGATCCTGCTTATTCTGCACTTGTCATTACCTCACATTTGAGTTTTAAACAACACCGAAAGAGCAGTAAAAGAGACATAAAAGTGACCCACTTGCAAAAAAGCAACTGTATGGGACAGTAATGAGGAATCATATCACCTTGGAATATTCATAACAGAATGTGCAACAACAAACCCTGCGTGTTAACCATGAATGTGAAATGTACTGCGTTTGTTTGCTTGTGAGTGAGCAAACTGCTGGGTCACATGAGAGTAACTGTTCTGCTACCACACTTTGATGTGGTGTTTTGTCAGTCCCCCTCCTGCACCCCCACCCCCGGCCTCATCTCGCTGGCTTGTAAGCTGTCTCTATCAAAGCAGCTCAGCATGACACTGTTCTATGCATCCACTGGGACCCTAAAAACCTTAGCTGGTGCGAATAGTGTAGCCGGAGTGGGCAGTGATGGTGTGTGTTGGTACTGGTTGAAATGCACGTCAGAGTGGTGGTGTCAGCCTTACGCCAAAGGAAGTTAGATGACCATGGCAATGAACTGATCGAGCTTTGAAGACAGCGCTGCATATTGCATTGGAACCATTTGAATTATTCTCTCTGTTTGTCCATGCATTTATATATCTAATGTTTTAGCTTGTTTTTGTATCTATTTTTCAACCCCACTTCAGATTTAGTTATCAGACCAATGATTTAAATGAAATTTTTATCTAGCATTTTTTTTTTTCATGAACCATATAAACTAAATATTAGTTTCTTTTTTAAAGTTGTCACCTTATATTTGAGCTTTCTCTAATGATAACCCTTTAGCTGGTGACTGCACTGATAACACTAAGCCATCAAGTATTCTAGTGTGGCTTTCTTTTGATACCAGATAAAGCCTTGTTCAGTCCTAAAGTTTTGCCTTTTTGCATAATGTGCTATGGGATTTTTTTAATGTGACACCAAGGCGCAGTAACAAGGAAATTCATTAGAGATCAACAGAGCCAAAATGTAGGCTATCTAAAATGTGATTAAGAGAAAGAAAAAGCCTGTTTTTACAGGAATATTTAAGTCAGATTAAAGAGCTTTCAGATGCTGTTCCATTTTATGTTTAGTGGAGAAAGATCACTGAATTTTCAGTACAGCAATGTGATTCACAGGCAGCAAATAGACATTAAAATTAAGGAGTGCATTTTCACTATCAGTGCAGATAACACGTGTCTGATCACAGAGTCTGGGGGATTATAATAGGATCTGTTTAAATGCTGTAGAAGTCAAATGATCGTCCCCTCCTTTTCTGAGAAAAGCAAGCCAAGGAACTTTGATCATGTAGTATAGTTCAAAGTAATGATTATAGAGCATTATCATTAACTTATGGAAGAGAGTTGATATGGGATATGCAGTCAAAGGATTGTGCGAACTTTCTTTTGCTCTTTTTTCATATCAATTAGTGCATAATTTAATTATCTATTTACCTTTTTAAATGTAGAAGCATCAGCTGAAAATTTCCAAATGGTTTCGGTAACCCAACATAGCTTTATACTGCTGTAATCGTCTAAGATGTACCTTTAAAGCAAAACCCTGCATGTTACTGACAAAATCCCTCAGTACTATGAAAGCCTGCTCAGTAAATAGCAGTCTCAAGAACATGGGCTACTGCCTATTTTGTCTAGATTTAACACCACTGTGACATGGATATGAGCACTGTGGGATAAAGACAAGCTGAAGCGGCAAGACAGACAGAGGCCAGGAGACAGAGATTAGAAACAGGACAGCAAAGACAGATGCAGTTTGGGGGGTTAATCCTGTCTGTGAGTGAGTGATCATGTCCATCCACCCAGCTGTGGCGCCATCAGGGGCCACAGGGCTTGCTGGAAGTCTGCTGAGGCGTCACCACCGTCTGCTGCAGGAGAGATCTCTCACTCGACAGTCACTGTCAGCAAGTGGCACAGCCAACGAGGTAGGAGGGAAGAGAGAGGAAAAGAGACAGGACAGAATTAGAGAGAACACATATTTTATGGGGCTATTTTATGGGGATTTTTCCAAAAAAAATTATTTACCTTTCACGTTGATTTTACCATGGATTTAGACTTTTTTTATCTTTCTCTTCGAAGAAAAGCATGAGGGATGAATTGGCTTTCATAATAAGATAATTAAAGCCTGTGTGATTAATTGCAGCGTGAGGTTATCTGCATGCTCTTAACGTAGGCATTAATGAGAGACTGTTGCAGCAGGATATCACGCAAGTCACCTTTTACCTGCCCAGTAGAGGGAGTGACCCACAGTAGTTCTTTTAAAACCGATACTTTTGAGAATCCATTAAAAAATGACTTGAATTCAATTAAATTGAATTGATTTTTCAAAAATTTTAAAAGATTCCCTCAGTTGCCTGCACTTGAGACCACCTTTGACATTTCATTGAAATTAATTCTGTCACAGTAGCATGAACAAACAACTCACTAAGGTGAATGCTGCATGGGCTAGATATAATGTTTCACTCATGAAAAATCACTTTTTCCACAGGTAAGCAAGGATCAGTGATAGAGAAGGGCATCTCTATCAGTTGGTCATAAATAAACTGTAAATGGCATCTACAGTATCTCAGGAGCAAAATAAGACATCAAACAAACAATCTACTATATATATAGTTGACTACAATAAAAACTGTAGCAGTAAAATGAAGCAGAATTTATAATTCAGACCATTATTGCCTTGAGTGCCCCGAGGAAAAACTTTGCAGGTCACTATTGGCTTTTCTCCTAAGAAAATATTATTAGTTTGAATTCTGAATTGCCTGCCTTAACCCCCTATCTTACCTCAAACCCTCTTAGGAGAAATGAAGAGAAAAAAGCAAAGATCAATCTAAGACAAATGATCCAGCCGTAAATAAAGAAAGCGAAGAGGCAGGAGACTCAAAAAGAAAAATAAAAGAAATCATCACCGACAGTTAACACTTGGAGGCATGGGAATTGAATGTGAATCTGGGGTGATGGGCAGCTGTTTTCACTGTTTGCTGCCTGAATTTATGTCCATATATAACAGATATTTGCTTGAATCAAGAATCAGGCCACCAAGCTGATGCTCCAGCAGATCCAAATTTAGAATTCGCAAAATACATTTCTTTGCAATCTAATTCTCATGTACATACCAGGTTACTGCCCATTATGATAACACTGTACTCAACAAGCTAATTGCTGATCTGAGTATGTGGCGTCTAACAAGGAAATGCTCATGAGCAGTCAGGCAATCAGATAAGTCGGGAAAAAAAAATCCCATTTTAGCTATCTTAGCTTTCTCACTTGGAAGTGAACCAAGCACACATGAAATATCAAAAAATATCACATTACATAAAAAAAACAATTTGCTAAAGCAACATTCGAAATTCATAAAAAAAATCCCTGGAATCGATTCAGAGGTAGATTTTTCCACATGCATGCCCCGGCGTCAGGCATCAAAAATCAGATGCATTACACAGTTACTTTTTCACACTACTTAGATAGTGAACACATTCCTACACATCCACTGAACATAGACGTTGAATAAGAATCATGTTCGGAATAATTATCCACTATAAATATAATTCCTACGGAAACCGGGCTAAATTTGTCTAAGTTTGTGTTATCTCGTCTGATTGTCTGATTTCTCACGTCTCTTGCCCTGCTGATCTCTACTCTAGCTTATACTACCTATACTGTTTGATCGTGACTTTTAATCCTGTACACTAACGATCATTCTCTCCCTCTTGTCCGATCATTTATCCGTCTCTCCTGATGCCCTGAGAAAGCTCCATTTCTGTCTTTACCAGAACATCTTTCTGCAAGGTTTCCCTAACACATCCTGAAAATGTACACATAAATGCCATCAGTGCCCACACGCAGCCAGATTGCCCCTGTCAAGCAAACACACTCAGCCCAGACATTCTCACTTACTAGATGTGAAGCAGGCTTGAAAAGTGAAACGATTCAAAGATATTGCAACCCATAAGAGACACCACTTCATGAAATCTTAAAAGGAGATGTGTTATAGTCTTGGTGAAGACAGCATTTCAGTTAACATAGCACCTCGATGAAAATTGTGGTATTTTTTTTTTGTCTTTTTTTTAATATTTTTTTGTGTGAATATACTTTTTGTCTTTTTTTGGGATTTTTTTTGTGTGTATATACTATTACAAACACTTTGTTGTTTTGTGGGTTAAAAGCTGAACTATTCACCAGTGCGAGAGTGGTTCACAGGAATGTCACTTGACATGGTGGTATTTCACTTCGGAGGTGATGCTTAATTTCAGTTATTTTCAATTGTAATGAAAAGTTTCTGCTGCCTGAGAAGCCACTGCGTAGCCCATAGCATTGCTTTTTAAATGGGTCACATTTATATGAGTGTGCCTATAGTTGTAATAGCTTTTTTGTGCCTTCCCTCTACAGGTTAATGGTCACATCTTCACATACTTACATACTTATAAATTAAATTGCTATAATTCCATGCTCATTCGACATATTATATTGTATAAATGCAAAAACAGATCATTAGTTTTCCTCTATCTCCCACTGAGCCACAGTGTTCTCCCCTCATGTCTTCCTTTCCAGGTCAGCGAAAGAGGGCCACCCCACGTAACCGTCTCTTTCGCTCATTAATTAGGTGTGATGGCACCTTCCTTCATAGGATCAATGAGTGTGTCTAATACAGTCATTGACCTATGACCCTCTCCAACTGTGCCCCTCTTTGTGCTCACCACCAACGGGAAGGATGTCAGCCTGTCAGAAACACTGCGCCTATCCTTCCACTGGGAGATGAGATCATATTGGCATGAACCAATATGCGGCAATAAAAAAGGTGGATTGCAGATGGCCAGCCATCTTGTCTCCAGTGATACAAATAGACATCTACCTCATTATTTTAGCTCATTATGTATCTGTTCTCTTCTTGTGGCTGTGACTTTTTTTCCGCTTTTTACCTACTCTTTAAAAGCTACTTTCGTTCTCCTTCTCTCTCACAACGCTAACTCTCTTTATCTTTTCTTGCCTACTAAAGGTGAACTCAACCAACTCACTGACCAAGACTGTCTAAAATGATCAATTCTGTTTCTGTCTGCACTCCAGCTTAGGACTTTATATCATCTCTCACTTTGGCGCCATCCTGGCAGAAGAAATGGTTTTACACATCACTTTACTGCCCATTTTCGTTGACATGCATTTAGCCCTGCATTTCTGACCCTACACATACTGATTCTTCAATTTCTAGAGAAATTTTACTGTAGCTTTTCATTAGATTCCTATGCCTGATTTGATGATGGACAATATGCTTTTCAACAGAAGTAACTTACAATGAAATATGGTATGTTATGTACCTTAAAGTTGTGTTTATAATCGTTACCATTTTTCTTTTTTCACTTCCCTCTAATCTCTTTCTCTTTCCCTCTTTGTATCCCTCACATTCTCTCTTCATGCAGAGCTGACATAACCAAGTGGATATGTTGAGTTATTGTGCTGGAGGCGATGGTACTCTGCTGTGCTTCACAGATGATCATTTCCTAATTCCAAAGCCGAGGAGCACAGGCCTGCAGTAATTGCTGCAATGCATCCAGCAGCCAGTCCTTATCTGATGCTGTGACAAGAATAGGCCCCATTTTATTGGTCTCACACCCTATGTAATTCAGTAGAGCTTGCATCATTTCCTGCAGAAGAGATGACCATGATGGTGTCACCCTAGGGTGCTTGATGCTGATTGGATGCACAATGCGGCCCTTAGCAAATAAATCACTGCTTCTCTGTTCAGAGTAGAAACATAAGCCCTATGGGTGACCAACCACTCTCATCACTGCGACACACGCACACACGCGCACACACGCACGCACACACGCACACACGCACACGCACGCACGCACGCACGCACACACACACAGAATTGCTTAGCACAAACAATTACAGCCTTGATTCCCTAAGCACTAATCAGAGCCAACACAAGGCACATGCAGCATACTGGTGAGATCATAATTAAAACCTCTCTCTTGGCATATTATGTGGCATATCCCACAAGGAAGTCTCTGTGACTGTAAATATGTATCACACTAAAGCACTACAGCACTAAGGAATTATGATGCTAATTCATACTAGTGTACAATGCTTTTAATTGGCAGAATCCACCTGTTTAACTTGGTTTTAAGTCTTTTTATTAACTTTAATTAATTTTCACGGTCTGTTAATTTAGCTTCACATCCTATTGGACACACATTAAGAGTAAAGCTTATACAAAGAAAACCACTCGCACTGATATGTGTTTTCTTCATCTTTGTTGTCTTAGAAATAAATTTGTTGCATCCAAATGAGAACTTTGGATATTGCACTGTTAGATGTCTTTTATTTCCAACTTAGTCTCCTATTCTGCATCAGTGAATTAATTTCGCTGGCACTAAGGATAGCCCAAGTATGAAATACAGCAGAGATCATTTATCGTAGCAAGAGGGTGATGAGGTTAAGGAATTTTTCAAAAATCAACTTCAAACTACATTATCTAGTCCCCGCAGCCAACACTAACATTTCTATTTTTTAAGCATGACCACAGTCTTTCCATCAGGGTCTGAGTCACTGTTCTGTTGCAACGTTCACCACTCCATTAGAAACCCCATCAGACACCACATACTTTGTTCTACAAAACTTTGCTTTTGGCCATTTTAGCAAGGCTATAATTGCTGTGGAAGTAAAGCCCTACCAGCATATTACAACCTAAGAGGCAAAGTTTTCAACCCCCCAATTAAAATATGGATTAAAGTTTCTGAAAGCATCACAGAACCAGTTCTCTTATATGCAGCAAAATCTTGAGATTAATTAAAGAGGAAAAATAGGATTCTTAACTCTATAGGAAAAAAATTCATTTAGGATTCAGTAAAACATTTTAAAAGTTGACAGAAACTGTTGAAATTATCGATGGAGAGCTGGATTTTGACAATATCACATTATAATCAAAATTAATTAAAAAAAAGTATATATTATATTTATTATTATATCTATTCATTATTTATTTATTTATTTCATATATCCATCAATATTGTTTAAATCAAAATTACAGCTAACATGTTGCTTTGTCAATACACTGCTCAAGTCAGGGCGACGTGTTAATGGTCCTTGGAAAATGTCTCCTAATTTTCCCTAATATGATGTAATTCCTGGTGACACATGCTGACAGGGTGAAACATTACACAGTGGGGGGGTCTCAATAAAGTTTAAACAAATGGGCTATCTGTTACTTTTATGTAGTTAAACCCCCTAGCCCAGCATTAAGTTATCACAAGATTTATGTAATTCAACATTTAACTAAATGCTAGCAAGAGTAACAATTTATAACATTTTCCTTGGACATCACCCAATAGTACAGGTGTCTGTAGGGTACAGTCCTGACCAGGAATAGACAGGGAAGGGCACAAAACAAACTATATTTAATTAGCGCAAGAATGAGCCTTGGGGGATAATCACATTATAAAGAGGGACATGAATGGTAAATAATGGAAGAGGTCTAAATCTACTGCTCCTCTATTAGTATCTGACAGTTTACAGTCCTTAATGAAAAGCACTCTTGTAGCCTACCATGTCAAGATGATCAGAGGGGACAGCTTTCTCTATAAACTATCAATTCATATAAATATATTTTTATGCAAACACACATGCACACTCACACACACACACACACACACACACACACACACACAAACACACACATAGTATGTGTGTGGCAGAGAGAGAGGAAATAGCAATAGAAAGAGAACATAGTTGAACAGCTGCCCAAAATGCCTAAAGGATTAGACTGCTCTCTTTTGATCCCTCTCTCACAACATGTACCAATGTTAAAATATCAGTCTGTTGAATTGGTTCAGGTTTTATCTGTGAGTTCTTCTTGTTAGCGCTTGTGTTTTCATCTGATTGAAAAAGATTATCCCTGTATCTGAAAGGCTTATCATGGCTTGAAAGTGGCTAAAAACAAAAAAAAGGCCAAATCAAAATAAATCACATAACAAGATATGAACATGCAATTACCATTTGAACTTATAATGACTGAAATAGATAGTGAGATTAAATAGGAATTTTTTTTTTTTTTTTTAAATCGACGGTGCTGCTCAGCGCAGTGTTTTGAAGAGGTATGTTGCTTTCATAACTGGGAGATACAGTATTTTAAGGTCATGCTGAAATTACAGTGTAGAAGAAAAAAGGTCTTTAAGCCAGATGGATTCTAAAAATTAAAAAAAAGAATAATTATTGTATTTGTTTTTTCCAAGAATATAATAGTTTCTTTTCACACAAGTTTGTATTTTCTCAAGCTCTGCAAGATTGCCTACCCCATCCCTACAGAGCAGTATAGCACTGAAATTTTCATCTTCTGGTTTAACTAGCGAGGACCAACCCACAAAACCCCTCAGGGTACATACAGTACATGGCCCTTGTACCCACACAGCAAGTGCCTTCTTTCCATCCATCAATCCGTCCATTCATCCATCCATTTTCTCCTGCTTATCCAGGTCAGGGTGGGTCGCAGTGGCAGCAGGCTCATCAAGGTAGCCCAGGCGACCATCTCGCAACATGTGCTCTTCCTGTGGGATTCAAATACATTCTCAGGCCAGATAAGTTCAGCAAACCCTCCGGTGTATTCTGTGCCCAACCCCGGGTCTCCTCCTGGGTGGAGTTATGCCCAGAATACTCCCACAGGGTCCCTTAACCAAACCTTACCTACTCCTTTTAACTTGAAGCAGGTCGACTCGATGAGGCAGTAGTTTTACTCCGAACTCAATTTAGATGCCTGAGCTCTTCATCTTTCAAGGGGTGAGCCCAGTCTCTCTGTGAAGGAAACAACATTTGGCCACGATCTCATTCTTTTGATCGCTACCCAAAGCTTATGGTCAGAGATGAGGGTCGGAACATCAACCTTTATTGAGATAACTACATACAAACACATAACCTTTTTATTCTTCTTCCTTTTTTGACTTAGAATGTGTCTGTAAATAGACGTCGGTCAGTAATGCATAGTGGTTAAACATCAGTGTGACTGCAGTAGTTTAAGATACAGCAGTCTTTTAGTTCTCCTTCCTGTTTGACAGGGATTTGTTGAAAAAATTAAGAAATCTAGTTGCAGCATTCGGACAAATTGCCCCGCTTCATCTATTCCATTGCTATTCTGTCTACCAGTTAGAGGCAATGCCTGTAAGTGCTTATGTTCATTAGTATTATCTTTGTGACTTGAGTGGAATTTGAGCTCGATTGAGACTATGATGAAAAGGAAAAAATGTGTACAGTACATACATAATGCTCGGCCTAACAATGTAATGCTATTTGGTGATACAGTGTGCCAATTTAAAAATAGAATCAGACATATTCTGTCTCTCCACAGGCTTCCAATAAACTGAAATGACAATAAAGTTTGAAAATTGTCATTATATCCCTCTGATTTCACAAAGATATTTTCAAAGGTGCGAATGGACTGTAGCTTGATAGGATGCTGGTCCCCATTTTAAGCTAACAGGATGGGAGGTTTTCTGGAAACACAAATAGGATTTTTTTAGATTCACACTAGTTCATGTTTGGACTTGCTTTTAACCTTCACACAGAAAATAAGAGGCCCTGCTTATATGTGAATCCGCTCAATATGTATAGTGTAGTTTTGAAATGAAGGAATATGGCTATGAGATTCATCTCTGTGAATAATCTCAGAGGGGAGATCAGTCCCAACAAGAATGCACATTTTCCCTTTTCCTGTTTGTGTTATTCACGGGCAGGATCTGAAGCTACTGCTGAGTTTTCATGAGTTACTGTGACCCATGTTACAATGGCATATCTACAGATATAGTTGTCAGTCTGGTTTCATCAAACCATGATCTCTGCTGTAACAGTGATTAGTATCTCCTTTTGTGATACAGATTTGTAGACAGTAATTATTTGGGGAACTTAAAAAAAGAGAAAAACAGAGAAATGCTGTGAAAGAAAGAGACTGGGAGGGGAAATGCCTACAAGAGTACGTGAAAAATAGAAGATCGAACATCAGGTCTTACACGGTTCTCAGTCATCAGTGGGGAGGAGAAATCACTCTAACATCACCCAGCTAATGTCCTGCAGTCTCTTCCATCAGTACCACCCGAGATGTGTCTCTCCTGTCTGCTCTATAAACCTTTTATGAAGATGGAGGGAGAGAATGTGGTTAAGAGAAAATGGAGAGAGGGGAACTGCCAAAAGAAAAACCAGATAAATCAAATGCGGAGTAGAACTGAGGGAGAGACAAAAGAAAAAAGACTTTGAAAATAAAAATGAAGGAAAGGTGAAGTTGTAAAGGTGTAAAGAAAATGAAGAGAGGAAATAAGTAAGGGAATAAATGAAAATGTGGGAGGTTAAGAGCAAAAGAGAGAGAGCTGGTAGATCACGTTGTTCCATCTGTGTCTGGAACTACATATCTTCCCCAATTATGGACCTAACTACATTAATTCGATAGCAGATCATCGCTGGGACTTGTCAAACAGCACAATTCACCAGTATTTAATTCAGTGTACTGGATTGAATTAAATACTGCACCTAAAGTTGTTCATGTTACTCTTTATGTAAATCAGACTGCTGTGTAAAAACAGGACAGATGGGTAAAAGGGTTTTAGACGACTGCACAGTCTACTTATAAATATGCAGAACAGTTTTCCTTGTATCCAGCAAAAAAAATTACACTCTCTACTGCATGTGAAGAACTATCCTTAAATGTATCAGGAAGTGGCTTACTCAGGGTTTTATGTAGTTCAAATAAAGTGTGATCTCTCCAGTTTCAAAGAGGTACGTCTGCCCTGTTTCTGCTTAGCTTGGCCACAGTGTTTCCCCCATCTTTACCACTCTTTCAAGGATGCGTGGAGAGAGAGACCACAGTATTGCCATCGTTCATTATGTTCACTTCAGTAGGCCTGATGTAGCAGAGGTGACTATATTGGCAGTGCTGCACAGAAAATAATAGCTTTGATGGAGGGACTTATGCAAAGATATTAATCTGACTGAGGATAGATGTTTTTTATGGGTTGGGCTTCCTCTGAGAGCTGTGGGACCAGTTATTTTCAAGGAAAATGTGACAGTTGGGCACTTTCAAAGGGGATTCATAATAGAAGTGTTTTTATGGCAGTCGGTCCCATGCTGGTTTACAAATGACATATGCTCACATTTTCAAGCTAGGCTTCTGAAATGAGTCTTTCTTGTGTACAAACTCTATGATTAATACTTTACTGGAGAATATGTATCATCAAGTTATTTCTTGAACAACACACTGCATGGCTTCAATTTTCAAATCTTCATTTTATGAAGAAACCACGTTGGTTTGATGAAATATAGGTTTTATGAAAATAAGGATTAGGTTAATGGAACAGAAGGATGAAGATCTGTTAATCTTTAAAGGGAATTTTAAAATTACAAATATTGTATGACTCCTTAACCCTGTTGCATAGCAGAGCTATTTTTTTTTTAATTTTTCACAGAAAAGAGAGAAAAGGCTATTTTGTACAAGAACTTGCATTCTAATTCAATCATCCATTTAAAAGAACATGAACTGTGTCAGCATAACTTATTTGTGGCTCTCTTTAGTTTAAAATGTGTTTTAATTGGAAAGGTTATTCAAGCAGGTAAAAACATCCTCATATTTACTGTGAGCAACATTATATTAAAAGCCTGAAAAACATGAATGCTATTTTTTTAATTAACTACTTTCGGTAAACTGATAAGATTAGATAACTGTGTTTTGCACAAGTGAGACCATTGTTTCTGTACTACAGTTAAGAAATATCAGTCCATGCTATACTGAATATAAACAAGAAGCATATCTCATCTGTTTCAATATTGTACAAAGCTCTGAGGCTCATAACTCCCCAACACCTTCCAGAGAGGCAGCAAATAGATAAAAATGACACACCTTTTAAGTTCCCTATGGATAAATGCTTGGTTAAGTGTTCTCTCAACCAGTATACTGTTGGCTGGTAAAGAAGATTTGTTTGATATAGAAAACAATTTCTATTGTAAGTTCTCCTGTTGCAAGAGAGACAGTTTAGCCTACTCACTGCTATTATTTTATTTTGATCATGTTACAGCTCCTGCCTGTTTTGAGGAAAGAGGGAAAAAAAAGAGCACGACACACTTTTGTGTGTTGCCCTCTACTGAGCTCTGCCTGCAGCATTTCTGTCACATCTGATAACATGATTTAGACTATGCAGTCGCCAAATGTGAATTTGTTCCTTTTCTTAGAATTTCTGGCCACATAACTATTTGTTTTATCCAACGGCTATTTCCTGTTCCACTGACTTATCGTATGTTGGGTCATGGTATCTAAATAGACAGTCCATAGTGTATATTCAGCATATAAACAATAAACCTAACAAAACACAATAATGTCACATAGTTAAAATCTTTAACTCTCTCCATGCAATACTAAATTGTTTTTGTTTTTTTTTTTAAATCGTCAGATTTACATCAGTTTTAATCAACGGTAGGAATTTTATAAATGATTACTATCAATCTCATAAATCGCAAGCATGATCCCGAATTTTTGACCCTATCCCACTTTTTTCTTTACCTCAATCAATAAAATGATTGATAATAATGTGCAAATGTATTATAAGAAGTTCTATCTCTTAACAGCTTTATCTATATATATACAAGCTAGTGTAAGTGTGTAAAGTATTGTGATCATCCTTATCAATACAGAGCCAAATAATGAAGAAAACAGTGAAACATATGCATGCCTGTCATACATTTTCAATGCAACCTTCCTCACTTTGACTGACATGCTATTGTCTATCCTGTTTATCACCGTCGAGATTCGGCGCACAAATCTTTGTACATTATATAAGAATATGAGGGCTATATGAGATGAGATTTTCAAAACCTGAATTTTTCCTAAAAATATTTGTGACATTGATTTTGGTTAACTTTAAACTCTAAACTTGTAAAATTTTGAACTTGATAAATTTGACACGTACTTGCAGGTACAATAAGTAAAATACTAGACCCTGGCAGACTGAATATAAGGTAAAGTAATAGGCATGCCAGTTCTAATGTTGCAGACTTCCAAGAGTAGAAGGGGCTCTGTATACTTTTTATTGAGTGGAGCCTACAATATCAAGGCCAAGTTCACTGTAATACATTTTTCTGAAATTGCCATATTGAAAAGGATTGATTTTGCAATGCAATAACTCTATATTTAACCACTCAAGCAAAATCTAATTTCAAAAGCGTATAAATTAATCATGTGCTCATATACAATATGTGTATAAATTTAGAAAAGTCTGGGTTCCTATGACATGGGACAAACAACAAAGCAGTCCTCTTCAAGTAAATGACACATTGTAAATAACACTTTACTTTATGACAAATGTATACTATATTGTGAGGCATCAACTAACTTTCACTTAACCACAGAGATGCAACAGTCATGCTAAGACCAAATCAAATTCCAAATGCTCATACAACATAATACATATGAAACAAAGTCATGTTCCTCTGAATTGTATTCCAAAGCTGATCAGAGGACAGTTGGCTGTATTCCACACTAAGTTGGCTCATCTGAGCCTAATGCAGTACATCAATCGACAAATACACAAACAATTCCCTGGAAACCGCATGTACCCAAATTAACACATTGGTGCACTGTGGTGCAGTGATGATTTTGCCAGTAACTAAGGTTCTGTTTGACAGCAACCAGTTGTTTGACTGTATATGTGTGTGAAATGTCACCAAATCACTTGTAATTCTTATACATTTTTTACTCTGTGAAACCAAGATAGGAATTACACTCTAATACAGCAAAATCTTGCAGTGCTCATCTACACGCACATGCACACATTTAACATCCTCTGTGGGTTGATGCATGATGAAATATTGATAATGACTAATGGTTCAATCTTACATTTCCTTGTGTGCCTGATAGGTGTAGCAACATGGATGACACGAACTAGACAGTATATGTGGTGAATCATTAATATTCACCATGAATACTGGATGGATTCTTCACCCACTATGCTCCTACTACTAATACCCCAGGGACTTTTGGTGCTTTGATCAGCATGTCTTTCTATCCTAAAAAGCTGCAAAACCAGAAAGATGTGCTGTAGCAAACTGTCATTTTTCTTTTTTTACAACCACAACATATCATGAATCTTTCGATAATATATTAGTGCCTTTAAATTCAGCAGTGAGTGGTCATCTGTGACCCCCCATATTCCTTAAAATTGAAACATTTTTAGATACTATACTTCGATGATAATTTGACGTGTTTTTATTTCACACATTTTGCAGGTAGAAATGTTGTTCTCCTTTACAAGTTTTTATCATTTCCATCTAGAATTGGCTTCTTGGTTAGGTTTATCTTAAATACTCAGTGCTTAACCCTTCCTCAGTCAAATATCTTGGATTAACAACTCTTTTAGCAATAGTAGCCAAAGGATGTTAATTTGAAAAATCAACAGTTTAATCAGCTCAGGAGGGATGCACAGGTGGAAGATCAGAGCCATTGTCTATCAGCAAGGCCTTTGCTGTACATTTGGCTGGACACGAAAAATCCCCATGACAGCACATTGGAGAAGGGCACAATGGACCAGATGGTTACTCCCTTACTCTCCTCACTCGTGCTTGCCAGACAGAAGATGCTACAGGTGTGACAAGATGTCCAAGCTGGATCAAGGCCCAGTCCCAGGTGTTCCCCTCTTCACTAGCTCCTCAGCTTCTCTCTGGAGTTCTCACCCAAATCAACCTCTTTTTCCCTTTCATCCTCCCTCCTTTTGCTTTGTATTCCTTCCTTTCAATTCCTTATCCCCTTGCTTACCTCAAGCCAAAGATCAGTTGGCTACATTCACAGGCCAGGTGAGGGGAAGTCAACCGCAGTCAAGGAGAAAGCTGACATATCTGTTAGGCTGGGGGGAGGCTGTCCAGGTGGCTGCTCCAGTAGGTAACAGCCAGCTGCTGACAGGAAGTGTGGCACAAAAAGGACTGATGATGTGGCTGTGATGTTTTTCCAAGCCAGCATGAAAAGCTGCCCAAAAACGAGGGTGTTGTCACAGTAAAATACTGGAAGCAAAAAATTGTTTAATGGAAATTTTTTTTTTTTTTTCCCCACTCGTACCATTTCCTATCCAACTACAATGCAATGTGACAGTGAGGTGGCAAAAACAAGATTTTGTCTTATTAAAATTGTATTAATTATTAACCTGGTCCATGGTGATAACTATTCAGTTTATGTTTACACATTGAATAAGACAAATGAATAACTGATAACACAATTATGTATACAGCAATCCTTGCAGCTCTGTCTTGCTGTAACTTAGGCACGATGGTTTTTGTAGCCCATTACTATTGTGAGCATATGAACATGCTCACAAAGACAATGTTCAAATTTTGTTTAGAATGTAATTTTTACCGTATTATACAATGTAAAATTTGGCCTAACAATGGACCAGGTGAAAACTAAAGCTAAAGTGAGTATACGATGCAACATGTAACCTCTGAATATATAAACTGTTTGCACGTACATCCACAAACACCACCTAACAGTGTAAGCACATACACAAAGGAGCAATCAGATTCAAGATGAAAGGAGAAGTATTTCAGTTGCACTGACATCTTGCCTTCTGAGCTATACTGTGTGCAGAACACTGTCCCAAAAAATATACCGGGGGTTCATTTTCATGCTGGTGCAAATCAACAGCAGTGACCTCGCACTGGGGAAGTAGCAATTTCATTGACTAAAAGCAGACTTTTTTTCTTGGGCCTGCACCCACTTTGTGTTTTTATGATACTGTTTGCACAAATTGAAGCAAGGGATAGATAAACATTGCTTTTTAGGTGAATTATGCAGCTGAATTGATGTCAGCCCGTGTCTACTCATAGTCCATTTTAACCATAGTCCATTTTTTAACCATTTAAACTTATATAAGCTTGCACCATGACTCTTTGCCATTGCCAGTACTTGTGTTATCACTTGAAGAAATAGGAACCTTTACAGAAAGAATTCGTACAGTTTTACAACTGATTGAATGTTGGAATGTCGCGCTTATTCCTACTCCCATTTATCGTCTTTGTCCAGAATTCTGAATTTGAGTGTGAGCAAGTGAGAGAGAAGTGACTGAGCAGATCAGAAAGAAAGGGGTCAAGAGAAGCCTGCAGTAAGGATTAAAAATGGTTGTAAATCCACTCCTCATTCGGGATCCTCGGGGAAATTGAGATAAAATGATGAAAATTGTATTCGTTTATGGTATTAACACTATTGAGGTAATGGTTGTTGTGCCAAATAGCTCTTTGCATAGTCCTTCATTCAAATTTAATATATGGAACAGACACTCTTTCTCTCAGCAATGTAATGTTAGCCCTAATGCCATGAATAGATACCAGAAAATTGTTACAAAAAATACATCTTTCTTTTTTGCCCTGTCCCTTTTCCCAGTAGTAACAAAAACAAATGAATTTGAATATTAAGCAAATGGTGACAAATCACCTTTTGGTCTCCAGCCAGCTAAGTCTGAAATATCACAAAGGCCACTCTTAAACACAGCAGGTGTTTAAAACCCTTCTAGCCCTTGAGAGGAAACAGAATAATACAGAGAGCTCAGAGTGGCACTGCAAATGGCAACTATAGCTAAAAAGGCTGAACAACATAACAGTAGCTGGGTTTTAATGGAGCCCAGAGCCTAAGCAGTGATTCATGTTGAAATGTAAGCAGCTATAGTTGTTTGCTAAAGAAGTTTCTAAGGTCTCTGTCAGTGTTTTCCGCTTTAAGTCTCAGCAAAAGAACACATTTCAAAAACAGACATTATTTTTTTGTTTCAAACATACCTGTTGTTACGCTGGCATCAAACAATGGATCTGACAAATGTTTTGATCGTTCTTGGAAAAAAGGCATAATTTTGCACAACATAGTAAATACTTTATATTAATTTGTGAAGCTCAGTGTCCCAGCAGTCAACAATATTCTTGCTGAAAATACATTAGTCATAATGAGAGGGGATATTTGATAGATTTTTGCTTTTTATTTTTTTTCCCAAAAATGAGTTTTCTCTGAGGTGTCTTCAGTCTTTAAAATTCCTCCCCTGTATCTTTGCAGTTTACTGTCTGTCACTGCTAACTCCAGTGTTTATCTGGAAAAGGTTCTACTTCCATGCCACAGGATGTAAACTTGCCACTTCTTTTCAGCTGCCTGTTAACACATGTAGTAGGAGGTCATTCTATCACTCAAGCCCACCCTCCTGAAAGCAGGCATCTCAGTGGCTTCCAACTCATAGACATCTACAACTGTGGTTTGTTGTAACCAACCTGATGGAACTTCCACTGGGAATTAGATGAGAATTAGGTTTTTGCTGTGGTGGGTGAGTTTGCATCCCATGCCATCAGTGCATTCCTGGGGGAACTCCTTCAAGGCAGCCCATGGTGTGTAAACATGCATAATTGAACCCAGTATCTAGTCTATAGTCTTTATTAATACAATCTTTCTTTTAGGTTTTTGATGTGTGCACAGTGGACCTTTTAGCTTTTCTCTCCCCTTAATGCACTTGGGATAATGATCGCAGCTTGATTTCCTTAAAGGGAGACATTCTCCTTGGAAAAAATTATGTATTCAGCCAGAAAGTAACTCCTGATCCATCTCATTAAATTCTTTAAATGTAATTTTCTCATGTAATGTCAAATACAACAACTATCTTAGCTTAGTTTTCCTTACTTTATTATTTTATTTTAACAGAGACCATGCACAACACAATCATTGGGCCAGAATTAGCTACAAAGATAATTTACATCTGCCATGCCTGGGCTGAAAGATGTTAAAACAATACAGTGGAAGACAACTACTGAGAGCAATACAATCAGCAAAATTTACAGTACATCATTTATTAAACATCATACAAAATACATTAAACACCGGAAAACTTGTTTTAAGTTTTGTTTTAGAAATACAGAAGCTTGTGCTTTCTCTGATGCTGATTGTCAAAAAGCAGTTACCCTAAATTTAGCTGAGCAGTCACGTCCGATACCCTAGTCTCAAGACAACTTGGTATAATGATGATGGTAGGTCCCTGGTTTTTTTCATGAATTTCACAGATTGTTTATTAAGAGTGTCTAATGGTTTTATTATAGTCACACCTGCCTGAGACCCGTAGGTAACACTGTCAGATACATGAGAGAAAATCACTGAGTGCATAAACAGCTTAGCAGCAGCTCGAGGCAGTCAGTACCTCAAGTGTCTAAAATTCATTAGGCTAGCTCTAACACTTATGGAGGAATTTTTTTTATATGTTTCATGGATTTTTAGTTAGAATCAATGCTCAACATATTTATATATTTATCCTTTAACTAGGATGATGTGTATCATTTATCTTGATAGAAAAATATATGCCTGAAGTTTTGCTGAAGTTAAGAGTAAGACAACAGTGAGTTAACCAGTATGATACTTTGCACAATACTTTAGTAAGTTTGCTTGTAACTTGCTCTATTTTTTAAACTATGGTTTAAAACACAGTGTCATCTGTGTACAGGTGGGTTTGGACCTCTGGGCAAATCAAGGGCACATAATTAATCTATAAGCTAAAGAGAACTGGTCCAAGAATCAGTCCCTGTGGAACTCGAGTGGTACATACAGAAAAAGATGAGCAAGTGTCAGTAATTCTTGTCCAAAGTTTTGAGTTTACGTTTGACTCCATCCATGTTAATGCATTAGTAGAGAAACTAATCTGTGCCAGCTGCAGTAAAAGATGTATGATTGACCGTATCAAAAGCAAGGAAAACAGTACCAACAGCCCTTCTGCTTTTGAGACTTGATTTTATTTGTTTGATAAAATGGCAATTTGCTGTCTCTGTGTGATAAAGTTTCCTGAATCCAAACTGCATAGGATGTAGTGGGAAATCACCGTGGTTTAGATGTGCTAGTAACTGGTCACAATCAACAGTTGCTAGACACCAACTTCAATTTTGTGTGTCCCTGTGTAATAAATGGAGCAGACACAAAGACGTCAATGAAAAAAATGTTGTAAATCCTTGGATAGCACATACTTGCCTCAAAACAATGTTCAACCATTGGAGCCTTTAAAAAATAAATACTACAGCTGATCCAGGTTCAGATACCATATTAATTGTCTACAGCCAGCTAGAAAACAGGTCCCATCTCCTGTCATATTCCCAATAAATCATGTACATCACTTTTGAATAGGATCATAAAGAGGGCAGTATTATTGTTTTTTGCTGCTTGCCTGTTGAAAATTACTGTATGTAGTAATTGCAGTATGTCTTCTACAACATTGTTGAGAGAGCAGATTTTAACATTTCATTGTTTATTTTTCTGAAAAACCAAACTCTTTGCAAACTCTCATGCATTTAATTTGTTATAAAGCTTCTACCATGCACCTTGCAAATATTTGAAAGGCTAGGTAAACTCCAAAAAGAACCTAACACATAAATTCAAAGCTGGGTCATTTCTCTTTACACCTTGTCAATACCAGCTGCACAGCAAAAGGAAAACCATGCAGAGGAGGCAGGCTGAATGTATTTCAGAAGGAAAACAGATCTGAAGGGTAAAAAACTGCTTCAGGAAACAGTAAGTGCATGAGTGAAGTACAAGCCATATGTGGCTGGCATAGATGGCTGTACTGATTAAAATGAAAGGGTATCTGTTCCATGAGATGCAGGAGAGGGACAACTAGATGTACATTTGAAAGATCGACTTGCTTGATGTCAAAAGTTTTTGGTGTTTTGTTATTGGACTTCTCTGCTTGTCATAGATTAGACATAACAAACACCAAGCGCAAGCGTGGGGATGTTCATAGGTATACTTGGTACTTGGTACCAGAACACCTCAGAACTAAAAGGGATGTTTGACTTTGTAGTCCTATCATCAGATATGTGGTCATATGTCTTGGACACATTTGTGAAGAGAGGAGTACAAAGTTTCAATTCACCACCAGAGGTTTCCAGGCCTGAGAACACCAGCCTGAGGCCACATTCAATGAAATCTTTAACACCCACCTCTTTAATCGTAAACAACCTCTCTCATGCATCCTGGGGGAGGTTGGGGACATGGAATCAGGCCCTCCACTATTGAGATGGCTGTTAGGAGTTGGGATGAGAAGGTCATAGGTGCCTGTCATACTGGTAACCAAAGAGCCTGCTGGTGGAGAACAGCCGTGAAGGAGGCCATCAAGCTTGGCCTGGGGGTCTCTGGGGAAAGCTGGGCTTGGTCAAAGCTGTGTTCATAAGAGAGAAGATCTGATGACTGTGATTATCATTAAGTGGTGGAAAGAACATTTTGAGGAACTCCTTAAATTGACCAACATGTCCTCTGAGGAGGAGGTAGAGTGAGACTCAGCGGTGAGACTCAGGGGGTGTGTCACTCATATCTCTGGCAGAGGTGTCTGAGTTAGTTAAGAAGCTCTTCATTGGAAAGGCAAAATAAGTTTATGATATTTGGCCCAAAATGTTGAAGGCTCTGACACTGTTTGGCTTTTTTGGCTGACACAACTCTTCAGGGTTACATGGAGGTATGGGACAGTTCCCGTAGACTTGCAGACTGGAGGGGTGGTTCCCATTTTTAAAAATTCAGGACCAAAGAATCCGTCAATTATCAGGGTATCACACTGATCAGCCTCCCTGAGGGAAGGTTATGTCAAGGTTCTGGGAAGGAGGCTCAGGCCAACAATTGAACCTCAGATTCAGGTGGGGCAATAAGGATTCCATCATGGCTGTGGAACAGTGGACCAACTCATTACCTTTGCAAAGCTACTTGAGTGGCCATGAGAGTTTGTCATCCCAGTCTACATGAGTTTTGAAGACTTGGAGAAGGTCTATGGGACTGGGGTATGGGCTATGGGATACAAGCAATCTGGTCCATATATAACTAGAGTGAGACTTGTGTCGTTATTTTCAGCAGGAAGTCAAGTAGGTTTTGAGCTTGTGTTTGTCTCCACCAGGATCTTCCCTTGTCACCAGTCTTGTTTGGGATTATCATGGACAGGATATCAGGGCACAGCTGGGATGAAGAGAGTGTCTGGTTTTGGGGACCTTAGAATCATTTCTCTATTTCTTGCAATGTGGTACTGCCGGTTTCATCAGACCATGACTTCTAGTATGCACTGGGGCAGTTTACAGCTGAGTGTAAAGCAGCTTGGATGAGAGTCAGTGCCTCCAAGTCTGAGGTCACAGATCACTGCCAGAAAATTGTGGATTGCTCCCTTCTAGGGAGGTGAGTTCCTGCCTCAAGTAAAGGAGTTTAAGTATCTCAGAGTCTCGTTCATGGGTAAGATGCAATGTACCATGCCCTTGTGGTAATGAGGGAGCTGAGCCAAAAGACAAAGCTTTTGATTTAACAGTCAATGTAGTTTCCAACCCTCACCTATGGTCATGCACTTTGGCATGATCAAATGAATGAGATTACAAATACAAAAATACAATGACTTTCTTTTGTAAGGTAGCTGGGCTGACCCTTATAGATGGAGTTAGGAGATCTGATATCCCAAGGGAGCTAGGAGTAGAGCCATTACTCCATCGCATCAAAAGGATCCAGGTGAGTAGGTTTGGGCATCTGATCGGGATGCATCCCGGGTGCCTTTCATTCAAGGTTTTCCAAGCATGTCTGGGATAGTCATCTGGAGGAAATGGAAAATGTTGCCAATGAAAGTGACATCTGGGCTACCTTGCTTAACCTGTTGCCACTGCAGCTTGACTCTGGATACACAACAAAAAATAGATGGATGGTTGGAAAAACTGCAAAGGACTTGCAATATACAATCATAGCTTTTATCAATCTTAGCTGTCATGATGGGAAAACAATAGTCAATGAAATGCAAAGTACACAAAGTTATTATCATATTATATTAGAAAAAAATAAAGGCTAGGCAACATTTTTCTCCTAAATAAAACGCCGGTCAAGTGAACTGAAATAAGGCCATACATGCTTTTGGGTATGGCTGAGCTACAAACACTCAAACACTCAAACACACACACACACACACACACACACACACACACCCCACACACACACACACATACTCATACACATATAACATCGACACACTGTAGACTGCATGCGATGTTGCAATCTAATTCGGAAAGAAAAATCTGTCTACAACTTGCCTGACAGCTGGAAACTTATGGTGTTTTAACTAGTCCATTAAAAAGAAAAAGTACAATCAAAACTGAATCTTAATGGTAACAAGATCAAGGATTCCAAAGTAACTTGGTGTGACACAAATTATCATCAAAGCCCTGACTCTGATTGAGGAAAGAGACACAGTGTGTGATAAACCAAAACAATGGATTCACTTTATATGTCCTTCATATTTGTATGTTTTATTAGATAGGTGGGATAAAGAAATCCCATGTTTGCTTCAATTAGTTGCAAAAGTCTATATCCACATAAAACTCTGTGTTTCTAAGGCACTATCAAAATCTTTGTTCTCAAGTTACCTATAACCATGCTTCCTCACCTCCAATCAAATAAATGATAGCTGAGCGTAGCTTCAACACATGTAAAAGCTAAGGGGGTGACCTATCAACTGAACCCCTCACTGCTGACTGTAGCAGATAGTGGTGATAGTGTACATCTGATCTGAGGGTCTTGACTTTAAATCATAGGTTTCACTATATAATGAGGAGTACAAGACTGAACTGCAACACCTTGGATCCAGAATTCACTGCGACACAGTATGGTTAAAAGGTTGAGGTAAGCATTGGTAGGCAAGGAGTGAAGTGCTGCAATACTACATCTGAGACTTTTATCTCACCATCTCCCTTTATATCTCCCCTGTTGAGTATCAAATGCACTACCTAACTACATCTAAGATTTATAAGTGTGGAGTCCCTAATGAAAACCCGTGCTGCAATCTGAAGTCAACTCTACATTTTAATCATAGTGGAAGAATGGGTGATTGGTTCAGGCATGGTACATAACGTGTAATCATTCCAAATCTCCAGTTATCTCAATCAAATTATTTTTGATTAGTATTTTGCAGTCTGTTGGAGAAATCCCCTAATACATGCACACCAAGAGGAAGATCTGTAAATTACAAATTAGAAAATACTGGGATGCTTTATGCTACATTAAAGTGTTCTCACAAATATTTTTCAGCTAAAAATAATAATAATCAAAATGACATCATCATGGTTTTATGAATGCCCTTTTATTACAAAATTTACCTTTTGAATGAATCGAGAAAATGTTTAAATACTGAAATGAAGCATCGTTTTGAGAAACAAGGGCACCTGTGGTTCCACTTCCTTTGGGTTCTGAACATTCAGTAAATCAGCATTGCAGTCATCCATTTGCATGTTTTTACTTGGAATTTTGACAAGCTTTTAGAGCAAGAAGTGTTGAGAACAGCAATGAAGGTTAATTTTTCTTCAGAAAAAGTAATTAGAGGGATTTTTTCATTGATTCCTAAATGCCCAAAAGGGATGACCAGAATGTAAACAAAGGGTACGCTTTTAATTAAATTATATTGTTCACATGTGACAAGGAATAATTTGTCTGGGCTTGGATAATAATAATAATAATAATAATAATAATAATAATAATAATAATAATAATAATAGACCAATAGGATAAATACTGTAAATGTTCTTTTGGGGGAAGACTGAAACTAAGCAGCAATTCTCAGATGTCCAATAATTAGTCTGAATATCTGAATAATCATACCCCTGTCAAAATACAGCCAACAAAGATAAAGAAAGAAAAGGAAAAAGAAAAAAATGTCTGCACCTTTATGTTAAAGCTTTTTGATTGACATTCCCTCAATGTTAAATGGCTGCATGTATAAAAACAATACTGTTAGCCTTCTAACAGTAGAGGGCAGACCTTCATGGTTTGATCTCCTGTCCTGCACACGTTGCCTCAAACACTATCCTTGACCCTGATAAAACCAGACAGAGATATTACCTAAGATACATAACGAGTTGCTGGAGCCTTCCATTGGAAAAAAAAAGGGACAATTGCGGCTTGCCCTAATGGAATATTCATAAATCTGACATCAGCCTGTGCGTGTCCTTGGGCAAGCAATTCTGTGCTGGTCATATGAACACATGTGCAATAACACAGTTCTTGTTAATCTCTTGTTATTTTTTTACACACACAAACACACACACACACACTTAGACACACACACACATACACACACGGATAACATGAGACGAAAATTGGAGTAGAGGATCACAAAACAGCATTTTTTTTTTTTTTTTTTACAAAAATATGTTGCGATCATTTACGGGACCTGATGAACATGAGGAAATCTAGCCATGTTTTGTCTTCTCTGTTTTTTTAAAGAAATTTCACACAGTGCGATTTCAGGATTTATTTCTCACAGCTCTTCACTTCCATTTGGGCAGATTGGATGCAATGGTTCCACTGAGCAAACAGCAGATAGTATTTGACATTTATTCAGGGGCATTGCACTGTGAAGGTTATCGGTGGAATTTTTTAGGCTTGTGCCATATCTGATGACTTTCTCTCTAGTAAGCCTTACATTTGAGTTTAAAGGCATGTTCCTTCCTGTAGTTAGATATCTGCTTCTTTCTGTTTCAATTGACTAGCAAATGGCTGTAAGGCTGCAGACACCATAGTAGGTGTCACTGAGTGACATTAGCCATTTATGTTATGATTTAAATTTACAAGGCTCAGCTTGGTTAGATGTAATATCACATAACCTTTATTTCTGTACTAGAGTAAAACCATACTATACCATGCAGTTGTGATAATGCTGAGTTATCACAGCTCGCATATTGTATGTCTCCTGGCTTTAGCTTTGCTGTCAGTATTTGGACTGAATGAAATATTTAAACTGCAATTGCAGTTTTTGGGGGTTTTTTTTGGGTTCTTTGGGGCAGTTGACACCAGTTTCCCATCTAGCAGTTACACAATTACATTATCATATATTTGGAGTTGTGTTTGTGTCCACCTCACAAACGTAAATCCAATTTTCATGCTCTTCTAGCTCGGTTTTTAAACTATACCAACTCCTAAGGATAATTTTTGGGTGCTTAATGTTCCAATATGTCTGTTATGTAGTTGCTAGTTTTGTCTATCTGAGGTTTGGTGCTGAGCAGGTAGTGTAGAGTAGCTTTTTCTAGGTTTTTCACTTAAAATAGCTGCCTACAGCAGCTAAAAATGATGCTATGAGAGCAGCGACAGTGAACTGAACAATAAAGTCGAAGACTGGACAGCTGAAAGTTCCATAAAGTTCCATAAGTTCCATAAAGCTGTGGGATAACGGTGATAATTTTCAGTAGGCTCATAACATGTTGTCAGATTGTTTTGTCACTTGATACATTCTTATATCAAAAAAATATCAATTAAAGCCTATTTAATATACAACTATCATTTTGCTTCAGCATTTTATGTTAGATGGAGAAATTGTTTAAAACCAAGTTTCCCATAAGTACCCATAATTACTCATTGTTTCAAATTATACATACAAAGACAAGCACTGATCTTTTTCATCTGCAGATGAGATCAGCAGCTATCAAAAAAAAAAACACGTTTCATCGGCATCATCATGTTTTATTGTCTCTACTTCTTTGTCCAAATATTGTCATTTCGGCAATTCACCGGGAACATTGTTGGTAGATTCTTCATGAGGAACATCTCTGATGATCACTGATGGCAGAATAATTAAGCTTTGTTTATTTTCGGAAAGGTTGTGATGAATGAATATTCAGCACGAACAACAGGAGTTTACTTTCCGAAAACAGTAACAGGATGTTTGGATTTTCAAGTGTGTCTTTAAATCGATGTGTACGAGTATTAATTCTCTTGACCTTATGCTAAGCATGGCTAAGTGTAATGAGGGGAGCACCGGCTCACAAAATAACATGATAGTGAATAATAATCCAAGATAACATAATATAAACAGTATATTAATCTGCTTTTATCGGAAAAGTGTCATGGGCAAACTGCTAATGCTTTTGTTAGAGATTGGATTCCTCATCATAAACCAAACATTAAGTTGTAAATGATGTAATAAATTATTTAAATTTATGGAAAAGGGAATGCAGCACAAATAACATGTCAATTATCAAAGAAAGACATGAAGCTGTGGTGAAAACCAAATCAAGAAAACAAGCCAGCATGCAGTTGCTTTGCTGTTTGTGTGTCTCTCCTTTCTCTGTCACTTTGTTCTGTCTTGGCCCTTAAGTTTTTACCTAGTATTTATATGCACACGTAGTCACATAAACACAAGCGTTAAAGAGAAACCCCACGTAAAGTTTTCTAGGAGGTGTTTGATGAGCACAGCTTCACATCAGTTGTGCACAAAAGCCTTGATCAGTGATGAATGTAGCACAGCAGTAGACCCAGGTCTCCTGCCACTCCCTTACATCTTTAGACTGTCTTTTGTCCCTCTTCTCCACACCAGTGACTCCTACTTCCTAACTTCCAACTGAACAAGAAAATAATGAGGATTATTAGGCTGATCTTTCTTTTGTCTTGGTCTCCTACTCAGTTATCTTTACGTTCATGCTTGTTGACCTCTACCCACAATCATATCCCGACTTAACGTAATTGAGTTGTGAAGCTTTTTTAGACTCTCTGCTGAGAATTTTTTCAACCTTCTCCAACTCGGAGATAAAAATATATTTGATGAATTGCACTTTATATATGTATATTGTATCGCATTCTTCTCTACCGTGTTTTTGCACTCTATAGGTGTACTCAGGACAGCAGCAAATTCAGCTAACATTGAACCGTTTGAAATCCGAGCACTCGTTGAAATCTGTAAATAACCCGAAATTTTGTAACGAACACAATTAAGACCAAGCTCATTGGAAGAAATAAAAAAACTAATTTCTTAACAGAGATTGCTGTGCAATTAGACCAGTACTAAACAGGAGGTATCGCTGTCAGTTTTCAGTTGAGGGTTGAACTCCAAACAGCACTACAGAGTAGTGCTACTCTATTATCACTGCACTGTTGGCAGGAAAGCTATCCAAATCCACCTAGTGTAATGCCATGCTCATTAACCCATGATAATACTATAAAACAACCACTCCCGACTTGGACATGGCAATTAACTTCCTCATTAGTTTAACTTATTACTAATGGTTAGACCAAAAGACTATGATGTCCAGCAAAACACACACACACACACAAACACACACACACACACACACACACACACACACACACACAGAGTAGAAATGTAGTTCAAGGTTAAATAGAGGGATGCTTTAGCATGCACATGTGTTTGCAGTAAAGCAGAAGGAATTAAAAACTTTAAAATCCAGCAATATCTCATTGGTCACCTGTCAGCCCTTGAGTGTTTGTGAAAGACATCTATTGTCTTTTATGGTCTGAGAACACTTTTCTTAGGCTTTCTGTGACTTAGAACAATGTACTGTTGCAGAGAAAGAAGAAAGTGAAGTAAAAGGCTCATTACTGTGGGGTCTTTGTCTGTAACAGGGATGAGCTTTAATTTAGCTATAGTACAAAAAGATTCTTCTGGCAAACGTGGATCACTGCTGCAGTTTTGAAAAAATGAAAATATATTTCCCCAATAATGTGCATTGATTGCAAAGAATACCGTCGTGTTAATTTCTAAGAAAAAAATTATTGTAATGTTCCTTTCAAAACTAATGTAGATTTTACAAGAATGTTTTTTTTTAACCTTCATATTACAAGACAGGTATGATAGTTGCCTCAGGGAAGGAGAGCCATGTTTGGATTTTACTTGGAACCATGTTTCTTATGGGTTTAAGTCAAAGGACAGTGAATGTAAAACTGAGAGACACATGAAATACTTCCTTTGATTTACAAGTACAATCCTGCATCTCTATCTTTGCACCATAAAATATTTTTGTCTGTTACCAGTCAGTCAGTCTGATGAAACTCTGGTGAAATGTATATTTTCCAAGAAGGAAAGATTATGGGGAGGGGGGGTTCTGTTTTTTTTTTTTTTTTATCTGGCTGATGATGTTTCAAAAGTTTCTATGAAAAGGAAAAAGCACGGTTCAGAAAAGTACTGATGCACTAACATAATGAGTGAGAAAATTCTTAGATGAAGGACTGTACTGTATCAATTTAAAATTATATATTCTTTTGTCCAATCTCTTGCAAGGTACTGTTGGGCCTAGATACAGGAACAGCATAGTTTTTTTAAGGGTTGGAGGGTGGAGGATTATGGGAATTCTGGATCACAGCATACCAACCCAGTCTCCTAGAAAATACATATAAAGTATATATGACTAAAGGAAAGACACTGCAGGTGAATAGGGTATAATTAATTAATCGATTTTTAACTAATACATATCAACTTCAAACTTCCCCATTTTTAATTTATTTTATCATATTGAATCAAAGGCTTTTACAGGGAGAGTTTCTCTTTTTATCAGAAAATACTGTCAATAGCCATTAAAAATAATTTATTTATTTTTTTTGAATAAATCAGACTATTAATGATATATCAATAAAACCCTCTGCAGAATATATATAAGAATAAAACTGAAAAGTTTGGTGTATGTAAGTGCTACTGACTTATTGAGGCAGAATAGTTTCATAATTAACCAGTGCCTGAAAAAACAATGTTTTTCCTGTAGTGTCTCACCACAACAAGAAATACATTTTAAAGGAAATGCTATTGTGAGTGGATTATGTTTTCTATTAACATAATTAGGAAATGTTGTTAATATGCATATTTGGCAATATGTATATTACGATGTACTGTATTTATTTTCTGTCAAAGTGTCCGATCTTGCAGTACAATATTTAGTTGTAGTGACTACAGCATTATTACATTTTTTATAGTGATGTTTTGGGTACACACAGCACTTCGTTAGGTTAGTGAGAAATTTTGGTTTGGTTTGATACACCAAAAGTCAAGAATGACTACAGAGCAATGTTTTTATGAAAATATAACCAAAACCATGATATTTCCTTTAACCAGATTACTTTTCGTGCCTATAATTTACTACAGAAAGGACTCTGGATGCAAACCAGAGTGTAGCAGTCGAGCAAAAGTCTGTCAAGTATGTACGCCCACCACCCACCCATCCCATCTACTTTCTTGTGATTCTCTTGCCATTAATAAATATGGTGCTTTGAAAAAAAAAAACATTGAATGACCGTAATCCATTTTTTCTTCTAACCCTATTTGCTGTTGCAGTTTAGATGTATATTAATGTAATTTCAAGGAGACAAGGTTGGTTATTAATAGATGCATATAGAGACTGAGAGAGCAAGTGAGGAAAACAAGGGGAAGGCTAAAACACAGATTGTAGTCAAGGTGAAGCCAAGCTAAATATCTATTTCTTCTTTCCTCACTAAGAGCAACATTTTGTATAGAGCAATGTGTGTGTCTGAGTTCTCAGCGCCTTTATATAACCTTCCTTAGATAATGTTCTTAAATTCTTAAGAAAGCATTATTTTTCATTCTAAGAAAAGAACATGCAAATTCTGTGTTTCATAGATCATTGTCAAAAATTGAAAGCTCACTCCTACAATTAGCCAGAAATGGGTATAACACAGCACATCCAAATGTAGCCCATTTTGAAAGCAGAGAAGCTGTTACATCACATCATTATGAATTCCTATATGCATCTCTATATATTCTACACTATGATAGCTTATTGACAAATCTTCCAAGCAGGAATAATTTATGACCCTGTGTGCATTGTTATGAATCACATAGTATTGTACGATTTGGGTGACAATAAGTAAATCCTTTTGTTTGTGCTGGAATAAAATCATGCGTGTAGGAAATAAGAGGATTTTATAGCCTATATCTTTTATTTATGAGTCTGTCTCAAGGTTTTCATCACTCAGAAGTCTGTAGGATTGTAATAGTAAGCAGACTTTACATGTTTGAACATCCCTAAGCAAACGTATTGGGCCAAAGGGCAGAACGTTAATACCACAGTATATACAGTGTTTTTAGTTCTTTAACATGTGTTTAGGGTTTACAGTTCAAATTAGGTTGAACACATCAACACAGTTACAAATGAACCACGAGGTTCAGACATATTTTACTGATCAAAAAAGTCAGTTTAGTTTTATTTCTTTTTTTTAGCTATATTCTCAGTCCAAGGTTGGATAGATAGAGGCCAGTTATCACACTAACAAGCATTAATAAGGGTTCTGTTGCAGCTAGAGACTTATGGCCAAACAGTAAAAACAAGGCAGCACGGGTATTAATTTTCTTGTTCCTTCAATGAAACATTAACAGGAACTTTGTTACATTTAGTCTTATACTTTAATATGCATTTAAGCATTTGATGACATTTCCCGACTGACTTTTTAAATACCTTGGTCTTCAAAACTATAATGCCGGGTGGCGATGACATAAAATTGGCACCCATCTTTAGTGAGGAAAGGTGGCAAGTAGGACAGTGAGATCAGTCGAAAATTCCTATCATTAGTTGCCATGGTGAGAGGAGAAACAGCTTCCTCAAAAGCAGCCCATTAGTAGGACTCTGGCAAAAGAGAGTGCCCCATTGCTTTTGGCGACACTCCATTTCAAACCTTTACACTGACATTCCATTCCATTGTGTTTTACATTGTGTGTTTGCCTGTAGGTCAGATCAAGGTGCTAGCTACTCAGATTCTGAACAAGATTTTGTAAAGAATTAAAGTAAGAGTGCATATATATATACATATATATATATATATATATATATATATATATATATATATATATATATATATATATATATATCATGTACCCTGTAGAATCATTATAGAAGCAGACTTTTTAAGTCTTTCTGGACATCCATACAATCTAAATTCCAATGGGGTGACTTTCTGAGATGTAATGTTCTGCTGTTCTGCATTCAGGAGGATGTTACCTTGGCTATGTATGAATGTGTGTGTATGGAGGTTTGAAATTTTTGCTAATACCAATGTGATAGGTACAAATAACAGCTATTTATACTTTGATTTTATTGCCTAGAAAGGCACAATTAAATACTACCTCAACTGAAGCTTTAAGGACAAAGTCTTACACATATGACATCTGAAAAGTAAAGGCCTTCATTCAGATCTGCACTCACCCTGGGTAATGGGTAAATTTTCTAGCCATTTAATTGTTCCATTCTTTTGCAAAGCCCATGAAATGTGTTAGCATCTCTTTTCACACACACCAATGTACATTGTACAGTAGGAATTTCTAAGAAAACCAGTCTTTCTTTGGCTACTGCATAAGCAGTACAACCCTGATTTACTGAGCTCTCTTGGAAGAAATGCAAGTTAAACTTTTGGTCCTGAACAGCCGGATCAAATGTTAAAAATAATAAGAAAGGCCACTATCAATGCAGCTACCACAAAAGAGAGGGTAGTTATCCACTATCCATGCTCGTCAGTGTTGGTATATACAGAAGTGGTTATGTTAGATGTGCATTTTATATGACAATAAGGAAATTACGTTTGACAGGCAAACAAAGAATATTTTGATTGAAATTATCTGGAATAGGGATCATAGATATTTTTCTACTCCTGTGTAAATTGAGACCATACTCAAGGAAAAAAGAAGCGATCACTTCTTCACTTAAATTAACCCATGCTAGCTGGTGATGTAAGTTGAGTCAGCATTAGTTGGGGCTGAAGACTACAGATTCGAAAATGAAAGAAAAAACAAAAAAAAAAAAACTGGAGGTGTGGAGTTAAAGAGAAATGAGCTAAAAAAAAAATCTCTGTTGCTCGATGCTCAAACAAGCTAGAGGCTAGTGGATAAATGAAATATTAACAGCTATCCACATTATAACCAGCATAACACAGAAAAATCTCTGACCAAACTGGTGGCAGTCTAGTTGCATTTTTTGGTAAACTATGCACAAGGTTTTGACATAGAAGAAGAATGCAGCTAATAAAAAGACTACTCTCCATTGTGAATCCAATGCTGACACAGAAGCACAATGATAAATTCTTCAGTAAAAGAAATATGAAAAATAAAGCTCGGATATTAAATTGATTTCTCCTTTGAATGAAAAGGAGAATATTTTCTTTATGGTGGTGGAAAGGGAGATGTCAAAGGTATTTTGGTTGGTTATGATTGAAACACTGGGGGAAAAAAAAACATATCTATCATTTTCAGGGTTTTTAGAGAACTTAAGGATTGTTTGGCACAAAAACTTAGGTAGCAAAAGAATACATAAAATATTGTCGTACTTTGCCTAAGCATTTGCTTTAAGATGCAAAGTACGACAATATCAATTGACATTGAAAATAAATTGTAAGTGTCTCTGGATACTGACAATAATTGTGAATGACTTTCATTCATAGACACTGACAGTTACTTTTTTTAAAACTGTCATCATAAGTATTATTATTAATAGTAGTACTAGTAGCAGTACAGTTGAAAAACATCTGGACATCCCTATTATTTTGTTGTAATGACCGTAGAATATTATTCAAGCCTTGCAATCGTTTCCATAGATAACTACAAAATTAATACATGCTAAAATGTTAATTGATAGAAATATATATAAACACTTTTTAATAGCAGAATTAATGATAAAAAAAAAAAATTGCATCAGAATATCTGTGTGTGGCTCTCTGACTTCTTCAGCACCTATGGCAAAATTGCTTTCTCTTTGGTTCGTTAGTGAGAATCACACAGTAGATTAAATTTTTCCAGCCACTGACAGCCTGGTTTCACATGAAAAAAATATACTGATTTTGAATTTCTAGAAAGAAGTTGCAAAATTTCAAGGTGACTTCAATAGTTTAATAAAGAGCCATCATGTAGGGGCTATTGGAGAAAATGTGTATCAATATATTTCTTTACTTGTGGTTGCATCTTCCCTTCATGCTCTTAAATCTCTTTGAGGTTTGAAAAAGATTAAAAAATTAGGATAAGCACATATTTGAGATTTTCAGATGTGTAGAGCTCTATACAACTTAACAGCTTTGACTGTATATAAAGCTTATGATTGTGATTTTGCTATCTGTAATAGTTTTATTCTGCTTTATACTGTCTTCTGACTGTTCTAAACCTGTACTGCCACTGAGAAGGTCCCCTGCTAAGAACCGGGTGATTATACCAATGTGCTACAAATTTAAACTGAGCACTCTGTTAGGTGAATAAGTGAGTATTTTGCACTCAAGAAAATCCTGCCTGATCAAAGGCAATGAGGGATATTTTGATAACAGATGCGAGGGAAAGTGGCAGTATCTACTCAGACTGTCCAAAGGCGAGAGTATTTCTTGTATATTTAATAGCGAAGGTCGTTGGAAGAGAAACTAAGTATATATCAGGGTTTGTGGCTGTTTCTAAGGTTTCTGAGCTTGAGGACGAATCCGTGCCAGCTCAGGGCAGGAGGAGGTGAATTTTGTTTCTAACAGTTACAATTTTATCAGTAAAGAAGCTCATGAAATCATCGCTACTGAGAGCTATAGGAATACAGGAATCAATCGAGTTATGAGTCTCAGTCAGCCTGGCTACAGTGCTGAACAGAAACCTAGGGTTGTTTTTATTTTCCTATATTAAAGATGAGTAATAGGCTGCTCTAGCATCGCTTAGGGCCTTCCTGTAAGTTTTAAGACTATCATGCCAGGCTAAGCGGGATTGTTCCAGTTTAGTAGAGCACCATGTCCTTTCAAGTTTTTCGTGTTGTTTGCTTTAAAATACAGGTTTGAGGGATAAACCATGGAGCTAACCTCCTTTGTTTCATTATCTTTTTTTTTATTGGAGCAAAGGTTTCAAGTTTCATTTTCATTGAGCCTGCACCACTATCAACAAGCTGATCAATTTAGGAGGGGTTAAAGTTAGCATTAGAGTTCTCTGTAATATTGGAAGCAAATTTAGCACTCATGGAATCACTTTCTTAAATTTAGCTTCAGCACTATCAGGTAGACATCTTTGCCTAATGGTGTGTAGTCCAGTAATGGTGTGTAGTCCAGTAAAAATTATTAAACAATGGTCCGAGAAAAGAGGATTCTGTGCAAAAACAATTAAGTGTTCAATTTCTATGCCATAAGTCAGAAGGAGGTTGAGAGTGTGTTTTAAACAGCGAGTGAGTTTATTTACCCTCGGAGCAAACCCAACTGAGTCTAAAAGTGAGATAAATGCAGTGCTGAGACTATCACTATTAACGTCCACATGAATATTGAAATCACGTAGAATAATTCTTTCGTCCGTAATAACGACAAAGGCTGATAAAAAGTCTGAGAATTCAAACTGAAATTCAATGTATGGTCCAGGAGCGTGGTACACTATAACAAATAGGACAGGCTTTAAAGGTTGGGTGTGTGAGACTAGGAATCAGGCTTCCGAATGAGTCATAACTGATTTTAGTTTAGGGTTGATTAACAGGCTTGAGTTGGAAAATGGTTGCAACTCAGCCTCCTCAGCCAGTATCTCTATTCATATGTCTGGGGTTGATGGATTCATTTAAGCTAACATATTCATCATGAGACAGAGAGGTCTCAGTAAGAAAAAATACATAGATCAGACCAGCTCTTCCCCAAAAAGTCTACCGATTATCTTTAAAGCCAACACCGTTGCTGGACACCGCCTCGACGGCCAGCGGTTGAATGATGACGTGTGGCTGTACCTGTCATCGCTGGTCAAATTTGACAGGGGCCCAGAAAAAAATATGGAGTCTGACATTCTCTTGATGTGAATAACAGT
Organism: Istiophorus platypterus; assembly: GCA_016859345.1. Classification (NCBI taxonomy): domain Eukaryota; kingdom Metazoa; phylum Chordata; class Actinopteri; order Istiophoriformes; family Istiophoridae; genus Istiophorus; species Istiophorus platypterus. Next base: position 10,904,502 of record CM029118.1, on the reverse strand, counting down.
CTTGCTGTATTTAAGATTATCCTTAGCCAGCAGTTTTATTCATTTGAGTGGGGAGAATCTATTTGAACCATGGACTAGTTGGTGGTGAACCACGGGCTTTTGTCTGAGGCTACGCTTCTTATTAAAAACAGTCATCCAGCTGCCTTTGCTTCCTGGCCCCCAGGGCTGGCTAACTACTTCAGCTAATGATTTGTTTTCCTTTGTTCGGAGCCATGCTTTCAATTCTCTGATCCTCACCTCCATCGCTGAAAATAAACTGCATTTAATACACGTCCCCTTCTCCACGACTGCTAAGCTAAAGTAACCAACAGATCACTAACTGTGAGGTAGTGATGAACTCGCTACAAGACGGAGAGAGCTAGGAGAGCTTAAGCAGACGTAGGCGTAGGTTCAAATGTATGGCGGTAATTTAGCTGCTGTGATGGAGAAAGTAACTAAATTAACCGGGTAGAAGCAGAGCAGCAAAACAAGACACTAGTCGCATGAACGCCGGCAGCAGGAAAATGACCCAATACGCTTACTTCAGTAAGTCAGCAGTCACTGCTTGTGCTCATGCACACACACGCCTACATTCTAGTAGAACATGAAAATACAAAGATACTAGTGGTCAAAACTTTACAAAGCACCTTTGACTTCCTATTTGTGAAATGGGGAAAAAGTGAGTGAGTAATTTGTAAAAGTTGTTTAGGTAAGTAAATAGAGTAAAAAAAAAAAACACAAACAAAAAAAAAACTAATTAATTAATTACCAGTGGAATCAATTTTATCTTCAAAAAGCTCCTTGACAATAGAAAAACTCTTAGCTTAAACTTACAATCAAAGCTCACCTGTTTTTTCTCCAATTCTTCTTATCTCCTTCCCTGTCTTTAAAATGGGCAATTTGTTCTGCTCCACTGTTTATGTCAAGTACCACTCTGACATTTCCAAAAGGGCTGTATTTTTCTTCTGTCTAGCGCCATCATGATGGTGCACTTGTGGTTTCTCATTTCCAACCAACAAAACCTGCAGTTACCCATTCTTTTGTCATTTGCGAGAATGGATTCAATGCTCATCTTTACTCTTTTGTCACTCTCCAATTCTAATGAAATTTTCTGGCATGTCCACCTCATTTTCTACTTCTTATTTTGCATCAAGATATCTAGGAAGTTATTGTCTGTCCACTCATCTTTTCAAACCTATGTACCTCTTGTTCTTCCTTGCCTCTTTTGACCACTTTTATGACTCACTGACAATTTTTGGCTTTTTATCTTTTCTTTTTGTTTTCTTGCTACTTTTCTTTTTCAAGTTTATTCTGTTCCTGTCTCATCTTGAATATGCTTTAAGCTGAATAGTTGTGCTGTGGCTCTCTCTTACAATATTGTGTGTGTGTAGCATGCCTCAGCTTTGCCCCTACCCTGTCCTTGTGTGTATGACTAACTCCACCATCCTCTGCCAGTTGCTCTTATCGAGATCTAAAAGTCATATTACTCCCCAATCAATTTTTCCACAGCAAAAGCTTTGTTTCTAAAGTACTCTTTAAAAGGCAGACCTCATTATTGTTTTTAACATACATGTTTATCAACTATTTATTTAACCTCAGCTTCTTTGTTTAGAAGCTGCCTTAACAGATTTTTCCTTGCAAAAGGGAGAGAGAAAAACAACTTCAAAACATACTTACAGGCTCAAATTTTGTCTCATTTGTTAGGTTTCGGACTTAGATATAAGAGGACAAAAACACGGCCTTAAGCAGTCCAGTACAAAACATTAAACAGGATTCCAAGTTCAGTACAATTCTGTGAGCATGTCAGTGGAGAATTTTGTGTGTTCAGGCAGTATATGCTTCCCTATCATTGGCTCATTCATCAGCTGCGTTGTGACCAGCTGACTTGTAATTTCATATTCATTCATTTCATACAGGCGACCTTCATAACCTGACGCTTGCCAATCATTACCTTCATGCCAATGTCCTTTGTCACAGCAGGACCGTCTACCACCCTGACTTCCGAAGTGCTTATGTTCATTCCACATTTGATGCAACTATGCAATATATCCAGAAGGAACACGGCAACGTGAGCACTGGAGTCTTTTCTAGCTACTTGTTCAATGCAATTTCAGTATCCATACATCATGTCTCTTGTTTAGTCTGCCAGTTCCTAAAGTTTTCAATCAATTTGCAAAGGAGCAACTGCCCTTGACAGTCCATACTGAAATATAAGTGGGATAAGCAGGTCTACTAATTCCTTCTATATTAGAGAGAGTTAGTCTGTGCATTGTTGATACAAAAAAGAAAAAAAAAACTCTGTTAATAAGCTAAAAAGTAGCTGTCTTGTTTTGTGTTGTAGTTATTAAGTGAGCAACTGTTTTATTCGTGTCCCTTTACTAACCTGGGTTTCAATGAACAATTGCCATGTTAGCCTATAAAGGAATTCAAAAGGGCCAGTGGAAGAGCATGAGACAGATGCTGTGAGTTAGATAAATCAACATACTTACCTGCTAACAAAACTATTTAAATTAATCAGGTCTATACTGTGTTAAAATAAATATTCAGTACGTAAGAGCTTCAAGTCAAAAGCTACAGTAAGAAAATTTGTAGCAGGTGAGAACCACAGAAACAAACCTTTCCTGGGCCAACATGAATAGTCTCTAAAAGAAATACTTTTAGTATGTTCTTAGTTTCTCTGTTCTCTGTTGTTTCATATATATATGATAATATTTTAACACAAGATTTTTTGAGTTACCCTACTTGTTGATACTGTTTCAAATTCAGCTGGGGCAAACAGCCACTTTTGCTTCATGTGAGGGTGTGAGAGTTTTTTAGGCAGTGTTGCCATTTAAGCACCTTGATCACTAGATTTACCAACTTCACATCCCTTTAGCGTGTTATCTTCACAAAACCACGTGGAGATAAATCTACTGACTTTCCTGAAAGACCATAGCTTCTCTCTGTAGAAGGGAGTCGGCAGTAGTACCCCGCATGCACGAGGTCTAACTTTCCCTCCGCAGGCCCACCACTGTATGTGTCTCTTTCGATTGACAACACAGCTGCTGACACAGATGTAAACGAGCTTCTAACTTTCTCTCCGAGTGATCGTTTTACAAGTAAATATAGCGAAAGTCACAGAACAGCTGTTGACTTTAACTGATGTGTATGGCGATTCTGTCAGGCGGCGTCACAATTATAAAATTAGGATTTTAGCAGAGCAGAGCAGCAGCTTGGTTATGGCTTGGAAGTGACTGCTGGTTAACGTAGTCTTAATGAGCAGTGTTTCAGTCACTATTTCATACTTGCTCTGTCGTCTGACAACAGAAACAGAAACACATTTAAATGAGAACAGCTTTATTGGAAATTTGGCTGTATTACATTACTGTATATATGAGCGTAGACAGTATGAGAGAAACAAACGGGTAATCGTTTTGACCTGGTCCTGTGTGTGTATGTATGTGAGTGCATGCGTGTGTGTGTGTGTGTGTGTGTGGTTGTGGGTTTGGGTGTGTGTCAGTGTGTGTGCATGCACAATTGGTATCTTTGGAAGCTTTGGGAACTTCACTAAAATGTTGTGGGTCTGAACAGTGTTTGGCTGCATAGCATAAATCAAAAATGACAAGCCCACTCGTCGGTCAAGGAGGAAACTTATGACGCACAAAGTTAAAGTTAGGGTTTTGGGAAAAGTGAGCATTGAGTCTTGTAAACAAGAGATAAGCAGGCTAACATTACAACTCGTGGAGCCAGTGGACATATTTCTTGACATTAGCTTACATTTGCTCAGCTCGGCTGTGCTGTCTGGGTTGGTTTAAGATAAGGCAATAGCCCTGAGCAGCGTCTTTGTCTCCAATTCATATCAAGGAAAGACAGAATATAATTTAAGTTTTTGTGGATTGTTGACTTTTTAAACCATCCATCCAATCAATTTCTAAACCCGTTTTTCTGTTCAGGGTCATGGGGTATTGAAGCCTCTCCCAGCATACAGTGGATGAGAGACAGGTTACACGATGGACAGGTCAACACTCTATCACAGCGCTAACGTATACATAGGCACGAAAACTTTCAAATTAACGACTACAGACAGTTTAGGTTCCCAGTTCAACTAATCTGCATCTCTTTGGATTGGAGTTTGTGTAAACTCTATAGGGAGGACCAACTTGGTTTGAACATAAGATCTGTAGCACCACACCGAGTGGGGAAAAATGTGATCTTAGTGGTGCCAGACAGGCTTGTTTGAGTAATTCTGAAAATGCTGAAATCGTGGGATTTTCCCTCACAATAGTCTATTTAGTTGTTTTTCAGAACGGTGCCAAAAACAGAAAAAACATCTGTGAGCGGTAATACTGCTGACGGAAATGCCTTGTTGATGGGAAAAGTCAGGGGACAATGGCCAGGCTGGTTCAAGCTGACAGAAAGGCAAAGCTCACTCAGATAACCTCTCATTACAACTGCTGTGAGCAGAAAGCATCACGCAACACGTTGAACCTTGAGGCGGGTGGGCTACAACGGCAGGCGTCACCTGTTCTGATGAGTTTCGGTTTCTGCTTAGAAACGAGATGGTAGGGTCAGAATTTGGCTTGAACAGCATGAATCCATGGACCGAGCCGGCCTCATGTCAACAGTCCCAGCTGACCGTGAAGGCATAATGTTTCCTTTGGGTCCAATACAAATTAATGAATCAATATTTGAATACTTAAGCCTTTCTAAGTATTGTTGGAGACTGTTCATGAACATGACAGTTCAGTGAACTTCAGTGTCCTCCTCAGTCACCACATCTGAATTCTGTAGAACATCTATGGGATGTGGTAGAACAGGAGATCGGTACTATGAATGTGCAGCTGAAAGAAACTGCAGAACTTATGTGATGCAACAATGGAAACATTGCCTAGAATCTTAAAGGACCATTTCCAATATCTTGTGGAATCCATGCAACAAAACATTTAGGCTGTTTTGACAACAAAAGGACTCCGGACCTAGTATTAGTATGGTGTTCCTATGTGCAGTTTCCTTACAATAAATTCAACATGCAGTTGCATAAGAAGATCATAAAGGCTTCTGGTGAAAAATTAGGATGTGACAAACTATGCACACAATTTAGGGAAGATATTTTGCCACAGTAATATTGCTAGCCTCAGTTAAACAACCTTAATTCATCGTATTTGCGGTCCATACTTTAAAGTAAACCAATTAATTCACTGAATTAGGTGTTGGTTAATTTGCTTAAATTTTACTGAACAGTTCACAAGCCTCTGAACTGATGTTATATATCCAGTCAACAGTCTGCTAGTGCTTTTTTTTATTGCAACAGACATGGGGCTACCAGTTGGCCTGTGAGCCCTGAACGGAGAAGCTAGCTAATGAGGCTAATAACTTCAACCAGATACAGCTGTGTCAACCTTGCTGTGTTTTTTTTCTCTTGCTATTTTCTGAAATGCTTAAATAAACCAGCCAGAGTAGTCCTTGACAGCAAAGAAGAGACATAGCCTTAAGATCAGCTTTAAAAATGGGGCTGTTTAAAATAAAGCTCAAAGCCAAATGATGCATAAAGTGGTTGTGAAGCATGGCATTTAACCATAGGAAATAATACCTTTATACAGCCTCTTGCATTTTCAGCCAATTGATGAACAACTATCTTTCACAAGCCTGTTTTCAGAGTTAGCCCTTTTCTCTTTTTTTAAACACTTCTTTGTGTTCCACAGGTACCATATACCAGACCTATAAAGAGATAACAGCTATCGTGAGTGATGTTTAAGCAGAAGAACAATAAAGGCACTTAAAACAATTTATTTCTGGACCTCAGGTCTCACTTATACAGGTTCCTTCTACAGTGAATGTAATACAAACGACTCCACAGCTTTAAATCATAGCAGCAGTGTGAAAATTATTTGCTCATCAAATTTGAATTTAGCGATTTTTGACACTGGATTAGTTTGCTTTGTAAGCTGTATTAGAATTCGAAAGTTTGTCCCAGAAAATGACACCAACATTTGTCATTTTCTTTTTGATGTCCAAGATTGTCAACAAAGTAATCATCAGAAGTTTTTTTTTTTTTTTTAAAAAAAGAGTTTTATCCTGTCTGTTAAAAATTACATTCACATGCAGTTAGTCTTAACTGCCTTGAAATTTTGTACCCACAGGTCACCAGAGGAGGAATCTTCACGACTTTGGTACCACTGACATTTATCCTTCTTGAAATGTTTCAACAAAAATTGAATGGAATACCATTAAATGCTTTACAAACCCCTGACAGCATGAATTAAGATCTTTTTTGATCCTCGAGTTCCATTATCTGTGTCAGGCTGTGGATGAAAAGTTAAAAAGAAAAAAAAAACAATTTTTATCCACATTTTCTTGACCTTGATGGAAAATGTTGTCAAGGCTATGTGATTATGAAACGGCGGATGTTATTGACGTGGGTCTGCAATGGTGAAACTATAATGTTCTGAGGACGGACTACAGAAACATTTTAGATACTTCCCTCCATGGTCGTTCACTGTTGTTTAATGCAGGGAATATGAATGCGGAAATGGCAGTGAAAAATATTACTTCATTACCAAGATTGGAATTGTAAATAAAAAAGGAACAAGAGCTACCAGACACAAAAGTGAAACGTAATGGTTGGACCATTGAGAAATGCTGATCACTCACACCCTCCTGTCCACTCATATTCATGACATGAATCCCAGTTAATATTATGTATGATATTAATTGTTAAATTCATTCAAGAAAGGCTTCACATGTTAGGCTTAAAAATTTACTACTGTACATGTCCTCATTCTTAAATTTCAAAATAAGTTGAATTAAATATCATTATCTTGCGAAAAATATCTCTTTTCTTTTTTCTTGAAAGAAAGACAGGGTGATGAAACCAGTGTTTTTACTTTAATATTTTAATTACATTTTGCTGCTAATAGTTCCCTACTTTCAGTTATGATTATACGTATGGTTACTTTTATGTATGCGTCTCCATTCAGGACTTTTACTTGTAATTTTTAAATTTGTATTTGTGTACTCTTTCAGTAGTTTTTCTCCCTAAGTAAAGGATCTAAATTTTCTTCCGCCATGGATTATATGTACAGCTTAAGACATGTTCAAGTTTAACCTTTTCCTTTATTAATGCAAGAGTCGCAGCATCTTCGTAAGTAATCAAGAATTGACGATTTTCCCAAAGGTTGGCAATACAACAACACTCAAAATGATTTCCACTAGCAAATGTATGTTGTAGGTAATGTAATGCTGCCCAAATGAGTTTCTTTTTTCTCAACAAGATTAGAAAGTGTTGATACAAATGTTTCTCTTAACTGTAAATGCAAATTATTTATATGGAATCTGCTGAGGGCAACTAAAGCATTTGTCATGCTTTTATGGTTAGGTTTAGGCAATAATGGACGTGTATTTTTGTGTTTATGTGTGTGTGTGTTTGTGTGTGTATGTGTGTTTGTGTGTGTGTTTGTTTGTGCGTGGGCCTAGTCTCCCACCTATTGTTGCTCTCTTGTTGATTAAAGAATTTCAGGTGAAATTGGTATGGAAACTTCTACAGTTCCACATAATAACTAAGGTCATTATTACATATGACCGCATTCTAGGGGTTGAGGTGCAATTATGAAAATAAAAGTCATATTATAAATCATACTCATAACCCCTAATAGCTCATGAAATAATAAATTATAGACATTCCTCTAATTGATACAGTCCTTAGTAAACAATTTCAATTAATTTATCCAGAAAGCTAATTACTACAAATATATTTGTGGTGCATAAATGTATAATTGCACTTATCTGGAATGGACAGAAATATTACTATTCAGCTCTACCTGACCAAATGAAGCACAATGTTATAAACAAATGATCGTTTATGAACTCGTTTTTATTTTACCCAAGAAAAGAGCACCAATAAGCTGAGACAAAGATATAGAAATGGTTAGCTGTACACTGTACAATTATATTTTCCAGGTGCAAATGCCAACTCAGTCTACATGTGCCCGAGAGTGTAAGAAATGTGTTTATGCAGTTTAGGGAACTACAGTTGCAAGAACAATCCTAACACAAAACAACAGATTCTGGATAAGAGGTTGCCTACACTGAGTAAGAAATATACAGTAACTGGTGAATTATTGGCAGGCTTCAAAAATAGTAATTATCTTCTGTCAGCCTTTTTTATAGCAGTGGACAGATTGCTAATTCAGGGACTATTGATGTGGGAGGAGAGAGGCTGGCTTCAGCGAGAAAAGAGTTCCTGACTACATGTATATAAAATCAAAGCTCAACTATACGAGACCTCAAGTATTAACATACAGAGCCCAGCATCTTCATATAGGAGCACATTACTTTTTTATGCGCTTTTATGTGCTTTTATGTCAGTCACCCCAACTAACTGTAATAAATTTGGAACTTTAGTGATCTTATTAAATCTTTTCTGTCACCATCATCAGGTCAAAAGTTCAGAGCCGGTTTTTCAAAGTGGATTTTTTTTTCCAAGATGACACTAAAATGTGTGTGTGTGTGTGTGTGTGAACTTAACAATGTGCACAAAGCTGTTCTTGAGGGCAAGTTTCTTGTTTTGGCTACAACTAGAAAAAAATTAGTATTTTGTATTAGTATTTTGTAAGTATTTTGCAAAACATCACATTGCTGCCTGTTCGCGGTTTTCAGTGCTGACTCTGAAACATCACCTGCACGGTTGTGTTGTTTTTGTTTTTTGTTTAGTATTTTTGCATTGTGATCTTAAGATTTATCTCATGGCTAGTGTTGAGGCTAAGCTTTAGAACTGTGTCTATACAAGCTCCGTTAGAATCTTCACAGCCTTCATCCTGATTCAAACAGACACTTTTGACTGTGCAATTTTCATTGTTTTAATGACTATGGCCAGTGATTGAATTGTTTCCTTGAATTTTTCCAACAACTGCACATTTGTAAAGGCATGAGATGAACAAGGATGTGAAGATAAATGGGACTGATGGTGGACAAGAAAAGAGAAAGAGAGATTGAAGAAAATGTCATTTATCATCAAGAACTCAACAAATACACTATTTGCTGCTGAAAAGCAGTGAAGCACTGGAGTAATCAACCCAGTCTGTAGTCATTCTCATCTAATGCTGGATGACCTTAAAACATCCATTTTTAGAGATGTGTAGTGAAATAATGAGACATGCACTTGAGTATATAGAGCGAATACGCAACAGACAAGTCAGTGAAGCAGTTACAAGTAGAAAAAAGAAGAGCGGGACAGAGAAGGAAAAATCTAAATGACCACTGGCACATGACTGGGCAACCAAACAGCAAAATGCAACATTTGCACTTCATGTGGAACATCAAAAAACAAACAAACGAAAAAAAAACCTTTCCACAAAGGATAACATTTTCACTTGGAGAGATGGTGAAAGTTGAAGCGCCATGTCCCGAAGGCTGTTTAATGTGTGAGCTTGGCTGTACATTAGTCAGTCGGTGATAACCAAGGTATACAGAGAGACTCTCACAAATTATTTTACATGATAGTAACCGGAAAGATAATCAGGCAGGGTGATAAATGACAAACATAAAAATTGACACCATTTTCATATTAGTGTTGTAAGCTAAACCAACCAACATCAATTATTTTGGCATTAAGAATTTATTGTGTCTCTCTGTTTCTTTTTTTAGCATTTGTATTTTCTGAAGTGAGCAAGAAGAGTGAATAAGAATGAGTTAACAAGAAGGTAAGGTCAATTTCATGTCTTTTTCATCATTTCTAACTGTGACAGTCTATTGTCAGTTTGCCTGATCTCCAGATCTCTTTCCTCTGATTGGGAACAAGGCTCTACAACCTGCTCCACTCTTATGGCAGCCATCCTTTTACACCCTGCCCAGAAAATTCCATGTTTATAGATAGAGAGCACTCCACAGTCAGGGCATATTCAGTGACTCATTACAGAAAGAAGGAAAGAGGGAAGAAATAGACCCAATGAGGAACGAAAAGATTGAAAGGTAAGTGATAGAAATAATACAGTGGAATTGGGTAATTCGAGTCATTGTTTTGAAACAGAGTTACAAGAAAAGGCAGACTTCAGTTTGTCCCTATCTCTCTGCCAGATATTTGCAAGCAATGACAGAAAAAGCAGAGTTCCTCAAATATTTAGTTCTCTTCCTCTTTCAACAGCCTGCAGTTACTGCAGAGTCAATCAGTACAAATTAATAAGCTCACTGAAAAAATGGCCATCATTCTCAGTCTGTCTCTCTGTTTCTCCTCCTTTCATCTGTCAATATCTTTCCATTAATCTTAAATGTGATATAATTTATGCTGTTTTTCAAATGGTGGTTCATGTCATTAGGGACAAATTAAATCTAACATTTCAAATTTTACAGTCGTCAGAAATTCCCGAAATACTGCATTCAGAAAGAGTCAAAAACAGAAGATCATTATCTACTGTACAAATAATGTCAAGTTTGCTGCTTAATAAACTCAATTGGATTCACAGAGCATCTAATTGGACAATTGACGTAGTTTCTACCTTTCATTGTCTAAACCATCACCTCCTAAAGGGGAAATATCCTTTAATAAAAATCCAACTCCTGGGTCCCTGTGTGTTTTGCTTGCTTTAAAATATTTTTTAACTAGTGAAGAAATATCCTTTTTTGGTCCAGTGAGCCTTAAAGTCGTCACTGATTCTCATTTTCAGAATGAGCGAGGTGTAAATACTGTAGGATGTGTGAAGATGACTTTATGCTCTGATTAAAGAAAGAGATGCAACTGTATCTATATGATGACTCTTCAGGTATGCATGTTTGCCCCCCCCCCCCCGACATACACACACACACACACACCCTTCACCCTCACCTCGAATATATGAGTGCAGCATTTACCACAGGTGATAGAAGAATCTGTACCAGTTACTCTTGCAATCCCCCATGGAAATCTAGTAGCATCATGTTCCCCTAATCAACTTGCCAAAAACATTATTCCCTATGCAGATTTATGCACCACTCAAACACACTTTTTTCAGATCTCTGAAGAACTGTAACCTTTCCCAGTGGAAACAAAACTCTGATGAACTCTTTTTTTTTTTTTTTTTATGCTGATGAAGTTAAATATTTTAGTGTGAGGGCAGTAGGCTCATTTAGGCAGGTCTCACCATGAATGTGAGCAACAGTAGATGCCTCCAAGCATGTTTTCGGACATGCAGTGTCCATTGTTGTTATCCATGTGGTCCATGAACAGACGGAATCAGTCCCAATGAGTCCCAATATCAAGCAATAATGAAAAAAAAAATTAGAGAATACCTAATAGCCTTCATTTAGAAAAAGTAAACATTTCCGTAGCTCCCCACACTATCAAAGGGTAATTGACACACTGAAAAATCAACAGTTTAACATTTCAACTTAAAAATTCTCTTTTGTATCCACACTAATGTTATCTAAGTTGACATGATTGTGGACACTGGACATCTCACATTTTCAGTGAAGTGTTATAACTGCAAAATTAAATTACTCTGCCTAGAACTAGAATGTTCTCCTGTGTTCTTGACCCCTAAAAATTGTTTACCTGCAGAGGATGCCCTTTATAGTGGCAGGAGATCACTTATTGATCATTTGGATGTCTAAAATCATTTCACAAAAATGGCAACAAACCTATAAGGCGGTCTCTGAGACCGCAGAAAATCACTTCTAACATAAGATTTAAAACACAAGACCCTTAAATCGCCGTCCTGTCAGTAAAAGAGGCCCAACAGCACCAAGCTCTCAAGCATTATAGATAAAGGAAAGTTATAAGGAGTCACCATACAACAGTGAAAAGAAATACCACCACAAAATACATCACTGTGGAAGTCTTGTTCAATAGGATAATAGGATGATTCAAAAAGACCTTGTAATTGCTGATAGTTGAAGCTTTACTATCATGGCATAAAGTTGCAAAGTTTTTATTGGCCCCATCTAGCTGGCATGTAAAGTAAATTTTGTCAAGAACTTCAAGTTAACCTAACAACCATGATCTTGGAGAAAAGCTACAGGCAACTATACTGCAAACTGATCCCCCCCTTTAACTGGGAATACTGACAGAAAGTTCTAACACCTCGAGCTAGAGAGAGATAACTTTTCACAGTGGGTGGAACTCTTTCCCTTACAGACAGCATCTACTGAGGACATGTCACAGACAGTTCCGTCTTAGTCTGGTGAACCAGATGTCACTCTCAGAATAAGGGTTCCAATTTTTGTCTTAAGTCTTCAAATAAAAAGGAGGAAGGGGAGTGAGAGTGTGGGTTCAGTTTCATTTGAACATCTCCACTGGATATCGGCTAACCAAGTACTTTACTTTACTACTTAAATTAAGGAAAAAATTAAATGATCTTTTAATCTCAGACACTCAGAAGGAAATGCATCAGAAAGTATTTCTCTAGGATTTATGTGTCTTGCTTTTGTTCACAAAGGGAAATTCTTATATTTTCAATCCCATTTCTTACTCTCTATACTGACAAGATGATCATTCTTACTTTACATTCACCACCTCTGTTGTAAAATCTGGGCAACATGACTCAGGCAAATAGCATATATTGGGGAAGGCAGTGTTAGCCTCAAATAATCTCCAATTTTACACAATTCATTTCAAACACATTAATTTCTGAAAATGCAAGATGTAATGGTAAATGGACTTTACTTATACAGCGCTTTTCTAATCTTTTTATGACCACTCAAAGGGATTTTACACCGCTGTGTACATTGGTACAACGCTTTTCCACACATTTTAATGATTTTGACACACATGCACACATTCATACACCGGTGATAAGTAGAGGGAAATTTTCGGTTCAGTATCTTGCCCAAAGACACTTCAACATGTGGACTGGAGGATCTATTGGTTGGTGGACAACCGCTCTACCACCTGAGCCACAGCCGCCCCAAGCTGCCCCAGATGTGGTCATTCGGTTCTGCTTAGCCTTATCAGTGACACAGTATAAAAGGAATGCTATTGTTGCTGTTCTGCTTAAGAGGACAGTGTTTAAAGCTTGTACAACAGATTGGCTACATCCTTGTTTTGCGGGATTATCTCCCCTTCATCTTTGCATGCCTCACTGCTCCATTCCTTCCTTGATTATATCAGCACGTTAGTTTGTTTATTACTGTACATATGTTTGAGGGGGAGTGGGGATAGGTGAGACACATCTCTAGGGCAAGAGTGTATTGGATTTATTACTATTATCAGTGAAATGAGTCAATGATCCTTTGTATGCTTTTACAAGGAGGGGGAGGTGAGAAGATGTGAGACATGAACGACAGGAAGGGAAAGGAAATTGAGGGATATAGGCTAAGCATCTGGTACAACAGACTATAAAAAACTGATGTCTTTTGGCTTGGGTGTAGTGGATTTATATTTATAAATCAAATTTTAACTTTCAACAAAATGTTTTGAATTAAATTAAATAAGCCATCAGGCTCCCACGTCAAAGTGTTCGCTTACAAAAGCACCATGAGCACATTCATGTATGCATAATATTGTAGCATGTTCTGTTATATTGTTTTTGAATTCAAACCTTTTCTCCAACGCTGCATCAGCAAGTGGGATTCTCATAGCAATCTGCTCTGTTCGTTTAAAATGTCGGGAGCTGTGAATAAGAGAATTACTATTAGTATTGAGACATACAGTATAGTGTTGCCAATCTGAAAAGAGTGTTAAACTGGTATGTATCGGAATTACCTTTCTCATCTTTTTGCCTTGCTTTTTGATTTGTGTGTGTGTGTGTGTGTGTGTGTGTGGTGTGTGTGTGTTTGATGGGAGCACTGAAGCCATGGTAAAGATTGTTCCAGTCAGTTAATTGATGCTGTGACAGGAGAACAAGTCAGAATACAGTGTCATCTGTCGGAGACAGCTAATTAGATCACAGTGTAGGGCTTCTTTCTCTTTTTCCTCCTCCTCTCACCCAGCCGTCCTCTCTCTCTCTCTCTCTCTCTCTCTCTCCTCTCTCTCTCTCCCTCTCCCTCTCTCTCTCTCTCTCCCTCTCCCTCTCCCTCTCTCATCTCTTTCTCAATTCTCAGGGTAATTTTCCTCCTGCCTGCTTTAAAATAACACTGGCCATGAAACAGATAAGACAGCAACACAATTATGAATATATTTGCCTTCTGCTTTTAATTAGAACTTTTGTAATTGCAGCAGCTAACCTATTTTGTAGTGACAATTTCAGAAGTTAAATCAATTTGAACAAGCATGAAAGTGGAAGGAAAGAAAAAGCCATGCCTGGATAAATAAATGAAATAGATCCACTTGAGTTTTAATTATAAAAGGCATCACCATGTGTCGTTTTTTGAAATGAAGGCCGTTGAGAGATCTTTGCGATAACAAGCCAATGGCACATTCATTCAGTCTTGCACTCCTATGACAGTTTAAGACCAGGTAGTCTTGAAATACCACTATGTTATATATGAATGTGTGGGCATGTGTGTGCATGTGTGTGCATGTGTGTGTAACTGTTTGTCTGCTGGTCCATGTTTTCTTTATATTCCTTTCTTTCTTGCAAAGGGATGTCACATGTCATGAGATGTGCAATAACACTTAAAGCTCTGGAGACGCATAGATTATAACAGTAGCACAGTAGTTCCTGGATAGGGAACACAAATAGATTGAAATTCACACATCTGTGCTCATGTAAATGAAACGTCACATCAAGGAAGGCGTCAGCAGCACAAGGGATTTTGTTGAGTTGTACTGTACCAGGATACCATGCATAATTCACTAACCTATCGATCGCAGGCATTCAGTTCGGCAAGCTGTTCGGCGCTGCATGCCTCTTGGATATTTTTGCCATGGAGAATGATCCTAAAATAACTGTATTGATTTTTGATTGGGGTAACAGGCAAGTCCAATGAAACTTCCAGGAAAGGAATCTTAATGCATTTTGGTATGGAAAACACAGAGGAGATTGCAAAGTTTCCACTTATGACACACGCAACTTGCAAAGGCATGAAGGACATACAGTAATTTTGTAACCAATCAAAAGACTCAGATTGTGCATATTCAGTTTATTCAGTCAGTGTCCCTGTTACTGTTAAGAAACGATTCAAGCAAAACACAAGGTCATTTCTAACTTGTGTTTGGGTTGATGATGTATATTACTGCATAAGGATGTTAGTAAATTACCTTAAAAAGGCTGTTAGTATTTTAGAAACCCAAACATCCCCTGCACGTTTACATTGTAGAATAGAAATCTTTACAAAATGTGATATTGTCCCAAAATCTGCCAAAAGACAGTGAAAAGTCATAAAAGGCTAAGTTTATGAGTTTAATTATTTTCTTTGCCACTAGATTACCTGTATGTCTGAAAAGTAATGCATATTTCACCCACTATTCTGCTTATATGTAGAATTTAAACTGTTTTAGAAGAGCTTTTTTAGGAGCAGCTTGAAGAGTTAATCAGGAGTGAATGTTTGTTAGATCAAGAGGTTATTTGCTACGTGTTAACAATTAATGAACTTCTTCATATTTATGCACATTTATGCTCTTCTCACAATAGCGGGAAGAGCATGTCATGAAGCAAAAACTCTTACAGTTCAGATTCTAAATCTGAGTGAATGTTAAAGCTAAAAACAGGCTGATTATATGCATTGTCATTTAAACATTTGGGTTCATAAATATTAGGACAGTAACGCAACTTTTGCAATTTTGCCTCTGTACACAACCACAACAGATTTGAAATCAATGAATCAAGTTGTGGATGAAGTTTAGTTTATCAGCTTTAATTCAAGGGGTTTCCCGAAAACTTTTACATCGCCTTTTTATACACAGTCCCTCATTTTCAGTGGCTCAGAAGTAATTGGACAATTGACAATTTATCAGTTTCATGACCAGGCTTGGCCTGTTCTCTCATGATTTCATGACAAATGAAGCAGATAAAAAGTCTAGAGTTGATGCCAGGTATTGACTTTGCATTTGTTATCTGTTCATGGGAACTTTTATTATGCTTTCAAAAAAGGTGTTGTCCACAGCCACCACATTATCTATCAAACATGGTGGAGGGAGTGTTATGGGCATGGTCATGTACGGCTGCCAATTGAACTGGGTTACTGGTATCTATTGAAGATGTGACTGCTGATAGAAGCAGCATGATGAATTCTGAAGTGTATAGGGCTCTACTATCTACTCAGATTCAGCCAAATTCTGCAAAACTGATAGCACAGTGCATCATAGTACAGATGGATAATTACCCAAACAATACTGTGAAAGCAACCCTTGAATGTCAAGGGAGGAAGGGAGTCAGTATTTGGTGATGTCCAAGGGTTCCAGGCTTCAGTTATTGACTGCAAAAGATTTTCATCCAGGTATTAAAAAAAATATAATATATATTTATAATTACATTGGTTTTTCCAATTACTTCTGAACCACTGAAAATGAAGGACTATGTATAAAAATGGCTGTAATTCCTAAATGGTTAATGTAAATTTTTTTGTGAGCCCCCTTGAAATAAAGCTGTAAGTCTACCCTTCAATCACATCTTGATTTGTTTGTTTCAAATCCGTTGTGGTTTTGCATAGAGGCAAAATTGCAGAAGTTGTTTCACTGTCCAAATATTTATGAACTTAACTGTATGCTGTTGAGTGGTATTAAATGTGCAATCACTGCTGAATGCACATGAATATAACCTGCTATAAAATCATTTATATAGTATTATATTGTATTCCTGTCATTAAACTGGAAAAGGAAACTTCTTTCTAGTCTGTGTTTTCATCAAGACATCAGTAACATCTGAACCAGTTAATCTAACCTACATAAAAGATGTGCTAACTTCATGGTAAACCATCTGAAATGAAGTCATTTAACATTCACAGTCTATCCATCGATCCCATTTAAACTGTGTAAAATGTGATTTTCCACATAAATTGGTGAGCCTTTTTAATCTCTTATGGATTGCTTCAGCACTCCCTGCTTTAGTGTGAGGTCATTGAGGAGAGAATCGTCCCGAGCCATGGGAGGAGTGTTTTGTAGGTTACCCCAGAGAGTGGCACCTGGGGCGAGACACGTGTTGACATCAATATGTGGGGGAAGGGGAATGAAAGGAAGTGATTATGTTCAGTGTCTAATTGATCTTGAAGGGCTTGTAATCAAAGGCTGATCCCTATTCATCAACTAACTCCACTCTCTTAGGAGCAATTTGGAAAAGGGTGGATCTTCAACCTTGCAACTAAGAAATTGAATTGGTCAGGATTGTTTCTTTGAGTTTAATCATTTTGGATTAATGTTGCTCTATGGGTGACGCAAACATAAATAAGCGGCTGGATCTGCTTCAGTAATTTAAATGGAAGGACCTTGTGAGCGTCTTATGATCAAAAGCAACAGAGATTGGTTCGATTTTCATAAGCTCAAAAAACATCTCAGCACTCCTCTAGTGGGAAGTAGATGGAATTTAAGAAGTAGTGGCAGTGTAATATGTCAACATTATTTGCAAAATACATTTGAAATACAAGGTACAAAATAAAATCAATATGAAATTAATGTTAAAGAAATATCACTAGACTTCAGGTCCTAGAGAAACCAAAATATGGTATTAGTTAAATGAAACATCCTTCCCAAAAGGGTTGTGTAATAACAATGTACTGAAGTGTATATTGTGATTTAATGAATTTCACACTAGCAAACATTTTGCTGCAATTTCTACTGAGGTAGTTATCTCCTCGGTATTGCTGGTTATGTTAGCTGATTGCTTGCCATGTTTCAAATCATCGACGAGAACTGGATTTAAAAGAATTCTTGCATCATTGTACAACCCTACACCCTCCAAATTACGTTTAAATTCTAGGGAATTGTTATCAAAGTAATGTTGTCACAGTGACAGGTTTAATCGCTGTCTGGATTATACTTTGAAGCGATGATTTAGTGAACTAAGCACTACAGATACAGTATCTACCATGCTGGAGTCCCAGGGAGGGTCAGGGTAGATGGGGAAAACATTTTGTGACACTTGTGTCTCAAGCTTGAAGACAATGCAGTCTTTTCTCTGTATTAAACCAAGATCATCATCTTTCCTACAGCTTAACTGTAACTATAAAAAAGTTACCCTAGTCAATGAGAGCAAATATTGTATTGCAAGATGGAATATATGAATATACTTACAACTTGACAAATACAGTACAATAAATAATACAATAATTACAATAATTTTCCAACAAGATCCAACCGGCAATAAATTCCCTTAAAAAAAAATCTGTTGTTGCAAATTGGTTGTTGCTAAACATAAGGGGAAGTTGTCTTGTACGGTATCTTTATATGTCAGATATATTTTCAGTGGGTTAGTGAAAAAAAAAAAAAAAAAACCTTATTCTGTTTTTATGTAAATGTTTTTCATCTCATTATATATTGTTATTGCAATATAAAATTACATCTTATCCATATCTTACCCATACCTCCACCATTGGCATCAACTGATGCAATTTCAGTTAATGATAGTGGCTGCACAGCTTGAACACCTGTTAGAATTTTAACCCTTCTGCAGTCATCTTTATGCTTTGGATTTTGTAATTGCACACATAATGCAATTATCATCCAAACAGTTTGGGTGCACACTTGCCGCTGTTTGTGCTTTTTATTTTTCATTGATAACGATGTCCTCCAGTTACATTGTGGTATGTATAAAAGTAGGGAATCAAAGCAAAGTCCTCCTCTCTCCATAATATATTATATAAGGAACACTGAACTTTTGAAATTTTATTTTACAAATTTTGTTTCAGTTCAAAATTTAGATTTTTTTTTTTCTTTTCTGCATCCCACTAATAACTATAACTAAACCTTTGGACAATGCATACACAACAAACCTGCAGTAATATATAGATTACTAATACCCCAAATGAATTTGTAAGTGTATTTTGTATGCCCAGTCAGTCAAACCATGTGATTTTACTCCAGGTGCCAGCTGTTCATCAGTAAACTTGTGCAATCGGCATATTTTATTGAAATTTGAGTACAGCGGCTTTTGATGGTAGAGCTTAATAACAAAGGATGCAGTGATTAAAAGGTTTATAGAACCAAGTTAAAAAATAAAATATAAAAATCAACAATTTCCTCATGTAAAATGGTGTGTGGGTGTGTTAAATTTCTTATTTAAACCAGAGGGTATTTTGAAGTGAAAATACTGCATCTGCTTATAATATCATTCTCCCTGTAGGGGTCAGGGGATGGACTCTCCTCTTTTCCCTGACAATGAGCCAAGACAAACACTGAAATGAGAAATGAGGAAATAAAGACAGAAGAAGCTCTCCACAGAAAAAGAAAGAACAGAAGATTGTGATGTTTGAACTTATGACTCATCCTCTTAACACATGTCTAATAAGTTTAACCATGAACAACAAATAAAACTTGGCATTACACTCTGCCTGAGTTGTCAGTCCAAGCTGCTATTTGCAATGCACTTCTGAGTGCAGTCTGCAACATCAGATCACTTACTCTAGCCAATCATTAATACATTTCGACTGAAGGGTGTGTCCATCTGATAAAGGTCTCCACTTAGGATGATCCTTTTCCCGCTACTAGAGCCTCTGCTCTCCTCGCTCCTCCAAGCAGAACTAAGGGAATTGAGATGTCATTTGTAACGGCGGACCCAATCAATTCAAAGGGTCATAGGAGGACATGGGAGTGAAGGAACATGAAATGAAATGAGATGTACCTTCACTAAGTAGTAACAGGGTCTTCAGGAGTCACAACAGGATGCACACACGTGAATGGTTTACACACACTGGTGATTTTGTAACATATAAACAACATAGGGTGAGTCTCCTGCCACTCCGCTAGGCAACGAATAAGGACTCAAGGCTCGGGATGCAGGCTGCAGGCGTACATAATCAGCATGAGAGAGACTCCAGCCTCACTACAAGGGAGATAAATGGACGAGATTACTAATTACCAATTTACCTACAGCTGTGACTTCAGCAGTGTGCTTACACTGATGTCTCCTACCCAGACAGATATAGAAACCACATGCCGCTGCCACAGTATTATCAGTCAATGAGGCAAAACCATTAGAGGCAGGCAGTCTATTTTGTGCCTGTGTGTCAAGGTGGAGGGAAGAGACAGAGACAGACATGTCCAAACATAGAGAGTGGACTTGCAGTCATAGTGGACTTATGGGCTAAAATGAGTGGGAGTCAAAATAGGGTGGCGCTCAAGTGCTGACTAATGTGTAGACCATGTTCTTGGGATAAATGATGAGAATCGATACCTAGACAAATTCTCTAATCTAACTTCTTACATAGTTTTACCATCTGTGATAAGTTAAACAAATTGAATTTACAACAAAACAGCACCACAAATCAAAATGTCAAATCTTTGGACTGCTTTTTGCATGAATATACTGAACCTGAATGGGAAAGAAGAAATGGGATAATACTTTTAAGCCTTTCAAGGAACACTCAAGTAGTGCATATGCCTGTGGGGGGAAGAAGTATACTCTAGTACCCTCAAACTGTGTCCTTGAACTATATCTTTAATTGCTTTCTGCTATTCTATCACAGAATATTATCTAAACGTTATCACTTTTTGTCATTTGGGCTCATGCCAGATAATGCTCTTGTAATGCCTTAGAATATGAGCACATACAGCCGACACCACTGAAGATGCAATATACTGGATGTACACACACGTGCACACCGTGCTGGGAAGCAGGTGGTTAAAAAAAGAAGGGAAATCTTCCTTTAACCAGAGGGCTCGAGTTTAAGCCTAAGTGATGACAAGCATTCATCCTGCTGAAGTGTCCTTGAGCAAAACACTAAGTCTCCGCCAGCCTCAGAAGTGCACTCCTCTGGCTGACCCAGCAGTCCAACTTGCTTGCCAACAAGGGGTAAGCAAAAAGAGAATTTCCATAACGGAATCAATAGAGTATCACATAATTATTACACACATAGACCTTTGCCCTTCTTCTGGTTACCACGGGGAGAAGCGAAAGATCTAGTCAGACAGCATTTTCTGTTCAAACCATGGCTCTGCAGCAAAGGGAGTCCCTCAGTGCTTTATGTAGTGTGCATCTAGGAACACTACACTCAAGCTAATATATTGTATTTGGGAGAAAGACTGATATTTTGGCAAAAATGAAAAAAGAAACTATAAAAGGGCACAAAGACAAACACAACAAATGATGGAAGAGAAGGATAATTGTTCACATATTGCAAAGGCATACTCCAGACCTTGACCACATTTCCTGACTGGATATTCAGCTGGTAATATAGTGATTGCCCTCTTTTGGCACAGGGGTCAGAATCGGAAAAGTTATTACTCTCCATGCTCTTATGGCACAGGGTGGACCAGGAAGAAAAGTCTGAAAGTCTGAAAAAGCAGCACTGTGGCTCCTCAGTTGGATTATTGTTTTGGCCTACTTTAAATTGCACTGAATCATGGACAAGTGGATTTGATTATATATTATATTAATCTGTAACATGTTTTCTATTGTAGCTACTCAACGGTGAATGATGAGCATTGTGCACAAAATACTTGTAACACAGATTTAAGGATTACTACAACCCATGTAGCAGTAACTTTGCTCTCCACCACATCCTGAGAACAGTTTATGACCCTCTAGCTGCCACATGTCACTATGTTCAACTGCTTCAACAGCTAGTTACTAACTTTGCCTTTCTGCCATATCCTGATAAGAAAGGATATACAGTCGGTTTATCAGTGTTATGTTATTTCATGAAAATATCTGTCTGCCATGGCTCAAAATGTTGGAGATGAGAGCAGTGACAGTGAACCCAAACAGAAAAGTTGTGAACAGGAGAAGAACAAAAAATGAGCTTGAATGGGTTTAAATAGCTCCGTAGAGCTGAGTGAAACTACAGAGGCAGGTGGTATTTCACTGTGGGTTTGTCATTGTGAGAAACACCTTTTATAGTACACATCTTCATTTGATCCACTGTTATTAAAAAACTGTTGATTAGAGCAGCTGTAAATTACAAGCCAACCAATTCTGTAGTAATTCAGAACACCAGGCCAGTTTTCAGTTTTTATTTCTCCATTTCCAAAACATATAAAACCAATCTTTTCAGGACAGAATACAATTCTAATTATTATAATTGGTGAATACTACACCAATCTGTCCAAATTCCCTGCAGTACATGTATCTTGTTCTCGAAGACACAGACCAGTGGCAACTGCCCCCGTACAAGGAGCTACTGATGCTAGACAGACTGTTACTTTGGCGGATGAAACGAATTTCTAATGGGTCATTCTGCTATATCACTTGATGCCATGATGAAAACACCAAGGAAATGACAGGGGATGAAGACAAGAGAAAGAGTGACGCTTATTGTTATATTCTAACAGCCTTGTTCCCCAAGGCTACAATTCATAGTTCCTCAAGAGAGGACAATCAGTCAACGGAAACTGATGGGGACAGTACATGCAGGTCTGTACATTTTCCTACTAGTCTTTCAACAGTAAAGAATACATCCCTATAGGGTTGTCTTCATTTTGTTTTTTGGGGTTATCTCTGTCAGTCAGAGCCTCACTGTAGTTAAGACTATGATAAAACTCTCACTGTTAGGAAAAAATGTAGGACTTGAACGTTTGTTCCATTTGTACTAGCCCCTGACATCTCTCTTCTCCTTTCCTTTTCTTCCTTCCTTCCTTCGTTCCTTCCTTCATTATAAATGCAGGCTCTTTTCTTAAGACAAACCAAAATATGTCTAATTATGATCCTGTCTCACAGGAATAACTGGCTGCCAGGGGCTGGAAGAGTTCAGTGAACCTGCAAAGTGTACAGCTGTTATCCTTGATTGGTGGCCAAAAAAACAAAACTGGAGCTTCGGTAAAAGGTGGAGGCAAATGCAATCTGCTCAAAATAAAGTGGCTCCTTTTTTTTCTTCCTTTAAATTACTTAATCTAATGACAAACAGAGGGAATAACCAAGAACATATTTTTCATTAGGTGTGCAGTGAGAGCTTTTAGGTTAATGAGGTTAATGCAAAGAAAAAAAGACATACCAGGTGAGCTTAAAGGCTTGTGTAACATGCACACATTTGCACTCTCCAGAAATGATAGATGTCACAAATATTTTAAA
The DNA here is from genome assembly GCA_016859345.1 of Istiophorus platypterus. Taxonomy (NCBI): domain Eukaryota; kingdom Metazoa; phylum Chordata; class Actinopteri; order Istiophoriformes; family Istiophoridae; genus Istiophorus; species Istiophorus platypterus. The sequence continues at coordinate 10,881,541 of CM029118.1, read as the reverse complement.
AGTACTGCAGTAAGGACAGATGCAGGGCAGCAAAACGCTGTTGTTGTTTTTTCAGTTTCAGGTCTGAGTTTGGTCAGAATGTTTTACTGGTTGTTTCACTATAAAAAAATAATCTCTGTCAACAACACCTTTTAAGAAAGATGGAGACAGTACGTGTCTGCAAAATAACTTTTGTTTGTAGTCAAACTATTGAAGAAAATCTGTGCAAAATTCATAGCAATTTTTAGCCAGCAGCCACATCACCAGCAGCCACATCACCAGCAGCAAGCTGTTGTATCATCTCCACAGCTGGTCTGACTGCAGCATCTGCACTCTCACAGAATACTGTATTTGGTTGCAGAAATCAACAAAGTATTGTGGCAACTCTCATGCCAAGCATACCAGCAAAACATCTTTCCCTGTTGAATCTCTGCCATGGTCGGCCTGATTCTGGCATCTGTACTCCTGGACAAATTTTGGAAAAAAAGGCTTCTGGGATTCCAGGCACAGTGTTAGGTTGGGATAAAGCAGCACTGTCAATATTTTGGTTGAAGTAATACACTGTATTTATTTTGACCGGTGCCATAATTTAAACAGGAACTGAGACAATTCTTCCTGCTATCTGGGTTCCATTTCCATTTTACATGTAAAACTTGAAACAGTTGCTTCACACTCATAGTCTCCCCTTGTAAGTGTTTCCACAGAGTCAGAGGTATGTGTTGCAGCTCAGAGGTGGACTTGTCACATCAGGTTGTGGATTTAATCACCAGGGTTTACAACGCAGATGCAACAGAGCAACAACAATTGCAGCAGTTAAGTTTTTTTTTTCCTTACTGTATTTTGTCAAGAATTATAAGAGGTCTACCCTTTTCAAACAGGAAACTGACCTCCTGGCACAATAAAACGGTCAATTAATGCATTCTGTGATAGGCAAAGAGTATAGAAATCAGATAAAATAAATTGCTGTGCAATTCTAAGTACCACAATGTACATAAAAAAGAGCCTGATATATGCTATTCCCAGTGGAACTAATACATAATCAGGTCAAAATAGGATATTTTCAAATCACTAGGCTGTATGTGGATTTTGAAATTAGACCAAAATGAGAAAATGGTTAAAGGTTGTTATTACAAAAAACTTGTCCAGTTTCCAACCCCAGTTGCCAAACCAGAGCTGCACACAATGGACAGAGAAAACTAAATAAAATAAAATTTTCATTTTGACTTTGTTTTTGTATTATTAGAGAATAACCTCTGTCTGCTTCAGGGCAAACATGCCTCAAACCTGAATCCAAAACACACAACGAAGGATATTCGCCTTTAGTCAAAAAGATGTTTGCCCCCTATAACAATGGCTATGCTATTGTATGTCACTGTATGTTAGTACCTTAGCCATAAACATCTGAGGAGTTCGTGTTGCATTATTCTCTTGGCTTTAACTACAACCAAAGTAACACTGATCCAACTGTTGACAAAAAAATAGGATAACTCATTGTCCTATTGATGCCAACTTTATAAAAAAAAAAAAAGAAATATATAAAAAATGATACCATATCACAAAAGGGAAAAGAAAAACATTATAAAGGCAACATTATTTCCACAAGATGACATGTTAATAATTCAATAAGGAGACACTTATCTTCAATTTATTAGATGAGAAAATTGATATGAAAACTCCCTATATTTCCTTTTTCTAAGCTGCACACCTGACAGCTCTGACCTCTTCTTGAAGCTCACATTGCTCATGTTGCAATCTAACCTTTATGAGATGCCACTTTTCTCTGTATCATCACCATGACTGATGCTGACTGCCCGCCCCCGCTCACTGTCATTCATTTCATGCAACATTCAGGTCAAAACACCTCCTAGATGCTGCTGGATAAAACACTTTACCTTCCATGTGTTTGTACAAACTGGGTAGTTCTGCACTCCTATGTCACCTTGGCGACCTGCTGTCGGGAGTGTTCTAGGTATGCCTGAATGGGAGGAGACTAAAGGGATTACATCTCCCAGCCGGCATGAAAGCACCTGGGGATCCCCTAAGTGTCAGAGAAGTTGCAGGGGGAAAGGATGAATTGACTGTAAAATTTACTTTGCTGCGATCAGGAACCTGACCTGAATACGTTGCTGCTACATAATGTTAAAGGCACAATCTCTATTCCGGTGTAACTCGCTTTTTAATTGCACTCATTTGATCCGTCGACTAGAATAAGAAAACAAGTTGTTAACGTGTTGTTAGGTTTGTTTACATTAGTAATGTTTGTAAGCAGGCAAAATGACAAAATGCTTGATTTCCATTAATTAATCAAACCCTTTTTTTAACCTTTTAACCTTGTCTTTTTCATGAAGACCAGCTGTTTTATCTTTGCCTCTATGACAGGGCGTCAAGATGATTTTTATAATTAGTTTTATATCATGATTTCACATTTCTACATCTCTTGTCTGTACTAAACTATACAAAATAATTAAAAAGAATCATTCTGTGTACATTATACTATTTCTAACATATTGTATTGTTAAAATATGTTTATGGTATTGACTGGTAGCCCCAACATATTTTTGCTTTTTCACAGTGCATTTAAATGGATGTTTTTTAATTGTGCAGAGAATTATAAATTGAATGCATCAGAGATAACTGATTAAAATGAATTTGAACAGCTACTTTCAGACGCCAAGTGGTTTCAGTTATTCTAACCCAAATGCAGGATGACCTAAACCAACTTCACAAAAAGGGTAGAAAAGATAAATGAGACAGACTGTTCAAATGGGACAACTAAATTTTGGCCAAATCACATAATTGAAAAATACCAAAAATTACAAATATCTATCTCTGTTCTTTGCAGTATACAATGAAACAGTCATTTGAGTGATATTGCCACACTTTTCTCTGAGGCTCATGGGATTGTGTTAAAATATGCATCCCATCAAGCAACCTGCTTAAAAATAGATACATTATACAGCAGATGAAGCTGTTCATCAGTTATTCACAGGGGAATTTGAATCATTTTCAAAGCATTCAGTTAGTGATAATTTATGGGCTCATGTGACATGAAGTATATAATAAGAATCAACCCAAAGTTGTTAATGGTTAATGTGAGTTTATTATGTCATGTAACACTAGGCTATGATACTAGCCTATATGTATGGTCTTTCAAAAAAATCTAAAAAATAATTATTCTATTTATGACTAATGCTCAAATGCTTATAAAAGGGTAACAAAAATCTGTATTACCATTCTCTGTAATGCAGATTAGTGATATTTATCACCACATGCCCACTATATGGAAAAGACTAAAGAGATACAGATACCAATTGAACTTGGCCATAGAAGTGTTTTTTAAACACCTTGTCCTTGAACTACTGAGGTTCCTCTTTTCCTCTTTTTACTCCACTTTTCCCTATGTAGACCAGGAGACCCATCATCAAAGCCCATCTTGACAACTAACTTGACATTTCCCTTCATATAATTAGAGTTCTAGCCAGTTTTTGACCCATGTAAGTGTTTTTGTATTGCAGGGTAGAGTTAGTTATCCCTAGTATTATTGTACATTACGGTTAATAAAATGAATTAAAAATGTAATTCATTCTCAAACTACCATGTTTGTATACTTACTACACATTTTTCAGTGCATAACGTTTGCTGCCCATCAACTATCAATGTCACTTTTTTTCTGGCAATACAACAAAGTGTTAAATTTTAGAAAAGTACTGTAAAAAAACATATCTAATTTGAGTTATTTATTTGGTAAAGACATCTAGACTAAATGTTTTTCTGCTTTCATCAGTCGTAACCCTGCCCATGGTTCTGCCTCCAAGCTGTAATTAGAAGGTTGCTGGTTTTTTCATTTTGGTATGGACAGTGCATCTCCATATTCAAAAAAGCAAAAACAACAAGCTAAATAATTGACAATTTAATATAATGTCAGGAGGAAAAAAAAACTCCAGTGTTGGGTGATTTTGAATTTTTCAAGTAAACTGAAAAATTAAATGTTCCTTATTGGGTTGAGAAAATTCTCTTACTTCTTAAAATAAATAAACCATTCAGATCATCTGAAATATGTTTTGTCAGATAGCTGAAATCAAGTCTGTTTTTCTTCATTTAACATTTAAGAGATTAATGGTTTTCTCAGGACAGCAATGGTGTGTTTGTCATTTAACTATGACACATTATATTCACACATAAAGGAAACATATATAAAATGTGCATAGTATTTCTTTGTTTGATTCGTTTTAATTAAATTTTAATTTGATCCACTAAAAACATCCAATTAAATTCTTTGGGATAACTTATAATTACAAATTGTTAGGCCTTAGAAACAATCAAAATGCAAAGTAAAAATAGAAAATGTGCCAATAAATTAAGCTAGTCTCTCATTTTAGTGAAAGTGGGTGAGTCCTGAAAACGTTTCATTTTAATTTGTGATACAAACAGAGAAAGATCTACCAACACAAGTTCTTTAGCTGGAGAAGGCAGAAAAACTACTTCAAATTTAATAGTGATTAATTATCACATAAAACTGTGACCTGAGTTGGCAAAATGTCCAATGAATTGTTCAAATAACTAATTGAATGAAGTTATTTAGAAACATGGTTAACTTATTCACGTATACATCCCAGCATGCATTTTATTAAGGCTCAAATTAAGGCCCAGAAATGCTGTTTTTTCAAACATAAAAAGTTAAAAAGTTATATGATGATGACAGGTCCGTATCTTTTATACATGTGACGGATGATATTCTCTCTGATCAAAACTAAAACAGTGCAAACCGTGATAAAGACACGTCTGTAAACTAAGACACTTCCTTCAACATTTGTATGTAAATCACTAAACTCACAGTGACTGTATTGAGGAACAATGCTCCTGGGCTTATTGTGGCTGCTGGCAGTGCAGCAAAAGCTGTTGTGAGGGATACATTTTGACTCAATGAATTATGAATAATAAATAAATAAATAAAATTACTCCAAACTTATTAGCAAACCAAGGATTTCAAGGTAGAGCATACAGATATGAATTGTTTAAGTTTTAGTAGATTGACATAAATAAAATTCTGAGTTGTGTTAAACTCTGAATCTCGCCTAAAGAAGCTAAATAAATTAAATCACCGAATTTAAAATTTTGAGATAACTCAATTTTTGAGATTAGGAGTTTTTTTTTTCAACATTTTCTTTTTTTTACAGTGGCTCCTGATGAACACATCATGTTTCCCAGAACTGTGCAAAAGAACATTTTGTCCCTAGTGTGACTAAGGGAAAACAAACCATGTACAAGTATGCTCAGTATTTCTGTGAGGAAGAAAAGATAAATGTATGACTCAGAGAGCTAAATATCCCTGCAAATATCTGCTGTGGGGTTATCACAGTGCTTTAGAAATCAAATTCTTTTTGTAGAAGCTCTGGTCCTCTATAAGCATCGGAGCATGCAATATTTGTTGTTATGTGTAAAAAAAAACAAAGGGGGGGGGGGCTCAATTAAAAAAAAAAAAAAAATGAAAACAAAAAGATGCAGACATCATTTCACATTGTCCAAACATAGCTCCATATTTCACAGGGTACCTTTCAACAGAGTGTTTTATGAGCACACAGAATCTGGGCTTTAATGTTTTTCTTTTTTCTTTTTTTTTTTTCCGGGCTTGGGTACGAGAGATTCTTTGCTGACCCTGACAGAGAAAGAACAGCCTTTAATAACATACGACTAACTCTGCAGGGAGCTTCTGTTTGATTTCCTTGCTTGAGGCAAAGCTGTCTGAATATTACCCAAACTCCCCTTGTGCCGTAGCAGGAAGCTCCATTTCGCTGTCTTTGCTCTTCATATTTTTTTATTGGCAGCAGGAGGACTGGGGTTTTGACCAAGTATCGGTATGCACCTTTGTGCTTGAATCGAAAGAGGCCGGGCTGAGAAAGGTGACTCATCACTGATAAGGGTTATGGTATGTGCATGTGCACCTGCATGTGTGTGCAAGCGGTAGGATGTCTTACTCACCAACCAAGCTGGCTTAGTGGTCAGAACAAAAGCATTTCTTGGCTGCCCTTTGACCTCAGAGGTCAAGGATCGTTGTGAAAACTCTGTCCTCTGACAGAACAGTAGAGACATCGTGGAGACCCAGGCATCACAGGTTGGCTAGCTCAGCTTTCATGGAAACACTGCTGATTTGTAGCAAATTCCCCATCCTCAGTCGCCTCATCAATCTAGGCTTCACCCCCGCGCATAGAAACACAAGCACTCAGAGCGCTCTCATGCGATACACATGGCATTATTGCACTCGTATTTTATTTACACCCACTAACAGTTTTACGTCCCAGACCTTGGAGATGATGTCGATGTAGCTATAATTCTAACATGATTTTGAAGGAGAAATCAAACATGGTGTTTTGCAGGGGAAACATGAGATATATACGTGAATTTAGGCATGTTCATGTGTGTAACAGAGTGGTTAAATTACCTCTTTGTGCCAATCAAAAGCACTGTGATGCACAGAAATGCTGCATTGCATGAGCATGCACCTTTGTGAACGTGTGTGTGTGTGTGTGTGTGTGTGTGTGTGTGTGTGTGTGTGTGTGTGTGGTAGATTCCACAGTGGCACAGTAGTGCGTTGGGTGTATGTCTTTTCCAGTGGACTTGTGATGACCTAGTATTTTTCAGACAAAATAATTACCAGGAATTACATCTTAACACATAAATGTTAAAAATCCTCCTGTAAGATGAGGTGTTAGCAAGATTTCAAGCAGAGGACAATAGTTGTGTGAACCGTGGGCATTTAATCACCCTCCTGTCTTCATCTCGACTAAGTACTAGTCTAATTAATACGAGAGGATGAAGATGATCTCGCAGGATGTAGTTTAGAGACTGCACACTTTCCCCAGGAATGTCAACTGGCTGCAGAGGTTCCCCGAAGACCGCTGGGTTTGCCTGATGTAGTTGTTTAATAATCTAAGCCATTATACAACAAAAGAACGTGGAGGAGATAAAGCACCTGTGTTGTTATCAATACAAGACAGGAAATCACTTAGCTAAGGGACTACAAATGAAGCTAAGGTACTGAGTGCTACCTTCGTTGTTGCATTGCAGTGATACCCAGGCATTTTCCATGCTGAGGCAGTGAAAAGGCTGCCTCCCTCTCTTTTCACTAAGGTCTGGTCCCCAGCGTTACCATTTTTTTTTTCAGTGTGTTCAGACATTCATTTCAATCCAGTCTTTAAGTAAGTGTTAAATCATTAATTTCACTCCAGTTAAATTAATAACAGAATACAAGCTAGTTTCAATTATATGGTTGTATTTCTCTTTAAGATATTAGTGAAGTGTTAAAAGGGTCATGATTGCTTTGCCGATTATGGATGATAGTTTTTTTTTTTTTTAGCTGCTCCGTTGGTGGTGTTGTCGCAGATCGGTGTAATCTAAAACAGGTGTGCACGATCACACCCTGTGATTGGGCTCTCCCAAGTGGCTGAAGGGTAAAACTGTTCTGCAACTGTTCTATTAGGTTTAATGTGCTCATTGGTGTGCTAGGCTGCGTTCATCAGTAACTTAAGACGTCGACAGTAATTGAGTGGCTTAAATTGTTGTTGTGTTTACTGAGTATTTTTGGAATGCTTGCACCTGTTTACTTCACACCAATGCCTACTCCAGCAGATGGTAGGTCCCAGGTCAGGTGAGGCTGTGACGATAAACTGGCAGAAACTGGTGGGTAGTGAGGAGAAGGTGGCAGTTTGCAGTGAGACTATAGTTTTTTTGATGTGGTTTTTCTTTATTTAAGTCTGAAGTTATTTTTTGTTTAACTGGGTTTTTTTGTCATCTTTGTCTATAAAGGCAGATTTTTTGCACGGGCTGCCACACTTGTCCAATTTGCTAAAACAAAAATAAAAAAAAATCTACCATCCTTTCTATGTAGTAATAGGATGAGGGGACATGTGAGTTGCACTAGGACAAAACTGTGGTAATAGTCACTGGAATGTGATTTAACCTCTCACCGAGAGGAAGACGGGTTCTAAACAAACTATCATCTACACAATCCAAATCTTGATATATTGACATATTTGCCATTGAAACCATTGTTCCCATTTTACAAATCCAGCAGACATTAAGGTACATTAACAACTGAGAGCAGTTGTTTCTCGCCACTTTATAAGTTCCTTTGAAATATTGTCACCTTTTCATCTGAGAAAATTTATTTTGGCCTTTTAGCCTGCTAGTTACCTGACTTTATTACAGTTCTCTGCCATACTGGACAGTTACAGTACATTTGCTTTGTCTTGAGCTGTTCCCTGAATATGGCTCCAGAGATTTTGGTGAGAGTGGTGAGAATCAAACAGTACAAATATAATTGGAACCATGACAATACACTTAAATACACTAAGAGCTGCAAAGATGAGTGACAGAGTTACTGTGGTTTTGCGTGTTCTGCAGTACTGGTGACTTTTTCAGGTTGTGAATCTGGTCAACTGAAAGTTACAACCTCACTAAATAAATTTGCCAAACAAACGTCAAACATGAAGCTCTGTTATATCCTTCTCACGTGCTTGCTTTTTTCAGCATTTTAAAATCACAGTACTTTTCATTAATAATTTGTATCGTGAGATTTGTTTCTCTAAATTATGGTGGGTGAGTGTTTGCAAAGGAAAAAACTGACCCATGTTCCCTCTGCTCATGATGAACTCAGTCACTTCTACCACAAAAAAAAAAAAACATGAACCACGAGGCCTCAGAGCATATTGTCACCCAAGTGGCCTAACTGCTCAGTCCTAGATACAGCTGAAACATGCCGCTCTCTCCAGTAAACTTGTTGCCCTTTGTTACATTTTTTTTTTCTGACCTCAGTTGAAGTATAATGGGCTTGACAACCCATAGTCCCTTCATTTTCCTTTTTACCCTCCTTTTCTGAACTACTTCTGATCAGATTGCCTCTCGATTGTCTGTCTGTCTGTCTGAGGCAGCCTGATCTAATGAGAGCCCAGCATCAAGCTGTGCACATACAAGGATTCACAAGCCAATTAATATATAAAAATGTCAGCCTAGAGACGGCCATCAGTCTCAAGCCCGCACAGCAAGATGGTTCCAGTTAGCTTTATGGAACTGATGTCAAATGCCAGTCTGAAAAAGGCTCGAACTGAAAATTAAAAATGTATGTGCCAGTAGAGGAGTGTTTAAAAAAATTACACTTTTCCAAAAGCACTAAGCCTGATGGGTAATAAATACATGCAACATATTAAAAATTAATCCCTTTTGTTCCCTTCCATCAGATTGTTCACCTTGACTTGATCTGTTAGGAAACATTGAACAAAATGGGACATATTTTTTTCATCATTTCTATGCAACAAGTTCCAAGGCCTTTTTAGCCTTCGCCTTTCAACACAATTATAAGAGGAATATTGCAAGCATAATTCTCACGAAGTGATTCTGCTCGGAGTAGAAAGTCTCTCTCCCTATTCTCACACACCCACTGAGAGACAGGACTGTCGATAAAGTCTGTTTCACCTCTGATACTTAAATGTATAAATAGCTTCTTTTGTCAAATGAGAACTACACATGACACAAAAGCTGGAGTCATGTCAACTTTTATAATGCATCTTCAGAAGATAGAACTCATAAATAATTGTGTTATCGTGCTAATTAAAGATACCAGACTTTCTTTTCTTTGTTTTTTTTTTTTTACTTTTGACCATTTTTCATGACTCTGATAAGCATACTATTCTAAGAAACAAAATAACTAAGAAAGGTGGTGATGGCGGATGTGCTTTCTTATAGTGACTGAAAAGGTTGCGTCACCATCACACTTACAGCAGCTGTTACCAGAACAGTACAATGAAGTATTTGATTCATACAATATAGGTCTGGTTAAAGACTAAAATCTTCATCTTCCTGTAGTTTCCCCCCTCCTATGCATCACTTGCTGTAAGTTTTGCTTTCTATTTAAGCACTGGATCTACTTTTTTTTTTTTTTAATTTCACTGAAAGTGATTGAGTGCGTCATTGAAATGAGAATAATTGACATACTTGTGAAGAGCAGGCATAAGCCTTTAATTCAATAACATAGAAGATTATAGAGGGCTTAGATTCCACCTTGGCTTGGAAATGCTCCCGGGGGGGGGTGGATCCACTTGACCCGGAAACATGTTGGTGGTAGAAAACAGCCACAATAATGCCACGATAACCCCCATGAGTAGTCAAAAGGCAAGACTCAGAATGAAACTCTAAGGACAGTATTCATATCTCCACAGGAGGGCTGATCGTTCTTTATTACCTAATGAAATGTGAAATCTTCTCTGTGTAATGTAGTAGAGATGAAAACGTAGCTAAAAAAGGCCAGAGAAGGATGATAAGAACATATTTGGCCATATTCATGGGAAAGTGTCTAAGCCTCTGAGTGGGCATTTCTCATGGCAGCAGTTGACTGTCATTTGAGAGGTGATGGTATTAGACCCTCTTTGTCAGCTTTCATTGTGCAATATGAACAAAGATACAGAGGTTGTGTGTGGGTGTTTTTTTTTCCTTCCTTAATTTCCATTTTCTAGATAGAGTTTTTTTTATCAGCAATTAGTGGTTTATGTTGGTGGATTTGGTGCTTAAGGGCAGAGGAAACAAGCTGTGTAAAAAAGCTTTCACCCAACATATTACCACCATCTAAGACATGGCAAACTTTACAGCAAACTGTATTTACCCATCCAGCTGTTACAGCGAAACATAAGCATCCATGTATAGTTGTGAGAAAATGTGTAGTCCAATTTTCACTCTCTTTTAACTCTGTTTTTGGTCTCTGCTTTCTCCTAAGGGAAATATTTGGTTCTGTAGCTGCTCCCTGCTGCAGGAATAAATGACTAAGAGCCGTGATAGTGAGCCACAATAGTAAAGTTGCAGGCCGTGAAGCCAAAACAATAAGACGGATGTTGCTATAACTCCATATAGGTGAAGAACTGTAGAGTGGGTTCAACATTTAAGCGACTGCTTTCGATTATAAGTATTAGTCTCAAAAGAAGAAAAGAAAACAAGAAAAAATGTGACTGTTAATATGAAAATATTGATTTTAATCAGCAGCTTTAATCTCAGTCTTACTTTGAACTCTCCCTACTTGTTAACTCTGTTGTACAGAGATCATTTTCATTCCGTCTAGGTATATAACTGTGTGATATAATCAAAAGGAACTTCACTTAATAAACCTAATGATTAGTAAAAACAGAAGTGCCTGAAAGTGCATGTATGTCCCTCACTGCTGATTTTACACCATTGTGCTCAAAGTTTCTAGCAAATTTAAGTTTTCAATCATACATTTCACACTATAATAGCCACCTCCTTTTTTTAAATAATTAAATTCCAGTATAAGGTGTCATATCATCATCATCTGAGTAGTATAATAATATGAGAACAAGACTAATGTGCCAATAGTACCAATAAATCTACCAATATTTCTTAAAATAAAGAATAATATTTGTCTCCATGCAAGTGATAGGACTCTCCTAAAAATCATGTATGTAACTATTCTGGCCCAAATATAAAACATACCGGCCCAGACACAGAGGGAGGAAGAAATTAGAAGCCCATCTCCATGTTATGGCCGACTTCACAATTTTCACATGCTTCAAACCTGGCACACCATTTCACCTCAATCCATGCTAACATGGCCCGAAGAGTTTAAAAAAGGCTGAACTTTGCTAGCTAAAAGCAATCACTGAATCTGTTTTTTCGAAAATCTATGAAACACTCAGAGAGTCAAATTGGCATGTTAGGCGGCATGGAACATCACTCGTGCTGAAAAGCCATACAGGAAAGGCGAATTTGTGAGGACGTGCCTCGGTCTTTGTTTCTCTCCTCACTCCTGAAAATGACAATTTGAAGCGTTCTGTGTCAGACCTGCAGCTGTCATGTTACGCCGCTGAAAAGAGAATATCAGATAGTAACAGCTCAGCTGAAACAATGTCGTATACGGTCCTTGAGAAATGCTACTGTTTTCATTCAGACTCTCAAGATAAGCCACGGTTGGCAATATTTGCAGGGTCTGTGTCAGAAGACCTGCACAATTAAGGAAGAGATGCTTGACACTGTGCTGTTAAAAGATCTATGGCATCAACCTAAAGATGACACTCATGACTGTTGTTGAAGACACAATTTTTAAAACTAACAAAATTAGCCACAGTCAATGCAGCGGCTATGTTAGAATTTACAAATGTCCTTTTAGGGCTGTGTATGCCTAATGACTGTTTTCCTGGATTTTTAGACATTTGACTGCATCATCCATCAGAAACACCTAATTTCTAAGAAGCTGAACTTGGACCACATTTTGAAACCTGCGCTTTTATACGCAATTGTGCTCCCAATAACAGACAGTTCAAACCTCATATGTGAATTTGAAGACCCTCCCGGTGATTTGCTCCTTGACTGCACTGTTAGATGGCTCTCGAGGTAGCATGCTTTTTTTTGTGTGTGTGTGTCTGTGAAGAAAAACTTAGGGACTCTTTCCTCAGCTGCGTGAACTCCCAGTGAATTTCAGATTTGAGGTTTCTGCTCAACATTCTGCATCATCTGAGCAAACTGAATCTAGGTCTGCAAGGGAAGTTAAAAAATGCTACCTGACCGTGTGCAAAGTGTTTTTGCATTTGTCAACAAGCTTAAGCTCTTCCAGACCCATCTTGAAAAGGGAGAACTCACACAGTTTCCTTCCACGTTGAAGAAGATTCCAAGTAGTAAAGCAGCTGAGGTCTCAAAAAGAGCAGCATTGCATGCTATGCAACACTGGTTGGAAATCTCCAGACCACTGAGGACAGATTCTGCAGCACTAAAACAAAACGGCAAAAGATTACATTCTTCATCAACCCTTCCACTGCAGAAGCCCCTTTAGTGGCAGACAAGGCAGCGTCCCAGCTGGAGATGATTGAACATTCAGAGGATGACAGACTTCAATATGTTTTCAGAGAGGCAAACAGAGTTTTGGAAAATTGTGCCCACAGACAGATACCTCAATGTCAAACAGGCTGCTCTCAAGTTAATGTCAATGTTTGGATGAACATAAGTCTGTGAAAGTTTTTTTTCTTTTTTCTTTTCTACACTGAAACAAGTGAAGTCAAAATATCACTCTTTTCTTATTAGCTGACATCTGAAGAGATGCTTTGAGCGTCCACAACTGAGTATAAGCGAGACTTGAAAAGGACTGTGGATAACAAGGAGTGCCAGGTGTCCCTGTAAGTCCCTGTGGATGTTGTAGTTTGGGCACAGTGTGTCTTTTATGCTGGACTAGGTGACAAATCAATACGATATTATGGCTAAAAATACATTGCATTTGTAATGTCTGTTTATAACTATACAGTCCTTATTTCTGGCCAGTATTGGTATTTATATCCAAACCAAGTTAATTGAATGTGTTGACATCTATTCAGGGTTTATGAAGCAAGTGGAATACATGAGATTAACAGAATAATGTTTAAACACAAAACCATTGCTTAAGAAATATGATGGAAACATGCATATGCATGTTTTTAGCTTCTTGCATCCAGATATTTCTAGTCCTCACGTTTCAAGATTTATGTTTGAGTCCAAGGATTGATGTCTGCTGTGTCTCGCTGTAACTGACGATCTCACCTGGCATCACTATTACAAGGGCCATATAACTGCAGCGACATCAGTCTTTATTATGAAACCGAACCATCTGAGGGAGTTTGATAAATGTTTTCAGTGCATAAAATGCCCATGTAAAGCAAGAGAGCTTTTCTATATTATGTGAATCATCTTCAGTAGTGTGTGCCTGTTTTTAAATGCTGTTCCGCAGTGAATAATTTTCCTGTCCAAATGACTGACTGAGTGAAATGACGGAGGTACATGGGCAGAATCAAACAAGATACCTTTCCAAATAGCAATAGTCACATCTTGAGAGGTCTGAACACACAACCGATGTCTTAAAAAAAAAAGCCCAACCTTTCAGGGGGCAGTTATATCCACAGCTCTCTGACACCATTCCTCTGCCATACAAAGTAAAGATGTGAGAAAAGGGTGCAGCTGACCTCGGTGTTCTTTATGTCTGATGACTGACAGTGCATAAACAGCATTTAATCGGTTTTCAGTCAGCAACAGAGCTATTTCACTTTGGCCTGTTCCACTGCTAGTTGTCTAAATTGTGCAGGCTTTTTTTTTTTTTTTTCTGTTCCCCTACAAATGCACGAGAAGAATAGGAGCTTTAAAGTCACTTACAGAACATGTAGAAATTTACCAGTGTACAACCAGAGCATAAATGCGGTATGTGCCATTGATTTTATAATTTTTTTTAAAGCCATTTAATGCTAAAAATTCTTGTGATTCTTCTAACTGTTTTTCATTCCTTGTCAAAAACGGTGAGATTTTTCATATCCTATTTCACAAAGTCACACAAAGACTCTGTGACAATAAGATGTGTGTGTGTGCGTGTGTGTGACAGAGGCTTTTGTCCATGAGTTTGTCGAATAAAGGGGCTGAGCAAACACAGATAAAGTTACTTGTAAAGCATTCTCAAAAGCACGCGCTGCCTGTCAGCAACACTGCAACGTGGTGAAACGACATGACAGAAAAGAGGTGGGCAGGTGGAATTTATAAACCGTAAAGTGGCATGTCCAGACCTATTTTTTTTTTATGAACTTTAGCTGTCATAGAATTTTCTGTATTAAGCTAAATAATTCATACTCCTTCTTCTGGATGATTTGTAAGATTCCAGGGAAATTAGGTAAACAGGAAAATGTAAGGTGCTAAAACCATAGATGTATTAAAAGAATTGAATACACTGTCTCTCGATGGTTGAAAGAGTTTTTCATCCAACTACAGTCAGGAGCCACACAAGGCTCCACCAGGCTAACTACCCAAACACATAAATGACACTAAATAATGCTTGTAGCTTTAATATGGTACCTTATTGCTCAATTTATAAAGTTCGAATGCATTTAACTGCATGTTCTTTTGTAAGGAGTGTAATTGTAAAGTCTTTTGAAAGCACGTCATGCAACCTGCAGCTCTTATTCTGTACATCAAAACTGCCAGACCCCAGAGCTGTTCCAGGGGGCTTGGCCAGAGCCCAGTGCAGACAATCATGCAACACAATGAGTGCAGAGGATTTTGTTAGAGGGTTAGGACTTCTTGTTTGTTTTTGTTTTTTTAACCCCCAGGATGGTGAGGGACATGGGGCGCCTTTTTTGCTTTGCAGTGTGAGGGGAGAAAGTTGCGGAGAAAGTGACAGAAAGTCTGTGACAGATGAGGAAAAAGAGAAATTTATGATGGAAACTGACGCATGCAGTCTAAATATCTTCAAAATGGGAAACTATGTGAGGCTGCACCTAAGATTTATTTTCATCATCAGTTGATCTTATTTACTCAATAATTGATTCAACATTTTAGTCTGTAAAAAAATGTATTTTATTCTTACAAAATTATTTAAAATGGGTAAAATAATTTCCTTAATTTCTTTTCAATTCTTTTTTTTTTTTTAAGATACTGCTTTATTATCACAAATGACAAAGAAGAGAAGAAAACCGTCGCAACCGAGCACCCTGAACCACTCAGTTTTTTAAGTGAAGTACGCAGTGCACCGAATGTGTCCTTTTTAACTGAACTTGGGAGGTTCTGAACAGAGCCTGGGCACTCACAGACAGGATGAGGCCGCCAGTGGGAGAAGTTGAATCACTGTGGAAGGGGACACAGATGTTCCTGCTATCAAAGATTCAAAAGTTCCCGTGTAGAAGTTGGTGTGTTTGTATGAGTGGGTGGACCAGAGAGATGCAGAAAGATGTGGAAAGAGACACAGAGGTTGCCGGTTTTACCAGTAGCTCTATGTTTCTCTATGCGCTTCTATTATTAGCGTCTTTGTGGTGGGGAGCTCTCATTATCTCGTACAGAAATATATACAAAGGAAAAAAATGAAATGTGTCAATGTGAGAAGTCATCTACAGAAGAGCCTGATGATACTGAAGGTCATGACTCAAATACTGTGGAGGAACAGGAGGTCAGGAGAGATTCTGAGGATAATTATGGCTTTGCACAAAGCTTCTGAATGCGATCTGCGAGGAAAAAGTGCTCAGAGAGAGATTTCTTTCAGAGCACAATCTTGGATGTTGCAGTTGAAGTGTTTAAAAAAAAAAAAAAAAGGTTTAGTAAAAGTATGGATACAGAATACGGAAAAAAAAAATTTTTTTCATCAGCACAAACAATCTGTGCCTCTGATCCCTAACCAGACGATACAAAAGCCATCCGGTAGCATTCTCTCTCCTGTCCCTCTCTTGTAGAAAAACTCCGTCCCTATCAGTGTTGAGGTTGTTGTGGGATGCTTGGTTCAGCATAGATTCCTGTTAGGATAAGCCCCCCCATCCATATCTGAAGCCCCCCTTGTCACTTCCTCCTGACACTTGTTATCTGAGACTGCCTTGCAGTCCAACAACTCTAACTCCCAGAGCTCACACCTTGTGTGGCCGTCGAGACCGAATCGGCGCGGGCTTAATGGCGCGGGGGTCATCCATGCTAAGAATATGTTACACATTTGAACAGAACTGTGAAATACCTTTTTTCTCTCAGCCGCTCCATTTGCAGATTGAATATTACATATGCATATATGGTGCCAAGACACAGAAAGAGGCCCTGGAGTTCCCCCTCTATGTGGCAGCTGTTAAATATATGTCTTGTATTCATTGTTGTTTTTGCCTTTATACATGTTTCAATTTATAAACACAATACGTTGTCCTTTTTTATGACAACATTTTAAATGAAGTGTAATATTAGATTTATAAATGTAATATGATTTGAGTTTAGAAGAGACTTGCATGAACAGCAGTCGTTTAACTGGGACATTTTGCACAGGGCACTCCTGGACTAGGGAGGTGAAATCTTTACTTCAATCCTTTTATTTTCTATTATTCAAAACATTGTTAAATTCTTGATACTACGCCTAAACTGTTCCTTAAACATAAGGAAAAATGGTCAGTTGATTGGTAAAAACCTCAAATTATGAACACTTATTCTTTCATGAAAAAACAACTACGGTATAGTGTAAGTCTTTATGTAGAGCAGAACTGAAAGATCTCCACTGTATGCAAACAGTTATGTTCAGGTACTTTACCATTAGGTACAGGTACATTACCGTGTTTTTTAATGGTGCCCTGAAGAGAAGACTTTGTTTTGTGACTTAGGTGAAATTGAAAACAAAGTGCTTTGATTGTTTGGTTGCTTATTATGTGATGTAAAGACTACGCTTTTCAGCAAAATGTCCTTAAAGTTTGATGAGTTCTTGTGTTCTCAGTCACTGTTTGCAAAGTACCATCGTATGGTGGAGGTTATGTCCTTGTATGAGAGACATTTTACCAGTGCAACAGTTTTTTTTGCCTTATAAGTCTGTGTGGGCTGTGCACTTATGCTGAAGGCACATATCACAAATCCAAACATTAAAAAAAAAAAAAAATCTTGAAATATGCGTATGTGCTTTTTAATTCCCCAAATTTCACTGGTAATACAAAGGTGGATGTTGTAATGTCTTTGTTTGTGTGTGTGTGTGTGTGTGTGTGTGTGTGTGTGTGTGTACTGTTTATTTTATCCTTTTATATACAGTATAAGAGCAGGTAGTAGGCTATAACACTAAAAGACACCTGAAATTTGTGACAGACAGACAGAATCCTTAAGACCCCTGTGGGGGGAAAAAGGGACTGAAGCCTTCAAGAAGATGTGTGACCTACTTGGCTTAACCTGCCTTTGTTCAACTTTGGTCTCAGAGCCAGCTGTGACATGTCTGCTGCTGTCAGCTGGAATCATGGGATGTAAGGCAGACGGACGAAGATGAGACAGCCTGCACATACGCGTGTGCTCCTCCAGTACTTCCCACGTAGGCGAAGATGGCAGCTCTAAGTGTTGCATGTCTGTGCGCGGCCCGGTCGCCAGGGAACGCGCTGACCATATGCCCAGTAATGTTGACAGACAAGCGGCGTCAACGGCAGGAGAAAGGCCATTCAGCTCCACTCTCTTGGCCCGGCTGGGCTCCTGAAGTCTGACAGCACCTGGGGACAGTAAGTGCAGTACACACATCATACATGCAGTGTACACTAACGAGAATACATGGAGTTATAAGAACTCTCATTTCCCACACTGGAATACCTTTTTTCTTTTTGCACAGGGGATTTAGTTAAAGTTAAACTTGTCTACATTTTCTTGTTCTCTTGTAGTGTCAATTAAAACCACAAGAAACAGCTCCCTATTGAGTGATTTTCATATCGGACATACAGTAGTATTTGCCCATATACAAGCTTGATTGGGGGGGGGGGTAAATCCAGTCCTCCAGAACATCCAAACCCACAAATTCTTTCCTTCATCAATGTGAACACAGTGTATTTAAATCCCATATGACTAAGTAAATAGAGCCTTTAGAGACTTATCACAGAAATGCACTGTAAGCTAAGAGCATTACAGTATTTCAGTCCTTTATAAATTGCTTTTTGTGCATTGAAAATATTCATCAATTCTCTGTCAGGAATTGTTTTTGCCTCCCCCGAGTCTCTCTCCAGTCTCTGGCTGGATGTTTTTACAGTAATGCTCTGTCCCTTATCTGTCATGACTTTTCAAGATACTGGAAGTGGTACTGTAAATGAGCCCAGTTTCTTCTCTCCAGCAAGACAAAGCTTCCTACTTTAATTGGAGCTTCATTCGTGGGGAATAAAGCAACTGGCAGTCAGCGTGCCTTTATTCGTTACAGGCAACATATGTGGATTTTATTTCACAAAGAGCTTAATTTTCCCTTCTCTGGCTGCCTGTTTTAAATAATATTTAAGTGGGGAGCTGACAACAATGCAGTCAAGCTAGATGACAGAAAGGCTGCCTTTAAAAGTAATTTGAAACAAGAACACTAGCAAAAAGCCAATCAAGAAAACTAGTCTGATAAAGACTGGAAAACGATGAAACCAGTGTGAGGTTAACTCTGAACAAGTCTTTACTTAATCTGAAAGCCAACTGGCATTGCTACAATTATAAAAAAAGAAAAACAACAACAACAAAGAAACAAACAAAAAGGAGAACACTGTGTTCATGTTTGGACAAGATTCAAACTATAATCCGAAAAACAGAAACCTTTCCTCAACAAATCCTAGTAGTCATTTGTGTACATACCGTGTATGTACTTGTCTGTGTGCTGATGTTCACAAGGAGTTCTCCGATTCTTAGGTCAAGGATGGTGAAGTGTGTTTTTGTCAGGTTACCATCCCTTTTTAAAGCTGCTCTAATAAATATTTTACAATGGATGAAAATGACCATGTACAATGTGAAATGGGTCATTTGTAATGACAAACACTTGGATCATTTTAACCCAACTCTGCAGCTCTTTTTCTCCCAAGCCATTGCCTTGGTTTTACGGCCTGCAACTTTATTGTTTTAGTTCAGTCTCGCTGCTCTCACCAACCTTGTTTTCTGCCCGCGAGTCCCCCCAAACTGCAAAATATGTCTTTTGTATTTTTTCTGTATCCTATAAAACAACATATAGAAGTGTTTTCTGATCCAATGCCCCTATAGACAGGATAAGTTGCACATTTTTTAAAATCACTGTTATAAAATGAATATATGAATCTATGCTATGATGTGAATTCTTGAATTGACTGGTGCTGTTTTTCTTCTTCTTACTAAAGTCTCTCTCCAGTCTCTGGCTGGATGTTTTTACAGTAATGCTCTGTCCCTTATCTGTCATGACTTTTCAAGATACTGGAAGTGGTACTGTAAATGAGCCCAGTTTCTTCTCTCCAGCAAGACAAAGCTTCCTACTTTAATTGGAGCTTCATTCGTGGGGAATAAAGCAACTGGCAGTCAGCGTGCCTTTATTCGTTACAGGCAACATATGTGGATTTTATTTCACAAAGAGCTTAATTTTCCCTTCTCTGGCTGCCTGTTTTAAATAATATTTAAGTGGGGAGCTGACAACAATGCAGTCAAGCTAGATGACAGAAAGGCTGCCTTTAAAAGTAATTTGAAACAAGAACACTAGCAAAAAGCCAATCAAGAAAACTAGTCTGATAAAGACTGGAAAACGATGAAACCAGTGTGAGGTTAACTCTGAACAAGTCTTTACTTAATCTGAAAGCCAACTGGCATTGCTACAATTATAAAAAAAGAAAAACAACAACAACAAAGAAACAAACAAAAAGGAGAACACTGTGTTCATGTTTGGACAAGATTCAAACTATAATCCGAAAAACAGAAACCTTTCCTCAACAAATCCTAGTAGTCATTTGTGTACATACCGTGTATGTACTTGTCTGTGTGCTGATGTTCACAAGGAGTTCTCCGATTCTTAGGTCAAGGATGGTGAAGTGTGTTTTTGTCAGGTTACCATCCCTTTTTAAAGCTGCTCTAATAAATATTTTACAATGGATGAAAATGACCATGTACAATGTGAAATGGGTCATTTGTAATGACAAACACTTGGATCATTTTAACCCAACTCTGCAGCTCTTTTTCTCCCAAGCCATTGCCTTGGTTTTACGGCCTGCAACTTTATTGTTTTAGTTCAGTCTCGCTGCTCTCACCAACCTTGTTTTCTGCCCGCGAGTCCCCCCAAACTGCAAAATATGTCTTTTGTATTTTTTCTGTATCCTATAAAACAACATATAGAAGAGTTTTCTGATCCAATGCCCCTATAGACAGGATAAGTTGCACATTTTTTAAAATCACTGTTATAAAATGAATATATGAATCTATGCTATGATGTGAATTCTTGAATTGACTGGTGCTGTTTTTCTTCTTCTTACTAAAGTCTCTCTCAGTGAAAAAGCTATGATAAACCAGTTGTATGCTACCTCCCCTGGACCAAACCGCCAAAAGACACACAATCTATTTGAATATAATAGAGCAATTAGCAGCTTAAAAAGTCAGTTTTCTAAGGGGTAGGTGGAGACCAAAGCTAGAGCTATGAGGAAAATTTTAAAAAGACCTATTCATCAGCTTCCATGAAATATGACTTCATATGAATGCTAATGTTCCTCTGTTTCTGCTGAATAAGGAACTGTTTGCTAACACATTTGCCACATCTGTTGTATTAGGGGAATATGTCAGCATTGTGGTTAAAACTTGTGCTGACGGCATGTCGCAAAGCATAAATCAATTAATAAATGAATGTAGTTTTAACAATAGTACACTTAGTCCAGTTGAATCTAGAAATACAGATTCTTTTACTGTTTTTATTTTTTGGGGAAAAAAAGCAGTATCAACTATTGTAATGGGTCATAATGGAGTTATTTCATACAGTCTAGTAACAATGACAAAAAACAAATGGAGCAAAACAAGAGACTCTGAGGCAAAAATAGTCAGATATTAATCTGTAAGAGAAAACAAGTCCTTGCTTACTAAATTCGATGTTATATCTAGGATGTGCTGAGCCACCAGTGAAATTTATTAACCTAGTCAGTGCCCAGACACAACATGAAAGTTGCAATTTCACATATCTGTGTAACTGTAGTTCTTAAATCAGCTCAGTATACGTTATTTATATACTCACCTCAATATTGCTTCGAAAGAAACCTTATCTATTATTTTTTTCTGTTATAATCTAGTAAAATATTTGTCGGCTTGATTGACTTGGCTTCCCATCGGCCTTCGGTACTTTTTTGTTTAATCTTGCCAACTCTAGCACCTCTTGTCAGTGACCCCTGAAAATGTCAGAGCATGTCAGAGCATTTAGAAATTTATGGCACAACTGGGTATCTTCTTTAAATATCTAAATATAACTTATTAAAACTGCAACAAAGTGAAAAGTGATCGCATTGATGGGGCCTTAGATGAAATGAAATGCATCGGCCAACCTCTGTGTCTCAGTGCTGCAGATAAGGTCTCAGCCATCATTTTTGCAAGAACATGCCCGTGGTAGTTTGATTCTCGAAGTGGACTGTTACTTTGAAAGGAGTGGGGGACTGGCTGTTCCTGGAGCACAGCTAGAGCTGACTCACACACTCTAACCCCTGTGCTTCAAATCACACAGCAGTGTTATCTGCTCGAGGATACAATCAAGGAAACACATCAAAGTTCAGTCTCTGGAGCTGGTCTGCTCACATGCGCCCCTACAACGTGGGCCTTGTCTGCACACAAACACATTAATTGAATCAATCACTAATTGCACATGAATTCTCCATAGCATGACTCATAACGAAAGAGCAATTAGGCCTCTATGTCTGGCTTTGAACCAAACAGAGCTTTGACTTTCATGCTGCAGTGCTGCATTCAGTATCTGGAATCTAACCACGTGTTGCTTTGTCTGACCTGTCTGTCAGACCTCAGAGAGGATCCGTGGGCTTCCTGCCCAACTGAATGTTAGTACCATTCCTTCCTTCTTTTTGTCATCTATTTCAACTCCTCATTTACACCACAACCTTCCTACGCTTATTAGTGGTGTAGCCATGTGTAACGTTGCTGGTATTCCCCTACCTGGGCCTGAGTCCAGAACCAATGTGCTTTTCCCTGCTGAGCGGGGCTTTGTGTGTGTGTGTGTGTGTGTGTGTGTGTGTGTGTGTTGAGTATAATCCCTGGTTATGTTGTGGGTATCTAAGCAGGTTTTGCTTCAACAACACCCTCATCTTAGTCTGCTCGGTCCATCCATCCAAAATGAGGGTCCGGTTTGTCTCAAATCTTGTTGACACCTGACTGCAGGCAAGTGTGACACAAGCATACATATTAATGAAGCCATGAAGTCATTTATTCACCAGCTGATTTACATTGCAGAGCAGGGAGGTCCTAAATCAAAGGGATTTCAAAACACTTTACAAGATTTGCAAATTAGATGAGACAAGCTGTTTATTTCTCTGGCATGTTGTAGCTTTTGGCCCTAAACTTAATTTTGATCTTAATTCCTTCATTAGGCAAATAAGACAGTGACTCCTTCTAAACTAATGCAATATGCCGAAGATGTCTATTGAACATTGCACGTTTGCATGTGGTTTCATGCATTAAATATAGCCCCAAAACAAACCAACACATACATGAGCATGGAAGCACACAGTCACATCAACAATATGTAGCTCCCCATATTAATCTTCTTCTTGGCTGGGACTTCTTAAACGTTATCTGCCTGTCTGGTTGTCTCAAATCTCAAGGGAGGAATGTGCATGTGGCAGAGCCTGGCGGAGCAGAGTGGGTAGAACAGACTCGGGATTTGTATGCAGCGGGAGGCACCTTTTTAGGAGGAGTGTGGCTGGTCTGTCTGACGCTCAGTGATTCTCGGTGGGTAGGGAGCAGAAGCTTGTTCAGTTGGAGGAAAAGACTTATGAGCTTTATCGATCACAGGCTCGTGTGTGTGTGTGTGTGTGTGTGGAGGGGGGGGCTCTGTCTGCATAAAACAGAGCATTTATTGACATCCAGACTGCAGCAGGTGAAGTAACTGAAGAATTCATCAGTGTAAGAGAGTAAATTAAAAGGATAAGCTTCGTGGGTTTTTTTTTGTTAATATCTAAAAAAGTGTTGTGTGTTCAGTTCTTTATGGTCTGTGGGCATAGGACACACAATACCAAATCTACCAAAGGCAGATGGCATCAATGGCACTGAATGTCAGGGCTGCTGGATGATCGTTTCACCTCCATTTCACTGGACAAAAGAAAAATCAAACATGCCCTGCTACACACAACAGGTAAAGATCATATGATCTGCCTCTGATCCACTGGGGCTTAAGATTGTTATGTCTGTATGTTAGGTTCAACCCAGTGATGACATTTCTATTTTTGGATACCAACATAATAACAAGTGATTGCAGGGTATAGAAAAGGCAATTGGTAGTGTTCTTTTAAAAAGCCTATTTCAAATAGTTTAATGGTGTGTTTGGAATTTGCTTACAATAGTTCAAATATTGTCAGAAAGGGATTATATCTGATCGTGTTGCTAGGCAACATTAAGTGAACTGAGCGGAAATGAACACGGACCAAAAACTTGCTTTGTATTGAACTGTGCTAAAAGATCTTATAAACTGAGCTGTGAATTGGGAGGTCGAAAACTGCCAGGTGGGGAAAACAATTCTTGAACTCTGGGCCCGTAGGTGATGATATTTTGTTTCTTTGTTTCTTTCTTTTTTTCGTTTAGTCGATGTCTGCAAATTCTGTGACCTGGAAAACGAATGTGTGTGATTGGCAAGGCATGGTTTGAAGTCATGGAGGTGTCTGCAGCAGCTGTTCTTAACGCGAGAAGCTGCTGCAGAAAAACAGTCTTTCCATTTCTTTGCCAATGTCCTGCATGAGTGTGCTCCAGGTGATTCTGTACAGCCTGTGGCATGCCTAGCTGCATGCTCATCACCTCTGTGACAAAGTTCAATAAGCCAAACTCCCCACACCATTTCCCCATCATCCGGAGCTTCACGAGACAACAGTGACTGCTCCTGCTGCTCGCAGCTGTTGGACACTAAGCTCACTACTCCTATTAAAATCAGACACGCAGCAGGTGCATGAGTGAGCACAGAAGTTAATGCCAGCACATTAATTTGAAGACACTCAGCTGTCTTATCTTATTTGGGAGCCTGCTGCAGTGTAGTTGGGAGTGGGGGGGGGTAAACTTGGGCTGAACAGTTCTTGTACCAGTCCACAGTTTTTTGGCAGTTTACCACTGCCCTCCCTCTAGCAGCAGTCAGCACATGACGGCTGAACCCCCTGTTGTACACACACATCGAGAACTGCCTGTTTTGTGAGATATGTTAACACAAATGTATGTGAGCAAGAGATGATCTTCAGTAACAGGTATTTCATTAAAATGCCTTAGCGTGTAGGAGAGTAGGAGAGTAATGAATGTTGTGCATGATTGATTAGACCTTGGACATGAGGCCCTGACTGAGATGTTGAAATGTAATTTCAAGGATGTAGTTTAAAAAAAGAAAAAAAAAAAAAAGTTGCTCTGTACAAGAAAGACGGGGATGTCACCTAACAAGGACATCTTTCCGCACAAATCCATTTAGCAGTTTTAAAAAAGAATCTATTTTAGAGAGCAGCTACAACAACTGCTTAAGGGGTTGGCCGGGCTCTGAGGGGTATAAAAAGGGGCATGTGGAAATTTAAATGACACATTTATAAAGTTCGAGGTATTTTTCGTGAATACACTTTTCCAAGTGGCTTATTTTAATGTGACAGGGCACAATATTGTACTGATAATAGAAAAGGCTCGGTACACTGGAGAAAAAAAAAACCCAAAAAACTAAGAACTAAAAACTCATCTTGTCATAAGCAATTTTGTCTGTGGTACTAAGTACTGAAATAGACTGTGAATGTTAATCTTACTTATTGTTTGCTTAGATCAGGTATTTGGCTTATTTACATTATAATTCTGTTAAATTCACACTGTACTCATTTTCACAAGTTCTTGGCTACCTGTTTAAACAAAGCATAAATACCATGGAAGAGAAGATTCGATAATTTCCACATACATATGAGATGAAAGTGAGATATCCGATTTTTTTGTGATGGTCAGGTTCTCCTGACATGGCAGTATGTGTCTCAGAGGAATGTGTTAGTGACATCAAAGCTGACTTGTTCCTCCCTGAAGCCATCACTGTTCTTTGGCACACATGTAACTGGCGACTGTGCTCTTTGAGGATGAGGCTTCAGCGTAGTGGCACACCAGGACCAATGCCAAGCTGATGTAGGAACTGGTGGCAAAACATAAAAAAAGATCATCTTATCCAGCTTGCATGCCCCTTTCCTGATTATACTCACAGGTGGCCACGCTGGAAATTTTTAATTTTTCATCTTATGTAGCAACTATTTTTTCCGCCCGTGGCTATTTAGCTTCTCTTGAAGAGCTAGTTAGTATACAGTCACTCCTGGTCACTGATGACACACAGTTGCATGACTGTTGATTTCTGTTGAGGAAGTTGTAGTATGGTACTACTAGCTGTAGTCGTGTCTTTGCCCTTATTTCGAAATCTCTATCAATAGCATCATCTACAGTCAAGTTTTTGCGTGCACCGATGTGTAAAGGCTGCTGTTCATTAGGACCTGTGTTTGGAAACATATTTGGAAAACTCATTTTGCTAATGAGTCTGTTTTAGAGTCACTATGAATATTCTTTTAAATAAAAATGAGATGAGACGCAATAGATCCAGAATTTGACTCGGCTGGGTTGTATGTCTTCTCATCAAACAATGTTCCTTTATTCTGTCTGCACCAGTTCCCCAGTTTTCTGTTCATTGTAGAGTAATTTTAAGCAATTAGTCACCTGTCTCACTACTGTTATACATTTTTAAATTAACAAAACTATGATATTTCATAGCAAAATGCATAGCAACACGCCCTTGTGACATTTCTAAAGTTTTAATTGCTAATAGCATTAATATTTTGAGGGCCACAATATCAGTTATTGTGTGTCTATGTAGGTAAGGATTATAGGATGTGGGATTTATCTGTGCTACACAATGTGCCTGTTTTATACTATATATATATCTTGCATAAGCTTGTGTATATTTGGTTGCGTTTACCTGTGTTTTAAGAGAGGACAGCAGTTAGTTGAGGTGCAACACCTTTTCTCTCATTAGGCTTACTAAATAGGATAATGATTCCCCTGAGAGTCTGTCTCCATCGCTCTGCTTGCCCTGTCACTCTCTGCACCACCATCACCATGGTGATCAAAGCCAGATGTGCACACTTCTGTTGCCGCCAACAAAGCACAACTGTACTAATTGTTTTTACAGTTGTCACTCTGCTCTGTGCCATGGCTCCTGGGGAATCTTCTATGTACTGCAACAGCATTAGACAACGATTCATCTTAGACTGCCACATGCATTCTTCAACAGAAATAAGGAATTAAAATAAACCGATAAACATCGATGACTGTCAACTATAAAAAAAATTTTGTGTAGCTACAATCACTGAACATAGACAGTGTTCTCTCTCTCTCTTTTTAGAGTATTTGACATCTATAATAATGGAGTACCAGTTTCACCCGCAGAATTGTTTTCCCAGTTTCAAGTTTTGAAAATGTAGTATTTTTCACCTTTCTGTTATATTTAAATGTTCATTTCCTGGGTAATTTTAACATGTAACTGTGTTACTATAATTCTACTCTATTGGACTAACATGATGGTTTTCTTATAAAGCAGAGTGCAATCTCATAACTTGCTGATGTTTTTCATCTCCAGTATTAGTGACTCTTGTTGTTTAACTTCTCTTCTATTTATAGTCTGTTTTTGAGCTCATGCTGGGATTGAATTTTGTCTCCACTTCTGCAAGTCAAATTTATTAAACTATCAAGAAACCAACTAATAAGATCAGCTGAAACTGACAAAAACAGCAGTGAACCAACTCTTACAAAATTTTTGTCGACTAAAGATAAACGAACAAGCAGAAAGTTCACACTGCAGGACACCATTCAGCTGTTTGAAGAGGGAACAAATCAGCACATTGGGACAGGCAGTGAGATATCTGTTGTGATATTTTGCACGATTGCCAAATACTGTATTTTCTATTTGTTTGAAAAGTGGCAAGGGCTTATTTCCATCTTTCAATTCTTTTTACAACAAAAACATCAGCAAACATCTTTGTGAGACAGAACAACAAAGACAAAGAACTGAAACAGGGCAAAAATTTACACGGCTGTAATGAAACAGCGATCAAAGAAATACAGACAAAACACACAAAAACACATGTGCATTGACAGATGGAGGTAGCCCCAGTAAAGAAGAGAGAGCAACACAGCGCTGCAAAAGAAACTGGTAGAAAATAATTAGGGAGGAATAATAAAGATGGTGGGAAGAATCCATTGTTGTTTTTAAGTGAGCGTTCAGCCACAAAGACTGCATAAGAACACTGCAGAGATACAAACCTTTCATCTAAGACCAGTCTGGCTTGATCTATGAACAGGAGAGAACAACGAGAGCCCAACACGTCCCTGGGTGACACCATTAGGGTGTCGGTTTACCACCATAACTGTCTCCTCCTGGATCTGAGCCCAACAACAAGGTGACTCAGCTCGGACTGTACACTGATTAGTTAGGTTCTGCCACATGGTGATGCTCTCTGGTGCAGCTTCACAGATATGGAAAAAAACAAAAAATAAAACAACAACAACAAAACAAAACAGAACAAAAAAAAAGTGAGAGAAAAGAAAGAAAGTAGGAAAGAAACAGAAAAGAAATAGTATTTGCAATAGATTGTCTCCAGGACCATTAAATTATTAGACTTTGGAAGTAGAAGAAAAATGGGGAACAGCTCAAGGATGTGTGCATTGATGCAACCATTTTACTTTCAGAACCTGATCATACATCTGTCATCTGTCAGGGACATGAAAAATTGATGCCTTTCAAGAAAATGTGACGCCCAGCGACCTAATAATTAAGTTAATGTACAACTAATTGGCATTAGCAAAAATGTTTCCTAGGAAATATAATGATCTCTTGGGGCCCATTTCACGAAATTTTGAAACTGAAACTTGAGATTATTTTTTTTCTTTAATTTGACATAGTTCTCTATCAAAAAAATGAAAAAAGGTGTGCATTTAAGACCCATGTAGCACTCACAAATTTAGCATTTGTTTTTCTTTGTGAGCTGCAGGAAATGTTACACAGCCACAACTTGCAATCTTGTGAAATGGGGCCCAGACTACTCTTCTGTCAACATAGAAGACACATTCATATACTGTGGATTTTTAGACCTTTCACTGCCAACACAAAATGTCCATTCTGGACCATATCTGTAAAATGGTCACCGAAAACAACTCCTGTCATATTAGCTCCAGGCACATTAAGATAGATGAAGGTTTTTATGGTTATGCAGATCAGAGTGCTTGGTTAAGGTCAGGGAAAGGTTGTGATCTTAAAGCATGAGACAGGAAGCATTGTCCTTTTCAATCTTTACCAGAACCATGATCTATCCCTGGCTTAGATGAAGACGTAGGATGTGAAACCCGTACTTTTTAACGACCTTCCTACGACTTCTCTGATACATAACGGCTGCAAAGTTTTGACCACATTTTTTCAGTTACCCGTCTCATGTTCGATGAACCAGATGCATTTTAATTTCAATCGATAAAACAGTCTACACAGACCGAGTAACAGCTCAAATTTAACTTACTTGACCGCATCCTCAAGTGCCTTTTTAGGCACTTTTCCTCCATCTTGCATGCCCAAATTCCACAGATTGAGAATCAGGCACAGCTAAAAATGAAGTAATCGCACAGTTGTACTGTGGCTGAATATTGTGGACTTGCAGCTTTGATTGCAGTACATAGCCTTTCTTAACACTGTAAAAACATCAATCTTTCAAGGGTGTTAAAAAAAAAAAAAAAAAACCTTGCCAGTGAGCATAATCCAGGCGGTGATTACATTACCACCAAAACGGATTTGGCAAGGCAAATTATTGGCATTTCAACATATTTTGTAGGACATAGGGATGATCACATCCTTCCTAAACTTTCTATACAACCGTAACTGACATCATTAGCAATAGATTAGAAAAATGATTCTGCCAAGCAACCTGAAAATAGGAAGTGATTTTAGCACCATAAAATTCCCCAGTAGAATACGTACAGGTGGTTATAAATACAGTGGTGCTCACTGTTTGACTCCTGGAGAAAAGAAATGGTGACAAATCTGTTGTTCTGCTTTGTACTTTCCCCTTTTCTCTACAAATCCTCAGACACATTTTTAACTTCATCTCCAATCAAAGAAGCCCAGATTGCAATCTGCTACACAATATGTTTCGCTCCACTTTATTACGCCCATAGATAAACCTCATGGCTGGAACACAGGCCTTTGAGTAATGAAGGCTCCCTCAGCATAACAAGACCCTTCCATCCTTATGCTCTTTTTCGGCTCTCAATTTGTAGTGTCTATGATTTGAGCTGGTCATTTTCCTGCTTCTCTTTCGAAGGAACAGGCACGTACAGATGTAGTAACAAAGTGTAATCAGGTTTTAGATCCTGCAAGCATGAAGACAATTAAAGAGAAAGTATTGTTAATATCTACGTAGCTCCGAGTCCTTAATCCTGATATGGATGCTATGTTTTCCAGCTAATCATATCATATTACCAACTAGAGTTCTCTTACCTGACACTCATAAAAAAAACATACATTATTTTACAAGTTTTTTTTGTAAATTACAGAATGCAGAATTAATTTCTGAAAAAGCGTTTGTAATACTACAAGCTGAGTTCATAAAGCATTTGGTTACACCTCTGTCTTTTGTGTATTGTAAAGAACCTGAATCCCTAATAAATCAGGAGCATGTTTACAGCACGTTAATTATCCCATATTACCATCATGGCACATCCTTCCAAAAGATATTAGGTAAAGGAGAAAAACCCTGAAACGAAATATCCTAGATCAAAATAACATTCAGGAACCTGAAAAGAACTTCAGCAACACATATAGGGAGGATTATAATTCTCTCTGTGACACCTGCTCTTCTGAAGCAGAGGTTTTACAAAAATGAAGGAGGTGCCTAGTGTTAAACCTTTGCAGAGAACCATGAAAGGCCTTTATGAAAGTCGTTTGATTTTTAAACTGCTGAGTGAAAAGTCCGCCGTGGCCAGCTAAAGCTAAATCAAGGCCAATGCAGGAGCAACTACTTTGCTCTCCCCAAATGCTTAGTGCATCACTGGGAAGGTGTTGGTCTCAATTCTGTCCAGATCATATGGGACTCCTTGGATTTTATCTACTGTATACTTATGTACAAACTGATTTATATGCATATATTCACTACAGTGACTTTTAATGTTTTGTTCAATTCATAAAAGTGAGGGACAAAAGTTCACACGTGCTCTTCAAAACATCGAGGCAGGTGTGAATTTTATTTATAAACTTTAAAAATCCAAATACCCTAAAAAGAAAAACCTGGATCTTATAACGTATCATTCTATGAAGAAATACAATAATAAATCATAAGACAACTGAGCTCATCATGTAGCAAATTATGTATAAGTAATATAGTCTCTTTACACTGTATGCTGTGAAAAAAGAGCACTACATTTTTACTTTTTATAAAATAAGTAAGAAAAATAGAAGGTAGAGAAACATACAAAGGTCATTCAGAGGCACTAAGTTAAAACGGTTTCCAGCCAGTCGCTGATAGTGACCACAATACTCTCTCAGCAGTACAATGCCCTAGTAAAGAAACTAATAAGGTCTAAAACAGTGGTTTTACTATGTACTACAGTAGGTCTCAGAATCAGGAAGTTTACTCATTTGTCAGCCGGTACACCCACAGTCATGAGTTCGGGCTGCACACAGAGAATCGGTGTGGACCACTCATGGACACAGATAAATTTTCAGTGATAAATTTTCCATCATTCTGATCCTTGCGGCCAAGATGAAATAGAGAAAAAGCACGGGGGGTAAAGAAAATATTATGAACGCTTGAGGGAAGACTGAAAAAAGGACCAAATCATCACTTGGGAGGATTTGGGCAGAGATGATGTCAGCACTTTGGACCTGTGTTGATTACATCATTTTGTCTCGAAAGTGTTGATCAAACTGTTGGTTTTTGCACCTTATTTTGCTCTTTTTTCAGTTCATAAGTGCTGCTAACTACAATTCAGCCCTCAGTAAGGGTGTATGAGCTTTTAATTGTAACAAAAATGTTCTAAAGGTTGTGAGGTGATTTTGTGTCGCTCTGTGCTTGATGGATGATTACTACAGGACCATAGCACGGATGTAAATGGTTTCTGCTCATTACATTGGTAAATGTTAAAGAATGATGATTATAAGCAACATGACAAAAAATGAAACACTAACCGCTAAACAAACATTGACACATTCATTTCAGTCATGTTTTTAACTTTTGTGATTTATTACAAAGACAACAGACACTTTGCCTTTATTTTATTGTAAAACGGTCTAAAAAACATGAGTGATATGAATAAAGATACGACAAGTATGCTTAAGATATGAGTAATTTCTGCAGGAATGTATGAAAACAAAACAAACAAACAGCGTTGATTCTGGTCAACCTTTTCCTGGATTAACTGGATTCTTTTGTGCCACTGTTCACTGACCTGCTCTCACTGTGTAGAAATGTTCTAACTAACAGTGAAAGAGTGAAAAAACAGTAGAGTACAACCAGAATCAATTTGTCAGATGACATCTGATTATTATATCCTCGGGCTCTTATGTAACGATTTTTTTTTGCATATACATATATATATATATATATATATTTTATAGAATTCAGATACTTTTTTTTATAGAAAATACAAACAGTTAGACCAGTGGTGTGAATATAAAAGACCCCATCACCCCACAAGGAATGAAAAAAGAAAAATATATAAAATACTTATCATGCAGATATAAGCTGAAAGTCTTTTTAATTGTGCATGACTAATAATGTGCACATAAAAATAACCAACTCTTTTTTAATTATGATTTAAAAATTAAAATAAAGGTAGAATAAGATATAGGGTAAAGATTTAATACGATATGCTGGAAGCAATTATAGGAAATGCTAACATAGCAGATTGTGATATACTTTTTATTTCTTATTGGATACTTCTGGTTTACAGAGAAAGTGCTTAGCAGCATTGCATCTTTTACTTTCAGGGAAAAAGCTATGTTATTCCCATGGTTTGGAATATATAAATGATAGCAAAAAAACTTTTAGCAGTGCACTTTGCAGGATCAGTTAGAGCCTCTGCTGAATCTATTCTGCCATTTTATTTTGTTTCATTTTTAGCATTTAGTATTTCCATCAAATCGGAACTTTTATAAATTACTCTCTATTTCTATTTCTCTGAGGAAATTCTGTAGGCCAAAGTTTTAGCAGCTGTCTTTGCTCTACCTGCTTTTATCTCTGCACCAACAAGTGTTAAAATATGGTCTTCAAATTCATTAGATTAAAAAGTCCTTGCTTCCCTAGTAGAACTGTTACTACTTGTGATTTAATTAGCCTGGTATTTATGCCTGACAAATCTTTTACAAATTTCTCTTAATTTTTAATAAATTTTCTTTTTGTTTACAAAATTGTTCAAAGTTCACATTCAGACCATGTTTAGATGTGTGTGTGTGTGTGTGTGTGTGTGTGTGTGTGTGTGTGTGTATACAAACTGGCTGTACTGAACCTCATAAGGCCCTGAGTTTGGCCAAGAGAGCCTCTACATCTGACTCTCCATTGGAGCTGCAGCTACTGACTGCCACACCAGTGCAGGACGGCTGAAAGGCTAGAGGCTCCGCTTCAACCTCCACCTCTTTTTCAGTTAATTTAACTGTCTCTCTCTCCACCACCCTCTCTCTGTCCAGGCTGTAGCTGGAGTCTGGGGTGTTCCTGTACCTGCGGCCCGACTCCAAAGATGCCGCAGCCTTCGTCCTGGCTGCAGATGGATGGCCCTTGGGCTCGTTATGGGCTTCCTGGGCAGGGGAAGCTTTCACCACCGCTGAACCCACATTTATATTCTGTCGAGAGCGAGACCTTTGTAAAGGTGCCTTGTTGTTTTCTGTGAGTGAGAAACAGACAAAGCAGTGAGCACAGTTTTAAAAAAGAGAGAGTAGGGTAAGAAGTTGATGCACTTCTTAAATGAATGGAAGCAAGTGGTTAATCAGATTACGTATTCATTTTACAAGCAAGACAGGGAAGAGGGGAAAGGGTTAAAAAATGGCAAGTGAATGAATAGAAAATGCAGTGTCTGTCAAACTGTAGCAAACATGAATGATGGCATAACAGAAATCACTGGAAAGTAACAAAAAGCACTTTAGTGAGTATATGCCCAAGCAAAGCAAAGGTACATATATATATATACACATGAGCTCACTGTACACACTGTTAGTCTGGATGGACACACATACAAACACACACCATGGCATGCAGCCAGGCTCAATATGATGAAATGGATATGGCTGATCAACTGCAACAGAAACTCAATAACATTGTACGTCGCCCTTTTCCAATCTCCCAGCCTCTTTCCCTTTCCTCTTATATGACACCCTCCCACCCAGCTCCGCCTCCCCTGATTCCACCATCATCATCCATTCTCCTTCCTCCGCTTTTCATCTCAGCTCTCTGCTCATACAGTAGTCCTCTTCATCTTTCTTATTTCTTTTACCCACTTCTGCCCCCCCCAGCGCCCCAACCCCAACCCCAGCCCTGTCCACCATTCTCCTCTCTTCTCAGTTGTCCCACCCTCCCCTCTAGTTTCTGACTTAAAAACACACACACACACACACACACACACACACACACACACACACACACACAGTGGACAGTGGAACAGAGTGACGGCCCAGATCAGACCTACGTTCGGAATTATAATCCCTCTGAGGAGATCTTAGACTTCATCATCAGTATGTGTGTGCTGGAAGGAGAGGGTAAATCCATATTCATGTGACCTTGAGCGTGAGGCTGAGAGGAGTGGTGCGAGGAAAGACACCACCGCATTTAAAGTTTCCTGAGCCTGAAATGTCTGGCAAACAGGAGTCAAACACAGCAGAGCAGAACAGAGCGACCCGCTCTGTCAGCCAATCGGTAATGAGTTTGGAGCGTGGCCAGTCAGTCATGACAGTGTGTTTTATGGGCCGCACTGACGAATGACAAGGAACGTCCCTGAACACAACCTCTGACAAATAAATAAGGATAAAGGGAGGAAAGAGAGCAGACAAGAAGGAACCGACCGCAAAATTAGGCAAAGAAAGCCGATGATCACACACACAAACACATACACAAACGCAAGCTTGCACACACAAACACACAGAAAACACAAACCAACACACAACCACACACACATTCACACTAAAACTCGTTAGGCAAACAAGAGGCAGCGTGGATTATAAAAGAATGAAATGAGTAGTGTGTTTTCTTGCTGCTGTGACTGAACATTTACCACAGCTGAAAATCCAAGTCTCCTCTAATTATCTCACCCTTTCTGCTCTCTCTTCCTGTTATTGCAGTCTCAGTTGTAAAAGATGACAATTATTCCCCGCTGTCAATCCTCTTGCTCCATACTCCCTTATCATGTTCTGTTCCTCTCTCCTCCCTCTAAAAACCTGTCATCTACCCCCCCCATGCCTGTTTCTTTCTGTTCCATCAGGGCGATGCTTCACACAAACACACACGTTTCCTTTACAAATAACACATTCACAGATTCAAAGCGGATGTTGGTAAACTTATCATTTGTGGTATAAGCAATTTGCATTCTAAGGTTTTGTTTACACTTCTGTTAAAATTTTAAACTGATTCCGTTACTGTCATCTTGGAGAGAAGAAGAACACACAAGCTGGGTACTATCTGAAATCAGTTTTGACAAAACGCAAACATGTGACTCTGTCTATATTTGTTTTATTATGTATTAGCATAAATTTTCATTTAATTATCTTCTGCTCTGCATGAATCCTTAATGATTTTGTGTGTAAAACACATACTAGAAAGAAATACAAAGTACTGTATCAATACATGTATATTTACACTTCAGAAAGAGATTTAAAAAACCAACACTTCAGTAAGACCTCTTATCCAAAAGTGAATTTCTTTTCTTCCTAACGGGGCTCTGGCCTTTAGTGGGGAACATGATCAAAGTGCTGGCAAGTTCAGTTTCTTCTCACTCTGCCTGCCTGTGACACCTAGCTGCCCCTTCATTTGAAGCCTCGCTAGCTTCTCAACACATGCTTTCATCTAAGCTGTAAAACACGTCTAAGAGATGTAAAACATGTCTCATCTCATGGGTTGTACTCCTTTAACCAACGACTGACACTGGTTTCATAGGAGAACGAGTCAAGTGGAATTTCAATTGAAATGCAGTCGCTGCTCTGGATTATGATAAAGAATTTGAAGACAAAACCATCGCCTATGATTGAAAAAAAGCTGCGACAGTAGGGCTGTACATTTATCCCTCTCAGACAATCTCATACAGATTTATATATTTCATATGCAATCTGATATCAGAGATACACTAAGAATCAGTACATTCTGATTCAGCTTAATCCTTTTATTTTTTTAATTTAGGATTCAAAATTGTAATTGAAGGCGTTTTACAAGCAAAAACTTAATTTAAAATGCTTTTATTTTTTAAATTTCAAGTACCAAGTAAAAAAACAAAACAAACAAACAAAAAAAAACAGCCCCCTGAAAATTCTACCAACTTCTTCACCATCAACAGTCAAGAGTACTCAATCAATTTTTAAAATAAAGTGGTATTTTTTTGTGGTTTTTTTTATACGTCACATTCATTCTTTTGTCAAAACCAGCATCCAAAATTACTCAGAGCGCAACTTGACTGCTGACAGTTCAGTCAGAGATTCAGGTTACCCCCCCCCCCTTTTTTAAAAATAGTCTTCAGACCCAACCTATGCTGACTCAATCGACATCACTTAACGCACTTTATCAGACTCCCACAGCTCAGACACAGCTCCCTCTTGGGCAATGAAAGACTTGGACAATATAGTCCAAAGTAAAGTATACCTGACGACATGTTTACAAACTTTGATTTATAATATCAATGGAGTTCCCCTTTAACAATAAGCAGTGACATTAGAGGCAAAATTTAGGACAGTCCCCAGAAGGGTACAGTTTTTTTTCAGTTTTTTTTTTTTTCAATTTTTTTTTAAATTTATTAATTTTCATCATCATTCATCCATCAAATCCCCAAAAAAAAAAAAAAAAAAAAAAACAACTTTTTTTTTTATTGTCTGACCAAGAGAGAAGAGGGTAAGTCAACTCACTACCACTTTTTGTTGTTGTTGTGTGGACCTCTCATGCTGACTGCTGGCATGATCATTGATTCACTTAAATGCATGTATGTATGTGTGTGCGTGTAAGTGTATACACACCCGCCCATGTGCGCGCACACACACACACACACACACACACTCAATCTAATCTCCACAACTCAATGTGATAGCAGTTCATTTGAAAACTTTCCCTGTCCAATATTAGAAGATGTCAGAGGTATTCCTTTATTCCGTTTGCAAACGGCAGCAGCAGAGAGGTGTTCACATTTCCTCATGTTAGATAATTTGCTCCATTTATATTTGCTGCCTCGACTGATGCAGATGAGCTTATCTCCCCCTCCTCCCTTCTTCTGCTCTCTTGAAGTTTGGAGAAGTTAGTAAGCAGGCAGGCTGAGACAGGGAGCCTTCACAGAGAGGCAGAAAGTGAAGTCTTGACTGCAGCAGTTCTTGCATGTCTTTTTCTTTCCCTGACTGTTACAGCTATGCTGCCTGCCACCATTATGGTAACAATGAACTCATCTACATGAAGAGCTGTTAAGAGATTTGAGCAAAACAGTCAACACATGAGAAAGCCTGGAGACTGGTACTTTCCAGTGTCTGTAAAACATGAACACAATGTTATTTTGCTAAACTACCAGTCTATCACAGTCCTTAGTCTGCAGCTGTTCTTTACTTTGCTGGAAGGCAGAATGGAGAAGAAAAACAATGATAAAGGAGCTGGCAGGCTGAGCTTGTTGTGTCTCTTCTTCTGCTCTGTGTAAAATTTGTCTTTAAACTGTAAATCTCACAGCCCACAGCCTTTTAACCAGCTACTGACACTGGTTCTGTTGCAGCATAAGACAAATAAAATCTCAAACAAAACAGACTAATCGCTGCTCTGAATGGTTTGACTATATCAGAAATTTCAAGATGGAACCATAGTGGTTTATTAAATGTCTGAGAGGCTGGCATTTTGTTGGAATGTAAAAGGCCCTGTCCAATAGAGGAAACAGAGTGTTTCTTTTTTTTTTTTCTGCAAATAGCTGCAGAGAGGAATTCACATTTTCCTCTTGTCAGATCATTTGGTCCATTTGCATTTGCCACTTCAAATACAGCTGCAGATGAGCCTTTCCTCTCATCTTCCCCCCTTCTCTACTCTCTTATGAAGTTTGCTGTATTTGATCACTTTAAGAGGAGAGTAGTCATGCCGACTCAAAAATACAGACAGTGAAGTGACTTTTTCTCCCTGCAGAGTGACTGACACAACAAGTTGAAGTTAGCAAGATCAAACACACACTTCTACATCTGCTATAAATCAAAATACGGCTAGCTAGTGTGGCAGTTTACTGCGTGTTCAGTCTAATGATGACTATTTGCCTTTTTTTTTTTTTTTTTTTTTTTTTGTTTCTTCTAGTGGAACATCCCTTTACTGCACCAGGATCAGGTCATGTATACGTAGCAAGAAAAAATAAATTTTGTACAAAATGCAAAATTTTAAACTAGGTATAAGCCAATTATTAATTGACTTATTAATTAAGATTGTTTGATCTATAAAATGTCATAAAATGGTAAGAAATCCTAAGCAGAGATTTCCAGTATTCAAATTGATCATCTTGTTCATCTAGAGCCAAAAACTATATTCAATTTGAAATATTTTTAAACCGAGCGAAGCCGCAAATCCTCATACTTGAAAAGCTGAAATCCGAGAATTTGCATGTTTGCTTGGTTAATGACTTGAAACAGTTTTAAATTAGAACATTTGAGCTCATCTGAAGTTAGATGTAGGGAAAAAGAGTTTATGACAATAAATAAATTAATCATACATATAAATTCTCATTCTGGTGACAATGTAAGAAAACCTATGTTTTACATAGCTTTTGTTACTCAAACAAACTATCAGCCAAAGTAGTTGCCAATTCATTTTCTCTAAATCGACTAATTAAATAAATGAGTAATGATTTCATCTCTGAATGACTTTTCTAACTGTAAAATTTTATTCCTTTTTTCAAACCCTGCCAGACTTTGGTGAATATGAAGAGTAGACAGCAGAAGAGGGGACCAGGGTTATGTTTTTACTGTATGTCAGCCAGCATCAGCCAGCTGGACGTATAAAAGTGCACTCACCATGATCCATTGCACAAATGAAAATACATGATGTAAAATGATGTTTCTGAAATTATCTCATTCATTCAAGTATATGTGGCAGAAATTTTACAATGTAAGCTGACCATTTTTCTGATAAAGTACCTGTTCATCAGACTGTCCACCAAATTGCAATAAAGAGGGATAAATAATGCTGTACTTCTATTAATGAGAACAGATGAGAAGGCTGTGATCGGGTGATTCACCAACCTCTGACAGACTGGATTTGCCATTTATTTACCTCAGAGTAAAACCAATGATTGAAAAGGAGGAAAAAAGGTGGAAGAGAAAAACTTGAAAAATCAACAGACCGAGAAGGGGTTCGAAGGGCTCAAGAAACAGGCCATAAAAAGCCCTCAGAACTTCCTTCCCTCTAATGGACAGTTGCACAATGCCACTGAGGTCAGACTACAGATGCAAAACAGCCTCATCATTCTGTTTATGTGAGCTTGAGACTGTGT
This sequence comes from Istiophorus platypterus, assembly GCA_016859345.1. NCBI lineage: Eukaryota > Metazoa > Chordata > Actinopteri > Istiophoriformes > Istiophoridae > Istiophorus > Istiophorus platypterus. The sequence goes on along the minus strand of CM029118.1, from coordinate 10,842,424 downwards.
GCACTGTGCTGTGAAAAACTACAATTTAATGTGTTTGTGCTTGTATGTACAGAAAGGAGACACGCGGAGAAAAGCTACATTTAAGAGTTGAAAATGTATGGTGTCATAAATGCCCGTGAAGTGCTAATGTTCCCTGAGTGAGCCTTTTATAAAGGTAGAAGCTAGCAGACAGCTTGTTAGTTTGCCCATGTGCGTTAAGCTGGCTGTAATTAAAGATCATTACTTGGCAACACACCAATCATTGAAGGTTTGTCCCTTGCTTGCTCATCTTAGTAAACTGTATGTGCAAAACAGTCTGTCTAGCTTCTCTGTCACACAGAAAAACAACACACAGGATTAAAAACAGGGAGAGGCAGCAAGCGGTGAAAGGAGAGTGGAGGGAGGAGAACAGTGGAAGAAATGGGATGATGAGGGAGAAGACGATAAGATAGACAGAACAAACAGCCTCGAGAGTGGCGTGATTGGGAGGCGATGATCGTGATTTGGACTAGACTAAAATAGAGTACAGCAAAAGAGGTGGAGCAAAGAGGAGAGAAGAAGATAAAAAAAAAGGAAGTGTGGGGATAGATTGTTTAAAGACCACTATAACAATCCCTGTGGGTAGTGTGCAAACCCGCACTGTTATAAGTAAACTAGAGCTTGCCCTGCTCTAATGCATATCAATGTGTTTTCCTTAGATGTCCTGTGATGTGACTCCCCTCTCTTCTGTCTCTCCTTCTCCACATTCAACAACCCCAAATATCTTTGTTGAAATATAGAAGAATAGATCATAGTGTGTTTAGAAAAGCAACATCATTTAGAAGCCTTTCAGAAGGATAAGTGCTGGTGTGCATTCCTGATCGGGTTTGGATTACTTTTGTTATCCTCAGTTCTATATATGTTTGCTGCCACAGCATAATCTGGCTCCTCATGCATCAGTTTTTTTCAGTTTTGGTTGAGCTAACGGCTGGTTGTGGGGTTGGGGACAACTGGTGCTGAAACAATCCAAGAATCAGTGGATCAACAAAACTATGTTGATAACATGTTGAATTATATTTCAAGTAACTTATCAAGCAAAAAAGCCAAACATTCTCTTGTTTCAGCTTCTGAGGATTTGCTGCTTTTTCTGTTTTAGGCTGCTGCAGATTTAATAACCTTGTGTTCTGGACTGATAGTTGGGAAAAAAATGTGAGTTTGTGATGGAATTTCTCACTTTTTCTAACTTCCTATAGATTAATGTTCATTAGATTAATAAAGAAAATAATCATTATTTGTAGCTCTAAGGGAAACTATTACATTTGTCAGACCTGCCAGAAGCACATGTTTTGATTTAGCGATAGTGAAGATCAGTCCACAAAGAGAAAACTGTTGGCCCCTCTCCATCACCACCTCAGTCCAGTTAATTTGCAAAAGCCCAAAGCAAATTTTTGGAAAATATCCTGTTCATGTGCTTTTAGATTAGAGCTTACACAACTGGAGAGACTTCAATAGGTTTTATAATGTTTGAGAGATAAAATCAGCCTGTTGTTTCAAGTGTAAAAAACCTATGAGTTAAAAAAAAGAAAAAAATATACTGTCATGGTGATAAGGACATCCTTAGAGGTAATTTCTCAACACAGTACGTGAAGCCTGGATAATAACCAGAGCACTTCAAACGACGAATCACCTTCAAAGTCAAAAATCTTCATAAATAGGCTTTAGCTGGACATGCCAATAGTCTCAAGCACACATATGTACATAAAGGACACACTTCTGAAGACATGCCAACACATTTAATCTGCAATGCATAAGCAGACATGCGAGCAAGGGGTTGGTAGGGGTGTTGTGGTGGTTTGCTGCTTAAAACCAAAAAGGGCAATGTGGAGGATATGAAAGGGCTGAGCTGGGTGTCCCTCAAGTCTTCTGCCCCTCAGTGTGAACCCCAGCCACTGTGAGCTGCAGCCAAGCATGACATTGCGTTAGCATGCCTTAGTGAATCTAACAATGCCTCAAAAGTGAGCCTGGTTCCCTGCCACTAGTACTGCTGCCCTACACACATTACTAGCTCATAATGCACAGGATGCTCTACTGTAAATAATAATTAAAAAAAAAAACAAAACAAAACAAAAACAACAAAAAACAACAACAAAAACCAAACAAACAAAAAAAACGTCTATGGACCATAATATTCATCTCTCCAGTGTGTCATGTAACTGATATGACGTTTTTCCAAGCCATTGCATGTCAACATCATTGTTATTGTGACAAATTCATTCTAGTAGCCTTTTCAAAAAGTGACTAACTTACAGCCGGCTTAGCCCAATATATTCATAAGACTGTATATAATTGAACGTTTAACTGTTGCGGGTGGAGCAAACACATACATATCTGATGTCATACAGTGTGTCACAAACTGTTATTATCATTATAGTGTAATGGCTACGATGTATACCACACGTAAACCAGATATAATCACTTTGCTGGATTGTGCTTTGAGGGAAAAATAAATTAAAGTTAAATTAATGTTTGTTACGAGCTTTGAAATAGCATCTTCCAGAAATAATGACTTTCCACGCTTTCAACTGCACTGCCACAAGATAAATAGAGAAAAAGAATAAAAGGGAGGGAGAAAAGCGCCATGATATCTAGTGTTCTAACTTAGCCATCTAACACAGGTTTTACATCTCTACAAGTTATTAAAATGCATTCACATATTTAAAAACTTGCTGTACATCGGGCTCAAGTCAGTAATAATACAAATATGAAGTATGTAACAAAATGGAGTAAAACAAAACAAAACAAAAAAAAGTAGGACCCTTTAGTATATAAACAAATCTGTGTGCCTGTATAAAAGATGAATTACACCTGGCAGATGGTTGTAGCAGCTCAGGCACTTACTCCTGTTTTACTCTCTTTATAGCTAAATGCACGGTAATGGACTGTTTCCTTATACAGCATCGCTTCCTGGAGTTTCTGCGTCTGCCCCTCCCCCCCACCACACACAATCTTACACACATAAAAGCAGACATTAGACCCAAACATGGAAAGACAACCCTACAGACACACATCACTGCATAGACACAAACACAAACAGACATACGCAGAGTCCTTTTTAATAAGCACCAGCTATTTCACCGATACAGGTGTACAGCCAGCATACTCTGCTGCCTCTGGCATGAATTAAACATGTCTTGGTTTCAGGCTCTGCTACCTGTTGTTGTGTTTTGTGTGGTTACTGCTGGTAAATAACCCCAGCAGTCGTAGTCTAATGAATATGTATTTCCCCTCAGTGGCTTCACACTAACTAAGGGTTCCTATCACCACTTTCTCCAGCAGTGTACACCTGTCACACCAAGAGAGGAAAATATTGATCCTTCACACGCCTCCAGACACATGGCTGAAGCCGACTCGCAAATGTATCTGCAGACAGAGAGATGGACAGACACAGACATTTCTCTGTTTGCTTCCAACCAGTCAGTTACATGGATTAATGGACTTGTTGACTACAGAGAACTTAAAATGACCGTAGAGGAGCATAACAGACATGGACTTCAGTACTGAAAACATATCTGACAACCTTTATAATATATCTGTATCCATAAGACATTTTCAGTTTTTTTTCTGATGAATTCTTTTCTAAGTAAAAAACTGATTGTACTTAGTTGCAAATACATTCTGGGGGAAAAAAAGGCAGCACCGAGGACTAAAGTTCCACATTGATAAGATTATAAACTCAGTAAGTTTAATACAATTTTCTTGCATTCATTAAAGTTAAAGTATGAAAGGTTTTTTTTGTTTTTTTTGTAGCACCAAATTTCAAAACTCTCAAGTATGTCAAAAGCTGTCTGGACTCCTAAACTTGTTTACATAATCTTTGATTACACAGCTGCTGATCTAAATTTTATAAAGTTTCAATTCTAGACATTTTTTTTTGGGAACACGTTCTTATATTGCTGCTTGTGCGCAGACACCATTTTACATTACTTAAGTGTGGCTTCTTTTCGTGAATGAAAAAAAAAAAAAAGAATTGATATTCATTGAGATAAGTTATCAAGTAAAAATACCTGACCATAAACTCAGTAATGTTATTAAAACTCAGAAAAAAAAAAAAATCCCATTCATACCCACCACTATACAAGTGGTCATTTTACAACAATTAGCATCCCCATTCATCTGGGTGACATTCATTTACACCCATAGATGTAACACAATTAGAATCATCCGAAGACTTAACATCAAAAGGTGACTACATGTGTCAACCTCCAGCAGGAGACTTCTATTCTTTGTCTCCTATAGCCCCTCTTGAGGCGTTTCTTTCTTGTCATTGTTTCGACTATCAACGGAGGGGTTGTGTTTAACACTCAGGCCGACTCTGACAGTTCTCAATATGCAAGGCCAGTCCTGCCAAACAGACTTATGAATTCCAAACAGCCCGGAGTCATGCTCCATATTTCATTGAAGTTGAATATTTAAAAAGATCAACCCACTCAAAACCCTATAAAACCTATCGTTCTGGGGCCTTGTGTCCTAAAAATAAAATCGCATCTGCCATATCGCATTACAGACAGCCACATCAACCTCCATCTCTTAACCATTTCTCTCTCTCTGTTCCCCCCTCTTTCTGACAAACCCCATCTGGTAACCAGCCTGTCTCCATCTATACAGGTTTTGCTCTCTCTCTCTCTCTCTTTCAAACAACTGCACACTTCTCCTCACCTTCTTTATCTGATGCAATCCCCTTTTCTTCTCCCTCTTCCTGCCTGGAACTCCATTTTTTTTTCTTTATTGGTGTTGTAACTCTCACCCTCAGCTGTCCTTCAACCTCATCTCTTCCTAGGGAATCATACAGATCCCCAGGTAGAAGAGACAGTTTTCGTTCATTCTGCTAAATGGACTGGTTTCTTACTTCAAAAAGTGAGGGGGGGGGCATGAGATTTGACCAAATGTAGCAAAATTAGTGGCGATAGACTGCAATGCAGCCTGCCTCTGAGAGCACAGTCTCAGTCAGATCAAAGTGATCCAGACTCTAGTAATGTGAGAAAACGGACAGCGTAGCAAGAGCGAGTATCAACCTCAGAATGCCCATAGCAGCCCTGAAGGCTTTGTCTGGCTATAAAAAAACAATAGCATAATTAAGTGCAGGCCTACATGTATCATCAGCAAAATTTTAGCATATCCACGGCATTTGCCTCAGAGTGCATTAAATAAAGCAAAAACATCAGTTTGTTTATAGAGCGCACAGTGTAAATGTCACCAGTGACTGATTAAAGTTGGCGAAACTAACCCAAATTTAAAGAGTTTAATAATATAAGGATTATGAAAAAAGTTGCCTAGATACTAACTTTTGAAAGAAACAGCTGTTCAACTTAAAAAGAGTATCCTCGAATTCTGCCACTGCAGAATTCAGTAACAGAATGAAATAAAAAAGTGCCACTACATGAAAAAAATAGGAGCATCACTTATGTTGTCATTACTTCCCACCCATGTAAAACTGAGATTAAGAAATCGTATTATTAATCTAGATTTTGATAGGGACACAGCTTCGCATTGGAATCATTATGATGGAAAAAAATTCCCCCAAAAATATATAACATCACTTTAGAACAACTACAACTTTTTATACACAGAATGTGTATTGCTTGTTAAATAATGTCAATGTCTAACCTGATTTAAGGCTACTGATACTGAATGTATGAATTGCATGGTAATGGAAGTCAATATCAAATGAATAAAAAGGATTAACATGACAGCATTTATGAAGGCTCTAGCAAGATTTACTGATACAGAACACAGGGCTTTATATTTAATGCACTGACTAGAATTTTCAATATGCTAATTTTATTCTTCCACTTGATTTCAGATATAATTTTTGATGAATAAACTTGACATACAGGCAGAAGCCTGTGGGCAGGAGCATCTGCACACACCCACCCACCAGTTGGCAGTAAAAAAAATTAGATCAAGTCAACCCATACTGGAATAAAACTCTCAGAAAGGCAAGCATCAAGCCGATGTGGTGAAATACAGAATGATGGTAATGATAAATAAATTAATACATAAATATTATTAACATAAAATGGCTTGATTCGTTACATGTTTTTCCAACAGCTTGGGCCAAGTTAAAAAGAAATAAAGAGATTTACCCAATGTAGGCAAGATACATCAAGTGAGAAAACACTACATGTCAACAAAGTGTAGCACAGAACAGAAAGCCTGTGCATGCCTAGATAAGCATGTTTTTCATGTTTTCATTCTTCTTAGGCAAACCTTACACTTCCTGCAGCTGCCTCAAACTAAAACACAGATGTGATTGTAGCTTTTGCTGTGAAAGTTGGTTAACTGGAGACAAATTTGGATATTCTGGCTTCCCTAATTAGAAAAGACAGCGGCAAACGGTGAGTTCACGTCCCACTTCAAAACAACCCATTAGAAACTTATGGGTCATGTCACAGGCGCTACATGTTTTTTCTGCAATCCACTGTATGGCTGACGGGCTTTGAGGGCTTATTGTGCCTCTCCCTCTCCCTTTCTCTTTTTTTTCACTCTCTCACAAATACACACACACAAACACTCACACACACACAAACACCAAGTTAGGTTATGCCTGAGAGTCATGTTGCCCCAGAGAAATCCTGAATTGGCAAAGTGTTTTGTGTGTGTAAACGTTGGTCTGTCTATTCCTTCTTAGCAGCTCGACTCCGTGAGTCATCAGTGAGAAGAATGCAAAATTCACATGGCACCACCACAGCGCTTTGGGGTAATATCACTATGCTCTCCTGCAACCATTGGAGCTTACTGACATATCAATGCAATTAGAATCATGGCCTGTGTCCCAGTGAAAGTCAGCTAGCACCATTCAGACTAACACAGAGAGAAACAAAGAAACAGTAACAGAGACAATATGAGAGTATGAGAGCGCAAGGGAGGCAGACAGAGAGGAAACAAATTAAGTGACAGGGTAGCACGGCTGAGTTTAGCTCGGTCTCTGTCCAGGGGCCTCTTCCCCGAACTGTCATACTGGCCTGGCAATTAAAAATACACGCATCAATGATCAACGCAACTCTCAGAAGATCATATAATAATACATTTAAACAAACCACACGCATGTAAATGGACACAACTATTCGACACAGTGTGTGCAGCCAAATGCATGCCTGTTTCATATTTCTTACGCTCTTAGAACTGAAGGTCAGCCAGCCTTGTTCCATTCAATGAACCTCTAATCAATGCAGCAGACAAATGATGCGGCAAAATAGGAGGTTGTGCACACCATGGCTCAGGGGAACACATTAACCAAATCACCTCAAAGGGTATGGATCTGCCCAAAGAAAGCTGTAGTTCATCACACATCCTGAGTCTTCTGCAAGACACACATCAGTAGGCCAAGGACAGTGTTGTTGATGAGATTGGACCATATTGATTTTAATCAATAGAAGGCTGAACAGAAGTGGGTACCCTCTCCAGATGAGGGAACACATTTAGATTTTGGAGATCTCTTATGTAGCCAGTTGTTCGTTAACACCAAAGAGATGACTTTCATGTCGAGTGGGACCTGTAGTGGTTGTATGTATGTGGGTGTATAAGTGTCTGTGTAAGTGTAGGCCATAAATTATTATATTAGTTAACTTCCAAGTGTATACAATATTCCCATCACTGGTATAGCACGTGTGTGTAATATCTGTGCATGTATTGATGGTTTAGCACAAAAGCATCTTTAACAAATCTGGCCTGAGGGAAGAGTGCAGCGCTTTACTGTAAGTGTGTCATCCATCTCATTCCTTCTGAGAGCTCCCATGGGGCCCATAGCAATCCATGCTTCTCTAGGACATGTTCTATGTCTTGGCAGTGTGGACAATAGAATGGGTTAATATTGTAAATGGCTGGCATAGGATCACTGCCAAAAGGTTTGCAAAACAGTTAAAGCTTTGCCTATGACAAAGAGAGGCTAGAAATAAAAACATGCACATAATCATACACAACTTCACCAACAATCAGAAAACTGCGTGAGTGCTGCTGAAAAAGTACTTGGCTTACACACAAATGGTTTTGCTAGGTCAGGGCTAACATAAGCACAGAAATCTGGAGCAGATGTTGAACAGGAGATGATTGTTGTGTGGGGTAATTTTCTCTTTGTACATGGTCATGCCTAAAATCCACCCTCACAGCCCTCTCGTAGTTAAAAACCTTGGAAGAAATCAAAGCAAACATGTGTCCTCTCTCTCTCTCGCACGCACGCACGCACGCACGCACGCACGCACGCACGCACGCACGCACGCACGCACACACACACACACACACACACACACACACACACACACACACACACACACACACACAGGGTGTCACGTTTCATGAACTGGAATCGATGCGTCGGGCTTAATGTCTAAGATACCGCCGCATCGATTCAAATTGCTTGAATCAAGGCAAAGCTGGGAGGGAATCAACGCTGAATCGATGCAGGCATTTCTGTATCAGAAAAGCTTGATATGACAGGCATATCATCTTTTTAAAGCAGCTAATGTATTTTACTTTGTGTGTTACTCTCCATTGTATCTGCCAGTGTAATCAGCTCAGTGAAAGTTCAGATTGTGTGCTGACCATCCCTTGCTCAAAATAGGAGGACAGAAAAAAATGTCACTCTGCTGCCCCATGCATTGTTTATTTTGGCAGGGATTTTGGTCAAATCCCAAGGAAGAAAAACTCAGTTATTTTTAAACAATTTTAAAATTAGGTGGTAAAAAGTAAGTAAGGAGTAAGTAGTAAATTATAAGTATCAAGCAATGACATAACACACTCTAAGGGATGCCGTGACACTCTATAGGAGACAGAATTACTGCCTCATTTACCTGCAACAAAAACAATGTATTTGTGAAATCGTTTCTTGTAGCTTTGTGAAAACTAGAGTAAAATACAACTGAAGCAATGCTAAACTGTGTTATATAACATCACGCTATATTGTATCAATACAGGTATGAGAAATTTGTGTACAGTTACTGCCTTAAAATATGCTTTGGTCTAGACATGTTTTGAATCAATGGTGGAACAAGACATACACAGTTGTATTATAAACCTGCACTGTTGTGCAATTTATTCAACACAGTCAGATACACGAAATAACATCTACATGTGTGTTTGTTTTCTTTAATCAGCCAATGAAAGGAACAATGGCTCAGTGTGAGACATCGGTTCATACAAGAGAGCCTGTGGCAAAATCCTACTTGTAATTATCACAAGACCAATCAGCAAACACACAATAAACAAACACAGGAACAAAGAAGAAACTGAGGAGGAAACAAACAAGTAAATATCTTAGAAAAAACACAAAGCACCATGACAGCATGTAACACCCTCTGCATGGGGACAATCAGGAAAGCTTTGGAGCTGTTGTCAGTTGGCAGCATTGATCAGCAAGGAGATATAAAACAGGGGGAGAGAGCAGGGCTATGTAGGCTCCTGACTGCTTTTGAAAGTTACATAAATGACAGTTACTTTTAGCTATATCTGCCTCATTATGATTTGGAAGAGAGAAATAGTCTAGTCAGGAAGGTCACTTAAGTATTCACCAAAAATACATAGCATGTCTTCACAACAACAACAACAACAACAAAAACAACAACAAACTAAGAAAAAAATCAACTCTCAATAGATCCATGGAAAAATGCATGATTTTTTTTGTGGTGAAAAACGTGTTTTGCATAAGCAAATGCATAAAACAAATAACAACCAGTGCAACTGGTATATGAGTGTAGAGGACAGGGGAGTGAATCACGGTATTTATTACTGAAACTATTTATTACTTAAACCCAGACCCCCAGAGTTTTTTTGGGGTTCTTTTTGCCTTTGTAAAAACAACCTGTCACATTTATAAATGGAACAACAGACCCCAGCAGAAGCAATTATGCAAACCTTGAGGGGAATTGGTTACATTTTGCTTTCAGATGGAGAGAGAAAAAGTATTCCATAGGTACAAACAATTAACAGGTGCTTCTAAAAGGGAAGATCTAGTAGGAGCAAATGTTAGTGATCCAAAAATATTTTTCATAATAATCTACAGTGGTTTTACTATTAGTACCTAAATTCGGGCTACCAAAAGTGGAATTTAAATACTTGTTCATCAGGTTCAACTGCATCACCTTGCTTTGACAGTAATGATTACGTTGTACTAATTATGGAGTACATAACAAGTTCATGCAGCTGAGATAATGACTTCAGCAAGAGTTTGTTGATATCTACTTCCCCAACTACATAAGCCAGTGAAGCTACACCACTGATTGCAAACCTGTAAATATAGTCTCTTTTTTTGTTTATAGTTTAACATAAATGTATCAATCAATTCTCTAACACCAGCAGACAACAATCATCATGGTCCAGAAAACTGAACTTTTGACATCAAGATCCCTGCAATCAACGCTGCCTCCCACACATGCAAATGCTGTAAACAGAAGGTACGATACACAAGTGTTTAGGCAATGAAAAGACAGCGGGGGGGCGGGGCGGGGTTGGGGATGGCACCAGGGTATGGCAAAAGTCACAACACGGTAAAGGCCTGAAACCATGAATATATCTACAGTACTAACTTCAGTGATGGTAGACTATAGCTCTGGGCATGCAAAAATCAGATTTTGTTTGCACTGATTTCATATTTGCCAACCACTTGGCGAGGAGGCCAAGCTTCCATTGTTACTGGAATTGCTTGAGTCTGGACATAATTAGACATTTCTAAAGCCAGAAGGAAGATAAAAGGAGAAGAACCAGCTTACATATCCTGTAATATCCTAGGGTATTATCCCAGTGTATAGCATACACACATTTGGCACTGGTCTGTAACAATAATCTTGTTCAGCTACGGCAGATGAATGATGATTGAAAAAAAAAAATAAAAAAAAATAATACTTTTTCTTTTTTTTTTTTTTAAACTTGAATACTTAAAATAATTATTCTAATAAGATTGCCAAATTATCCAGAATGGCAAAATGCTTCATAAAAAATGTGAATTTTCTGTGGTGCATTTACTTTAGTGCATTTTTACAAACAAGCACTTGAACTACTGACAAAATTATTGGCTGGACCATGTTTTCTCTGGGGCCACGTATTTACAGGCACAATGTGAGAAAGGCTGGTTCTGGAAAGATGTGTATAGTAAAAAGTGCAAAATTAATGAAGGCTTTTATGTAGTTACAGATTAACACTTCTTCTCTGGCGGACCAGTCTGAGTTTGGCCACAGAATGTTTCAATTAAGGGTAACACAGTTGGTTATGGGGTGGCTAATTATCTGAGGTAGCTAGTTTGCCAAAGAGCTGAAAATTTAAAGTGAAACCTGACACTGATTTCCCTTAGATGCTGCACAAATAATTACTCATATGAAAATAATTACCAAATTCATTACAAGACAGTTATCACTATTTTCTGGTATGTTCCTCTTGTTCTGTAAGAATGAGACTCAAATGTCATACATTTTGAACGCACAGTATAATAGTGTATGCTGTCAGTATGAACTAAAATGATGAATTTTACTTTTTGAGCTACTGGCTTTACTTGTATGCATCAGACCCAGTAGTAAGTCGTATATAAAGTAATTCCAAATTACATACTTAGTCGTGGTAGGAACAGAAAATCAAAACATACATTGAGATAATGTATGTTATGATTTGCTGACATATAAATAAAAGTTAGCTGAATTGAATTAAATGAAAAATTGACGTTAATTTAGTTTTATAAGGACACATACTTTAAAGGTTAAGAAATAGAGAGTGTGACACCTTGAAAACCTCTTACTGCTAATTTCCAAACTTCACTGTATTTTAATGACTTTTAGTTCCAACAAAATGACAGGAGAAGATTATGAAGTGATTTAAGCACGGATACTATTTTTGAATACAGACCGTGTCCTCATTGAATATGATGCTGAGAGCTTTAAAAATGAAACCTCTCTCCTCCTTTCTTCCTCATTAAAGGTTTAGCTACAAATATCTATTTCTGAATAGAATGAGGTTACCAAGGTCTAACCTGAATACTCAGCTAAGGTAGACATACATACAGGCACGCAGTCTTACAAATAAATATACCTGGAACATAACCAGTGTAATCAACACAGACACCTACTGGAACGGGCTGCTTTGTGGTGCTGGATGGTGACGGGAAAAAGTATCATTGCCATGGGTGGGGGAGGAGAAGAAAGAGAGAGATGATCTTTGTAGAGCTCATGTTTTCCACTCAGCATGTGCACAGTAACTGCTGGGAATAAAACACAGAGGGTACACAGAAAGAAGAAAAAGCCAAAGAAAAAGAGGAGCTATGGTAAAGAATAACCTTTTTCTTTCTTTCGCTCACCATCACGGACCACCTGACAAGCAGCACCAGGGGTTCTGGCATGACTAATGACACTTGATTGCACATGTACATGTCAATGTAAAGCCGTGCTAATTTTGGCTGGCATTCACAAAAACATTTTCTTACAATATACATCAATTTTTCTGCTCACCATAGCAACAGGAACAAGACATCACATGCCTAGTTCACAGCTCTAGCATACAAATCCTGTATACTCAATACCTGGATGTTATTAGAACTCAATTAGATGACCTATTTGAAAATATCTGTAGACATGCAGTATTAGTGAAATGGCCCTAAGACACAGACAGGCATATACACAGACACATGTCAAGCTAATGTCTACTCCTCTGTGGCTCCTGTTCCAAAATGCTGGTGGCATTTTATACAGGACTGTGACGAATGCTGACAACATCTCCCTTGTTACTGCCCCCCCCCTTTCCTCACCATGCATGGAGGCATTCAGTGGCAAATGGACAAAACACCTTTGTGGCAGGGGCTTTAGTATTTGTATATACTGGGAACAAGGAGCAGAGCATTAGGTCTTCATCATGTGCCTAGTGGACTGTGGATGATGGGAAGTAAAGAACTGGTTGTAGGGCTGTTAGCCTACATTAATAGCAATGTTTTAAGAGGTGAATTTTTTTAGATAGGGACTGCTGATTTCATGAAAATTTACGGAGTGTATCAAATTTAGGGGAGAGTTTCAAAGAGGAATGAAGACGTGTAGCATATACAAAAGAAATGCATGACATTGCAGGGTACAAAAATAGAGAGCAGTAATACACAATGCAGATAAAATGAACAAGCAAAAGGGAAAGCAAGTTTGTATGAGTGATGGAAACTAATGACTGGGAGAGGTAAGGAGAAGGAAAAAGTAAAAAACCAGAGAATGCACAAGGAAGGAGAAAAGGAGGAGGGGATTTATTTTCACCTGTCAACAGCACTTAAAGCCATAAACACATACAAAGCTTCTGCCTTCTGGGCATTGGGACAGCAACGGTCGGTGTGTGTGTGTTTGTGTGTGATGGATGTTTCTTCACATTTATGTAGTTTGTCATCAGGGTGTTGCCCATGACAGGACCCGGGCTGAATCTAATCCTCCTTGAGAAATAACAAACTTGCAGCAACCAGTATGCTGCTTCTCACAGCAACGTTGGTGCAAAGGTAATGGTTTCTTGTGTCGGTGTGAGCACGCTTCCTCAAACAGAAGTCAGAGGAACACAACTAAAACACTCAATCTCACTTTTTAATTCATTATCATAGCCCTGTTTACAACTGACTACTACCCTTTGAACAACCAATCCAAACTATATTATTTTTTCAGGAAATATCCAACATATTATAGCAGCACTTTTATACTAACTTTATGTGTTAGTTCTTGATATTCTCATGATAATATGAGGATACTTTCTAACAATAAACATCTCTTGTCACACTTTTGCAACATTTTTAATAAGTGAATGATGCAAATTCAATAGAGAGCTAATGATAAAGAGAACTGACTGAAAGGTAAGAATAATCCTCTTATCAACAGTGGATCAAAGGAAACAGAGGAAAATAAGATGGTGGAATTACTTAATTCATCACCTTTATGAAAGCCTTTCAATGAGGGCCTGGTGTCCAAACTGTGCTTAGGCTAATTAAATACCAACAGGCAAATAGTGGCTGTGTAGCAAGTGCCATAGACAAAAAAAGGAGGTGATGACTTTACATGATGTCTGAGCCTCCTGAGTCTCCTATTATTCTCTTGCACTTTTTACTGGACTCCACATGAAAATGGCCACTAACATTTGAAAATTGCAACGTTGTCTTCCCTTCACAATGTGGCCAATTAAGGGTAGCAGGGAAACAAGAGATTCTCTGTCAAGAGAGCGGTAATTGTGTGTGTTGTTTGTGAATGTGTATTTGAGTGTGTGTTAATGAGATATAGAGAGAAAGGGAGAAAGAATGAAAATGAAAATGAAACTGAAACCGCAGGTGTTTTATATCATTTGTCATTACTGTTACAAGTATAAAATGCACTTGTGCTGTGTGTTATGAGCAATATGCAAATCTTGAGTCAGTCTGCACTTATTCTCTCTGATTGGGTTGAAAGCTGCTTTTAAAAAGTAATAAATTAGGACTCCAAATCTACCTCAGAGAAAACGCTTTTTGCCCACAACTACTCTAACAGTCATAAAAAATACTTAAGATCCAAAGATGTGAAAATAGTGTGTATAGATCCCGAAAGACAGCGGGTGCTTGTGCAAGTGGTATAACAGGGCTGCAACCAAAGATTATTTTCACTATCAATTAACAGGCTGGTAAGATTCTTGATTGATTTCCCATGTTGAAAGTCAGAAAACCGTGGAAAGTCCCCATCTTTACATATATTAATTGCTTGTTTTGTCTGACTAACAATCCAAAACATAAAGATATTCTATTTACAACAATATAAAAATGAAGCACCACATGCTCATATTTGCGAAGCTGGATATAGGGAAATTTTGGTCTTTAGCATTTGAAAACTGACATTTTTTATGTTGGTCACTCTTCTGATCAAATGTGGGTTAAATAATGCAGCGTATACTGAATAATCCAATGTATGTATTCTACACCCATTGATAATTCTGGTGTTCTAGTAAGCCTGTGCATAGGCAGCAGCCTGTTTGTCCGACTTACTGAGTAACTGAAACAGAAAGAGAAAGATGCTGCAAAAGGGAGAGAGGGAGAGAGAGGGAAAGAAAGAGAAAGAGAGTGAGAGCGCAATGCCTCAGATGTATGCACATAGCCTGCCAGTTTGGCTCTGGCGGACAGTGACCTTGTTTGCATGATTAGTAGAACCACTGGGGCGTGATTGGCCCTGTTACATTATTTTCTCTCTCTCTCCTCTTCCTTCCTGTCATCTCTTATTTATCAGTCTAACTCTCCTTCAGTCCCCTCTTCCTTGTTTTACCTAGGCTTTGAAGCAGTTTGACCAATGGTTCCGTTTATTTAGGCACTTATAAAAACATGTTTATATTTCTCCATAATCCAATATAGTAGTGAGTCTTGACAATATCATCACAGAAAATGTGTTCTGACAGGCAAAGCCCCCAGATGTATAAATTGTGGTGTAATAAATACTATCCATAAAAAATATGGAGACAAAGAAAGGTGACAGCAAGGTGATGGAATAACAGGCCTTAGGCAAAAAATGTGCACGGAAATTGTACTTAAGACTTGACCATTTATGAATATATGCAGGAGAGACCAAATGAGATCACAAACTTTTGAAACCCCACTGGATATAGGAGACAACAAATGTTAAACTACTCTTTTGTGTATTAAGATTAAAAATAAAATATAATTTAATTGTTGTGAAAAGTCATATTGTTGTGAGTATGTATTTAAAGAGAAAGTCAAAATTTTCGGAATATTTAAATAGACAAGCAATATTTTAAGAAGAGTTATAATATGAGGGGGGAATGCAATAAAAATCAATATTTCAATAATATACTATTGGGAGGGAAAGGTCAGATACTATTCATGAGAAGTCCGTTGTGCTTATACATTACATCAAAATTAAGGCTGAAGTGGGTCTGCTGAGGCTATACTTGGATTAAGTTTCAACCATAAGTAAACACTTTATCTGTTACCTTTACATCAAAAGATTCAGTATACTAAACTAACTGGGTTTGATTTCCTACAGTAAATCTTCTCAGATAATGTTGGTTATCTTGGTATCTGAAGTGGTATGATAATGTCTGTCTTGCTATCAGAATAAACATAAAAAAAAAAAATACAAGATGCCTGACTGGCATGTTTTAGAGCAGCAGCTGGAGGCTCAGCTGTGCCAACAAGCGCAGAGCCAACAAAACACAAGTTAGTGGTGTCAGAAAAAGGTTAAAGCAAACTGCTCACTGACACACCGGAGAGAGAGAGGGAGAGAGCTGTGACCTGTCTTCTCTTTTTCTGCACTACACCATATGATTTCTTAATGTGGATAACTGCTTTCCCGAGAATTTATGACACTCGGAATTACGAATTTTTTCTCATAACTTCTCAAAATTCTCTCAAAACATTACAACCTTATTCTCAAAATATGAAAACTTTCCAAATATTACATTATTATTCTCAATTTGTTGAAATAACAGCTTTGTTCAACGACTCTTTTCTCAAAATCTTTCTTTTAAAGTTTCCTGTGAATGCTGTTTGAAAGGAAGTGTTCTGGGGTGAACTGAGCATTTCTTCTCAGTCATTTAATATCGACTTTTTTTACATTCTGAAAAGTGCACAGACATCCTGAAATTGAAATGGAACAGCTGTGACCCTGAGGTAATGATTTGAAATGGGTTGACACAGACAGAGTCAGGTGAAGACATTTGAATGACAGGGGCAAAATGGTGCTTGACGGCCAACCAGTCAGGGAGTGGTTTCAACTGTCATTTCTGTCAACATGGGAATACAAGCAGGATAGAGTGAAAACTGTGTGTGGGGAGAGAGAGAGAGAGAGAGAGAGAGAGAGAGAGAGAGAGAGAGAGAGAGATGTTGTGTGTGTGTGTATGCGCGTACAGCAGAGAGGAGATACAGAGGATGAATCAGAGAGACAGAGACAGAGAGAGAGAGAGAGAGAGAGAGAGAGAGAAAGAGAGAATGGGAGAGAGAGTGCTGATGCATTCATGAGCCAAAAAAAAAAAAAAAAAAAATTAAACGCATCATTGCTGTAGTGAACAACAACAATAGTGCCAGGTCTCATATTTCTGAGCCTACACAGTACATCATGAGAATTTGGTGGTGGCAGAAAAATCTGTACCTTGCCATCAGAGATAACAAGAGGTTGGTACAATTTAGATGGAAAGTGGGGATCTCTGGAGGCACCACAGAGTAGAATCAATTGTTTGTTTTAAAATGTGTGCTTGTTAGTGTGTTGTGGTCATGGTGTGAAGTGGGCTATGTCTTATACTGTCCCATTGACTTTGGTCCAACTCCTTTCTTTCCTTAAGCCTGAGGGAGGTAGTTTTTAATGCATGTAGTATCAAACAACCAGAACATACACAAATTAACATATCTATATGTGAAAATATCCAAAATAAATGATGCACCGCAGTGAACTCTTGCATTTCACTGCTTTATTGTGATAAACCTAGAGCAGAAAATTTAGAAGTGATTTTTCTTCAAGTAAACACAGACAACAGTATCATCTAATGATGCAGTAAGAGAGGTTAGTAAAGAAGTGGGCTAAGTGGAATGAATGGATGAAAAAGGCACAGGATGTCAGACTTTGAAATGTAAAGTGGACAGGGCTAATCAACACAGCTGAATGTGTCTTATTCATTTGATGATACTTGAGGTAGAACTGAGTGCACAGTGTGCTTCATTAATATTAATACAGAGATAAGCCACTCTGATGCTTAAGGCCTGGGAATCGATTGCGAATATTTTTGGAGTATCCACCAAAATGTGTCCCTATCAAAAACTGTCAAGCCCTGAAAGGTGGCAGGGAATTTTAGGCCAGATTTCTAGTCTTGTTTACTTAATCTTTGATCAGATATTTGTTGACTAAAACCAGAATTTTGTTGATTTTCGTAATGTAATTTATTTAGCTGTTGCTCAGATATAGTGGGTTAAGACAAACTTACATGTATGCGTTTGAAAAGTAAAAAAAAAATGGTTTAGGAGAAAAAAAGTATTGCATTAGTTATGGAACAGAGATATTGTGATGTAAATGATCAGTTAAAACAACAGAACCCGAATATATATATATATTAAGCACACACAGAAATATATATAAATATATTGTAAGTCAACTGTCAACTTGTGTACAACGGACAAATTACAAAAAATATGTCACTGTCCAAATACCTATGTACCTGACTCTATATACAAACATACACCAGAATTGGTAGCCCTTTGTCCAGACAGCCAGTCGTGTGCCAAATGTTTTATGAACATCAGCTGGCAGACTATCATGAGCAAACTCTGGCCAACACCACTGTTTGATGATTAGCTACAACCCATGGGGATACACACGCATACACACGCACAAGAACACATTAAATCAATGGCTGTATAGAAACAAGACCATGCACTCAGTATAGTGATAACAACTGGTATATTCCCAAAACACACTGGTGAAAAAAATACATTTATCCATTTGTTTCTCTAATTTTCTAAAACTAACCTTTGTTCCACAGCTATATATTTGTTTATTTCTCATTTCTCATTATTGTTGTTTTTAATATCTTGATATTTCTCTTTCTCCTTACCCCCACATTTTTAAAATTCTTCATATTTCCTTTCTTTTGTACCTCTTAAGACTATGTCTGCCTTCCAAACCCATTGTCATTTTTTTTCCTGTGACAGACAGCTACTAGTCAACTGTGACAGCCAAACAAAGAGGCTTCATTTTTTCAGGAAAGAAAAAATAATCTCTTTTGCAGTTAGAAATTATAACAGGAATAGATGGCTCTGACATACAAATAGGTCTGCACAAGGGTCTATTTTATACGTCCTTGTCCTTATATGCCTTGTTTTCTATTTCATATAAGCACTTAGTCAACTTCCCAGGAAAAGTACAATTGTGTCCTGATATTAATTTAGACTGACTATAGTTTAAACAAGGCTCACCCATGCTACCAGCTTTGTGAAGCTGTACTTGCTCAAGTCAACATGCTAGCATGCTCACCATCTTATTTACCATGTTAGCCCATTTATTTATTATCCCTAATCACAAAGTGTAGCTGAGAATGATGGGAATATCATTAGTTTTGCAGGTATGTGGCTATAAATCAGTACTGACAAATTAAATTTTTGACCTGATGTTGGACAACAGAAGAATCGGGATCAGCAAGGTCTTCACAAATCATGCTGAGTGGGACTTAAATATTTGTGCATAATTACATGCCTATTCATCCTGTGTTGTTGAGACATTTCACTGAAAACCGCAAATGTCAACCATGTAATTATCAAATTCATTAAGATTCATGCTCTGGGCACCATGGATATGTTTGCCAAATTTCATAGCAATCATTCAATAGTACGTATTTCTGTCCAAAGTGGTGGACCTAGCAACAGACCAACCGACAGACAGAACAAACAGACCCGCCAACTGACATTACCAGGAGCCATACCACTAGCATGTGTAGAACATCATTTAAATGTAACAAACAGAAATCTTACCCAACTGTAGATATAACTATTCAATTTGTGTGGTTTAGTAAATATGCACTATAGTTTAGTAGAAGGGCTCTACACCTCCTACAGGGTGCAACAAAGCACTGTAACCTAATGCAACAAAAAGCAATCAAAAGTAGGTCTATCACTAACCCAAGTGTTAGGATATTATATGGCACTTGTGAAAAGTCTTGATGCAAGGCCTAGGCCTGAATGGCTAACAAATATATTCTGTATGCAAGCTTAAAGCCTGAAGCCAGTGCTATTATCAAAACGATCTCTTTCATTTAGAGTTACAACAAAAAGGCTTTAGCTCATAGCCAACTAGTATTGCTACTATAAACATAAGCACCTACATGCATGATGAGACATGTACGTCTCTCTTTCACACAGACACATACACACGCACGGCCTTCAAATAAATAAACATACCAGGGAACTCCCTGGCAGAACAAGGAATATACAACAACATGCAGTAAAAGCAATGTGCTTGATGTTTCATCAGTCTGCATGGGATAAAATTAAAAGCAAGATGTGCATGAAAAATCCAGATGAGATGATAACCTGTGCAGTGTGAAAGTAATTCCCATAGCTGTAGCTAGTAATTTATTTATTTTTCTGTCATTCATCAGTGATGTCTGTTGAAGATACTTTGATATGAATATGATGAGAATTATGACAGTGTTCCCTAATCATTTTTGAACAATGTGCTGTGTGAATGATTTCACTCTGGTTTCAAAATAAAATAAAATAAGAAGGTATAAAAAACACCTCTGTGGATGTATTACATATGCAGGTAGGTAAATGATGAAATATGCTGCAAAATATCTTGAATACATGCTTGCTAGTTCTTTTTTTTTTGATTTATACTTTTGCTTGACTCTGACTTATTTATTTAAAACTATGCAATGCCTCTGTGATATTTTAGCACATCTTGGGGAGAAACATGGTTAACAAATGGAGAAACAAAGACTCAAGGAAGGTGCCAGCTGGGCATAGCAGATATTGTTTTGTTTCTTTTTTCTTACTCTTAGCTCCAGTATTTCTTTAGTCTAATTCTTGTTCCAATTCCATCACCTCATACTTAGGTGTGCACACACATGTGTGAACATACATGCCCACATACACATTTGCAAAAAGCCTATTATCTGAAAAGCTTCAGCTAAGTTTCTACCCTAAAAAAACCTCTACATAGCAAAAAATATATCTGGGGCCAGCAGGAGAGTCCTGAGAGTAAAACTTCAATGAACCTCTGATAAAAACAGATTTAGTTTGAAATCTATTGGTCTGTAGGTTGTATTGCATAGGGTTTTGTGGTTCAGGGGGTGTATTTCTTATGTCTTTCTGAATTTCAGCTCAGCCCCATTAAAAGTATTAGAAGTCACACAATGCGGATGTGAGAGAACACATTTTAATGTATGAATCAATTGTTGTAGACTTTGGTATCTTAGTTGAACTTTTAAGTCCCTGTATTCACTGTCAAAGTGTCAATTTTGTTTAAATAATTATGAACACGGATTATCTATAAGGCAATAGCAATGGCTGTCTGAAAACACGAGATAATGTAAAGGAATAATGAGAGATGAATGTAACAGAAATCCCTGAAACTCAGTTACTCAAAGCTACGCTAATGCATATTTCAGATTGAGTGTGAATCTCTAGGGGTTATATGCTGAAGTTTTACTTATATAAATCTAAACCTGTCATCACCTAGCCATAATGATAGCATTGCTCTCAATAATTAAGCATTTGAGAGTGACTGTGAACTAAACAGTGGGGTGATTAAGCAACTGAATATAGTGGTTTCTATCATCAAGTGTAAAAACAGTGGAACTGCATTTTTATCATGCAAAAATTTCTTGACAAACAATACTAAAATAAACCACTTGTTTTATCCACTTTGCTGGAATTGACACTAGGACCTGACTAGCAAACAATCCCCATTTTTGAACCACAATTTCTCTCTTTGGCATATGAAAGAGATATTCCTTTCATGTTTATAGATGCTATTGTATGTGAGATATTCCGTTGTGATGCGCTCACACTTTCTATTTAATGAGCCCCCATGAGAGACTGTTGTCACCAGGCCCACACATTGTTACACAAACCATGCATACATGCATCATATGTAGGCACAGATTGTGCACACACAGACGTAGAGTGCATAATAATAATAATTATATTTAGAAGTAAGAAATTATTAAAGATAACCTTACATACATATACTACATATGTATACTATATGGTTTGTACTGTACGTAGTCATCAAGTTTGTGC
Source organism: Istiophorus platypterus (assembly GCA_016859345.1). Classification (NCBI taxonomy): domain Eukaryota; kingdom Metazoa; phylum Chordata; class Actinopteri; order Istiophoriformes; family Istiophoridae; genus Istiophorus; species Istiophorus platypterus. The sequence goes on along the minus strand of CM029118.1, from coordinate 10,820,721 downwards.
TAGTCATCAGTCAGTTGTCGTAAATTGTCCTTACCGGACACCTAAGAGTCCAATTAAGTCTTATGAAACTTTTCTTAATTCCAAAATGAAAATCAATTGGTAAATTTACTGTTTCCTTATATAACAATCAAATTGCATTAGTAGAAACAATGCAAGACAATTGATGCGGAGCATCTGCTAAGGCCAAAAGCCAGCAACAAGAGAACCGGAGACTAAAGCACAATTAGAAGGTTTTGCTTCAAGTAGACATGTGCTCAGAGATAGGGTTGTTTATAAAAAAAAAAAAAAAAAAAAAAAAATTGAGGCTACTAAGGCACAGTATTCCCTAAACGAGGTGCGGCAGAATGGACAATCAACCCTGACAGAACCAGTAATTGTTGACGACAAGCAAAGAGAGTAATGGAAAAAAAGGAGAAAGCCATTATCCAATTAATCTGTTTTTTATAGAACATTCTCTATTGCTGGCTGAGAAGGGAGGGAGCACAGTGAATGTGCATACTTGTAGCATATTGTAAAAGGGTATGTTATGTTTTTAAATCCCTTCAAGCTAAGTAAGTGCACCTGTTTTGGATTCTATGTCTTGGCTTTTACTCTGGAATTTAGAACATGTGATATTCAGTAGCATAGGAAATCAACAAGCCCAATCTTATTTTCAAGATCTATACATTGGTGGATGTTACATCTAATTCATGGAAGGTAGATGAGGACCCAGTGTCTCATCCAACTGCATAGCTACAGCTCGAGCAGTTTAAGAGGTTACACTTCTAGGCAAACCTGTGTAATCTACTGGCAAGTAAAGTAAAAATATCAACAGTAGACCTGCAGATGCGCACCATCTACTGGCAATGAAAATAACAGCTTCAGCAATTTTAAAACTGAAGCCACCTGCAAGGAAAGTGTTACGACTACATTTCTTTTATTTCTTTTTACAGCTGCTGATTGCGTTTTTGTGTGTGTGACAGTGTTTTTTGAGGTTTGAGTTTTGTTATGAAGAGCATAGTACGTGTTTACTTTGCAATTGTTTCCTTTTGGCAAGAAATTATTTCTCCACACAATTAACAACAGGGTATACACTGAAAAAGCAGAGGTCAAAGAGGTACAAAACAGGGAATAAATGATGAATAAACTTACAAAATCTAAAAATTGTAATTGTGATTTGTGGCCTCTATGTGTATTGTACATCCTTTTAATTTTACATGTACAGTTGCACTGTATTCAAACAGAAAGCACAGCAAATTTTAGAGGAAATTATAGTGGTATAGTATAAAAGCACATAGATGATAGGGGAAGGGAGAGGAACTGCAAGGAAACAACTTAAAGAACTGGAGTTTCTAGCGAGTTCTGAGTTCAGTCAGAGGCTGAGCTGAACACTAACACACAAACAGGCACACTCCCACAGACACGGTTGATGCACACGTCGCTAGCTAGTTTACAGCTGACATCTGTGTAGTTGGCACCTGTACACTGTCAGTTTGAGGTAAATCCACAATGACTGCACAAATACTCTAGCAGTCAATTTTGTGCGAATAAAGCAAGGAAATTTTGTGTTTGAGTGTATCACAATTGTGCTCCATTTTATTAATTATTTCATTTTTTGGCACATGTTATCTGCATGCAGAGAGGTTTTAGGTGCACAAAGGAGCGGCTCAGTGATGACTTTTTAGAGCTGAAAGACAAAAGCAGGTTATGTTGGGATCACAGCACTATGTAAACATTCAGGCTACAAATTCTTTCTTTTGATCAAATTTAAGTCATAAATAAGAGCACACATACCTAGAGAATCAAGAGTATTTTTTATACAACAGCTTCGCATTTATATAAATCATTTTATCCCAAAGATAATGTAGTCAAATTACTACAGAATTATTTACTTTTATAAGAGAACATAGAAATTCTTTAATAAGAACTGCTGCTTAGATTCATAACATTTGGGAGGAAAACAACATACACAAATGAAAGGCTAAAATGTTTCAAAATAATGCTAACATTTTGTCACTAGAGATGCTGCACTATTAGCATATTGAAGTCTGCTGTCAATTTTGGATATTTAAATACACTTAACTACTGGTAGTTGTAAACACAGTACTGGTAACTTGAATTAAGGGAACAGTACACTTTATTACATTTGCAATAAATCACTGTCTTAGTTAGTCTTAGTTATAGTTATCCGTACACCACAGAACGAAAGGTTTATATTTCTTCCTCAAAACACAATTGACAGCCTTTCACTCTACCCAGCTTTTCATGGTTCAGGGCATTTGCTACTGTTTTCTTCCTGTTCAAGCCTTACTTTGATGGCTGAGAACAAATGACACCAACCTCACCCTACTGTCTTCTATCTGACAAAACAGCCCAACAAATTAGTGCTTGCCAGGCAAAGACCTTTCAAATACATCTATAATTAAGCAGTGAGACCTCATCATAAACTAACAATGGGTTTTGAATTATCAAGGAAGAAAAAAGTAAACTGTTGTCTCTAAATGCCAGGTCAAGGGTTTGTAAATGATAGATAATTAAGCTTGGCGCTTCCTCGCACATTATAAAATAATCAACACAGTTCAGTTACTCTGAATTGCTGGTTGTGTGGTCATAAGAGTAGACAGGCTAGACTTTCTGTGTGTACTAATATGTGTGGAAATGTAGCCCACCTGTGAAATCTGCACATCAGCGAATGTGAATTTTGTAGTTACTCAGGAAATCTGACTGGTTGCTGTGTTTAAAATTACTTGTGTCTAACTATACTTGAGTAGATGCAGTTTGGGAGGAGGCAGGGGTTTTGGATGTCAGGTGGTTGGTTTCAGTACCTTGAACAGCTAGACAGGCACCAACAAAGCATTGTTCTCTCAGAAAAATCTGTATATGAAACAGAGGGCTGCTATCAACAGGGTTATACCTTGGAGGTTTTGTGTCACTTCCTGTTTGCTTCAGCTTCTGTGCTACCATATGGTAATATTTCCATGACAACCATGTTTGGCCCTGGGATTGGAAAGCTGGTGATCCAGTAAGCTTTGGAGTGATAGTGGTGGTGGAAGAGAGGAGAGAGGCGTTGATTGATAAGCAAAGCTGCCTACCTCAGGCTCTACTTGGCTCTGACAGGGACAAAACAGCAGTCTGCTGCGCCTGCCACTGACATTTGTTATAAATCATTGGCAATTTCATCAGTAGAGAGACAGAGAAAGCCACAGAGAGGGGGAAGAGTGGCAAAAAAAAGAGAAATAGAC